>OX235264.1:50691137-51891137 GCA_944472135.2 Trichobilharzia regenti | reverse complement strand
CAAAATAATATCACATTTGTATTTTCACAAGTTCCATCTTGACATACAGAGCATACAGCATCTTCATCAATACCTGATTGATTTCCACCGATATCAGGTAATATATCAGTTGTCTCGCAACCATCATTAGATGAAAACAATCTGAATCTGGCCTTCTTTTCAAATCTATCCATAATCCATTCTAAAGTGGACTCAGTAACAGGTGATAGGGATGCACTTTTACGCTTAGCATTGATTCTTTCAAGCCAAAAAAGATCCTAAGTTGGAAGTCAAAAAATTAGTATTATTCAGAGAATGAAAAAGTAAAATTTCTAGACATCAAAATACCTTTAACTGTATGCAGACTGAATTTTAAATGTAGAACTTTGTTAAGAAATGCAACAGTTCAACTTGCCACACACTTCAAGAAAACAAACATATGCGTAGGAAAAGAAAGAGAACAAATGCAAAGAATTTATAAGAGACTAGGATTTGCAGATGGAAGAATAATCATATAAAGAACAAAGAGGATTTAGTGAGTCTAGGAGATCCAAAAAGATTGAACGTATTTGGCGCCATTGAGACAGACTCTGAGCCAAGGGTCTCCAGTTAGAGGTTTTCTACATCTCGAGTACTCAAATCTACATCTTCCTACATTGTTTTAATCAACAAAGACTCCAAAGATTGATGTTATATTTGATTTTACCACATTTAAATCCTCTTTTCTAAATTAATCTTACATCAGCTAACATAAGTGTATTCACGGAATGAATTTCAATTTCGCATAATAGGGAAATATGAATGAAATTCTGTTTACACATTGAGGTGGTTAGTAGTCGGTTTAAGCGACCACGGGGTCATTGGTTCAAACCTCGCCCCATCCACTGAGGTTTCAGCAGCCAGGTAGTATCACAGCCCTCAGAAAACAGGAGTGGCCCATTTCCAGCTAAATGAAAATGGAAGTAGTTGATTGGTTTATACACTTATATTATGTGATACACCAACGCCTCTTATATTCCATACTTACTTTAGAAAAATAAGGTTTGTTCGTGCGGTTCGAAATTGCTTAGTAAAATCCTCATTTATCAAATGGGATGCTTCATACGTCCGACACCTAACTAAGTGATTTTAACTCAATATTTTTGTTCACATCTTATTTGTTTCCCAACAATTCTGTAATCAATTACGTTATCCTATAATTTATGCGCCTCAACATGTTGCTGCTACCTCTGATCCCCAGTTTCCTTCGAGAAACTAAATCACATAACATGTAGAATTTAAACAATACTTTTATATTTTACCGACTTAAGATTTTGAGTCATCTCTTTTTTCTATTTGTTTTTTTTTATTTTTTATTGCAGCTTGATTCTACACTGTATTTTTGGTACAAGTATGGAATTTTCAGCATGGATATCAGTAGCCCAAATTTTTCAGGCCGACCATAGATATGAGGTGTGCGTCGGCAGGGGATTGAACCTCGGACCATGTGCATGGTCGGCGGGAGCCCTAACCACTGTGCCACCGACGCACATCTATTCACCATGATTATTCTTAATTAATTATTGTTCAATATTTTTGAAAAATGAACCAGAGTATTTTAGAACTGTTATAAAATTGTGAACTTTCAAGACTAAGCTAAAAGAAAACTGACAGGATACAGGTGAAATAAAACCAGTGCATATTTTCTTTCATCTTAAGTTACCATTTCTTCGTAAAAATTTATTCAGGGGAATTAGTCATCGAGTTAAACAAATCTAGTAATGAAATGTACAAACAGTTTCTACGTACATACAAATAAATTGGACAGGGAAATAATTAAGCGAAGAGAAGACATAATATTGCCATCACACAACAGAAACCTGTCAAAAAAGTGGTGTCAGAGTGAAAATTAATCGCCGCAATAATTTCGTTTTATTAAAAAACTTCTGCATGATGCAACAGATTGACATTTTCGTTTTCAAATCTCTCAATAATTTCTTTATAACTTGTTTATTTTCCGCAGTTAGATAAAACTAATATTTGTCTTCCTTTAAAGCCGAAATTGTCAAAATGATACAAGGATATATATATATATATATATATATAGTCTGGGTTAAGTTTAAGTTTGTAAATGTGTAATGTTGTAAAAGGACATCCTAGAAAATGTAATTTTCTACACTTAAATTTCTTTTCACGACATATTAACTCAAAGACAAAATATTTTATGTGCTTTTGTTTTCCCGTTGATTGATTGAAAACTAAAATGTTTGGCTCCAGGTACAGACGCCCCAACGATTTCTGAGGCATAACAATGGTGTTATTTGGTGGATAGTGACTAGCAATAGAATCCAGGGCGCGCATTTCGCCATTTCGAACATGTCATCGGAATGCACTTGCATTCCCCCACTGAGTGATGTTATTCTCACCAAGTCTCAAACCGAATCCCAAACGCCAAAGAGTTATCTACTAGACAACCTGGGCAACGGGAATAGGTTGATATTTTGCTTAGATCAATTTTTGTTGTCATTTAGTCAAGGAGAAAGGAGAAAAATTGAGTTAAGCAAGATATTTACTAATCCCCGTTGAACAAGTGTTGGCTCTTGTCGACCAAGTTGCCAAGTGGATAACGCTTTGGCATTTGAAACGAAGGGGACTGGGTTTGAGGCTTGGTGGGAATAACATCAATCAACGGGGAATGCAGGTGCATCCGGATGACGTGTTCGAAATAGGATGAAATGCGCATTCTGGATTCTACTGGTAGTAACAAGAAACATATTGGATTGGGATGTAAGAATAAAAACTGGCATAAACACAAACTTATAAATACGCCACCGAAAAATTGGAGAAAAACTTACCTCTTCATCTAAATCATACTCAACGACTTCGTCCAGTTCATCAGCTGTTTTTTCAATGAAACGAATATAACCCGAATTTTCTCTCAAGCTGATGGGTTTACGAACAGAGAACTCTGGATCGATTGAATAGACTGCCTTCGGTGTTTCTATATCATTTGTTGTGGCACCATTTGTAAGAACAATACTTTTATCTGATGGCTCAGTTCCACTGTTTTCTGAAAACTTTCCTATGACTGAAACAGCTCTGTTGTTCTTAATGCGACCTTTGTTTTTAAGGCTCGACATTTTAGAACGATTTGATGGATACTTTTTATTAACAGAAGTGCCTTCCAGAGTGGAATCTTGTTCCCCTCTCGGGTCTGACGTATTCTGCAGGCGAATAGTTAAGGGGACATATATATTACACCGAAATGTGCGGCCTCTGGTAGTGGAAGAAGCATCGAAAACCACTGAGGTATGAGCGTCAGTAAAAACCATGGGTGTCCTGGCTTTTTGGTGACCAGAATTTTCAACAGAACCACCGAACATCAGGGATATTTTCCCAACCTGGTCCGAGGTACCGTTCAATGAGGGCGTACATTTGAAATCTCCATAACCGTCACCATATTCTAGCGGTCCAGGAATGTCTATTGGAGCAGGAGGGCGATGGATCAGCATATGTTTCTGCATATAACTGTATGACTTGCAAACTTTCTGACATGTTTCGGATGGACATACGAAAGGAGGTTTGTTACCCTGAATTCTAGAGAGGAAGTCATCGATATCGAAATCAACCGGATGATAGACCATCTAAATCGAAAGGGAAACAGTAGACATGCAAAATTTTGTAATAAATTAGTAAATAATAGGTACAACTCCATATTTCATTTACGAAAACGACATAACAAGACACCTATATAATAGGATAAATATAAATAAATATAAGTGGGATAAAACTTAATAAGTAAATACAAACAGCACAGTCCAACAGCTTAAATATATACGATCACCAAATAGTGAACATTATGCTATGATGACAAACTCTAGGTAGGACAAAGTCTAGATGTAACGTACTGATATAGTTAAGATGAAATATTGTGAAGACAAAATCTCGGTCAAACTAATAAAATTGCCTATCACGGTTCTGAGATGTCTGTAGGGCCATAGGCTAAATAGGTGGGACTGTCTTAGTGTTACACTCAATAGTCGCTCACATTATATAATACAACAATGTGGTTGCACAGATAAATGACTAATCCTAATGGGAATCCTATTTTGTAAACACTTACTGAATGCCATTTTCTAGGGGTGTTTTTCTCGTATCACATACTTTTAACTTGACATTACGTACTAATTTACAAGAAATATTTGCGATTCATCGCATTTTTTCATTTATATTTTGGATGACAACGCACCAATCCAAGTCACCACCATATAGGAGGTAGGTCATATGCCTAATCACATAGAAAAAACATTAGGAAACTTGCCCTCATAGTTATTATTTTGACAACTAACAAGCGACCCTGAAGTACTTACGACAGTTAACTCTATATCTGTAACAACAGGAGGCAAGACATGGAAGCCAAGTTATCTATCTCATTAATCACACTGCTGTTTGTATATATACAGTTTATATTGTGTAACCAATCACTGTGCGTGTGATTTTGGTTTACACTAAGCGACATGAAACAGAATGTTCAAATATACATAGTATTCTGTTGCTGATACCGTATTGAACTGTGGGAATATGTGAGAATCATATTCCGTTGGAACACATTATCTGTATCACACCACCACATATTACGCTGAGATTCGAAAGGTAAGTTCCCAAGTTGGTTAGCACGATTTTAACAAAAGTCATTCACTAGCGACACCTTAATTATAGATTAGATCTACCTTTAACCATTACCCTTCGGCAATCAGTTGGTTGACAAAAAAATAAGCTAGTAAAAAAATAACGAAAACATAATTGGTTTACAATAACCAATTGTCAAAAATAAACCACATCAGTCATTAAAAGGGGAAATTCAGCCAAATATCTGATAATCTATTGATAATGAGCCATCAGCAACGTCTTAAAGCCTGTTGGTTCCAGAATAAGCAAAATATCAACGTACAACCAGGAAAGTAAATAACTACATTGGCTGAATGTCTGGATATCTTTAAAACGGGAGATTATGAATGAGATTCGCAGTCTAGCGTTCGAAATAACACCATGTTAAAAGGGAAAACCAGGAGGATAACGCAACCGACAGCGGTCACCTAGTACTACTGTGGAGAGAATTAAAATGTAGAAAAAAAATTCCTAAATTTAGACATTTAGAAAAAGCAGAAAGATTGGATTAAAATGGACAAAAGCGATGAAACTCCGTCCGCGGGTAAGCGGAGTGAATTTCCACCCCTAAAAAAGATGGGAATATAGTGGCTAAACACACCTGCATAGCATAAACACTTAATAAGGAACTCCAGATTGTGAAAACCAGAGTTTGAAAAGAAAATCAATCACTTACTTCTACAGACGGAGTTGCTAGTCAAACATTTGGACACAAATGGCAGAGTGAAACTTTCACTAGCTTGCAAGAACTATTTCCTCATTTCCTAAAGATAGTTTATTCTGTTTCCGTTCGAAATACTTCTTGTTTTGTTACTATAATCAATTTAAGGATTTTAGCTATTCGTGTGCAAAACGATCATAGTTAGAGTAAAAATCACATGTAACATGTAATATGATAATCGAAGAAGTTAAAGGGATTCTTCTTATCGTTAAAAATCTGCAATTAAGCACACAAAACGGAAATATCAAGTTCACATTATGTACATATGACGTTGAAAACATTCACTCTATTTGACTCACATGTCAAACGTAATGATAATGACTTCCGTTATAAATTTAATAACTATGACACCATGAAACAATTACAACTAACCTTTTAAAATGTAAAGAACCATATGTTCATAAAGTACCGCTTCTGTTTGCAAAAAGCGCCTTGAGGAAGAGTGGGAGAAACCATTAAAAAAAATTTACATGTAAAAGTTACTCTTTCACAAAGCGCTGAATTTACTGCTAAATTTCCGCAAGAAGAAAGAATATTTCCGACACTCCTTTTACAAAACAACGGACACCCATGAAACGAAAAACACTGGATTTTCATAGATGAATTTTTATGCTAATCTCAAAAACTTAAAAATCACGAGGGCAACCATATGACATGAATAGCAGGAAGGGTTAATGACTGTATTATTCTGAGTAGAACATGGGACTTAAGAAACGCATTTCCATCCCACACTGTTCCTTACAGTCTCTATTTAGTTCACTCCAAAAAGTGCCATTAATCTTTGATCTCCTCCTCATACGGTCTTCCTACACGAAACCCTAACTAGTCGTTTCCCATCCGCATTCCAATCGAGGCTAGCTGTTCGTGTAATGTCACCAAATGGTCCGCCTGTCGTGCGTATTGTCCACAGCTATTTCTTTCTGCACACTTATTAGTAAGTTACCAACCTGTTCGTTGTTGGAGTTCCGGAGCGGAGAGTTAGGTGGCCATGAGTAACGTCGAGGTGATCTTCTGAAAATGGAAGTGGAAAATAAAACAGGTGTTTGTAGAATCATATGAAAATGATGGGAGGTAATGCAGTACAATGGAGATGTACTATTGAAGCAGAGTTCCTCTATGAACACAACGAACAAACAACAATCAAAACAAGAACTCACAGAATTAAAGATTGTGCAAACGCCTTTCCCTTCGAGGCTCCTTTGAATTGCTGGAAATCCAACCTCCCTGCATAATGGATTTTCTCATTTCCTCACAATGTCCTTTGTAACGGCCTCTGTATTCTGAAGTGCAATGTGCATAAATGGAAAGTAAGGTCGTAGTGCGGTTCATGCGCATAGATATCGCCTCCAAAGCATTCAAAAAAATTTCTCAAATGCTTCTGAATACAAAAATGATCCGTTACAAAGTAAGCATACTAAGTAAATACCATTTTGTGGCTTTAAACACTTGCATATTTATAAAACATGAATCACACGGTGAAACAGTAATATTTGCCAGATCACATTTCGAGCACAATGTTTGTTCATAGTCGTAACAACTGTAACTGCACAAATTCTTAACTTCCATTTCACAGTTTTCTTTATTTCTTCCCACTCATCGTAGGGACAGTAGAATTATTCAGGTGTCCGGGAAAGGTGTTGAATCACTCCCGTTACATGTATTTTCAGCTGATTCCATGAATAGAGCTTCCGTTATCGATCTCTTCCTTCGCCCCGTTATATTAGATGTTAGAACTCTCTTCTTATCCCAACCCATTGTGTGGTTGTGTATAACTGCGTGCAGTGCCATGGATGAATTATCATCCAAATTTCTTATCATATTAGAGATTTCGCTAAGTTCCTGAACTCCGTTAGTCTGACTGAGCCCGATCTACTGCCTTTACCTGTGTGTTTTACCTGGCCTGCAGAGTATTACATAAATCGGATTGTTTGCTCAACTCATTCAACAGGATGTTTTAACGGATACAGCTTTTTTCCAATTAAGTTTACGGGTTTCGAATGCCACTTTTATTCCTGCATTGTTAAGAATTTCGCGTAAGTTTTCCGAGGTTCCTTCTTTGTATGGAAGTACTACTGATGGGGTAAGTTCCTCATTGTTGATTTTGGCATCATTCGGTGTGTGTTTGTCATACATTTAGTTATTATCATTATCATCACTATCACTAACATATTTATTATATTTTACTCAAGTGTTGGTTTATAGGGATTTCATTGGTTACAGGATTTTCACCATGAGCTGACATTAGTCAGAGAACCATTGGAAAACATTTTCCTACAGACTTCCTGATCAGTTTACCAGGGCGATTATTACACCTTTCTCTCGCTCTCCTCATCTTCTTCCTTCGTTGGTTGTAGCTGTTGCTCTTGTGTGTCGGAGGTTTTTGATCAGCACACAACAAGGCAATACTATCCAGGGATGATCTCCCCAAGTTGTTTCCCGAGGATTGTGCATCGACCCATCCAAGTGTACCGCTGCTTCTCCATCCACCACTGCTGGATCTGTCGTCAGACAATCCACGGTAGAGAAACGGATGCAGGCGTTTCTCGACGTTACTCCGTCAGCCCACCACTTCATCCATATCCCCAACGCCCCATCTTGAGACGTTTTCGCTAGCGCTGATGCTGCTGATTTCAGCAGCACCAACTCAATGCGAACAAACTGGTGGATGTTTAACCTGTGTGCTTTGAACATATGATGGGCCCTCAGCATGCCCTACTTAGGCTTCTTGGCCGCCGATAACTGCCAGGAGAAAGTTCCCAGTAATACCTTCACACCCTCCAGCTATTGGCAGCTGTAGTTGACAATTATGTAACCTCAACCAGCGAAGATCATCTGGTATGCACACGATTTTTTGAAGGTATGTTGCCCGTGGACCTTCGCACAAATGTGCAACATCATCTCCCAACGAGCACGTTGAAGTTACAGCGAGTCATCCTTCGTTTCATGGACGCTGAGAGCGACTGCGCGTCCACATCCAGGAGTTCGCTATGGCCTTAACAACAGCGTCCAATGAAGCTGCTCTGATGCAGCTCGTCGTGACCATCCAAGAACCCAGCGGAGCCCGAATGGAGTGTCACCAGTCACTGTCACTATTGCCAACGTTACGGGAAGAAGGTCTGTAAATGTGGTCACAACCGCCGGTCAGGCCACAGTAAGTCCCTGGATTTCAATTTGTCTACATATTCCTGTAATCGGCAACCACTGATGTTATGGGAACGTATAAATGGAGTGCCATCTTAAGTGCCCTCGGACACTGGTGCGTCGGTACTTCTCGTGAAGACTTCCTTGATCTGACGTGTGCCTCAGTGTTCCTCCGTCGTAGCCACTCACAATGTCATGACAACAGCTAACGGTGCTAAACCGGAAGCCCAATCTGCTGCTGACTTACAGCCGAACCTTGGAGATTTGAATGTCCGCCACCAGTTTCTCACCTGTGCCCAGACTACATAGGGCCCCATCCTAGGTGCAAATTTTCCGACGTCACACCCCACCCTTACAAACATCGCCCATTCCCGGGTTACCACTGACTCTGTCTCCATACGCTTACATGGCCCTCGGCAACCGACGTCCTCTGAGTCAAATTTATCCTTGTCCACTATCTTTAATCAAAGTTCGGTCGATCCACCCGCCCCTGTTATCCTTCAAGGCTGAATGCTATGGTTAATTAGGGAATATACCAATGTAATTGATGGTGGGGGTAACCCGGGACTCACCGATGTTGTCCATCACTGTATTGATACAGGCAGTCATCCGCCTGTGTGCCAACCACCCCAACGTATCCCTGTACATTATCAGCCTCAGTTGGATGCTCTCATACAAGATGTGTTGAACAAAAGCATCACTGTGCCTTCATCTTCTCCATAGGCGTCACCCATCCTCTTAGTCAAGAAGAAGGACGGTGTTAAAGAACTTAACCCTGAGTTCCTATTATTTGCGAAGACGCTCCGAATCAATAACTACTACGATCAATTCTCCACTTCAACTCCAGAGCAGCAGTATTTGTATTAACTTATAATGTTCGGCAATTAAAATCGAAAATGATACAGTAGTCTATTAACAAATGTTTTACAATAAGCATACACTACTCTTATTCGTATTCTCTCGTCTTCCTACAACCTTTACACGATTGAATCATTCGCATCTTCGAGTTGCCCGCCAATGGCGACCACCGAACCAACGTTGAATGTTCACGTTCATTCACAGATGGCTCCTTGTGAATGCGTATTGATTACTGCAAACTGAATGCCGTAACCGGATGTGACGCTCTCCCTATCCCACGTATCTATGCAACTCCTGAAGCACTTGCTGTTTCATAATTGTTCTCTACGTAAGTTCTGACTTCAGAGTACTGGAAAGCAGAAGTGCAGCCGGATGATTGTCCGAAGACTGCATTAATAACCTCGAGTGGTCTCTACGAATTCCGCAAAATGACCTTCGGATTATGCCATGCCCCCGCCACATTTCAAGGCCTGATGAAGGCAGTTCTATACAGTTTAGTTCCGCGTAAGTGTCTCATATATCTCGACATTACTATATGTGAGAGTTCCTCAGAGGGTCACATGGAAAACCTACGGGTTGTCTTCACGAGGTTCAGAAAAAATGGTTTAGAGTTAAAGCCATTTAACGTTCCCTAACATAGTGGGCGGTCACATTTTTGGGTCACCAAAGTTTACCAAGTCGCATCCAAACAGAACCAGAGTAAACGTGCATATAGCATAATGGCCCACAACCCAGTATTAGGAATACACTCGAAGCTTAAAGGGTTGGCATCATACTATCAATGACAATTCAAGCTCAACATCCAGAAATTGAAGGACAAGCTTACAAGGGATGAACTCACTATAGATCATAGCAAAGCCGGAGATACTGCGTGATATCACCGAGGAAACCTGTATGGAATGACATTGCAACTCTCTGAAAGCAGTGTTTAAGGGAATGTGTACAACACTTCTAGGAAGCAGGAAGAGACGAGACAAGAGGGGGAATGCCTGTGAACGGATACCTTGAAGCTAACCGAGGAGAGGGGGATGGTGAAAAAGAAGATGACTCAATGCAAAGACGGAAAACGGAAGGAGGAACCAAGTTCAGCGAACACTCTACTGAACAAAGAAGTGCGTATGTCAGCCAGAAGCCGGACAAATGGGAAACACGGTATTCGACGACACGAAGGGAGATGCTTGCCCTCGTGCATTTTCTCAAACACTTTAGGCATTATCTACTTGTGCACCCCTTCTCGAGTACTCACTTACCATCGTGCACTACAATGGCTTCAGACACTCCATGAACCAGAAGGTCAGGTGGCCCGCTGGCAAGAACGGTCGCAGGAGTTCGAGTTTACCTTCGATTATCGTCCTGGGCCCCGGTGTGCTAACGCTGATGCCCTCTCCAGATTGCCAACTTATGTTTCCTGGGTGAATGCTACAATTAATACGAGCTTAGATGCGGATAATGCCGCACTGCAGGTGGCTGACGCAGGTATTCAGCCGGTTTACTCACGACAATTCCATGGCAATGATAAACCGTCGAATAAGGAACTATGGAGTTTTTCCGAAAAACTACGATGCCACTCTACTGTGCCTCACTTTCTGTCTCAGGTCTTCCCCTATACTATTTAGTTTGCGTGTCCTTTTACTTAAAAATTTCACCTACCCCACTTTTGCTGACATACCGTGGGAGGATTCGACATCCCAAATATTGGTTTGAATGTGGAGGATTTTGCAAACATTAGTGTTTGACTTCCTATCTTCTTTCCGTTTCACGCTAAAATCTAGTATTGGAATCTCACAAGGCTGGCTCTCCAATTCATAAATAAACTGCTCTACCTCCTCCTCGAGTTACAATGTTATTGTATTATAATGTATATTTTCATATAAACATAAATGTACATGAAAATGCATGCCATTTTTACGGGCACGATCAAGTATGGTATAACGTCAAATCTTAGATTGTCTACAAGTTAATAATGTTTTAACAGTTAAATATTTGATACATATACACTTACGCTCATTGTCTGAACCAGACCGTATAGTTATTGAATTGTACACTTGTCCTCCAGGTTGCGCGGGAAAACCAACTTCGTTTCGTTTTCATCCCGTGGTTGTAGGCATACAATAACCAACCAATACTGAGGTCAGTACAACGTCTACAAGGGACTGGAAGCTGTTTTAGAAAAGTTAAAGTGCTAAGGTGAATCATTAAATTGTAATGAAATAGGTAAGTGCACGTATCAATTATAAATGCATTTATAAGGGAAACTCCCTAGGCCGACAACGTTCATCTGCAACGTATAATGCTACCCATATATATCTTACTATCATGATGTCCACTTTTGGTTTTAATACATTTATCTTCGTGCCGGTTTTTATCACTTTATAACTTTTTGTGGATTTATGTGTATATAGTGCTCAATCGTACCCCACAGAGAATAGAAATAGAACAAGTTGAATCAAATTCATAAAGAGCTATAAAATGTTAGGTTTAATGGAACGTAATCAGGATCGAGTAAAGATGTTATTAGCAAATGAATGAGATAAGACATTGTTAAATGGTATTTATAGATCTGACGATGGATAGCAAGTTAATTTATAAGATACCCCATAAATCTGTGCAGATCCCACCTGGTCGCATCTAAACAATAGGCTGAGCGAATGGTATATATTTAAAGGTAGAAGCATGATCAGTCAACGCGTTCGTTATTATCCTTTTCAAGATAAAGATCTATGCCCTCATAAAAATCAGAAATATCTCGAGCCTTCAAACTGCATATTGCTCTTCCTGCAGAATGGGGCGATTCACCTTAGTGACCAACACCATATCTACTGATCAGCTAGCACCACCCTCCCTCCCTTTTCGATGTTAGGCACTGAGACTATGATTATTATTGCTACCGAAAATACATTGCTTGGAACCAGACATGTTTTTGCTTCATATTCCATCTCCCTAGCTTTCTTAATGAGTGTTTCCAATAGGTCTCCACGTACATTTTTGTGAACATATTATATGTGTGCATGCGTCCTAATGAACAGATTACTTTATGAGAAGTTAAAACCTTAAAGAGTAAAAAGAATAGGTTTTGTGAATAGTGGAGAAGGATTCAGCAGAACACTATAGTTGGTTCAATGTAGGTAGTATGAGCTGAAGGTAAGGTCGGTTGACAGGACTTAGTGTACTTATATATAGTAAATATCTGACATTGCAAATTAACGTGTCTAGACATATTATAAAAAGATATTAACACAGAACCAAGAAAATTTTGGCATTTTGTTAACAATACAGCAGTGTGCGTATACTGAAGAATGGTAGTTAGTCTACAGGGACCTACAGCAGTACGGCTACAACCCTTCTCAGGTTGACGCTCTAGGTTGGAAATTCGTTGCAGAGTTCATTTTCTGACCTCCTCCTATCAGCTATATCTTCAAATCTGAACGGCAACACGCCCATGTCATTGTATCGTAGAATATAGATGACCAACAAACACACGACATATCTCATCAACCAAGTGTAGAAACAGAGTAATTTACACCAAAGATAATAACATTCAAATAGTAACTTGAAACTAGAAATGCCTTTATTCGTGCGAGTCAATTTAACAATTACTCTCTCCTTTACACTTGGCTTATCCTCACTAAACTGACCATTGATATTCGTCCTTTCAAACGAACTGATACTAGCATAGTCATTGCACAAGATACTTGAGTTGATGGGCGTCTGTTTCATTGTGGATGACAGCACCAACGACGACTGAGTGACACAAGTTGATGAAGTTAGCGGTGGATCAAAAGCTGCTGTTGCTCGACTTTCAGAAATTTGTCTACCTGAAAGACCACCACCACTGCTGTCTTTTACTATCAGCTCAGGTTTAGCACTAGCATCTGATGATAGGTGGGCTACATGCTGATCACTTACACTGACGGTCTCACAAGTATGCATGCCTTCTGCAACTGCATCTGCATTTATTTCTACTTCACGTTCAAGTTGTACAGAAACTTTATTTAACTTAGCAGTAGTAGGCATTCCCCTCATTTCATCAAGATCAACCAAAGACAAATGTGAAGTATCATGATCATTATCACAAATATTCAATTTACCGTCATCTATCTGGTCGACATAATCATTTTCAAACTCTTTGTTAACAGCAGTAGACAATTTTGGCTCCTCCTCGCAAAACATTTAAGGTTTTATATCTTCACTCTGACTAGTTATACTTTGTAAACTTGTGGAGTCTGAACTGCACTCTGAAGCAGTAACTCTTTTCTGTGACACTCTATTCAACAATGGATTACCAGTTGTAACTACAGACTTCTTGACCGCACCGTTATCGTCACACAATTCGGAGTCAGACCTGGAGTTTACATTTAGCTTATCACTGAACTTGCTCACTGGTTCACAGTTCACTTCTGTATGCACCTCTTGCAAACGTGTGAAACACAACCGTGTTTCTCTTGCATCTTGTAACTTATCTGTTGAGGATGTACTACGAAACCTGTTACACTCACTAGATCTATATGCATTACTAGACATCATGGAGCCTTCTCGATATCCACCTCTCTGAGGCCTACTCGTCATCAATGATTGCATTTTGCTCTCAGACTGCTCTCTTCTAGTGGTGAGAAGCAACAGACTGGCGAACTTGCTCATAGATTGATTGACACTAGTATTTACCAGTTTCAGGATATCATCAAACTTTGGCTCGATACCCTGATCCTGCATAAGGGAGCTTATCTTCACCCACTTCCTTTGCAGTCGAGTAGGTGGGCGTCTCGCTATTACTTCTAGTATAAAACTCGAGTTGAGTTCACTCATGCGATTCATCGAAATCATTCCATTCTTGTAAATTAGCAAATTATCTAAAAACTCAGTAAGTGCCTGGGAGTCATCCTGTAATTGACCACCATTACCCTTAACAGCGTCGAATAATTTCCCTGCAATCATCGAAGGTCTTCCAAACCTTTGACGTAATATATGCTCATGGCTTCGTAGTAGCCCTCTTTTGGCTTCATAAGCTTAGAGCACTGTATAGCTCTTGCAGCATCTCCAGTGCAATATCTCATCAAATACATTAACTTCAATTCATTATTTAATAAAAACCACTCAACATGATCCCAAACTCCTTTACCAGGAAAGATAATAATAATAATAATATATTCTCATTTTGTACATGAGGGACGCCAGTTTACAGGCATCATCAATATGATACATTACATATACGATTAGCAATCATACTTAGTAATAATGTTTTAATACAATACACATTTTTTCCTACCTGTGTAGGACACATCAAATGTACAGGCATGGATAAGCACTATTTAGATTTCCTAAATTTGGTTTATGGTTAAATTTCATGGTTGCTGACGTTTTTGTCTTAGGTTTGTAGGAACAATATGATAACCAGTCATTCAATGGAGCACATCATGAAATATAGGAATATTAACTTCGCATTAACAAAAAAACCCAAGTAAGTTTTGGATGGATTAAAAATTCTTAGGAAAAAATAAAGCTTGAAGTAATTCCGAATCTCATTTTTGATTTATATCCAAATTGGGTAATAAGAACGAATCGTGGCGTTGTATTACAAATTGATACCCTTCCATTGGTATAAGAGTATATTCCACAAATGTAATCCAGGTTGCGTCGCTGGGAAAGTTAATTCGTTATTAACCAGGCAACTGAAAGATACGGGACCAATAATGTTTGCAGATCATTTGTCATTGTAAATGGTCAAATATCCACATTATTCATTCTCATTCAAAAAGTCAAATGGAAGCTGAAATGGTGAGAGAAAAAAGAAGACAAACAACAGCAACGCAAAAGAAAGCAACGGGAGTCCTTAAGGAGTGATTAATAAATATATACATATATATTCTGTCTAGTAACTATGGTTATTTTTGTTCATTAACTAACTAGTCCCGTTATGCTAACTTTTATATTATGTGTGAACTAATATTACTGTCCTGTGTAGAAATGTTTATCATCTAGTTCCAATAATATTAAAATTTATAATTGTAGTTTGTTGTAACTACACGTTTAAAGAACTTAAAATATCTATGTAGGGTGAAAAAGAAGGTGTAAGAGTCAGGCGCAAAAGTGCATTGTCATCTTTGAGCAGTCTGGTGACTGAGGAGATGAACACTGGAAGTGTGTTTGCATCGCGCACATTAGCTGGTAGTCTATTCCAAATGACTGAAAACTTATTTAAGAAGAAGTTGTACCGCACGTAAGTCTGACAGTGCTCTATAGCAGCTAGGTTGTGATGATTTCTAAGATTGTAACTGATGACAGCGGTAGGTTTAGTTATTGGCTCGGAGGAATGCAAGAGAAGATTAGTTAGCTTATAGTAAAAGATAAGGTTTAGCTTAAGGCGTCTTTTCCAGAGGGGTTCTAATCTTAGTCTTACGCATCGCTCATGGTATTCCAGACCACTTTCTAAACCAAGAGTTCTTGAGGTAAACTGCCGTTGCACTCCCTCTAATTTAAGCTTGTCATTTTGTCTGAGTCCGCTAAGAATAAACGGGCAGTATTCTAAGATAGGTCGGACACATACTTTGTATAATAAAACCCTAGTTTCACAACAAAAGAAATTGCGTGTTATGCATCCTATCAGCCTTCGCGTTTTACGTCTGGCATAATCAGTCTGTTCAGCGAACGTTAGGTTACTAGAGTATCTAATACCGAGATCTACGACTGAGTTGAGCTTAGCTAGTTTTCGCCCATTTATTTCAAGAGTTAGATCAAGGTTACTGTTGCCGATACAAATCCAGCCGCATTTGTCAATGTTAAAATTTAGACAGGATTCAGCACACCATGTTGCGAGGCTACTTAGTTCAAGATGTATTTTAGTAACCATATCGCTTAATTCATGAGTGTAGCAGGAGTAGACGACTTTGAGGTCGTCAGCATATAGGAATGGTTTACCTGAGGTGAAGCACTTGCAAATGCTGTTAATGTAGACTGTGAATAAAAGTGGACCTAGGACACTACCTTGCACGACCCCACTTGAGATCTGCCTAGGATGAGACAATACAGATCCAACTTTGGTTATTTGTACCCTGTTGCTTAGAAATGATTTTAACCAGTTCAGTAATGGGTTGCGAATTCCACAAGAGTACAGCTTCTCAAAGAGAATACTGTGAGATACCATGTCAAATGCCCTAGATATATCGAAGTAGAGAACAACGACTAGCTTACGTGCTTCGCGACTACTAGTGATGCAGTTGAAAAAGTCGAAGTGGCAAGTAACGCAGGATCTATTTTTGAGAAATCCGTGTTGAGACCTTGTAACAAGATCTTCCCTAATTAGGTAGTCTGACAATTGATCTTTTACAACTTTCTCCATGATTCGTGAGATAACTGGGGTTATATTTATGGGTCTGTAATTGCGGACGTTTGCCCTATCACCAGATTTGTAATGTGGAATTATGAAGCTAGTTTTCCACTCACTAGGGTAAGTGCCAGTGTCCATAGATATTGAGAAGAATTTAAGAAGTAACAGGGTATATCACACCCACTGTTTTTGAAAATTATCGAAGCGAGGCCATCCGGTCCCGTACTAGTGGAAGGTTTAAGGCTTTTAATTGCTTGTACTATTAACTGATTAGTGAACACAATGCTTTCAAGGGAAGAGATAGTAAGGGGGGCGGTTTCACCAGGCATATGTGTTTCTAAACTAAAGTTTGCAAACCAATCACTGAAGAGTTCACAGATAGTGGCAGGTTCATTGTAGATTACTTTGTCGTGAAGTAAGTATGGGATTTCCCTCGCCGACTGCATTCGTTTTTTAAGAAGTGCCGTTAAGTTATAAACTTTGGAGGTACTTTCAAGTGCCGTTAACTCTTCGTCGAGGTCCTTTTGAGAGCGTAGGCGCTTGAGAGATTCAAGAGACTCGTGGATTGAGAGCAATAGTGATATGTCCTTAGTGGAATAGTACTGTTTCTTCAGCTTCCTTAACTTATTACGGTGTGCCCTTGGAATATATTCAGTTCGGTGTCTACTTAATTTCACTATTTTCTTTGGAGCAACTGTATCTAGACAAAGGGTAACATTCCTGTAAAACAGGGTTACTAAGGCCTCCAGGGAGTCAGTGGTAAAATAGTCATCCCATTGACAGAGTCGAATAAGTTCTTGGACTAATCCCCAGTCTGTATATTTGTAACTACGACATATTGTGCTTCCTGAGTCTTGTTTGTTTCCTGTATTTAGTGGTGAGAAAGGCAGAGAGCAGAGTACCATTCTATGGTCACTACTGGAAAATCTATTACCAACATACGTGGATACTGGGATTGTGTCATGACAAAAAACAAGGTCCAACATGTTGTCACCACGAGTAGGTGTCTGGACGTGTTGTTGCCATCCATAACAGTCTATAGTGGCAAGTAATTCGTCGAAGCGTTGGGGGCCGGAACTAGTTAGCCAATTGACTTCTGGAAGATTGAAGTCCCCTGCAATTATTTTGTAATTAGCACTAAACGAGGATGCGTGTGCAAACGATTTAGCTAATAACGCATCAGTTTCTTTTGTTGAGCTTGGTGCTCGATAAACACAGCCTATGAGAAGTTTGTACTTATCTCCATGTAAGACAACCCAGAGTGAGTCAGGTACATTATTCATTGTTTCATCTTCCACCTTACTGACTACAAATGAGCTATGTATATATATGAGACATCCTCCACCACGCTTGCAATCTCTGTTTGCACGGTGTACAGTGTAATCATCGATACCTATATGCACATCAAGTACAGAGGATGAGCACCATGACTCAGTAATCAGAGCTACAGTAGGCTTGGCGACTAATAATAATGTCCTTAGTTCAGATATCTTATTGATTAAGGAACGTGCATTAATTAGCAATATCGTGAATAAGTCACGGGATACTACAAACTGGCTTAAAATGTCACCATAACCTAAATCTATTTGTGCGTCAGCACCGCAAGAATTTATGAATGAAAAGGAGGTCGGACTGGGTGTCTGCACATCGGAGTTGGTGTGCAATGAGGTGGTCCTAGGTGCCATGGGTCGTACCAGTGATTCGGGACACCTGGAAAATTTACCATGTGTTCCTGGATATAAGGGTAGTACAGGTTGGGCCTAGGTTGACGGTTAAAAGGCATAGCATCAAAGGTCTACCCATCCAACTGCTATTCGTCATACCGGTATACACCTTCGGGTTGTTTTTATAACTTAAAGGGAATTGTGAAGGAAGGTGCTTTGGCTGCAAGACTTTAGGAGTCTTGGAGCCTGACTTTCTATAAGGTGGAGCATGCGGAACACCTCCAGATTTACTTATGTTTCGAGAGGAGTTTTTCGTAACAAGTGATGGTTTGTTGGCATTCTTACTCTCAGCAGGCTTATTGAATACAAAGTATTCTTCCCCATCATTAGTCTCAACCCTGCGAAATTTGTTCATCGTGGTGAGGTTACTACGTTTGGGGGGAAATTTCTTAGAACAACTTGCAGAAGTTCTAGTCATTTTAACATCTTTCGATGAGGCTTTATTTACAGGGGTACTGGTATCTAAATCAGTTCCTAGTTCCATTGGCAGGTGTGGTTGTTGTGTAGTTTGCTGAATGCTAGTTTCAGCACTAGGTGTCTGTTGCTGTGCACGATCCTTATTTGGTAAATCAAAGCTAGAGGAGGTGACCAGGTTATTACTACGCATTATTCTGCGCTGACACGGTGTTTTATCCTGAGCTACGGTTATAGACTTATAACTGCTATTCAGTCTTAAGTGATCCTGACATTTAGTAAACTTACTAGCATCAAGGGAATTACTGAATTTAAAAATGATTGGGCAATTAGCCTGGTTAGACTTTTTACGAAGTCGTTTGCATTCACATGGAACACTAGCCATGCCGCAACAAATCAGGATTTTGTGTCTTACAGTTTTCAGGGGCAGAGAATCTGGGACGTTGTAAACTATAGCTTGGTGAGAAGAGGTTATACGCTTCATCACCTCCGTAGCCAAGCAGTCAATCAGATTTTCAGCTTTATTTAGGTTGTCTGGAGATATTTTAGGATGCCTTTCTAAAAGACAGGCTATTGGGTCTAAATTCAAAAGCTTATTTTGAGTTACATCCAGTAAACACTTAACCTGGCCAATATCAGAACGGCTCTCCGTGGTATTTGAGATTGGCAGTGACATACTATCAAACTGATCTAATTTTTTCTGAATTTCACTTACTTGCCTCTGCATATCTTTCAAAAGGAGGTTTAGTTTACAGAACTCAGAGTTCTCTAACAGAACATCTTTCACCTGTATCACAGGAGTGAGATCTGCACTCAAACCATTTTGAGAGCTAGTAGTTGATACTGTATTACCAGGCGGTAATGCAGTTATAACCGAATTTAAGCCACTATCTAAAACAATTGTGTTTCTACGAACACGTTTTTTAGAGATTTGGACCATAATTTCAAGAATTATATGACAATAAGCAGTAAATAAATTTCAGAGCAAACACGTGCAAAAATGTCACCAATTTCGAACGTACCGCCAAAGTATAGTAAGAACGGTGACTATCCAAACTGTTACCAGCTATCTGAATCGGCCAGAATCTGTTTCTACCATCAGAAACTGTCAGCCAAGTCTCGTAAACCGTTAATGCCCAGGTCTTGCTACGCTCGGGCCCACGCTGTTCCTTGAAGTTTTCAGAAACGCTTAGTTATAACGGACGGAAAAACCAAAACACCGATTGGCCGCTTCAGAATTCTTTATTGTAACACCAACATGTAAAATTAATAATTGAACTAAACTTTGTGAACAAATATTACAATAATAAATCACAATATTACTTCTGATGGTTTGCTACTGACTTCTTTCTGAACAGCGACCGATGAGACGATGACTGTCGTATTGATGCCTCCGCGAAAATTGGGGAAGTTGATTTTGAGCAAACAACCAAGAATTGATCGTTCAATCTTCAACTACATTGACAACCCATCTGCCGTCTTTAACATCAATCAATTCATTCATGGATGTAGAAGACTCGAAACAACTTCAGAAGTAAGCGCGACGAAAATTTTAACAAAATTATGCATAACAACATGAATAAAATTATCAACAGATAGATGAGAAACGATACCGATTCAATATATACAACATGAACATATGTACAAAATAACACACCAAGTACGACGGAATGCGCTTCGACGTACTACCCTTAAATAAATTTAGGACTCCTTTTATTTTTTGAACTGTTGTGCTGTTGTGCAGTTGTTCAGTTTCTGCGTGAATCATTTTTCCTTAATATCTTGGAAATTAGCCACTTTCCTCACATTATCCAGTTATCCACAGTCAGCAAGGATTGTATTGTATCAACTGGAACAACATATAGCATCCACTCGTGAAATCTACATCAAGAATCTTCGGATACCCTATCTAACCACGTGGAACTCAGGACTTTATCCACAGCAAACTCTGTAAAGGAAAGTTTGACTTTTCATTTTGCAATATACATCTGTTTATCGTTGTTGTTTTGATACTTCGATAATACAGCTATCTTATTTTTATATCCTCAAGACTTTTTTCCGGAAATTGTGAAGTTTCTTGTTTCTGTAATGGTTAAGTCTATCAAACGTGTAAGTACCGTTAAGAGACTGAGATCTAATACTAGTCAACCATCTCAAGGCCTCAGCTCCGTTGACGATTCTACACTTTTACATCAGCCACACCCAGAGTTATGGTATCTGATATCATGAAGGAATTGACAGAGAATGCGGCTTGTAGCAAAAATGATTTACTGACACTTCAGAAGTCAACAGCAGAACTACAGAGCAAGTTTGACAGCATTATGCCTCTCACGCAACTGTTGGAAGCAGAAAACTATCAGAAGCATTACCGTGATTTCTTGTTATGGCATTCATTTTTAGACTTTGTGGAAAAACCTTGATGTTGGTTACATGTTGGCGTATGAATAAAGGATTCTTGATTCGCCAATCAGTATTCTGGATTTTGCGTTGGTTGATACAAAGTATTTCTGTAAGTCTTCGAGGAACAACGTGAGGTCCAGCGTAGCAAGAGCTGGACATTGACAGTTTATGAGAGTTGGCTGACAGTTTTTGATAGTGTTTGAGTAGTTTCCGTTCGTCTTTCCTGGTGCCTGCCAGTCTTGTTGGGACAAGTATTTTCTGGAACTTTTCTGGAATTTCGGCCAAATTCAATGATACCCGGGTCAAAGAAGGGACAAAGCGTCTTAGAAGCAAGCAGGACAGTAAGTAATGTTGACTTGTCTGTTACATGTAACGATGTGTTTGATTTTAAGCATGATATGGTTGATGTTAATGTTTTGCCGTCAAGGGATAATAGGAATATTAAGCTTACTAAATACGAGCCTTTGTGTTTCGACGAAAACCCAGCTGACGATTTACAGTTTGTAAAGGAGTTTGAAGTCATGTTGTGTAGGCTTGCATTAAATGATGAAATGAAGTTGATGTATTTGTTGTGGTGCTGCACTGGAGTTGCTGCAAGAGCTATACAGTGCTGTAAGTTCATGCCCTCAAATGAAGGATATACGGGGGCCATGAGGATATTACGTCAAACGTTTGGAAATCTATTTATGATATCCCGTAGCATTTTTCAGACCGTCAAAGTTAATGGGGCACAGTTAAGGGACAACCTCGAGGAACTCACAGAGTTCTTGGATAATTTAATGGTTTACGGAAATACTCTCGTTTATCTTAACAATACAGATGAGTTCAACCCAAGTTCGGTGATTGAGACAGTTGTCAAGAAATTACCGGTTCCTCTACAAAAGAAGTTCATAAAAGTTAGTTCCCGGTTAAAGGAAGATAGTTTGGAGTCTGGATTCGATGATATTGTGAGGCTGATGAAAGACAGTGTCAACCAAGCGACGGGAAAATTCGCCAGCATTTTGCATTCTAAGGTAGAACCTAAGGAACTGGTGAATATAAAGAAAGCATTTGTGGTGAAGTCTCAAGACACAACGAGAATGGATGAGTGTATTGTTTGCCATAACATGCATCAATTGAGCGATTGCAATCACTTCATTGCTATGTCTCCCGTAGAATGTTTAAAAATGGCAAAACAGAAGTGGCCGCATTTCATTTGTTTAAGGACAGGGCATACAAAGTTAAATTGTAAGGCGACAAACAAAGGAAGTAGTGGTTCAACTGATTTGCACCCACTTCTGAGGACAGTAGACAGACCGGGGAATTCGGTTAACTGTGATAGTATCTCTAGACCCCTTGACAACCCACAAGTTTATTTAGGGGTATTACCAGTTAAGGCGAAAGAAACGAAATCTTCTGTGGAGACATATGCATTGTTGGATAATGGTTCAGACGTTACATTGATAGATGCTAAACTGGCTGGTTGCTTGGGTATTAAAGGCCCAAAGCAACCCTTGGTTGTAAATACTTTCAGTTCTTCGAAAACGGTAGTATGTGAACGAGTGTCATTTCAGTTAGAATCCTTGACTGCTGGGGAAACCCTTGAAGTAGATACTGCTTACACTACTTCCAGTATGAAACTCGGCGAAGCTATAATACCTAGTCGTGAAACAGTTGTCCGTAAGCCATACCTGTGTGACATACCGCTTCCAGCACTGCAAGATGGTAAAGTGAGAGTACTCATTGGATGTAGTGTGTCAGAAGCTCATAAGGTATTAGAAGAGAGATTCGGAGGTAGAGATGATCTGTTCGCGACGAAAACACCCCTGGGATGGATGGTGAGAGGACCCATAGCCATAGTCCTCATGTCATCATTAGTTGCAAACGATGGGGACAAACTAGAAACTATGATTAAAAATATGTATGACAAGGAGTTTTGTGACTGCGGTGTCCCAGAGAAGGGCCGTTTTGTAGAAGACTTAAAGGCAGTTAAAATGGTTGAGGAGTCTTGTAAATACGAATACGGGCGTTTCAGCGTTGGCTTACCATGGAGATTCAAAGATAGACAGTTGGTTTGTAATAGAGAGGTTGCTCTTAAGAGACTGATGGGTTTGAAGAAGTTTCTGACGGATGCAGACCTCTGGAACAACTATATAAGGATGTCGTCGACAAACATGTAATGAAGGGTTACGTTGAAAGACTAGTTGATCAAAGTGAGCCAGGGAAGTGGTATTTACCCCATCATCCCGTCTTTAACCAGGCAAACTCCGTGTGGTGTTCGATTGTTCTGCGAAACATGAAGGAGTCTCTTTGAATGATAATCTGTATAGTGGCCCAGATTGCGTGAGATCATTAGTGGGACTACTGTCAATATTCAGAAAATTTACAGTTGTTGTTGCTTATGATATAGAGGAAATGTTCCTACAAGTGATGGTGTCAGAGAGTGACAGAGATCACTTGAGGTTTTTGTGGTTTGATGACGGTCCTTGTGGTAAGGTGTAAGAATATAGGATGACAGTCCATCCGTTTGGTACCACGTCCTCCCCGTTTTGTGCTAATTTCGCTCTACGAAAGGCAGTGTCCATATTTGATTATCTGATTATCTACTGGACGTCATCGATTGTTGCTTCTATGTGGATGATTGTTTAGCCTCCTTAGGTGATGATAAGTCTGCAGTTAAATTTGCAACAAGTATTACTGAGGTGTTAGCTAAGGCTGGCTTTCGTTTAACTAAGTGGGTCTCGAACAGCCTAGACGTTTTGAAGCATATGGTTCCAGAAGACAGAGCGCCCACTGTGCGAAATTTACCTGTCGATACTCCGCCGGATGAACGCACATTAGGTATCCGATGGTATGGGAATTCTGATACCTTTGATATGATTATGAGCAATAAACTGTGCTCGAAACGTCATCAATAAACATTACTTATAACACTGTGAGACTTTATCAAAACAAAAATTTACCCATAATGGAACCTTTGGATTTAGTGTTGGTGATATTGATAAGCCAGTTACACGGAGAGTTGTGCTCTAGGTGTTGCTGTCCGTGTTTGACCCACTTGGATTACTAGCATCTTATCTACTTTCGCCTAGGAGGTTATTTCAAGAGACATGCGGGAAAGGGTTACAGAGGGATAAACCATTAAGTGAGAGATACTGTGAAGAGTGGAAAAGGTGGGTTAAAAGTTTAAGAACGCTGAATCTACATTCCGTTTCACATCCACTTAAGCCATCGAGAAATCATGATATAATTGACTTCCATGTTTTTTCTGATGCCTCTGAGGTTGGATTTGGTGCAGCCATATACATCAGAGCCACCTTAAGGGATGATGTAGATGTTCAACCAGTGACGGGCAAATCTAGAGTTGCACCTCTACAGACGACTTCGATTCCGAGATTAGAACTTACTTCAGCCTTGCTAGCAGCGCACTTATTCACAACGGTGTGTAAAGAGTTAGATTATCCAAAGTATCCTGTAACGTTTCGGACTGATTCGATGTCTGTGATGTATTATATACGCAACGGGTCAGCAAGATGTGCATGTTTTGTAGCTAACAGAGTATCTCAAATTCGTGAACAAACAACCGTCGAGCAGTGGAGCTACGCACCGTCTGGTAAAAACCCGGCTGATCTAGCATCGCGAGGAGTTATTGATATGAATGTGGTCAAAAACAAGTGGTGGAAAGGACCAGAGTTCTTGCTACGGGTTGATAGTATGTGGCCTAGTAGAGAAGATGAACCACCGATAAGCGAGAGTGTCTTGGAGTTTAAGGCAAATGTCAGTTTAACATCTACTCAAGAAAGACATTCAGGTTTACATCCACTTTTTAAATATTTTTCTTCTTGGTACAAATTACTGAAAGCTGTTGCGTGGTTGACACGATATGTTACGTATTTAAAGGTCATGCATCTTGCGGGATACGAAAATATGAATGTGGGGCCTCTGAGAGTCGAAGATATTAGAAATGCATAGTTAGTGATTTTGAGGGCTGCTCAGTGGGAAGCGTGGGGTGAGATTGCCGAGGAAGATAGCACCGATTTCGCAGATTTCAAGGCGCGATTAGGAAGATTATCTCCGATAGTTTCCGAAGGGATCGCTAGAGTTGGTGGACGTCTACAAATGCTAGAATCGTCATATGAGACCCGTCATCCGAACTTATTACCTTGCTACCATCCAGTCACTGATCTCATTATAAGACACTACCATGTTCTTGAAGGTCATTTGGGTACTTCACAAGTACTATCAAGTATTCGATGTAAGTTCTGGATAGTGAAGGGAGGTACCGCTGTCCGTAAAATAATTGATAAGTGCATGGAATGTAAACTCCGAAATGCTCGTCCAGTACAGCAGATGATGGCACCACTCCCAGCGTGGCAAGCTTCTGAAGGGAATTATCCATTTGAGTGCGTTGGGGTGGATTTGTTCGGACCTTTTGTGGCGAAGAGAGTAAGATATGGCGGTTTATTCACCTGTTTGAAAATGAGAGCTGTGCATATTGTGATGGTTCATACGTTAACTACCTATTCAGTTGTGCTAGCATTACGTAGAATTATAAATCACCAAGGTGCACCGAAGATGATGTTCAGTGACAGAGGGACTAATTTTGTTGGCTGTCACACCGAGCTTAAAGAGTGCTTCGAAGGTCCCCAAACGAGAATTCATGAAGAGTTACTGAAAAGGAACATCGAGTGGCACTTTAACCCGTCACATGCCAGCCATAGAGGTGGGCTGTGGGAGAGACTTATAGGAATTATCAAGCGTATTTTAAGCTCCATAATTAAAAACCAGAGTTTGGATGACGAAACAATGGTGAAATTTTTATGTGAAGCTCAACGAATACTAAATGAGCGGCCGCTATTACCTGTGAGGGACGGCGGCAAGGATTTTGATGTGTCAACCCCAAACAAATTATTGTTATTGAGAGGCAATCCTGGTATAGAGGACTCGAGTGCGGAACGAATACTTACGATAAAAAGATGGAAACAAGATATATATTTTAAAAAAGATGGTTAAAGGAGTATGTTCTAACACTGCAAACCAGATACAAATAGAAAATGTTGTGCAGAAACTTAAAGGTTGGTGATATTGTTTTTGTAGGAGATGAATGTGTCACAGGTAGATGGACTTTTGGAGTGGTAGAAAGCCTACTCTGTAGTGGTGATGGGTTGGTGAGGACGGCTGAGGTTGGCATGTTGGTGCGAGATAACAGGAAACTGCGACTACTGGAAGGTGCTGAAAGTCGAGAGTCGGAGGATGAATCACCAAACGATTTTCCAGCTTAAGGGCGTCAATCTGAGTAGGGTTGTATGCGTACTGCTCTAAGCATAATAATAATTTATATTTTCATATAAACATAAATGTACATAAAAATGCATGCCATATTAACGGGCACGATCAAGCATGGTATAAGGTCAAATCTTAGATTGTCTACAAGTTAATAATGTTTCAACAGTTAAATATTGTCAAGTATTGGTTTTGTAGGGATTTTGTTTGATTGCATGGAGGATTTAATCATGAGCTGACATCAGTTAGAGAACCACTGGAAAACCTGGGAGTACTGGACAGCTCTTTCGTCCTAGTTTGGGACTCTTCAGCAGTACGCACCCACCGGGATTCGAACCCAGGACCCTCTGGTTACAAGGCGAGCTCGTAGACCATTGAGCCACTGGGACCCGATCCAATGGTCCTTGAATTCTAACTTCTGCCAGTTCACGACATAGCGCGACCACTTCGCAATGTCTTCTTCGATGAGTTACTGCCTCATCTTCAACCTGCTGTACCCTACTGGTCACGGCTTCCTACTAGAAACCCAGGTTAACTGCCTGAATAGGGCCAGTCACTAGTGAGCATCAGAATAATTTTCAAGTATTGGTTTTGTAGGGGTTACGTTTGATTCCATGGAGGATTTAATCATGAGCTGACATCAGTTAGAGAACCACTGGAAATTATATTTATATATTAAATATTTGATGCATATACAATTACGCTAATTGTCTGAACCAGGCCGTATAGTTATTGAATTGTACAGTTGTTGTAAGGCACGACTCATAAACCGTAAATGCCCAGCTCTTGCTACGCTATGACTCACGCTGTCCCTTGAAGTTCTCAGAAACGCTTAGTTATAACGGACGGAAAAACCAAAACACCGATTGGCGACTCGAGGATTCTTTATTGATACACCAACATATAAATGACGTATGACTAAGTCTGTGAACAAATATTACAATAATAAATCACAATATTACTTCTGATGGTTTGCTATTGACTTCTTTCTGAACAGCGACCGATGAGACGATGACTGTCGTATTGATGCCTCCGCGAAAATTGGGGAAGTTGATTTTGAGCAAACAACCAAGAATTGATCGTTCAATCTTCAACTACAATGACATCCCATCTGCCGTGTTTAACATCAATCAATTCATTCATGGATGTAGAAGACTCGAAACAACTTCAGAAGTAAGCGCGACGAAAATTTTAACAAAATTATGCATAACAACATGAATAAAATTATCAACAGATAGATGAGAAACGATACCGATTCAATATATACAACATGAACATATGTACAAAATAACACACCAAGTACGACGGAATGCGCTTCGACGTACTACCCTTAAATAAATTTAGGACTCCTTTTATTTTTTGAACTGTTGTGCTGTTGTGCAGTTGTTCAGTTTCTGCGTGAATCATTTTTCCTTAATATCTTGGAAATTAGCCACTTTCCTCACATTATCCAGTTATCCACAGTCAGCAAGGATTGTATTGTATCAACTGGAACAACATATAGCATCCACTCGTGAAATCTACATCAAGAATCTTCGGATACCCTATCTAACCACGTGGAACTCAGGACTTTATCCACAGCAAACTCTGTAAAGGAAAGTTTGACTTTTCATTTTGCAATATACATCTGTTTATCGTTGTTGTTTTGATACTTCGATAATACAGCTATCTTATTTTTATATCCTCAAGACTTTTTTCCGGAAATTGTGAAGTTTCTTGTTTCTGTAATGGTTAAGTCTATCAAACGTGTAAGTACCGTTAAGAGACTGAGATCTAATACTAGTCAACCATCTCAAGGCCTCAGCTCCGTTGACGATTCTACACTTTTACATCAGCCACACCCAGAGTTATGGTATCTGATATCATGAAGGAATTGACAGAGAATGCGGCTTGTAGCAAAAATGATTTACTGACACTTCAGAAGTCAACAGCAGAACTACAGAGCAAGTTTGACAGCATTATGCCTCTCACGCAACTGTTGGAAGCAGAAAACTATCAGAAGCATTACCGTGATTTCTTGTTATGGCATTCATTTTTAGACTTTGTGGAAAAACCTTGATGTTGGTTACATGTTGGCGTATGAATAAAGGATTCTTGATTCGCCAATCAGTATTCTGGATTTTGCGTTGGTTGATACAAAGTATTTCTGTAAGTCTTCGAGGAACAACGTGAGGTCCAGCGTAGCAAGAGCTGGACATTGACAGTTTATGAGAGTTGGCTGACAGTTTTTGATAGTGTTTGAGTAGTTTCCGTTCGTCTTTCCTGGTGCCTGCCAGTCTTGTTGGGACAAGTATTTTCTGGAACTTTTCTGGAATTTCGGCCAAATTCAATGATACCCGGGTCAAAGAAGGGACAAAGCGTCTTAGAAGCAAGCAGGACAGTAAGTAATGTTGACTTGTCTGTTACATGTAACGATGTGTTTGATTTTAAGCATGATATGGTTGATGTTAATGTTTTGCCGTCAAGGGATAATAGGAATATTAAGCTTACTAAATACGAGCCTTTGTGTTTCGACGAAAACCCAGCTGACGATTTACAGTTTGTAAAGGAGTTTGAAGTCATGTTGTGTAGGCTTGCATTAAATGATGAAATGAAGTTGATGTATTTGTTGTGGTGCTGCACTGGAGTTGCTGCAAGAGCTATACAGTGCTGTAAGTTCATGCCCTCAAATGAAGGATATACGGGGGCCATGAGGATATTACGTCAAACGTTTGGAAATCTATTTATGATATCCCGTAGCATTTTTCAGACCGTCAAAGTTAATGGGGCACAGTTAAGGGACAACCTCGAGGAACTCACAGAGTTCTTGGATAATTTAATGGTTTACGGAAATACTCTCGTTTATCTTAACAATACAGATGAGTTCAACCCAAGTTCGGTGATTGAGACAGTTGTCAAGAAATTACCGGTTCCTCTACAAAAGAAGTTCATAAAAGTTAGTTCCCGGTTAAAGGAAGATAGTTTGGAGTCTGGATTCGATGATATTGTGAGGCTGATGAAAGACAGTGTCAACCAAGCGACGGGAAAATTCGCCAGCATTTTGCATTCTAAGGTAGAACCTAAGGAACTGGTGAATATAAAGAAAGCATTTGTGGTGAAGTCTCAAGACACAACGAGAATGGATGAGTGTATTGTTTGCCATAACATGCATCAATTGAGTGATTGCAATCACTTCATTGCTATGTCTCCCGTAGAATGTTTAAAAATGGCAAAACAGAAGTGGCCGCATTTCATTTGTTTAAAGACAGGGCATACAAAGTTAAATTGTAAGGCGACAAACAAAGGAAGTAGTGGTTCAACTGATTTGCACCCACTTCTGAGGACAGTAGACAGACCGGGGAATTCGGTTAACTGTGATAGTATCTCTAGACCCCTTGACAACCCACAAGTTTATTTAGGGGTATTACCAGTTAAGGCGAAAGAAACGAAATCTTCTGTGGAGACATATGCATTGTTGGATAATGGTTCAGACGTTACATTGATAGATGCTAAACTGGCTGGTTGCTTGGGTATTAAAGGCCCAAAGCAACCCTTGGTTGTAAATACTTTCAGTTCTTCGAAAACGGTAGTATGTGAACGAGTGTCATTTCAGTTAGAATCCTTGACTGCTGGGGAAACCCTTGAAGTAGATACTGCTTACACTACTTCCAGTATGAAACTCGGCGAAGCTATAATACCTAGTCGTGAAACAGTTGTCCGTAAGCCATACCTGTGTGACATACCGCTTCCAGCACTGCAAGATGGTAAAGTGAGAGTACTCATTGGATGTAGTGTGTCAGAAGCTCATAAGGTATTAGAAGAGAGATTCGGAGGTAGAGATGATCTGTTCGCGACGAAAACACCCCTGGGATGGATGGTGAGAGGACCCATAGCCATAGTCCTCATGTCATCATTAGTTGCAAACGATGGGGACAAACTAGAAACTATGATTAAAAATATGTATGACAAGGAGTTTTGTGACTGCGGTGTCCCAGAGAAGGGCCGTTTTGTAGAAGACTTAAAGGCAGTTAAAATGGTTGAGGAGTCTTGTAAATACGAATACGGGCGTTTCAGCGTTGGCTTACCATGGAGATTCAAAGATAGACAGTTGGTTTGTAATAGAGAGGTTGCTCTTAAGAGACTGATGGGTTTGAAGAAGTTTCTGACGGATGCAGACCTCTGGAACAACTATATAAGGATGTCGTCGACAAACATGTAATGAAGGGTTACGTTGAAAGACTAGTTGATCAAAGTGAGCCAGGGAAGTGGTATTTACCCCATCATCCCGTCTTTAACCAGGCAAACTCCGTGTGGTGTTCGATTGTTCTGCGAAACATGAAGGAGTCTCTTTGAATGATAATCTGTATAGTGGCCCAGATTGCGTGAGATCATTAGTGGGACTACTGTCAATATTCAGAAAATTTACAGTTGTTGTTGCTTATGATATAGAGGAAATGTTCCTACAAGTGATGGTGTCAGAGAGTGACAGAGATCACTTGAGGTTTTTGTGGTTTGATGACGGTCCTTGTGGTAAGGTGTAAGAATATAGGATGACAGTCCATCCGTTTGGTACCACGTCCTCCCCGTTTTGTGCTAATTTCGCTCTACGAAAGGCAGTGTCCATATTTGATTATCTGATTATCTACTGGACGTCATCGATTGTTGCTTCTATGTGGATGATTGTTTAGCCTCCTTAGGTGATGATAAGTCTGCAGTTAAATTTGCAACAAGTATTACTGAGGTGTTAGCTAAGGCTGGCTTTCGTTTAACTAAGTGGGTCTCGAACAGCCTAGACGTTTTGAAGCATATGGTTCCAGAAGACAGAGCGCCCACTGTGCGAAATTTACCTGTCGATACTCCGCCGGATGAACGCACATTAGGTATCCGATGGTATGGGAATTCTGATACCTTTGATATGATTATGAGCAATAAACTGTGCTCGAAACGTCATCAATAAACATTACTTATAACACTGTGAGACTTTATCAAAACAAAAATTTACCCATAATGGAACCTTTGGATTTAGTGTTGGTGATATTGATAAGCCAGTTACACGGAGAGTTGTGCTCTAGGTGTTGCTGTCCGTGTTTGACCCACTTGGATTACTAGCATCTTATCTACTTTCGCCTAGGAGGTTATTTCAAGAGACATGCGGGAAAGGGTTACAGAGGGATAAACCATTAAGTGAGAGATACTGTGAAGAGTGGAAAAGGTGGGTTAAAAGTTTAAGAACGCTGAATCTACATTCCGTTTCACATCCACTTAAGCCATCGAGAAATCATGATATAATTGACTTCCATGTTTTTTCTGATGCCTCTGAGGTTGGATTTGGTGCAGCCATATACATCAGAGCCACCTTAAGGGATGATGTAGATGTTCAACCAGTGACGGGCAAATCTAGAGTTGCACCTCTACAGACGACTTCGATTCCGAGATTAGAACTTACTTCAGCCTTGCTAGCAGCGCACTTATTCACAACGGTGTGTAAAGAGTTAGATTATCCAAAGTATCCTGTAACGTTTCGGACTGATTCGATGTCTGTGATGTATTATATACGCAACGGGTCAGCAAGATGTGCATGTTTTGTAGCTAACAGAGTATCTCAAATTCGTGAACAAACAACCGTCGAGCAGTGGAGCTACGCACCGTCTGGTAAAAACCCGGCTGATCTAGCATCGCGAGGAGTTATTGATATGAATGTGGTCAAAAACAAGTGGTGGAAAGGACCAGAGTTGGGGAAGTTGATTTTGAGCAAACAACCAAGAATTGATCGTTCAATCTTCAACTACAATGACATCCCATCTGCCGTGTTTAACATCAATCAATTCATTCATGGATGTAGAAGACTCGAAACAACTTCAGAAGTAAGCGCGACGAAAATTTTAACAAAATTATGCATAACAACATGAATAAAATTATCAACAGATAGATGAGAAACGATACCGATTCAATATATACAACATGAACATATGTACAAAATAACACACCAAGTACGACGGAATGCGCTTCGACGTACTACCCTTAAATAAATTTAGGACTCCTTTTATTTTTTGAACAGTTGCGCTGTTGTGCAGTTGTTCAGTTTCTGCGTGAATCATTTTTCCTTAATATCTTGGAAATTAGCCGCTTTCCTCACATTATCCAGTTATCCACAGTCAGCAAGGATTGTATTGTATCAACTGGAACAACATATAGCATCCACTCGTGAAATCTACATCAAGAATCTTCGGATACCCTATCTAACCACGTGGAACTCAGGACTTTATCCACAGCAAACTCTGTAAAGGAAAGTTTGACTTTTCATTTTGCAATATACATCTGTTTATCGTTGTTGTTTTGATACTTCGATAATACAGCTATCTTATTTTTATATCCTCAAGACCTTTTTCCGGAAATTGTGAAGTTTCTTGTTTCTGTAATGGTTAAGTCTATCAAACGTGTAAGTACCGTTAAGAGACTGAGATCTAATACTAGTCAACCATCTCAAGGCCTCAGCTCCGTTGACGATTCTACACTTTTACATCAGCCACACCCAGAGTTATGGTATCTGATATCATGAAGGAATTGACAGAGAATGCGGCTTGTAGCAAAAATGATTTACTGACACTTCAGAATGACTCTTGCAGAATGCAACGTGACCATAGGAGTACCTCACGATGCTCTACGCTCATCCTTTATCTATTCACCACGAATTACTGCTGCAATCGCTTGTCACTCATTCTGCCTCAATTTTAGTAACGGTGACGTATGCGAGCCTCAGTCGTCTACACTCTTTCTCCTCGGCGTGTGGGACGCCAGCTAACAATTATCTCCGTGTGCATTTCATTCTCAGCAATAGCCTAGCCTCCCCGGCGTATACAACCCATCTGCTGTCCTTAACATCAATCAATTCATTCACGGATGTAGAAGCCTCGAAACAACATCAGAAGTAATCACGACGAAAATTTTAACAGGATTACGCAATAACAACAAGGTACGAAAACAACGAGTAAACACAATGAATCCAAAAACACCGATTGATATGACACACCACACGTATATACAAACAGTACACACAAACTCGCAGTTCATGTCTTGATGGAATTCCTTTGAAGAATCGCAGGACTTATACCAGTACGCCTACATTCCTTCTCAGGTTGATGATCCAAGTGGAAGTCGTCCGGACACAAACAGAATTACCAACAGCTAGAAGATAAATGATATCAATTCAGTATATACAATATGAACATATGTACAAAATCACACACCGAGCACATTGGACTGCTCATTGGTGCGCTACCCTTTGAAGAATTGTAGGACTTACGGCAGTACGCCTACAACCCTTCTCAGGTTGACGCCCTAGATTGGAAATTCGTCGCAGAGTTCATTTCCTGACTTCCTTCTATCAGCTATATCCTCAAATCTGAACGGTAACACGCTCATGTCATTATATCGTAGAATATAGATGACCAAAAAGCACACGACGTATCTGGTCACCCAAGCGTAGGCGCGGAGTAATTTACACCAAATATAATAACATTCAAATAGTAACTTGAAACTAGAAATGCATTTATTCATGCAAGTCAATTTAACAATTACTCCCTCGTTTACACTTGGCTTATCCTCTCTAAACTGAGCAATATCTTTCGTCTCTTCAAGTGCACCAATACTATCATAATCATTGCTCAAGATACTTGAGTTGATGGGCGACTGTTTCATTGTGGATGACAACACCAACGACGACTGAGTGACACAAGTTGATGAAGTTAGCGGTGGATCAGAAGCTGTTGTTGCTCAACTTTCAGAAATTTGTCTAACTGCAAGATTACCACGACTGCTGTCTTTTACTAGCAGCTCCGCTTTAGCACTAGCATCTGATGATAGGTAGGCTACATGCTGATCACTTACACTGACGGTCTCACAAGTATGCATGCCTTCTGCAACTGCATCTGCATTCAATTCTTCTTCACGTTGTAGTTGTACAGAACTCTTGTTCAACTTAGAAGTAGTAGGCACTCGCCTCCTTTCATCATGATCGACCAAAGACAAATCTATAATTTCATGATCATTATCACAAATATTCAATTTACCATCATCTATCTGGTCGAATTAATCATATTCAAACTCTTTAATAACAGAAGTAGACAATTTTGGTTCCTTCTCACAAATCCTTAAAGGTTTTATGTCTTCACTCTGACTAGTTATACTTTGTAAACTTGTGGAGTCTGAACTGCACTCTGAAGCAGTAACTCTATTCTGTGACACTCTATTCAACAATGGATTACCAGTTGTAACTACAGACTTCTTGACCGCACCGTTATCGTCACACAATTCGGAGTCAGACCTGGAGTTTACATTTAGCTTATCACTGAACTTGCTCACTTCTTCACAGTTCACTTCTGTATGCACCTCATGCAAACGTGTGAAACACAACCGTGTTTGTCTTGCATCTTGTAACTTATCTGTTGAGGATGTACTACGAAACCTGTTACACTCACTAGGTCTATATGCGTTACTAGACATCATGGAGCCTTCTCGATATCCACCTCTCTGAGGCCTACTCGTCATCAATGATTGCATTTTGCTCTCAGACTGCTCTCTTCTAGTGGTGAGAAGCAACAGACTGGCGAACTTGCTCATAGATTGATTGACGCTATCTTTCACTAGTTTCAGGATATCATCAAATTTTGGCTCGATACCCTCATCCTCCATACGGGAGCTTATCTTCACCCACTTCCTTTGCAGTCGAGTAGGTAGACGTCTTGCTATTACTTCTAGTATAAAACTCGAGTTTAGGTCACTCATGCAATTCATCGAAATCAATGCATTCTTGTAAATCAGCAAATTATCTAAAATCTCAGTGAGTGCCTGGGAGTCATCCTGTAATTGACCACCATTACCCTTAACAGCCTCGAATAATTTCCCTGCAATCATCGAAGGTCTTCCAAACCTTTGACTTAATATGCTCATAGCCTCGTAGTAGCCCTCTTTTGGCTTCATAAACTTACAACACTGCATAGCTCTTGCAGAAATTGCAGTGCAATACCTCATCAAATACATCAATTTCAATTCATCAGTTAATAGTAAACTACTCAGCATGATCTCAAACTCCTTTACAAATTGTAAATAATCAGCCGGGTTTCCATCGAAACACCGCGGTTCAAATTTAGGGAGTTTGATGTTCCTATTATCCCTGAACGGCGAAACAGTAACATCAACCATGTCATGCTTAACATCAGACACATCGTTACAATTAACAGACAAGTCACCATGACTTACTTTCCTGTTTGCATCCAAGACGCTCTGTCCCTTCTTTGACCCAGGGATTGTTGAACTTGACCCAAATCCAAAATGGTTCCAGATATTGCTTGTTCAAAGAGGACTTGACCGGCGCCAGGAAAGATGAACGGTGACTATCCAAAGTCGTGCCAACTGTCCATAACCGTTTAAAAACTGACGTTGTACTGTCAGAAACTGTCAGGCACGTCTCATAAACCGTTAATGCCCAGCTCCTGCTGCACTCGGGCTCATGCTGTTCCTCGAGGCTTCTCAGTAACGCTCAGTAATAACGGACGGAAAAACCAAAACACCGATTGGCGACTCGAGGATTCTTTATTGTAACACCAACATATAAAAAATAATTCCACTAAGGTCTGTGAACAAATATTACAATAATGAATTACAATATTACTTCTGACAGTTGTCTCCTGACTTCTTTCTGAACAGCGACCGATGAGACGATGACTGGCTGATTGATGCCTCCGCGAAAATTGGGGAAGTTGGTTTTGAGCAAACAACCATGAATTGATCGTTCAATCTTCGACTACATTGACAGTTGTTCTGCAGGTTGCGCAGGGAACCCGACTTCGTTTCGTTTTCATCCCGTGGTTGTAGGCATACGATAACCAACCAATATTGAGGTCAGTACAACGTCCACAAGGGACTGGAAGCTGTTTTAGAAATGTTAAATTGCTAAGGTGAATCATTAAATTGTGGTAGATTAAGTAAGTGCAATATATCATTAATAAATACATTTATATAGGAAACATAATGAGGAAGTAATTCATCCTTAGCCCGACAACGTTCATTTGCAATGTATAATAATACTCATATACTTCATACTATGATGATGTCCACTTTTGCCTTTAATACAATTATTTTCAAGCCAGCTGTTCTTATTTCATGCCTTTTTGTCGATTTGGTGCACAACCTTACCCTACAGAGAATAGGAATAGAACAAGTTGAATCAAATTCATATAGAGCTATAAAATGTTAGGTTTAATGGAACGTAATCAGGATCGAGTAAAGATGTTAATAATAATAATAGTAGTATATTCTCATTTTGTACATGAGAGACGCCAGTTTACAGGCATCATCAATATGATAAATTACATATACGATTAGCAATCATAATTAATAATAATGTTTTAATAAAATACACATTTTTCCTACTTGTGTAGGACACACCAAATATACAGGCATGGATAAGCATTATTTAAATTTCATAAATTCGGTTTATGGTTAAGTTACATGGTTGCTGGCGTTTTTGTCTTAGGTTTGTGGGAACAATATGATAACCAGTCATTCAATGGAGCACGTCATGAAATATAGGAATATTAACTTCGCATTAACAAAAAAACCCAAGTAAGTTTTGGATGGATTAAAAATACTTGGGAAAAAATAAAGCTTGAAGTAATTCCTCAATATAACTTGGGTGTGTACAAATCCGAATCTTATTTTTGATTTGATTTATATCCAAATTGGGTAATAAGGAAGCTATTTTACAGATACGATCAGTTATGTTATAAGCTACAATCGTGACGTTGTATTACAAATAGATACTTTTCCATTGGTATAAGAGTATATTCCACAAATGTAATCCAGGTTGCGTCGTGGAGAAAGTTAATTCGTTATTAACCAGGCAACTGAAAGATACGGGACCAATAATGTTTGCAGATCATTTGTCATTGTAAATGGTCAAATATCCACATTATTCATTCTCATTCAAAAAGTCAAATGGAAGCTGAAATGGTGAGAGAAAAAAGAAGACAAACAACAGCAACGCAAAAGAAAGCAACGGGAGTCCTTAAGGAGTGATTAATAAATATATACATATATATTCTGTTTAGTAACTATGGTTATTTTTGTTCATAACTAACTAGTCCCGTTATGCTAACTTTTATATTATGTGTGAACTAATATTACTGTCCTGTGTAGAAATGTTTATCATCTAGTTCCAATAATATTAAAATTTATAATTGTAGTTTGTTGTAACTACACGTTTAAAGAACTTAAAATATCTATGTAGGGTGAAAAAGAAGGTGTAAGAGTCAGGCGCAAAAGTGCATTGTCATCTTTGAGCAGTCTGGTGACTGAGGAGATGAACACTGGAAGTGTGTTTGCATCGCGCACATTAGCTGGTAGTCTATTCCAAATGACTGAAAACTTATTTAAGAAGAAGTTGTACCGCACGTAAGTCTGACAGTGCTCCATAGCAGCTAGGTTGTGATGATTTCTAAGATTGTAACTGATGACAGCGGTAGGTTTAGTTATTGGCTCGGAGGAATGCAAGAGAAGATTAGTTAGCTTATAGTAAAAGATAAGGTTTAGCTTAAGGCGTCTTTTCCAGAGGGGTTCTAATCTTAGTCTTCGCATCGCTCATGGTATTCCAGACCACTTTCTAAACCAAGAGTTCTTGAGGTAAACTGCCGTTGCACTCCCTCTAATTTAAGCTTGTCATTTTGTCTGAGTCCGCTAAGAATAAACGGGCAGTATTCTAAGATAGGTCGGACACATACTTTGTATAATAAAACCCTAGTTTCACAACAAAAGAAATTGCGTGTTATGCATCCTATCAGCCTTCGCGTTTTACGTCTGGCATAATCAGTCTGTTCAGCGAACGTTAGGTTACTAGAGTATCTAATACCGAGATCTACGACTGAGTTGAGCTTAGCTAGTTTTCGCCCATTTATTTCAAGAGTTAGATCAAGGTTACTGTTGCCGATACAAATCCAGCCGCATTTGTCAATGTTAAAATTTAGACAGGAATCAGCACACCATGATGCGAGACTACTTAGTTCAAGATGTATTTTAGTAACCATATCGCTTAATTCATGAGTGTAGCAGGAGTAGACGACTTTGAGGTCGTCAGCATATAGGAATGGTTTGCCTAAGGTGAAGCACTTGCAAATGCTGTTAATGTAGACTGTGAATAAAAGTGGACCTAGGACACTACCTTGCACGACCCCACTTGAGATCTGCCTAGGATGAGACAATACAGATCCAACTTTGGTTATTTGTACCCTGTTGCTTAGAAATGATTTTAACCAGTTCAGTAATGGGTTGCGAATTCCACAAGAGTACAGCTTCTCAAAGAGAATACTGTGAGATACCATGTCAAATGCCCTAGATATATCGAAGTAGAGAACAACGACTAGCTTACGTGCTTCGCGACTACTAGTGATGCAGTTGAAAAAGTCGAAGTGGCAAGTAACGCAGGATCTATTTTTGAGAAATCCGTGTTGAGACCTTGTAACAAGATCTTCCCTAATTAGGTAGTCTGACAATTGATCTTTTACAACTTTCTCCATGATTCGTGAGATAACTGGGGTTATATTTATGGGTCTGTAATTGCGGACGTTTGCCCTATCACCAGATTTGTAATGTGGAATTATGAAGCTAGTTTTCCACTCACTAGGGTAAGTGCCAGTGTCCATAGATATTGAGAAGAATTTAAGAAGTAACAAGGGTATATCACACCCACTGTTTTTGAAAATTATCGAAGCGAGGCCATCCGGTCCCGTACTAGTGGAAGGTTTAAGGCTTTTAATTGCTTGTACTATTAACTGATTAGTGAACACAATGCTTTCAAGGGAAGAGATAGTAACGGGGGCGGTTTCACCAGGCATATGTGTTTCTAAACTAAAGTTTGCAAACCAATCACTGGGGAGTTCACAGATAGTGGCAGGTTCATTGTAGATTACTTTGTCGTGAAGTAAGTATGGGATTTCCCTCGCCGACTGCATTCGTTTTTTAAGAAGTGCCGTTAAGTTATAAACTTTGGAGGTACTTTCAAGTGCCGTTAACTCTTCGTCGAGGTCCTTTTGAGAGCGTAGGCGCTTGATAGATTCAAGAGACTCGTGGATTGAGAGCAATAGTGATATGTCCTTAGTGGAATAGTACTGTTTCTTCAGCTTCCTTAACTTATTACGGTGTGCCCTTGGAATATATTCAGTTCGGTGTCTACTTAATTTCACTATTTTCTTTGGAGCAACTGTATCTAGACAAAGGGTAACATTCCTGTAAAACAGGGTTACTAAGGCCTCCAGGGAGTCAGTGGTAAAATAGTCATCCCATTGACAGAGTCGAATAAGTTCTTGGACTAATCCCCAGTCTGTATATTTGTAACTACGACATATTGTGCTTCCTGAGTCTTGTTTGTTTCCTGTATTTAGTGGTGAGAAAGGCAGAGAGCAGAGTACCATTCTATGGTCACTACTGGAAAATCGATTACCAACGTAGGTGGATACTGGGATTGTGTCATGACATTGGAACCAGACATGTTTGTGCTTCATATTCCATCTCCCTAGCTTTCTTAATGAGTGTTTCCAATAGGTCTCCACGTACATTTTTGTGAACATATTATATGTGTGCATGCGTCCTAATGAACAGATTACTTTATGAGAAGTTAAAACCTTAAAGAGTAAAAAGAATAGGTTTTGTGAATAGTGGAGAAGGATTCAGCAGAACACTATAGTTGGTTCAATGTAGGTAGTATGAGCTGAAGGTAAGGTCGGTTGACAGGACTTAGTGTACTTATATATAGTAAATATCTGACATTGCAAATTAACGTGTCTAGACATATTATAAAAAGATATTAACACAGAACCAAGAAAATTTTGGCATTTTGTTAACAATACTGCAGTGTGCGTATACTGAAGAATGGTAGTTAGTCTACAGGGAGCCGTAGAGTAAATCAAACCATATATGAGAAGAGTATAGTTAATAATATAATTCGTATATCAAATAATACATTAGGCTCAATAATTGAGTGTTATAATGGAAACAAGCATGGTGAAGCAAGAGAACATTTGCTGCATAAATATTTTAATCATTTTAAGTATTTTAATGACAATCTAGTTTTAAGAATTTTTTTATTTTTTATTTTATTTTTATTTTATTTTTGGTAACAGCTTGATTCCACACCGTATTTTTGGTACAAGTATGGAATTTTCAGCGTGGATATCGGCAGTCCAAATTTCGCAGGCCGACCATAGATATCTGGTGTGCGCCGGTGTGGGCTCGAACCCTGGACCATGTGCATGGTCGGCGAGAGTCCTAACCACTGTGCCACCGACGCACACATTCATGATTAATAACTATTATTATGTTAGTATATAGATATGTAAAATGTTAAAAGGTGTGGATGCTATTATAATTATTTCCAGTGTTACTTTTACCAACACAACTTAGTGAAAATTATAGAGAATAGAAATCAGCAAATTAGTTAACGTTAGCTGCGTGAGTATTAGAGTCGAGTTATACGTATGTGACTATAGTCAAGACTGGACTGGCCTTCAATTTCCGTTCTACCAACAGTTGTGGTCTTTTAGACGAGCTAGGGCGGACATGTTAAAGTGTCTTTCTAGGCTCGTTTTGAACCCATTAGGGTTTTAACAACATCTTATTTCAGGTGGTAGTTGGTTCCAAATAGTGCAATATTTTATGGTGAAAAAGTTTACCCTAATGAATTTTCTGTGGGTAGCCACCTTGACAAGGTAGTCGTGGTTTCGCAGCTGATATGATTTAATATTTTCCCACGTTATGGATGAGTTACTGTAGCAATGTTTCTTAATGACTTTGAAGAGTAGAAATAGGTTGCACTTCACTCTCCTTAACCGCAGAGGCTCTAATTTCAGACGTACACACCTGTCAACATATTCCACTTGTTGGTCGAACCCTATTATGCGTTTCGTGAGGAATCTCCGGACACTTTCGATTTTTTTCTGTCTACAGACCAGAGGTTACTAAATAGGAGAGCACAATATTCATGTTTGGGACGGATACATGTCCTATATAGCTAGTCTTGCTTCTTGGGTGTAGAAGTTACGCACTACAAAGCCAGTAAGTCGTTTACAGTCAGATACAACCTTATTTGCATGATCGGAAAAGGATAAATCTGAGTATGCTATCCCGAGATCTGTGACTGTATTCAGTTTTGAGAGGAGCTTACCGTACATATATAGGCACATTATCGGTTTCCAGCGTCCAAGGTGGGCTATACCGCACTTGTCTGGGTTGAAAGTCAGTTGCCACTTTTTGCTCCAATCACCTAGATCGTTTAAGTCTTGTTGGATCTTGCTTTCGACGCTCATATCACCGTACCCATAATCATATACCATCTTGAGATCATCTGCAAAAGGTATGGCTTGTCATACTTGATTACAGAGAATGTGTCATTTATAAATAAGAGGAATAGAATAGGGCCTAGAACACTACCTTGTATTACACCACTGATTATCGGCTTTGAGGAAGACAGCTGGTGGTTGATTTCGACTAAGTGCTCTCTTTCTGTGAGAAAGGAACTTATCCATTTGAGAAGTTTTCCAGTTATTCCGTAGGATTGGAGTTTTGTTAGGAGTCTGATATGTGGGACTTTATCGAAGGCCTTGCTAACGTCGAGAAACAATGTTGTTACCAAACGCCCATTATCAATGCAATGTGAAATGTAGTCAAAATAATCTAAGTGGCAAGTTATGCACGACCTTCTACTTAAGAAACCGTATTCGGATGGGAATAGTAGGTCATTTCACAGCAAGTGCTGAATGATTTCAGTCTTAAATATCTTTTCCATTACACGTTAAACTACAGACGTGATGTTGATGGGGCGGTAGTTGTTGATATCAGCTGTAGGCAAGTACTTATGGATAGCAACAATATAAGACTTCCTCCAGCAGTTAGGGTATGTCCCATCTCATAATGAAATTGAGTATAACTTAAGTAAGAGAAAACTCATGGCATTACCAAAGTTTTTCAGCAAAACGGAAGATATACCGTCTGGAGTAGTTGACAATGCAATTGAAGAATGAACGATCAATTCATGGTTGTTTGCTCAAAACCAACTTCCCCAATTTTCGCGGAGGCATCAATCAGCCAGTCATCGTCTCATCGGTCGCTGTTCAGAAAGAAGTCAGGAGACAACTGTCAGAAGTAATATTGTAATTCATTATTGTAATATTTGTTCACAGACCTTAGTGGAATTATTTTTTATATGTTGGTGTTACAATAAAGAATCCTCGAGTCGCCAATCGGTGTTTTGGTTTTTCCGTCCGTTATTACTAAGCGTTACTGAGAAGCCTCGAGGAACAGCATGAGCCCGAGTGCAGCAGGAGCTGGGCATTAACGGTTTATGAGACGTGCCTGACAGTTTCTGACAGTACAACGTCAGTTTTTAAACGGTTATGGACAGTTGGCACGACTTTGGATAGTCACCGTTCATCTTTCCTGGCGCCGGTCAAGTCCTCTTTGAACAAGCAATATCTGGAACCATTTTGGATTTGGGTCAAGTTCAACAATCCCTGGGTCAAAGAAGGGACAGAGCGTCTTGGATGCAAACAGGAAAGTAAGTCATGGTGACTTGTCTGTTAATTGTAACGATGTGTCTGATGTTAAGCATGACATGGTTGATGTTACTGTTTCGCCGTTCAGGGATAATAGGAACATCAAACTCCCTAAATTTGAACCGCGGTGTTTCGATGGAAACCCGGCTGATTATTTACAATTTGTAAAGGAGTTTGAGATCATGCTGAGTAGTTTACTATTAACTGATGAATTGAAATTGATGTATTTGATGAGGTATTGCACTGCAATTTCTGCAAGAGCTATGCAGTGTTGTAAGTTTATGAAGCCAAAAGAGGGCTACTACGAGGCTATGAGCATATTAAGTCAAAGGTTTGGAAGACCTTCGATGATTGCAGGGAAATTATTCGAGGCTGTTAAGGGTAATGGTGGTCAATTACAGGATGACTCCCAGGCACTCACTGAGATTTTAGATAATTTGCTGATTTACAAGAATGCATTGATTTCGATGAATTGCATGAGTGACCTCAACTCGAGTTTTATACTAGAAGTAATAGCAAGACGTCTACCTACTCGACTGCAAAGGAAGTGGGTGAAGATAAGCTCCCGTATGGAGGATGAGGGTATCGAGCCAAAATTTGATGATATCCTGAAACTAGTGAAAGATAGCGTCAATCAATCTATGAGCAAGTTCGCCAGTCTGTTGCTTCTCACCACTAGAAGAGAGCAGTCTGAGAGCAAAATGCAATCATTGATGACGAGTAGGCCTCAGAGAGGTGGATATCGAGAAGGCTCCATGATGTCTAGTAACGCATATAGACCTAGTGAGTGTAACAGGTTTCGTAGTACATCCTCAACAGATAAGTTACAAGATGCAAGACAAACACGGTTGTGTTTCACACGTTTGCAAGAGGTGCATACAGAAGTGAACTGTGAACCAGTGAGCAAGTTCAGTGATAAGCTAAATGTAAACTCCAGGTCTGACTCCGAATTGTGTGACGATAACGGTGCGGTCAAGAAGTCTGTAGTTACAACTGGTAATCCATTGTTGAATAGAGTGTCACAGAATAGAGTTACTGCTTCAGAGTGCAGTTCAGACTCCACAAGTTTACAAAGTATAACTAGTCAGAGTGAAGACATAAAACCTTTAAGGATTTGTGAGAAGGAACCAAAATTGTCTACTTCTGTTATTAAAGAGTTTGAATATGATTAATTCGACCAGATAGATGATGGTAAATTGAATATTTGTGATAATGATCATGAAATTATAGATTTGTCTTTGGTCGATCATGATGAAAGGAGGCGAGTGCCTACTACTTCTAAGTTGAACAAGAGTTCTGTACAACTACAACGTGAAGAAGAATTGAATGCAGATGCAGTTGCAGAAGGCATGCATACTTGTGAGACCGTCAGTGTAAGTGATCAGCATGTAGCCTACCTATCATCAGATGCTAGTGCTAAAGCGGAGCTGCTAGTAAAAGACAGCAGTCGTGGTAATCTTGCAGTTAGACAAATTTCTGAAAGTTGAGCAACAACAGCTTCTGATCCACCGCTAACTTCATCAACTTGTGTCACTCAGTCGTCGTTGGTGTTGTCATCCACAATGAAACAGTCGCCCATCAACTCAAGTATCTTGAGCAATGATTATGATAGTATTGGTGCACTTGAAGAGACGAAAGATATTGCTCAGTTTAGAGAGGATAAGCCAAGTGTAAACGAGGGAGTAATTGTTAAATTGACTTGCATGAATAAATGCATTTCTAGTTTCAAGTTACTATTTGAATGTTATTATCTTTGGTGTAAATTACTCCGCGCCTACGCTTGGGTGACTAGATACGTCGTGTGCTTTTTGGTCATCTATATTCCACGATATAATGACATGAGCGTGTTACCGTTCAGATTTGAGGATATAGCTGATAGAAGGAAGTCAGGAAATGAACTCTGCGACGAATTTCCAACCTAGAGCGTCAACCTGAGAAGGGTTGTAGGCGTACTGCTGTAAGTCCTACAATTCTTCAAAGGGTAGCGCACCAATGAGCAGTCCAATGTGCTCGGTGTGTGATTTTGTACATATGTTCATATTGTATATACTGAATTGATATCATTTATCTTCTAGCTGTTGGTAATTCTGTTTGTGTCCGGACGACTTCCACTTGGATCATCAACCTGAGAAGGAATGTAGGCGTACTGGTATAAGTCCTGCGATTCTTCAAAGGAATTCCATCAAGACATGAACTGCGAGTTTGTGTGTACTGTTTGTATATACGTGTGGTGTGTCATATCAATCGGTGTTTTTGGATTCATTGTGTTTACTCGTTGTTTTCGTACCTTGTTGTTATTGCATAATTTTGTTAAAATTTTCGTCGTGGCTACTTCTGAAGTTGTTTCGAGGCTTCTACATCCGTGAATGAATTGATTGATGTTAAGGACAGCAGATGGGTCGTATACGCCGGGGAGGCTAGGCTATTGCTGAGAATGAAATGCACACGGAGATAATTGTTAGCTGGCGTCCCACACGCCGAGGAGAAAGAGTGTAGACGACTGAGGCTCGCATACGTCACCGTTACTAAAATTGAGGCAGAATGAGTGACAAGCGATTGCAGCAGTAATTCGTGGTGAATAGATAAAGGATGTGCGTGGAGTATCATGAGGTGGTGCTATGGTCACGTTGCAGTCTGCAAGAGTCATTCTGGCACGTGGCGATTGCGTTGCTACAGGATGTGTCGAGTGGATGCCTTTAACTGAAAGGTGCATGTCGTCATTGATGTGTGAGATTATGCTGTGGGTATGCTTGTGGTGTGTTGGCTTTACTGTTTGTTTTCCATTTCAGCTCTGTCCGTGTGACCCAGGTTCTCTCAATGGCATCCAAGTCAACGTGTATTGGTCGTGATGGAAAAAAGGGATGGATCCGAATTTCGCCGGGGATTGTCAATGTAGCTGAAGATTGAACGATCAGTTCATGGTTGTTTGCTCAAAACCAACTTCCCCAATTTTCGCGGAGGCATCAATCAGCCAGTCATCGTCTCATCGGTCGCTGTTCAGAAAGAAGTCAGGAGACAACTGTCAGAACTAATCTTGTGATTTATTATTGTAATATTTGTTCACAGACCTTAGTGGAATTAGTTTTTATATGTTGGTGTTACAATAAAGAATCCTCGAGTCGCCAATCGGTGTTTTGGTTTTTTCGTCTGTTATATTTAAGCTTTTCTGAGAAACTTCAAGGAACAGCATGCTCCGGAGTGCAGCAGGAGCTGGGCATTAACGGTTTATGAGACGTGGCTGACACCAATAATATAACTAAGCTTTAGATTCGCGACAGCTTTATCGAACTCATGTGTGGTGAATATTATGTCACTTTAACATTCGTCTGTTTTACGTGGGATATCCACGACCTCATTGTTCTCTACGGTGTATAATCTGGCGAGGTGTTTGCTAAACGGTTCACATATCGCCTCATTATTTTCGTAAGCAATGCTGTCTAAGTATATCATTTTCGGGTATGATGTTTTGGAGTTCGTCAACCTACTTTTAAAAAGTTTGGTTATTTCTCCTGAGTTATGCGGTGCATGAATGGCCTGCATTTCTTTATTTTTGAGGCCTATATTTCTCAACTCTTCAATTCTGTTGAGACGAGACGTAATGGCAATTAATGAAGATAAGTCATGATATCTGTAGTATTTTATTGAGTGCTTCCGTAGACTTCTTCTAAACGATGTCGGAATATAATCGCTTTGGGGGAATCTGAAGCTAAGAATCTTCTCGGGTGTAATGACGTCGTGAAGTGAGTTTATATTCTGATAAAAGTTGTTAAGAATTGCATCTAAGGACTGGTTCGAAAAGTACGAGTCCCAATTAGAACATCTAATTGGGTGCTGATACAAGTCCCAGTCAGCATGTGTGTACAATCTCATAGGTATCTGGCCAGCTTCATCTCTGCATTTTGTTTCAGGAAAGATGTCAAAAGAACAAACAACTATTTTATGGTCACTACCTGGAAATTCATGTCCCACATGTACTGTAGATGGCGTTATGTTGTTCGTGAAAATAAGGTCTAGGATATTTGCGGATCTAGTGGGTGAATTTATGTGTTGTGTCCACCCTCCCGTGACGATGGAATTCATGAGATTATCATACCTTTGGGGTCCTCGGAGTAAAGACCATGATACTTCTGGCGAGTTGAAATTGCCTCCGATAATTTTATAACTGAAAAAAAGATTGGCTCTAACATTAAAGATATTGCTGAGCATATTATCATATTCCCTGCTGGATGAAGGGGGCCGGTACACACAACCCACAAGTATAGGTTTACTTCTGACAACTTTTATTTCGACCCAGATCGAGTCATTGAGTTGTGACAGAATTGGGTTACTAAACTGGGTTGCACACATGGATTGTTCGCAGTAAATTAGTGTTCCACCCCCACGACCTGTCCGTCTGTCCCCTCGAAAAAGGTTGTATTTATCAATCCTTAGGCTCTCATTATAGATTTCACTTGTGCACCAGGCTTCGGTGATCATAATCAATGACGACCTGCATATAGAAGCTAATGTACTTAGTGCTAAGTGTTTGCTTAGAACTGATCTCGTATTTACTAGGATAGATAAACACTGGCTATTTGGTTTCGGTGAGCGCACAACATCTTGGTAAAATAATCCGTGAGTATCCTCTATATACATGTTATCAGACTCATTTATCAATATCTTTGGATCGTAGGAAGACTTCAGGTAGATTTTTGAGGTGGTAGTCAGGGATGGGCTTTCGTTTGGATATGGTATGCAGTGAGAGACACCTGTGTGATAATCAGATATTAATATTTTAGAGATATTAGTATCCGCGTTTGGTGTCGACACTGTGTCAGCTATCTCCCGGAAAATATACCTTGTCCTAGCTGTAGACTGTTCTCTATGCCAACAAGGAATTGATCTGATATCATGCGTGCTATATGCATGATTCCAGGTGTTTCTGTTAACTGGAACTGGTGGAAATCCTGCCCTAAGGTATAACCGATATGTGTATTCAGTAATTTGTTGCCAGTATAAGAATGAAGGGTTGGTATCTGTTTCGGGTATTCATCAGAACATAGCACGTTTTGTGCAGAAATCGGCACATGCTCCCCACTAGATACAAAAGATGTATGAATGGGTTCTGTTGGCTTGCTAATTGTGGTCTGTGGCCGATGTTTGGGTCATTTTCTATAACTTTCAGTCGACAGAATATTAGAAGTGGGCTGGTTGACAAGGGGTTTACGTAGTGGATGTGCAGAACAATACCTACTACCTTGCTGTGCTGTTTTCCTAGAATTAGGGATTCGATAAAATTGGCTTTCCACTTGACACCAATTAGGCCTACCCCTAGGAGCTTCGTCTACCATATTTGACTTTCTTCTAGAAAGAAGGCCTAGAGGTGCTCTCGTCTCTTTCATATCAAAGGGCTCTCTTGCTCCAGGTCCAGTATTTAATTTATTTGCTTCTTTTTCCCTAATCTTATGATCAACTGGCCGATGATGGCTAACAGGGCAGCCAGCACATGCTATGTAGGGTTTCTGTGGCTTGGACATCTCATGAGCTTTAGTTTTCTTAATGGAAATGGGACGTTTGTCATAACGCCTAGAAAACTTGCCAACTTGGGTAGCTACATTCGACTGGTGCTTCACAGAGTGTGGATTGTCAGACTGAGGAGTAACTGACTTATAAGGCAATGGTTGGACCACCAGTGGGATGGGTTTTGATGGTTTCGGTGTCTTGACTTTTGCGTCAGTGTGAAAACGATATATTTCAAAATTATTTCCCGTTGACTCATCTATGTGTCAGCATCAATATCGTTATATAATGCTTGGCTAACATTAGCCAGTGCCTGCGAAAATGTCTGTTGTATGCCGTGATCAAGTATTTCACTGGAGATAATAACGCACGGAACATCATCTACAGTTATGCTATTAGAGTTATCAGCGTCCATTGTTCCTGAGCGGAATCTTCTTTGGCATGGTGTGAAATCAGGTGCAACCCTAATGTTAGTATATGGTGTTGAAGAGCCTCTTGTCTTACCAGATTTCAGAAAATTCCTGGCTTCTTCAGTAGACTAAACATGAAAAGCACAGAACACGGGTGGTTTGCAGATTTCTTACGAAGACGCAAAACCTGACATACTGTCAACGACATATTACAAGATTTTAGACGAATTCTTAAGTTTGGCAATCGGCTCTCTGTTTGGAATGTTATAGGCCAAGACGTTATGTGAAGACATAATCCTCTTAAGAGCTTCTTCAGCCAAAAAGTCAATTATGCGCTCGGATTCGATTAGTGATTCAAGACAGATATTTTTTGATGGGTCAGACAGTTGCGTGAGAGGCATAATGCTGTCAAACTTGCTCTGTAGTTCTGCTGTTGACTTCTGAAGTGTCAGTAAATCATTTTTGCTACAAGCCGCATTCTCTGTCAATTCCTTCATGATATCAGATACCATAACTCTGGGTGTGGCTGGTGTAAAAGTGTAGAATCGTCAACGGAGCTGAGGCCTTGAGATGGTTGACTAGTATTAGATCTCAGTCTCTTAACGGTACTTACACGTTTGATAGACTTAACCATTACAGAAACAAGAAACTTCACAATTTCCGGAAAAAAGTCTTGAGGATATAAAAATAAGATAGCTGTATTATCGAAGTATCAAAACAACAACGATAAACAGATGTATATTGCAAAATGAAAAGTCAAACTTTCCTTTACAGAGTTTGCTGTGGATAAAGTCCTGAGTTCCACGTGGTTAGATAGGGTATCCGAAGATTCTTGATGTAGATTTCACGAGTGAATGCTATATGTATAATATCAAGGATCATGGAGAAAGTAATCAAGGACCAAATGTCAGACTACTTTCTAAAACATAAACTCATCAACCTGTCACAACACGGATTCCTCAAGAAAAGATTTTGCGTCACTTGCCATATAGACTTTTTCAACGAAGTCACCTATAGAAGAGATAGGTGAGAGCTAGTGATTATCCTCTATTTCGATATAAGGAAAGCCTTCGACAGAGTCCCACATAGTCTGTTAGTCGGTAGGCTATGCTCACTAGGGATACGCAACCCCCTCTACAATTGGATAAAATCATTTCTGTATGACAGGAATCAGACAACTAAAGTTGGCTCAATGACCTCCAGACCTAGACCAATCAGCAGTGGTGTCATCCAGGGGAGTGTATTGGGACCCCTTCTTTTCATTATATACATAAACAGTATATGTGAATGTTTTAGTATAGGCAAGCCAATACTGTATGCAGATGACTTGAAGGTGACATATACCTGCACAAATACAGATATCGGCCCAACTATGAACTCCATACATGAAGAATTAGCAAAAATGGATAGATGGTGTGACACGTGGAGACTTGAGTTTAATGTTGAAAAGTGTGGATGGCTCTGCATAGGCTGTTCCAACCTTGACCTCAACCTAGCAATTCAGGGCCACAAAATCCCCAGACTCAAATCTGTACTAGACCTAGGACTGAAATATTCACACAATCTATCATTTTCAGAGCATATCTCGAATCAAGTGTCGAAATCACGAAGGCTTATTGGTTTCCTACTCAGGAACTTCTACAGAAACGAGTCCAGAATACTACTGTACAAGGTATGTGTGCGCCCACTCCTAGATTACTGCTCATTCATATTCAGCAGTACACGCATAGAAGACAAACTGAAAGTAGAAGGAGTACAGAGGTACTTCACGCGAAAAGTACTCGGAACCGATAACGGCACAAACTACTCTACCAGATGTGAAATCCTGGGACTAGAAACATTATGGTTAAGGCGACTGCGACTAAATCTGTTACTCTTCTATAAGCTTCTTAACCAAATAGTGTATACCCCTGCTAACTATACTCGGTTCTCAGGTAACACAGGATACAACCTTAGGCACACTAAAGGTACAGTGGCTATAGAACCATGTAAAACAGCCACCAGGCAAAAGTTTTTCTTGATTAGGTATGCCCAAATATGGAACAAACTACCTGAGAAAATACGACTAGCAAGCACATTGGCCTCCTTTGAAAAGGCACTTAATGACACACTAAGTGAGTTTGTAATTGATACCAATGGTAATTCCCATGTAAGAGTTTCAGAAATCATAGGCCCATTTAATGTATGAACTCAGAGACTACACCTGTTGTTTGTTTTGTCTCTATTTATAATTCCAGACAAAAAAGCAGCAGTCATGACAATAACACCCATTCAACCAAGAGTCGATCAAACTATGTCTACCTGATACAAAGGGCGAACCATAATCAACATACGAATGAAATATGAGAAAACAAGGTAGAAACTTACCGCAACACCACATGAAAAGATAAAAGTTACTTGGATATCATTTATAATCCACCAACTGGTCTCCTACCCAAAAAGAATGCGGCGATGTTTTATCCAAAAAGGCGAGGAAATACATAAACCCACAGCAGCTGTTGTTAACACTCAGTGGGGGTAGGAGCCAACAAAGTAATCCTTTCAAAGCATATGTATACTTCAAATGGGCACGGAGACTTTGTAGAATACGTTATAATCCAAATCACTGCCTCTACAGCGCCAATAAACCTGGATATCTATGATATAACGAAAACATGCTGAAAGCTGCATCTCAGATCAAGTTGACTCATTTGATGGTAATGATCTCCTCCTGCGTGCCTTATTCGACATATTGAATGGAATGGTTCGCAGTTATTCTGGTACTAGATCGAAAAGAATAAAAAATTCACCGGTTGCTGAATCAAAAGTACTTCTCTGCATGTTTAACTGTATTCTAACTGCTATGATTAATTCCAAACCATTTATCCCATAATCACTCAAATTCCAGGAACGATCCAATTCTACCATTTAAAGAAGCTGGCGGACACGATGTAAATGAGTATTCATGATCTGAAATAAAGAAGCAACTGGTTTTCAAACAGTTTTCAACATTTTACTCAACTTACGAGTACAGTCCGCCATGCAGACACAAATGGCGCAAATGGGGAATTCTGGAATCGACCTCGGGACCATTTGATGCAGTAAAACAACTTAACATGACCTTATCTAATTTTCGCCTCCACGATCAAATTTCTTTCCTGTTATGAAACTACGATAAGACTGCTGAAAAATGGAATAAATATATCACTGATCTCAACATAATACATCAATAATCTTTAAGCCAAGGGTGCTGTTCACAACAAAGTTATATAAGAGAATTGACTTCAAGCTTTATTTTTCCCATATATCTGTATTACATTCATGTGATGTCTGGGTTTTTTGTTAATGCGAAGACAATATTTCTATATCTCTTTATGTGCTACACAAACAGACTTTATAGCAGACTGTTCCGACTGACTCTAATGTCAGAAAAAACAACCAAACTGTAAGTCCATTATACATCAAATTATGTGTAATTTATATAATAACTTATCCATGCCTGTACAATAGGTATGTTCCTGCATAAACAGGAAGGAATATATTATTATTATTAAAACAATATTTATGCATGCCTATACAATTGGTGTACCCTACATAGCTAGGGAAAAAATGTACCTTATTATATTATCTTTACTAAATATGCTTATTAATATTATGTGTAAATTATCGAATTGATGATGCCTGTAAACTGGCGTCCCTCATGTAAAAAATGAGAATATATATTATTATTATTATGTTGTTCCAGTTGATACAATACAATCCTTGCTGACTGTGGATAACTGGATAATGTGAGGAAAGCGGCTAATTTCCAAGATATTAAGGAAAAATGATTCACGCAGAAACTGAACAACTGCACAACAGCACAACAGTTCAAAAAATAAAAGGAGTCCTAAATTTATTTAAGGGTAGTACGTCGAAGCGCATTCCATCGTACTTGGTGTGTTATTTTGTACATATATTCATGTTGTATATATTGAATCGGTATCGTTTCTCATCTGTCTGTTGATAAATTTATTCATGTTGTTATGCATAATTTTGTTAAAATTTTCATCGCGCTTACTTCTGAAGTTGTTTCGAGTCTTCCACATCCATGAATGAATTGATTGATGTTAAAGACGGCAGATGGGTCGTGTAGGCCGGTGAGGCTAGTGCTGAGAATGACATGCACACGAAGATAATGATTAGCTGTGGAATCAATGATTGAGAATGAAAGTTTCTTTTTAGGCTGTGGTCCCACACACCGGAGAGCAAGAGTGTAGAAGACTGAGGCTTGCATACGTCACCGTTACTAGAACTGAGGCAGAATGAGTGACAAGCGATCGCAGTCGAAATTGATAGTGAATAGATGAGAGGATGTGCGAAGAGTATCATAGGGTGCTGGTATGGTCACGTTGTTTTCTGCAAGAGTCATTCTATCAAGTGACGACTGTGTTGCAAGATGTCAAGGGTATCCATTTAACCGGGAGGCGCAGGTCGTCGTCGATGTGTGATATTGTGCCGTGGGTATGCCTGTGGTGTGCTGGCTTTTTTGTTTGTTTTCCATTTCATCTCTGTCCGTGTGGCCCAAGTTCTCGCACTGGCATGCAAGTCAACGTGTGGTCGTGATGGAAAAAAGGGATGGATCGGTTTCTTACCGGAGAGTGGCATTGTAGTTGAAGATTGAACGATCAATTCATGGTTGTTTGCTCAAACTCAACTCCATATTTTGGCGGGAGTCATTGATTCTGCAGTCATCGTCTCATCGTCAGCTGTTGTTCGGAAGAGAGAAAACTCTCAGAAGTATTATTGCGATTTATTGTTATGACATTTATTCCTAGACTTCGTGTACAATAACTTAATGGTTGGCTCTGTATTGGTGCAAGAATAAACGGTTCTTGAGTCACCAATTTGTGTTCTGGTTTTTCACGTTGCTTACGGAGCATAGTTACTGAAAGACTTCCAAAGACATTGTGAATTCCTCTGTAGAAAAATCGGGACATGTTCAATCTAAACTGGTGGCATTTCTGTTGCAAAACACGGTATATAATTAGAATTCTAGAACGCTGCAACTCGAGGGGGAGGCAGTGCAGTTTATTTATGAATTGGAGAGCCAGCCTTGTGAGATTCCAATACTAGATTTTAGCGTGAAACGGAAAGAAGATAGGAAGTCAAACACTAATGTTTGCAAAAACCTCCACATTCAAACCAATATTTCTTGTAAGATTACCTGTTTATGTGACATATAAATTATTTCCATTATGAATAGCTACATCGTTAATTTAGGGGGAATATTACATATCTCGCTTATTTATTTATTATTCCTTTGGGTTCCGAGTTAAACATAGGGTTTCAGCCACTCACCTCTGCTCTCTGCTATTTTCTGCCGTCGTCTTCATCTGGGTCGCGATCTCCTCCTACATGTAACCCTAGGACAGACCATTCGTCGCTTACCCCTTGAATTGCACTAGAGTAATGGCCTGCACTGCGCGCGATGTCATTTTGGGGCCTCCCCAGTTGTGTACACCCGATCCATCTCCATTTTCTCCTACAAATGCGTTGGGCGACCGGCTCTTGTTTGGTTAATTCCCAGAGATTTCGTTACTGAATCTTTCTGACCATTTAGTTTTCTCTACACAGCGAGTGAAGTCAATGGTAAAAGTCTACAACCTGTTGGAAATCAACTTCTTGACACGCATTGCGAGTGTCTGACCCATATAGAAGCGGTGACCAACTTCACATTGGTGTTGAAAACGCAAATCTTGTTCTCCATGCTGGATGATTGTGGGAGATATCCTAACTGGTTTTCGCCTGTATTTGAAACAATGCTTCCTAGACAAGCGAAGAAGATGACCTCTGTGAAATCTCTCACATTGATGGTGACTGGTGCTGGTTTCTGTTTTTGTTGCTATGGGATGGTTATCTTCATCACCTCCGTATTCTCGACAGTTCATCTGAAGTCCTGTCTTCTCTGCTCCCTCAGGCAGTTTGTAACTCTTTGCCTGCAAGTCCTCGTGTTTGTGTCACATTAGATATAAGTCAAGCGCGAAATGCTAATCTTCTAGAGTCTGCTTTTCATTTTGGTGTATTCCTTTCTTCTCACTCCCAACGCACAGTTTTACGCACGATCCATTCTACAACAATTAAGAATATCAAAGGTGATAACAGGCAACCATCCTCGTCTAACTCCTACGTTCACTTCGAACACTGTCAGCCACGTCTCGTAAACCGTTAATGCCAAGCTCTTGCTACGCTCAGGCTCACGCTGTTCCTTGAAGTTTTTCAGAAACGCTTAGTTATAACGGACGCAAAATTCAAAACACCGATTGGCCGCTCGAGAATTCTTTATTGTAACACCAACATATAAAAAATAATTCCACTAAGGTCTGTGAACAAATATTACAATAATAAATCACAAGATTACTTCTGACGGTTTACTGCTGACTTCTTTCTGAACAGCGACCGATGAGACGACGACTGGCTGTTTGATGCCTTCGCGAAAATTGGGGAAGTTGGTTTTGAGCAAACAACCATGAACTGATCGTTCAATCTTCAGCTACATTGACGATCCCCGACAAAATTCGGATCCATCCCTTTTTTCCATCACGACCAATACACGTTGACTTGGATGCCATTGAGAGAACCTGGGTCACACGGACAGAGCTGAAATGGAAAACAAACAGAAAAGCCAACACACCACAAGCATACCCACAGCACAATCTCACACATCAATGACGACCTGCACCTTTCAGTTAAAGGCATCCACTCGACACATGTTGCAACACAATCGCCACTTGCTAGAATGACTCTTGCAGAATGCAACGTGACCATAGCACCACCTCATGATACTCCACGCACATCCTCTTATCTACTCACTACCAATTACCACTGCAATCGCTTGTCACTCATTCTGCCTCAATTCTAGTAACGGTGACGTATGCGAGCCTCAGTCGTTTACACTCTTTCTCCTCGGCGTGTGGGACGGCAGCTAACAATTATCTCCGTGTGCATTTCATTCTCAGCAATAGCCTAGCCTCCCCGGCGTATACGACCCATCTGCTGTCCTTAACATCAATCAATTCATTCACGGATGTAGAAGACTCGAAACAACTTCAGAAGTAATCACGACGAAAATTTTAACAAAATTATGCAATAACAACAAGGTACGAAAACAACAAGTAAACACAATGAATCCAAAAACACCAATTGATATGACACACCACACGTATATACAAACAGTACACACAAACTCGCAGTTCATGTCTTGATGGAATTCCTTTGAAGAATTGCAGGACTTACACCAGTACGCCTACAACCCTTCTCAGGTTGACGATTGTAATTTGTGGAATGTCCGGACACAAACAAGATTAACCAACAATTACAATAATTGGAACTCACACAACTATTTAACACAAACATATGTACAATCACTACATCAAATGTTGTGGATTCTGGCACGACAAACTACCCTTGAAGAACTGTAGGACTTACAGCAGTACGCCTACATTCCTTCTCAGGTTGATGATCCAAGTGGAAGTCGTCCGGACACAAACAGAATTACCAACAGCTAGAAGATAAATGATATCAATTCAGTATATACAATATGAACATATGTACAAAATCACACACCGAGCACATTGGACTGCTCATTGATGCGCTACCCTTTGAAGAATTGTAGGACTTACAGCAGTACGCCTACAACCCCTCTCAGGTTGACGCTCTAGGTTGGAAAATCGTCTAGTGTTTCATCCTCCGACTCTCGACTCTCAGCACCTTCCAGTAGACACAGTTTTCTAATATCTCGCACCAACATTCCACAAGTTGTTCTCACCTCAACCGTCCTCACCAATCCATCACCACTACAGATTAGCCTTACTACCACTCCCAAAGGCCACCTACCTGTGGCACATTTATCTGCTACTAATACTATGTCACCAACCTTTAAGTTTCGGCACAACTTTTTCCACTTGTCTCTGGTTTGCAGTGTTAGAACATACTCCTTTAACCATCTTTTCCAAAATATATCTTTCATGTGCCTGGCTTGTTTCCATCTTTTAATCGTAGGTATTCCTTCCCCGCTTGCGTCCTCTATGCCAGGGTTGCCTCTCAATAACAATAATTTGTTTGGGGTTAACACATCAAAATCCTTGACGTCGTCCCTCACAGGTGATAACGGCCGGTCATTTAATATTCGTTCAGCTTCACAAAAAAATGTCTCCAGCGTTTCGTCATTCAAACTCTGGTTTTTAATTATGGAGCTTAAAATACGCTTGATAATTCCTATAAGTCTTTCCCATAGCCCACCTCTATGGCTGGCATGTGGGGTTGAAGTGCCACTCGATGTTCCTTTTCAGTAACTCTTCATGAACTCTCGTTTGGGGACCTTCGAAGTACTCTTTAAGCTCGGCGTGACAGCCAACAAAATTAGTCCCTCTGTCGCTGAACATCATCTTCGGTACACCCCGGCGATTTATAAATCTATGTAATGCTAGCACGAATGAATCAGTAGTTAGCGTATGAACCATCTCAATATGCACAGCTCTCATTTTCAAACAGGTGAATAAACAGCCATATCTTACTCTCTTCACTACAAAAGGTCCGAACAAATCCACCCCAACGTACTCAAATGGATAATTCCCTTCAGAAGCTTGCCACGCTGGGAGTGGTGCCATCATCTGCTGTACTGGACGAGCATTTCGGAGTTTACATTCCATGCACTTATCAATTATTTTACGGACAGCGGTACCTCCCTTCACTATCCAGAACTTACATCGAATACTTGATAGTACTTGCGAAGTACCCAAATGACCTTCAAGAACATGGTAGTGTCTTATAATGAGATCAGTGACTGGATGGTAGCAAGGTAATAAAGCCGGATGACGGGTCTCATATGACGATTCTAACATTTGTAGACGTCCACCAACTCTAGCGATCCCTTCGGAAACTATCGGAGATAATCTATCTAACCGCACCTTGAAATCTGCGAAATCGGGACTATCCTCCTTGGCAATCTCACCCCACGCTTCCCACTGAGCAGCCCTCAAAATCGCTAACTCTGCATTTCTAATATCTTCGACTCTCAAAGGCCCCACATTCATATTTTCGTATCCCGCAAGATGCATGACCTTTAAATACGTAACATATCGTGTCAACCACGCAACAGCTTTCAGTAATTTGTACCAAGAAGAAAAATATTTAAAAAGTGGATGTAAACCTGAATGTCTTTCTTGAGTAGATGTTAAACTGACACTTGTCTTCAACTCCAAGGCACACTCGTTTATCGGTGGTTCATCTTCTCTACGAGGCCACATACTATCAGCCCTTAGCAAGAACTCTGGACCTTTCCACCACTTATTTTTAACCACATTCATATCAATAACTCCTCGCGAGGCTAGATCAGCTGGATTTTTTCCAGACGGTACGTACCTCCACTGCTCAACAGTTGTTAGTTCACGAATTTGAGATACTCTGTTAGCTACAAAACATGCATATCTTGCTGACTCGTTGCGTATATAATATATCACAGACATCGAATCAGTCCAAAACGTTACGGGATACTTGGGGTAATCCAACTCTTTACACACCGTTGTGAATAACTGCGCAGCTAGTAAGGCTGCAGTAAGTTCTAATCTCGGAATCGAAACCGTCTTTAGAGGTGCAACTCTAGATTTACCCATCACCAGGCTAACATCTATATCATTCCTTAAGGTGGTTCTGATGTATATGGCTGCACCAAATCCAACCTCAGAGGCATCAGAAAAAACATGGAAGTCAATTATATCATGATTTCTCGACGGCTTAAGTGGACGTGAGACGGAATGTAGATTCAGCATTCTTAAACTGTTAACCCACCCCTTCCACTCTTCTCTCTGCCTCTCACTTAATGGTTCATCCCACTGTAACCCTTTCCTGCATGTCTCTTGAAATAACCTCCTAGCCGGAAGTAGATAAGGTGCTACTAATCCAAGTGGGTCAAACACGGACGACAACACAGAGAGCACACCTCTCCGAGTAACTGGCTTATCAATATCACCAACACTAAATCCAAAGGTATCAGAGTTCACATCCCATCGCATACCTAATGTGCGTTCAACTGGTAGAGTATCAACAGGCAAATCTCGTACGGTAGGTGCTCTGTCTTCTGGAACCATATGCTTCAAAACGTCTAGGCTGTTCGAGACCCACTTAGTTAAACGAAAGCCAGCCTTAGCTAACACCTCAGTAATACTTGTTGCAAATTTAACTGCAGACTTATCATCACTAAGGAGGCTAAACAATCATCCACATAGAAGCAACAATCGATGACGTCCAGTAGATAATCAGAATCAAATATGGACACTGCCTTTCGTAGAGCGAAATTAGCACAAAACGGGGAGGACGTGGTACCAAACGGATGGACTGTCATCCTATATTCTTACACCTTACCACAAGGACCGTCATCAAACCACAAAAACCTCAAGTGATCTCTGTCACTCTCTGACACCATCACTTGTAGGAACATTTCCTCTATATCATAAGCAACAACAACTGTAAATTTTCTGAATATTGACAGCAGTCCCACTAATGATCTCACGCAATCTGGGCCACTATACAGATTATCATTCAAAGAGACTCCTTCATGTTTCGCAGAACAATCGAACACCACACGGAGTTTGCCTGGCTTCCTCGGGTTAAAGACGGGATGATGGGGTAAATACCACTTCCCTGGCTCGCCCTGATCAACTAGTCTTTCAACGTAACCCTTCATTACATGTTTGTCGACGACATCCTTATATAGTTGTTCCAGAGGTCTGCATCCGTCAGAAACTTCTTCAAACCCATCAGTCTCTTAAGAGCAACATCTCTATTACAAACCAACTGTCTATCTTTGAATCTCCATGGTAGGCCAACGCTGAAACGCCCGTATTCGTATTTACAAGACTCCTCAACCATTTTAACTGCTTTTAAGTCTTCTACAGAACGACGCGTCTCAGGAACACCGCAGTCGCAAAACTCCCTGTCATACATATTTTTAATCATAGTTTCTAGTTTGTCCCCATCGTTTGCAACTAATGATGATATGTGGACTATGGGTATAGGTCCTCTCACCATCCATCCCAGGGGTGTTTTCGTTGCGAACAGAACAACTCTACCTCCAAATCTATCTTCTAATACCTTGTGAGCTTCTGGCACACCACATCCAACGAGTACTCTCACTCTTCCATCTTGCAGTGTTGGAAGCGGTATGTCAAACAAGTATGTCTTACCGACAACCGTTTCACGACTAGGTACTATAGCTTCGCCGAGTTTCATACTGGAAGTAGTGTAAGCAGTATCTACTTCAAGGGTTTCCCCAGCAGTCAAGGATTCTAACTGAAATGACACTCGTTCACATACTACCGTTTTCGAAGAACTGAAAGTATTTACAACCAAGGGTTGCTTTGGGCCTTTAATACCCAAGCAACCAGCCAGTTTAGCATCTATCAATGTAACGTCTGAACCATTATCCAACAATGCATAAGTCTCCACAGAAGATTTCGATCCTCTCACCTTAACTGGTAATACCCCTAAGAAAACTTGTGAGGTGTCAAGGGGTCTAGGGATACTATCACAGTTAACCGAATTCCCCGGTCTGTCTACTGTCCTCACAAGTGGCTGCATATCCGTTAAACCACTACTTCCTTTGTTTGTCGCCTTACAATTTAACTTTGTATACCCTGTCTTTAAACAAATGAAATGCGGCCACTTCTGTTTTGCCACTTTTAAACATTCTACGGGAGACATAGCAATGAAGTGATTGCAATCACTCAATTGATGCATGTTATGGCAAACAATACACTCATCCTTTCTCGTTGTGTCTTGAGACTTCACCACAAATGCTTTCTTTATATTCACCGGTTCCTTAGGTACTACCTTAGAATGCAAAATGCTGGCGAATTTTCCCGTCGCCTCGTTGACACTGTCCTTCACCAGTCTCAGATTATCATCAATCCTTGGCTCAGTACCCTCATCCTCTATACGAGAGCTTATTTTTACCCACTTACTTTGCAGCTGAGTAGGGAGGCGTCTCGCAATTACCTCCAGGACTGAGGTAGAGTTGAGGTCACTCACGCAATTCATAGAAATCAAGGTATTCTTATAAGTCATAAGATTATCTAAAAACTCAGTGAGTGCCTTGGAGTCATCTCGAAGTTGGCTGCCATTACCTTTGACATCTTCGTATACGTTCCTTACAATCATTGAATGTCTTCCAAACCTTTGACGTAATATGCTCATAGCCTCAGCGTATCCCTCATTAGGGGGAATGAGCTTACAGCACTGTATAGCTCTTGAAGCATCTCCAGTGCAATATCTCATTAAATACATTAACTTCATTTCAACAGTTAATAGAAAACTACTCAGCATGATCTCAAACTCCTTTACAAATTGTAAATAATCAGCTGGGTTTCCATCAAAACACCGTGGTTCTAATTTAGGGAGTTTGATGTTCCTATTATCCCTGAACGGCGAAACAGTAACATCAACCATGTCATGCTTAACATCAGACACATCGTTACAATTAACAGACAAGTCACCATGACTTACTTTCCTGTTTGCATCCAAGACGCTCTGTCCCTTCTTTGACCCAGGGATTGTTGAACTTGACCCAATTCCAAAATGGTTCCAGATATTGCTTGTTCAAAGAGGACTTGACCGGCGCCAGGAAAGATGAACGGTGACTATCCAAAGTCGTGCCAACTGTCCATAACCGTTTAAAAACTGACGTTGTACTGTCAGAAACTGTCAGGCACGTCTCATAAACCGTTAATGCCAATCTCTTTCTACGCTCGGGCCCACGCTGTTCCTTGAAGTTTTTCAGAAACGCTTAGTTATAACGGACGCAAAATTCAAAACACCGATTGGCCGCTCGAGAATTCTTTATTGTAACACCAACATATAAAAAATAATTCCACTAAGGTCTGTGAACAAATATTACAATAATAAATCACAAGATTACTTCTGACGGTTTACTGCTGACTTCTTTCTGAACAGCGACCGATGAGACGATGACTGGTGTATCGATGCCTCCGCGAAAATTGGGGAAGTTGGTTTTGAGCAAACAACCATGAGCTGATCGTTCAATCTTCAACTGCACTGACAAACACCTCGCTGAATTTTCCATTCTGGATCACCTGACACGCCACGGTGCCCTCTAGCTGTTGAACAAGTTTCGTAAATACTTGTTCACTTTACTCCGCAGTGTTGAATTAGTTTCCAAATTGCATCTCGGTCAAAGCTATCTATCAGAGGCCCTATCAAGGTCGACGAATTCGAGGTAGAGATTTGACTGCTATTCTATGCAGTGTTCGATGAAAATGCGTAGATTCGCAACTTGATCAGCACATGATTTGCCTTTCCCGAACCAAGCTTCTTCCGCGTGGCGGAGTTCTGTACCCAGTGCATCTTGCATTCTCTCCAGAATGACGAGACTTATTATTTTACTTGGAGTGGGCATGATCACTATTCCACATCTGTTCTTGCGCACGGCTATTTTTCCTTTTCTCGGCAGTAGAATTCACCTCTGGTGTTACTTACGATATAAATGCTGACAAAACCATACAAATAAATCACTCATTTCAAATTAATATCCCATTTGAACATAAATGAAGAACAGGATACGATGCCGCACACAACAATGTTATATGGAAGGAGAGATTTCAAGCCTTATTTTTCCCAAATATTTGTAATCCATCCAAAACCTACTTGGGTTCTTTTGTTAATGCTTTTTTCCTTCACGTTCCCCAGTGGAACATAGGGCCTCAAGCTATTGGCTTGAAGTTTCTGTAGCAGTGTTTATTTTACAGGATAGGGTTTCTAGCCTCATGCCCAACCTTTCCTCCCGACCGGGATTATTCCCGTCTCAGCGAGGTAAAGGACTGCGTCGGCCAGAGATCGAACCCCAGACCATGTGAATGGTCGGCGAGCATCCTAACCGTCATACCACCGACGCACATTTTTTGTTAATGCGAAAACAATATTTCCATATCTCTTAATGTGCTGCATTGAATGACTAGTTATCATGGTGCTCTCACAAACCAAAGACAAAAACGACAGCAACCATGTTATTTAACCATAAAACAAATTTATGTAATTTAAATAGTACTTAGTCATAACTGTACAAGTGGTGTGTCCTACATAGATGAAAATAAATATATTATTCTGTCGTGGTCCTAACAATCCAAAATAGTGCTATTTCTGTTACAAAACACGGCATATAATTAGAATTCTAGAGTTTGCTGAACTCCTTCTATCATCTATATCCCCAACTCTGAACGGTAACACGCCCATGACATCGTAGAAAGGGGGGAGGGCAGCGCTAGCTGATCGGTGGATATGGTGGTGGTCACTAAGGTGAATCGCCCCATTCTGCAGGAACAGCAATATGCAATTTGACGGCCCGATATTTTTCTGATTTTTATGAGGGCATAGATCTTTATCTTGAAAAAGACAATAATGAACGCCTTGACAGATCACGCTTTGCCTTTAAGCATTTACCATTCGCTCAGCCTATTGTTTAGATGCGACCAAGCGGGAACTGCACAGACTTATGGGGCATCTTATAAATGAATAAAATATTTATGCAGCAAATGTTCTCTTGCTTCACCATGCTTGTTTCCATTATAACACTCAATTATTGAGCCTAATGTATTATTTGATATACGAATTATATTATTAACTATACTCTTCTCATATATGGTTTGATTTACTCTACGGCTCCCTGTAGACTAACTACCATTCTTCAGTATACGCACACTGCAGTATTGTTAACAAAATGCCAAAATTTTCTTGGTTCTGTGTTAATATCTTTTTATAATATGTCTAGACACGTTAATTTGCAATGTCAGATATTTACTATATATAAGTACACTAAGTCCTGTCAACCGACCTTACCTTCAGCTCATACTACCTACATTGAACCAACTATAGTGTTCTGCTGAATCCTTCTCCACTATTCACAAAACCTATTCTTTTTACTCTTTAAGGTTTTAACTTCTCATAAAGTAATCTGTTCATTAGGACGCATGCACACATATAATATGTTCACAAAAATGTACGTGGAGACCTATTGGAAACACTCATTAAGAAAGCTAGGGAGATGGAATATGAAGCAAAAACATGTCTGGTTCCAAGCAATGTATTTTCGGTAGCAATAATAATCATAGTCTCAGTGCCTAACATCGAAAAGGGAGGGAGGGTGGTGCTAGCTGATCAGTAGATATGGTGTTGGTCACTAAGGTGAATCGCCCCATTCTGCAGGAAGAGCAATATGCAGTTTGAAGGCTCGAGATATTTCTGATTTTTATGAGGGCATAGATCTTTATCTTGAAAAGGATAATAACGAACGCGTTGACTGATCATGCTTCTACCTTTAAATATATACCATTCGCTCAGCCTATTGTTTAGATGCGACCAGGTGGGATCTGCACAGATTTATGGGGTATCTTATAAATTAACTTGCTATCCATCGTCAGATCTATAAATACCATTTAACAATGTCTTATCTCATTCATTTGCTAATAACATCTTTACTCGATCCTGATTACGTTCCATTAAACCTAACATTTTATAGCTCTTTATGAATTTGATTCAACTTGTTCTATTCCTATTCTCTGTGGGGTACGATTGAGCACTATATACACATAAATCCACAAAAAGTTATAAAGTGATAAAAACCGGCACGAAGATAAATGTATTAAAACCAAAAGTGGACATCATGATAGTTAGATATATATGGGTAGCATTATACGTTGCAGATGAACGTTGTCGGCCTAGGGAGTTTCCCTTATAAATGCATTTATAATTGATACGTGCACTTACCTATTTCATTACAATTTAATGATTCACCTTAGCACTTTAACTTTTCTAAAACAGCTTCCAGTCCCTTGTAGACGTTGTACTGACCTCAGTATTGGTTGGTTATTGTATGCCTACAACCACGGGATGAAAACGAAACGAAGTTGGTTTTCCCGCGCAACCTGGAGGACAAGTGTACAATTCAATAACTATACGGTCTGGTTCAGACAATGAGCGTAAGTGTATATGTATCAAATATTTAACTGTTAAAACATTATTAACTTGTAGACAATCTAAGATTTGACGTTATACCATACTTGATCGTGCCCGTAAAAATGGCATGCATTTTCATGTACATTTATGTTTATATGAAAATATACATTATAATACAATAACATTGTAACTCGAGGAGGAGGTAGAGCAGTTTATTTATGAATTGGAGAGCCAGCCTTGTGAGATTCCAATACTAGATTTTAGCGTGAAACGGAAAGAAGATAGGAAGTCAAACACTAATGTTTGCAAAATCCTCCACATTCAAACCAATATTTGGGATGTCGAATCCTCCCACGGTATGTCAGCAAAAGTGGGGTAGGTGAAATTTTTAAGTAAAAGGACACGCAAACTAAATAGTATAGGGGAAGACCTGAGACAGAAAGTGAGGCACAGTAGAGTGGCATCGTAGTTTTTCGGAAAAACTCCATAGTTCCTTATTCGACGGTTTATCATTGCCATGGAATTGTCGTGAGTAAACCGGCTGAATACCTGCGTCAGCCACCTGCAGTGCGGCATTATCCGCATCTAAGCTCGTATTAATTGTAGCATTCACCCAGGAAACATAAGTTGGCAATCTGGAGAGGGCATCAGCGTTAGCACACCGGGGCCCAGGACGATAATCGAAGGTAAACTCGAACTCCTGCGACCGTTCTTGCCAGCGGGCCACCTGACCTTCTGGTTCATGGAGTGTCTGAAGCCATTGTAGTGCACGATGGTAAGTGAGTACACGAGAAGGGGTGCACAAGTAGATAATGCCTAAAGTGTTTGAGAAAATGCACGAGGGCAAGCATCTCCCTTCGTGTCGTCGAATACCGTGTTTCCCATTTGTCCGGCTTCTGGCTGACATACGCACTTCTTTGTTCAGTAGAGTGTTCGCTGAACTTGGTTCCTCCTTCCGTTTTCCGTCTTTGCATTGAATCATCTTCTTTTTCACCATCCCCCTCTCCTCGGTTAGCTTCAAGGTATCCGTTCACAGGCATTCCCCCTCTTGTCTCGTCTCTTCCTGCTTCCTAGAAGTGTTGTACACATTCCCTTAAACACTGCTTTCAGAGAGTTGCAATGTCATTCCATACAGGTTTCCTCGGTGATATCACGCAGTATCTCCGGCTTTGCTATGATCTATAGTGAGTTCATCCCTTGTAAGCTTGTCCTTCAATTTCTGGATGTTGAGCTTGAATTGTCATTGATAGTATGATGCCAACCCTTTAAGCTTCGAGTGTATTCCTAATACTGGGTTGTGGGCCATTATGCTATATGCACGTTTACTCTGGTTCTGTTTGGATGCGACTTGGTAAACTTTGGTGACCCAAAAATGTGACCGCCCACTATGTTAGGGAACGTTAAATGGCTTTAACTCTAAACCATTTTTTCTGAACCTCGTGAAGACAACCCGTAGGTTTTCCATGTGACCCTCTGAGGAACTCTCACATATAGTAATGTCGAGATATATGAGACACTTACGCGGAACTAAACTGTATAGAACTGCCTTCATCAGGCCTTGAAATGTGGCGGGGGCATGGCATAATCCGAAGGTCATTTTGCGGAATTCGTAGAGACCACTCGAGGTTATTAATGCAGTCTTCGGACAATCATCCGGCTGCACTTCTGCTTTCCAGTACTCTGAAGTCAGAACTTACGTAGAGAACAATTATGAAACAGCAAGTGCTTCAGGAGTTGCATAGATACGTGGGATAGGGAGAGCGTCACATCCGGTTACGGCATTCAGTTTGCAGTAATCAATACGCATTCACAAGGAGCCATCTGTGAATGAACGTGAACATTCAACGTTGGTTCGGTGGTCGCCATTGGCGGGCAACTCGAAGATGCGAATGATTCAATCGTGTAAAGGTTGTAGGAAGACGAGAGAATACGAATAAGAGTAGTGTATGCTTATTGTAAAACATTTGTTAATAGACTACTGTATCATTTTCGATTTTAATTGCCGAACATTATAAGTTAATACAAATACTGCTGCTCTGGAGTTGAAGTGGAGAATTGATCGTAGTAGTTATTGATTCGGAGCGTCTTCGCAAATAATAGGAACTCAGGGTTAAGTTCTTTAACACCGTCCTTCTTCTTGACTAAGAGGATGGGTGACGCCTATGGGAAGATGAAGGCACAGTGATGCTTTTGTTCAACACATCTTGTATGAGAGCATCCAACTGAGGCTGATAATGTACAGGGATACGTTGGGGTGGTTGGCACACAGGCGGATGACTGCCTGTATCAATACAGTGATGGACAACATCGGTGAGTCCCGGGTTACCCCCACCATCAATTACATTGGTATATTCCCTAATTAACCATAGCATTCAGCCTTGAAGGATAACAGGGGCGGGTGGATCGACCGAACTTTGATTAAAGATAGTGGACAAGGATAAATTTGACTCAGAGGACGTCGGTTGCCGAGGGCCATGTAAGCGTATGGAGACAGAGTCAGTGGTAACCCGGGAATGGGCGATGTTTGTAAGGGTGGGGTGTGACGTCGGAAAATTTGCACCTAGGATGGGGCCCTATGTAGTCTGGGCACAGGTGAGAAACTGGTGGCGGACATTCAAATCTCCAAGGTTCGGCTGTAAGTCAGCAGCAGATTGGGCTTCCGGTTTAGCACCGTTAGCTGTTGTCATGACATTGTGAGTGGCTTCACTTATATAACAGAGATAGACGGCAAGCATTCTTCTTTGGTAAGTATCAGTCGCGAGCAATGTCACAGGAAAATAAAAATAAACTACTATGCAGTCATGTTTGTCCACAACGAAGTATCTGTCACCTTCTTCGAAAACCACGAATGCTTCTGTAAAATCTGTGACTTTCATTTCGGGATACCTCTTGATGCTTTTGTGAAGTGAATAGGCGGCGTAGCCTGTTAGATGCCTCAGAATGTTAGAAAGGCATTCGCCCACGATGAGTTATACTGTATACCACTGGATAACTTCTGTGCGTCGGTGGCACAGAGGTTATGACTCTCGCCGGTCATGCACATGGTCCGAGGTTCTATCTCCTGCAGATACACACCTGATATCTACGGTCGGTCTGCAAAATTTAGGCTACCGATATCCATTCATTATAATAAAGGTTTTTTTGTATATCCTAATGAATGAAAAACAATATCGTTTTGTTTTTCATTCATTGGGAAGTACAAAAAACCTTTATTATAATGAATATCATATACCCAATGCCCAAATTTTTTCAAACCGTTAAAAGTGAACTTGGTTTGGACATATATACCGATATCCATGCTGAAAATTCCATACTTGTACAAAAACACATTGTGGAATCAAGCTGTAATAAAAAAGGTCATGTACAACGACCAACTGATATAGAGGGTGACTGCAAGTGATTACTTTTACATTGAAACATTACACTTCCCTATTCATATTGTAGGTTGAAACCATGCCGACAACCCCTGAAAAATTCTTGTACAAAATTATCATTTCCCTGGATGCGAAACTAATCTTCTCCACACGTCGTCGACTGTCCATCACACACCATACCGAACCTGTGTCACGAACTTCACGGATTAGTGTATCAGTATCTCGCATTCTTATACTGACTGTTAACGCGATATGATAACTCATTAGGGTAGACTAGTTCCTGGAAATTCCGATAATCATCGTAATTCATCAGCTTTCCACACTTAACATCCACCATATTTATAACTTGTGTAGGGATGGAGGCGTTTCTTTCCACAAGGTGTAATAATTTTGATTTTTCTTCCACAACCAGTATCCGAACTTCCGGCTTAGCAGAAAACAGCAGTTCTCTTGACAATGCATGGTTGTATCTAGTATTGATAGGTTCAACCACCTTATAATGTCCAAATTCCAGCGTAAATCCGAAAATGGATGGACACCCTAAGTATTTAGATCTTAAATATGAATCCTAAGTACTTCACACTACTCACTGTGCTATTCTTAGGTGCCTGCTTTCTGATCTTCGACATCGTCCAACATGACAAGAAATTGCAACAAATTAGTACTTATAATCCGGGTCAACTTCATTATTTTCATCACTCAGCAGTCGCGTATTTTATACAGTCTGCCAGTTCCCTACAGTTGTTAATAGTAAGTCATTAGTACAACCTGCATAAACCCATCACCTATTGAAAACGACGAATGCATTCTTCACACTCCCTCAAAATACTTGGACTTTGGTAGCGAAATAATTTATTTTTTATTTATTTTTTCTATTTTTGATTTACAGCTTGATTCTACACTGTATTTTTATTACAAGTATGGAATATTCAGCATGGATATCAGTAGCCCAAATTTCGCAGGCCGACCATAGATATCAGGTGTGCGTCGGCAGGGGATCGAACCTCGGACCATGTGCATGGTCGGCGACAGTCCTAACCACTGTGCCACCGACACATTGAGGGCGGTGGGAGATAAAAGAGATCATCATATAATATGGGAAAGAAAAATTAGTGTATCTGCGTAATTCATTATTTCCAAATAAATGACGAACAGTTGACCTGAGCACACAAAAATATTGTGGAAAAATCAATTGATACTACAGTTTACAGTTTACAGTTTACAGTTTACAATTTATTTAGGATAGTAGGCTATATGCCTGTGTTAATCCTTTCGATTTATTTCATACAGGAGGTCCAATCTCGCCTTGAATGAATCAACGGATGGCGCTGATACGACATGTTCCGGTAGGGAGTTCCAATGGTTCACAATTCGATGCGAAAAACGGATTTCCAGACGCAGACGATTCGACCGTGGTTTTTGAACCTTGAGGTGATGTCCTCGCAATTGGTTGGTGCTAGAAGGAAGAAATAATTTAGATAAATTAGCTCCAAAATCATTTCTTAGGATACGGTATGCTAGTATTAGGTCACCCCTAAGTCGTCTGTATGACAGTGGAAATAAACCCAGTCGACTTAACCTCTCCTCATATGACAGGGTTGAGAAACCCTTTATTAGCTTAGTTCCTACTCTTTGCACCCTTTCTAATAAGTCTATTTCGTATTTGAAACACGGGCTCGCTGCCTGGATCCCATATTCCAAATGAGGTCTGATATAAGTCGGATATAATATACGAAATATATCAGCGTCAAAGTTCGCAAAAGCCTTGCGTATGGCCCATAACATTCGAAAACCCTTAGTGGCTGCAGTTCTACAGTTTGTTGCTGTTTTCAAGTCATGCTGCACAACCACTCCCAAGTCCTTGTACTCAGTGACCACTGGGAGAGTAATGCCATTCATTGAGTAATTGTGCACGTGACTATGGGATACATGCATAACTACACTCTTGCTTAAGTTAATCTCCAAGGCCCAGCGCTTACACCAATCACTTAACAAGTTTAAATCTTCCTGCAAAGCAAGTTGATCACTGTCATCGTGCAAAGCCCTCCATATCTTGATGTCATCAGCAAACAGTAAGCAGGATGACTTAACTACCGATGGAATCTCATTAACATAAATCAGGAAAAGAAGTGGGCCTAGAATTGTACCCTGAGGAACGCCACTCTTAACCGATTCCCATGTTGATAAAACCCCGTTAACTCGTACTCTTTGTCTTCTGTCCTTTAGAAAGTCTTGAATCCAGTCGGTAACCACTTTATTGATTCCCAGACTACCTAACTTTACTAGAAGACCTGAATGAGAAACCCTGTCAAACGCCTTGCTAAGGTCTATGAATATGGCATCCACCGGTATATTAGCATCAGCTGAGCTTGCCCAACTTTCTCTGGCCAAAAGAAGGTTGGTCAAGCAAGAATGACCTGCTCTAAAACCGTGCTGTTCCACAGCGAAAAGTTTGTTCCCTTCAATGAACTGAATGATAGCATCACGAATTATTCTTTCTAGTAGTTTAACAACAATACTGGTCAAACTAACAGGACGATAGTTCTGAACTAAGTTTCTAGATCCGGTTTTGAAGACCGGACTAATGATGGCATCTTTCCAGTCTCTTGGACATTTAGACTGGTCCAGAGACATATTGAAGATTACCGACAATGGCTCGGCTATGCTTTCAGCCAATGCTGTTAATATACGTGGGTGGAGTTCATCAGGGCCACTGGACTTACCAGGATTGAGCCTTAGAAGCCACTTTAGGACAGTATCCTTTCCAATGTATAAGGGTGCCATTTTCAAGTTACCTTCTGGAAAATTTACAAAGCTGGTATCAATTTTATCAGAGAATACTTGACTAAAGTGCTTGGACAAAGCCTCAGCCTTGGTCAAGTTATCCTCAGCCATGTTTGTCTGGTCATCTTCAAGCATAAGAGGTGGGATAGCATCACTCTTACGTGTTCTTCTCTTGATATATGAGAAGAGTCTTTTTGGGCAGCCTGGTGAACTTTTAACTAACTGGGTTTCGTAAGCTATCCTTGACTGGTGGATCAAAGTTTTACACTGGTTTCTGGTTTCACAGTATTTCAGCCGGAACTGCTGTAGCCCAGTAGAAACAAAGAGATTCCAGAACCTTTTTCTCCGTCTCAGGAGTGTTATAGCTTGTCTATTTATCCATGGTGGCCGATTTGTTGGCCTTTTAGGAACCCTCCAGGGGATGAGATCAGTGGTAACCCTCTCAAGTGTATTCTTAAATCTATCCCATTCATCTTCAATGGATGAGACAATGTTGACTGACCAGTCGGCAGTTGAAGCACGCTCCTTTATAGCCACTATGTCAGCATGCCAAACACTAGGCCGGGATTTGGGTTGAAAACTGACTAAATTGCCAGCCCTTAAGTTAAAATCTAACACCCCATGATCACTGTTTGCTAGAGGTGGATGAATAACTAGACCATCCACGTCGTCGTTGTCATGAGTAAGCACTAAGTCCAGCAAGGAAGATCCTTGGGTAGAACCGAATCTTGTACTACCTAAGACATGTTGTGTCAGGGCATTTTCCATGGTTGTCAAGAGTAACCGGCTGTCAAACTTATCAGCGGATCCTGGAGATGTGACAGCTACCCAGTCTATATGAGGTGCATTAAAATCACCTAGAATAAGACAGCTACTGTGTTTACTCCATTGTTTGAGGTGATCTAAAATGAAGTCATCACACTGACAATAGGGACTTCTATACAGAACTCCAATGAGTAGAGTGCCGGTTGCAAAGCTTACTTCACAGCTAATTACCTCACCTGTCCCACTGTCATGAGCTTCAGATTTCACGGAACGAACATGTAGGGAGTTGTTGATGTACAGAGCAACCCCGCCACCTCTACGACCCTTAACTCTGTCGCTGCGCAAGCAACTAAATCCGCATAGCTCAGGTGTGTCATCTAATCCCGAAACCAGCCATGTTTCAGTAATGGCCACAATACCTGGGCTAAGGTCTTCTACTAATACACCTAGCTCGTGAAATTTGTTCCCGATACTACGTATATTAGTGTACACTACCTTCAGGCTTCCTATGCGGTCTGGCCTATCCACACAGGTCTTGGAAGCATACGTTTCCAAGACCTGACTATTTGAAAACCCACCAGTTTAAGGTTAGTCTCACCATTTTTGCGTCTTGTTTCTAGCTGGGACAAAACTTCTTTTCGTTTAAGTCTGTCTTCAAGAGATAAATCAGGTCTGGCTGAAATTCCTGACCCGGCAAGGTTGTGTACATTAGCCAGTAGATGATTCCGTTCATCAGGAGAACCTAAGACTACTTTAAGCAACCTACGCTGATTAGAACATTCATCATCTCTTTTGCCTATTCTAATCAGCTTTTTAATCGATACTCCAGGGAAATTCGCTGGGAGCATCTTCCTTATAATACTACTCACTAATTTAAGGTCGTGATCGTGCCTTTTCACGGGATCAGATTCTTTGGACTCTTCCAAATTTCCAACAATTATGTTAGAGTCTAAGGAGAGCTTGTCGTATTTAGCAGTGGCTACGTCCTTTCTCACCACTATTGATGCAGCCTGGCTACAGGTGACAGACGTTTGCCTACCATCAATATTACTATATTTCTTTCGACTGCTTATTTTTGTTACCCATTTATCATCTGCCTGCAGTTGCTTCTCAGGGCTGCTGCAGTTTTTGATGGTACAATCAAGATCAGTGTCTGCGCCACCTTCATGGTGAACTTCGCTTACGGTGTTCTCTGGTTCTGAAGTGCTGTTTACAGCTTCCGTTTTTTTACCTTTTCGCTTACTAAGACGCTTCGAACGCCTAGTAGGTTTTACTTCCGGGGTAACTGGGATAGTAACCGCCGGTGTGATAACATTCATGATGGCACTTACTGCTTCATCTTCAGACGGGCAGTCCGTGTCACTCTTACTAGCCACGCTATCATCAGGAAGTTCCATGGCTTTAGACAGCAGTTCGTGAGCCTCCCTTATTAAGGTCATCTTTGGGGAGCAACACATTCTGCACATCCAGTGGGATGTTGGAGCAGTACAGCGTTTGTATGCAGCTGGACGTAATCCAGTACACATCTTATGATACCATTTTTCACAGTTATTACACTGTATTCCATCATCTACCAAAAAGTAACACTCCGCCCTATTACATTTATGTGGTACTTTTGACATCATGAAATTCTACTGGAAACAGCCAAGACAATTTACCCAATATAGAATATATAAGTGGTTAAAATCAAAACTTAACAGACAAAAGTCAAGTTAAAGTTTTTTTTAAATGTTCTTGAAGTGAATAACACAACAAAACAGCGATTTGTCAAAAACGTGAAATACGTGAAAAAAGCACTCCCTTTCAAACAGCGCGCGAGTTCCTTCAGTTCCTTCTACCATGACTATATGCATTATCAGTGATTCCAAAGAACAACTGAAATCATCTTACAAGGTAGAAATAGAACAAAACACCAAATAATGTTTGGAAATACAGCTACTGCTAGTTGTCAGGTGATATCAAACAGACCAATCACAAGCGAGTAAATCACTCGTTTATCTCACTCGCGGGCACCCAAAATTACGGCCGTCGACAAGCTGCCAGTAGTCATTTTACAGATTGCGTCGCAGTTGGCCTCAACTTCTGTGTATAGGCTACATAATGGATAAAAATAGAGGGTAAATTCAAAATTAAATCATGTTTAGTTGATTTTCGTGTCGTCCTAGTGTGTGTTGCTTACATGTATAGTTATTAAAATAAAAAGATTTGGCAAAAACTGCCCATGGGCAGTCGAATATATTGAACTGGCTATCAAAAGTATTGGAAGTAGTACAGAGATGATGAGCCCACTTTAAGGTATAAAATGCAAATTTTCGAAGTTTGGGCAGTTTCTGCAGTATGCCAAATGTCTGTCCCAGAGCTTTCGTTGTGTGTGTAACGTTTGACACGGTATTCTGTGGTGCACCCAACCTACGTCCGGAAATCTCTGAAGTAATGTTCAGATGCACCCGAAGTCGATGTTAACTAGTAAGTAGTAGTTTGAATCGTTTTCATCTGAATTCAAGTAAGAATTAGTTGTGCTTCAGGTGCAGATAACTCAATGTCTTTGTGTAGCTGTGTACGTCTTACCCCATAGTAAGTTCTACTGTAGAGCGTGCAAAACTGGAATTCGTCATCTTCCTAGTTGATTTTGAGGAAATTGAAGATACACTAGAGCGCATACTGACTGAAACACTTGTCAAAAGATGTCAAACAGTCATGGTCATTAGAGTGTTTTTCCTCAGTTCCATATCCCAAGGCATGTGTAGAAGTAAGCGTTTTATGCTTTGCATTTGAAGTCGATAAACAGGGCGTAAACAGATTTATCTAGAACAGGTATATCACAGGAAAATTATCTAACACTAAGGACAGTTGAAATGGAAATCGCTGTCGATGTCAGTAGACAACGACTCATGCAGATACAGAATCTACTTATCCTTCGGATAATATATTAGCCTTAAATACACTGGGGTTCATAACAAAAACTAGTAAAGACAGCGTTTTTTCAAGAGGAAAGTTGAAAACACATATTTGAACGAAATATTTGACATCTTTAGTTTTTACTAGAGATATGTGGATGATACGTTTATTATCTTCACTAATGAAGAATTTTCGGAAAATATTCTTGAGTTCCTCAACAGTTGTCACCCTACAATCCAGTTCATGATGGAGAAGGGATATGATTCCAAGCGCTCCTTCGTTTATGTATACAATCACAATGTAAGACAACGGAACATTAAAAAGACTCATCTACAGAAAACGGACAAGAAATATGCTTTTACTTACAGAACGGAACCTGATCCGCTCAATAAGTTCCGAAATCCTCACCATTTGCAGTCCTGACACCATGAAAGAGGAGCTAAGCGCTATAAATTAGGTTCCCATTGGAAATGGCTACCCTGATAGCCTCATCAAAAAATCCGTGGAGCCTGCGCCACCAAAACCACATGCACATGTACAAAACTTGGGCACTGTGGTAGAGCATAGCTCCATTATGGATAAGATTTTATTTTGATAAATCACACAGTGTTGTACAGTAATATTAACCGATGACGTTTCGAGCACAAACTATTGCTCATAATCATATCAAGGTGATATGATTAGGAGACATGCACTTTTTGTCCCCAAAGAAATTCTTCATCTGGATCTGCAATTCAAAAGGGACTCATGGGCAGAAATACTAAGAGACCGTTTGTCCTGTTCACTGAGATATTCGAAGTTGGATTTCGACTTACTCTACCCACAACACCTGTGTCGGTTGCACAACGGTTAGGACTCTCACCGATCATGCACATGGTCCGGGGTTCGATCCCCTGCCGACACATATCTGATATCAGTGGTCGGCCTGCAAAATATGGACTACCAATATCGCATGCTGAAAATTTCATACTTGTACCAATAATACGGTGTAGAATCAAGCTATAATCAAAAAATTAAAATTAAGGATAACCGACCACTACTAGCCTTTTCAGTGTGTTTATATCATTTCACCTGATCCTGTGGAACAATGTTTGTCGACCGTGTCTGGTATTAGGTATCCAAACTTATCATCGAACATCTACCGTCATGGCTTTACAGAGGGGAGGAAAATCCACCGTGTCTCCATTCTGGACACCGAATGAACTCACAAACCAACTTTAAAGGCATCTACGGAGTACGCATAAATTTCACCATTGAAGTATGAGTCGAATTTCTTAAAGATGCAGGAGGTATGGTGATCTGCACATTAAATTCTAAGCTGTATGCAGAAGTTTGTTCATTTGCTGAACCTACAATGGGCCTCATTTTTCTCAGCATTTGATACGTAATCCTTCTGTTAATCCTAATTTTTAAAATTTTGTTATTTTCTCTGCTTTCGCACTATTGCATTTCTACTTTCTATGACACTGGTGGGAACTTAACCCTCTTTCAATTTTAGCTCTGTTCAATCCTGTCACTTGTATTGTGTCACTCAATTCACTTGTTCACGAAGTTCAGCAGAACTTCGTGTTCTCTTCTTTCTAATGTCCATATGAGTATTTTCCACGAACTGAAAATTCCTACCTTCAAACTTTCATATCAAGTTAAAAATTATTATCACCTTCGTTACTATGTGGAATTAAACAAATAAAAAATTAACTCTATCGAATACCTTTTCTTTTATAATTCCGATTTACTTACTGTGGTGCTGAGAAAGTTAACGTTAAATTGCGGGAAATGCCCAATTTACTCTATTACTTCTTTTGGTTACTTTGAAGTGAAAACATTTTCGAAACATGATATTCATGGATTCTGTGTATGTATGTATGTACATACACCTCTTCTTGGCTAACATTTATCTAATTTTGTGCTACTTTGTATTTCTAAGATATGCTTTGAACTGTTAACTTTATTAATACCATAATCGCCTGTGATGTTTCAGCTTTATTTAAACAAACATTTATACTTAAAGCCCAATCTTCTATTTTCGTGAGGTAATCTTACTACTAGTTTTACTTAGATTTATTGATATAAAGTCCACAAGTTGGTTAAATTCGATTCGTATCCAGCCGTAATCATTTGTAGTTGATGAATTCAGTTTCACGTATTGTATTAGTTGCATTATTTCTTTCAGTTTAAATAAAAGCTTTGGATTACTTTGCTTCGAGAGTCTAATTTTGCTTCACAGTTGCTGTCGTATGCATTTATCATGGACTGTAGTTGGGTCTAGTCTATCTTGAAACAATAAAGAGTTTACTGCACTATGGGGAACCATTAATTATGTTTTCATTATTTATTTACAAGTCTGATATCTGCAGTGAATTATGGGATATTGTATATTGAGCGTCTCTAAAGGAGCCTTTGTCAAAAAACTCATCAGACCTGACATTATCTTGCAATTACGATCTTGTTACAAGTAGTTGAAGTACGTGATAGCTAATTGACTGACTGGCGATTTTGTGCTAACCGTATGGTTTAGTCCTGGCTTCAACAGGTATTTGGCACACGTCAATGTCTCGAATTAGTTGGTCCTATGAATGAATGATTTTTGAATGATCTATCTCATACGACAGTTTCTAATCTTAAATTAACATCGTTCGCTATTGATGCCTACGAATATTGTGTGCATACCCTTTCTTTGTAGTTGTTTTTCAATAAATTGATATGAGTCCTATCCGTATTTGTTCATGGAATATCAATGGCTTGCGTTCCATTCAGCAACCTTTGAAATGTGTCTTGGACTCACTTTCATCTGATATAATTTGTCTTCAAGAGACCAAATCTACACGTAAGCTCATTTTATTTGCTGTTTTCAACAATTAAGCGGATATAAGCAGTGAATTCGTACTCTCAGATAATTACAATGCTTACTTCAGCCATAGTTTACACAAACCAGGATACTCAGGTATGTTCTATTTTCATACGTTGGCATGGCAGGTGTTGCAATATTTTGTCGTAATCCTATCAAACCGGTCAAAACCTATCATAGCTTAAATGAAATGATTATTGAAATAACTTCTCCAGGCTCCGATGGTTGTGAGTTAACAAACGGATGGGATTTTCTTATGAGAGAACTGAATATCTCTCATACCGAAGCTCGTAACTTGGATGCTGAGGGTCGAATATTGGCTCTCCAGTTTCCAGCTGATATTTTTGATGTTGTAGGGAGTGATTCCAAGAGATGTTTGCCACTAGTTGTAATGTCTATATATTTTCCCAGACTCAATTCGGAAGATGTTAACCGTTTGAACTTCAAACATAATTTCCAGCATGCTGTAAAATTATGTACTGAATTGTTTTTGTTAGAAAAGTAAGCGATAGATGCATTTCTATAAACATTTTTACAGTTTCGTGGTTATGGCTGGTGACTTTAATATTTGTCACAAAGTGATCGATCATTGTGCACCCGATGAATTTGAAGTAAGTATATGAAACGGAGCAGAGCTAAACTAAATTACGTTTTTGTGTGGTGAAGTCAAAAAGAAATATGATAAAATAAGTCAACATTATTATGTTTATATGATAGAAGTAGCCGTAATAAATTGACAAATAATGACTTTCAAGTGTTAGTTTGTAGGGATTTGATTAGTTTCGGGTTTGATTACGGATTGGTATCAGTTAAAGAACTAACGAAAGTCATGGAGTACTGAAAAAGTGTTCCTTCCTAGTTTCAGGTCCACCAAGTCGGGTGCGAGGACAAATATTCGTCAGTGATACTGCCTGGTGGTGCCGCTAGTAATCTCGAATCAGCAGAAATTAGGATTGATGAATCGATCATTGAATTTCTTAGCGGTAGCTAACTGGTTAACAGGCTTGCCTCATAACCTGAGGGCTTTGATTTCGATCCATGTTTGGGTCATGGATGCATCCCTCTGAAAGACGTCACACCAGGATGAAACATGTCCAGTACTCCTTGGCTTTCAGTGGTTCTCTAACTGATAATAATCCGTGATCAAACTTGAATGATGTCTTTATTTCAAGCAATATTTGTGATACAATTTAAAATTCTCAGCATATAACACTACTGTAATTTTTTTCATTCACTACATAATTAGGGAGAAAATGGTTGCAGAAACGTTTTGATGTTCAGGATGATAATTAATTGATAAATTCTAAAAAAATAATAGAGAAAATGGAAAAACACATTAATGATAGCAAGAATGAAAAATAACCGTTTATCTACTGCTTCAAAGTAAGTAGGAGACTTCTTACCTAATGCTTAGTTCTACACAAAGTGAGTGCCGAATAAGGTATGCTTGAGTTTTTCTACTCAGTGGTATGATCGTAAGGTCTTCTGAAATTACTTTCCATCCTATCTGATGACAGGCAAGGCGAAAGCTATGAATAAAGAGGGTACTCAAAGTTCGGCAAAATAACTTTGCCTAATTTCTTGCATGAGCTCAAATGTCTGTCAACGAGAATATCAATAAATTGGCTTAAGGGGATTAGCATTCACCCTAATGTCAGATTTCAGAGTTCTTCGTAATTTAACGAAGTCTTCATTTTAAGCAGACAATGAACGAATAGGAGAGGACAATAAAGAAAAACAGACAAAATGTAAGGGTTAACATATTTGAAAGGCATAGGCTGTTATACTATTGTCCTAATTCGCCTTTATAGAACGTGGAACGAAATACTTTTCTAGAGACCACTAGGAAGTTGAATGGTCAAGGAGATAAATTAGAATAAAGACGTAATTAAAAATAGTTAACATCCAATTGCCCACATCTTGAAACATCCTCCAGGGATGACCAATATCACCATTTTTCACTTAATTTCCATGGCGGACGTATTAATGAAGGTGACTGATTGAATTCGGTGATTTTTGGAGTGAACTGTTTTCAGGCAAAATTCTTATAGATTTAGAGTATGCCAATGATATGATCCTATGTGAAGACTGTAAAGAAACGCGGTCTTCTGGATATCTTAAGAAGTCGTAGTATGTTTAGGTTGTTTGACTTTAACTGATTTGCGCTGATTATGACATCGGTGAAACTCTGTTTTCCGGTAGGAGTTAGGTATATTGTGCAACAATGAATGCTGTCTTCTTGAATAGCTATTAAAGAAGAGATTTTATAAGTATTTAGGTTCCCGATTACATTAGACTTCGTATAATCGACAGCGTGCAAAGGAGTCATCTCATGAACAATGCAGAAATTTAGTTGAATGTAGGTTATTTGTATTGTATTGAATGACTCATTGGTTCTCGCACTTGACTTTCAGATAAGGAGCTTTGAGTTTGAATTCTGTTTCATCCACAACGGCCTGTGTTTTGTCATCATCTCTGAAACTAAGTGGTTCATAGTCTGATAAGTAAAATATTAACTCCATGTAATTAAAAAGGTACAGTGAATGACATTTTATGTATGCTTAACAACTCAACACTAGTGTTCATTGTTAGGCCGATGCAAGAATGAATTGAAATAGGTTTAAATGTGGCCAAATTAAAGAATAAAATCGTTGGATTAACACATTTTTGCCTTCCAGCAGACAACAAAAAAGACAATATGTAAATGGTATGGCTTAAGGTGAATGGTGGTGGCGAGAATGCACTCACGCTTAATTTCAACCTTATTTATTGCAAATTTTTTCCCTATATCTGTTGCCCGTAATATTTTTTTGGTTTCTGAGTGTTTAAATCACACTTGTGTCGCAATATTAAAAGATGCATTATATGACTGATTTTGTACCGACGTTTTGAGGGATCATGTCCTAAACGTTTAAAGATTTTTCCGCTGTAATAAATAAACACTATCTTTCATTTAATGTTTCATCAATTCATCGTTTGCCCACGTGTATTTATTTATAAAAAAACGGACTGTCATTCTCTTGTGTTCAAGCTAACCCAATATTCTACCTGTGCCTAGGTTTACTTATTGTCTAATAGTAATGAAGGTATTCACTTGTTATCAGTTTCACTCTATATATTCAATGACAACGTTTGGTATTTATCCATTTGCTGTTCTCTCTATTCTGATCAGGCAGAGAAGATTTCAAATCCATTTCGTCAATGGTTTGATCAACTGTTAGTGGAACAACAACGAGATCAAAGTCTTAACACCGAAGAATACTCACAGTCTAGGAGATTTGTAGATATTTTCAGGTAGGTAACTTAAAATATTTTTTTAAAATTGATACAAATAAAGTTTGAATAACCGTTAATTAAAGAATTTAGTAAATTCCAAGTGTTTCATTTTGTTGGCCTAAAGATGTTTAAAAATTAGGATCAAATGAAATGAGTATCTGCCCAAGGTGTTGCGTCATTAATAAGCTTTAGGTCTCTTCATGTAATACTGCACATGAAGCACGTATTTCACTTATTACTTTAAATTTATTGATTCTTATTGCCCATTCAATCTGTGTATTTGTGCCTTTTTTCTGTAATTTTATGTTGATGAAATGACCTATTATCTTAAGCTAACAAAATAAATGCAGATACTAAAAAGGTATAACTGTGGCAACTGCATTAGATTTTGTGCACATATGTCTTTTTCACCAAAAGTATACAGTTTCGTAAATGACTAAATCATCAGTGGATGCCTTGTACATACTATCTCAGAATATTAGAGACGAGAACCCGTATAACTAGATGTACACTTTTTGATTTCTATACCTGTAGAGTGATACAACACAAGTGGGTAGGATATTAACACTAGGAAAATGAGAAGCAATTAATTTTATCAACTCTTGTCACTATTATTAGAAACGAAATCTCCAAATAATGATACGTTGTGTGAAATACAACCGTAAACGTAGCAACTTTTTTAGGTGTATTTTTTTTATTGCTGGTGACTTCACGATATCAATCGAGTTAACAAGTGTCATAATCTTGAATGTTGCAGACCATAAAAATTTGTGACTGTTTTATGCATAATCTGTCTCCAACTTACAAAGTACAATTCTAGGCCTGTTCAGCATAATTGAAAGAACTAGGTCGAGAAAGTGCAAATTATAGCTCACTAGAAGTCATGAATCAAAACCACACCCTTTCAAGATGTAATAATAAAAATTGTTCTTCACTTTTAGCTCCGCAAGATTACCTACTGGTGTTGAGCTACAGGAAAACCTTTGTTAGATGTTCCAAGTAGTAGTTCTTAAACGTCCAGTTTGTCGTTTCCATTTCAGACTCCAGTCGACAGTCTAGGGCGTGACCTCACTCAATAGTCTTCTCAGTGTACGTCTAATTCATTTGCATTCCCTTATGCATATTTGTTGGGCGATAGGTTCGTTGCTAGAGTTCCTTCTTGTTAATCCTTTCTGGCCATCTGATTTCCAATGTATGGCGAAGACAGTTGTTAGTTAAAGTCTGCACTAGGCTTTTAGAAATCATTTTCAAGACGTGCCAAGTCTCTGAACTATGTTGAAGCACTGACTTGAAATCGGTACTGAAGATCCTTGCTCTTTATGATGAGTGCATTATATTTCCTCATCGATTTCAGAGTAATGAACCCCTGTCTTGCTTTTGCTATCCTTTGGATTTCTCCGGTTTAGTGTTGCTGGTTTGGTATCTTCGGTGCCTATTCCGACAACTTGCTTCGCGAATATCAATCTCCGAGTTTGTGTGACATTAGACATAAGTCGTCCGAAAAGTCCTAGTCTTTCAGTGTGTACTCATCGGTCCAACGTATGCCCGTTTCCTTGCTTCCCACAGTTTTTTGCATGATACAGACCACCACACCAGGAATATCATACTACAACTTAACCAGTCTATCATTTATGTTTATCTAGTGTACAGATATTACTAAGGGCATTGGCAACTTTTCTATCGACTGTTTTGTCAAGAAATTAGTGTTCCGTGATAATTGAAAGGGCTTCGTTTTTCGCATATGCTCATAATTTAAGAGAACAAGATATGCAAACTTAATTAATTTTGTTGGTAGTTCACAAAACCAAAACGTGATTTAAATCCCTCATACATTTTATAGGGAAATCGATCTGCTGAGAGGAAAACTTGAACAGGTTTTTAAATTTCCAGTAAATGCTTAAGTTTCATTTTTAAATAATCACATAATTTCTTTTGAGTTTGATCAAATCGTTGGCATATTTTCTTGATTTGTCCAGTTTGTATCTTAATACTTTAGGTTATTACATCCGAACCAGAAAAATGCGTTCACCTGCTGGTCATCGCGTACAAATGCTCGTCAAACCAATTATGGAGTTCGACTAGATTATATTCTTGTAGACTCTCAACTTGCAAATTTATATGCATTGCCGAATGATGAAATAAAAGCAGATTTAATGCCAGATATTTGCGGTTCTGACCACTGTCCAATATATGCAGATTTACCGTATTCGTATAACTCAAACGCAAAGTTATCTTATTCATTTCCTCCTAAATGTTCCCACCACTGGCCACAGTGTCAAACGAAACAAACACAGATAAAAAATTTTTAGTTTCTAAGATCTCCAACACGAAGAATGAAAACATTCCTCCTATATTGAATACTTCTGTTTCTTGTTTGGAAAGATCACGAGCTAAACGTAAAACATCTACTCTAAAGCAAGCAAAATTCACTTCTGTCGGTAAGGAGACGTAAGTGTTATATCACACAGTTGCTTGACTAATAGAATAGTAACCTTTCAATGAGAAACCTTAACTTAGATATACTCTTTCATAAAATATATTATTCATATTTCTATTACAACAATAATGAGAAATTTATGGTTTCGAAAAAATTCCAGATGTTATCTCTGTTAACTTTAACTTGACTTTAGGACCTTTCAAAGCAGTGAAGTTGAGTGAATCCTCAGGTAGCGAGGTACAACCATCAAGTGCAAAGGAAATGATAACTCCCAGGATAAAGGACTACGATCCAATTAAAGCAGTTCAATCAACTGAAGCTTGGTGGAACTTGTTGTCAGGACCTAAGAAACCTCCTTTATGCCTTGTTCACAAAGAACCTTGTATTGTGAGGACTGTGAAACAAATGCAAACTAGCAAAGGGAATCGATTTGGAAAGAGGTTTTGGGTGTGTGCACGACCTCAGGGTGCTCCAGACAATCCGGCGGCACGGTGTAACACATTCTTTTGGGATGATCAAGTGCCTAACAACACTAACAAGTGATTTAGTTAAATTTTTATTATTCGAATAAAAAATCATTTTGAAATTACTGAAATTATACAAATTGAAAGCAGTTTTTGTTTAATTTATTTTCTTGTCCGGCTTAGCATTCGGTGTATTTGTTCATGAATCCGTACATAACTTCAATGTATGCAGTACTACAATTTTGAACTCGTTGAACGTGTTCTGCCGAGCGTAAGGTTATCAGATTTGGCAGAATTTAGATTGGGTTTAATGCTTTCGCGCTGTGTGGCAGCTGTAAGTTCTCTGAAACGTTTCATTATCATTATCAAGTCTCTTTCTCGACGCGCTATAGGCTCTTGTAAACGCATTAGTGGATGCCATCTTATGTAATAACTTGTCCAAAATTGAAGTTGAGCTAAAGCGTGTTGCGGGAAAATTACACGATGTCCACTGATTTCAGCGGGAGTGTATAATGGATTTTGATATGACGGTATGTCAGAGTTGATATATGCCCACAAAGATATGGTTCTTTCACGTACACCATGATCCCGACCTTGCATTTCAGAGTTAAAGAGAAACGTCCCAAATCTTGCAGCATACAGCTCATCCATTATGGTTATGAGGAATCGTTCATTAAACTCAAATGAATGAGGAAACTGCTGCATTGTTTGCCATACACAGTCAATAAATTGTAGGAACACTGGAGAGCGCTCTTCAGGATTGGATGGTCGTGTGGGAGTAGAATCATTAGTAACGGGAGTAGGTATATTAGGAGGCAAATAGATTCCACCATCCGCAGGTCCACCAGTACGCTGTGCAAATTTATGGCCAAATGAACACCACTCTTTCTCAATTAAAACTTCAAACCCACGTATTGTGCGGTAGTATGGATCGAGCATCAACATCGCCAAAGATGTAACCTGAGCTGTTCGATCCCAGCCATCTGAACAGTGAATCAGCACCGAGGTCTTATGGTTTTCAATCTGAAATTTTAAAAGAATAAATAAGTCACACAGTTATATTGGCTTACGACTGAATCTGTTTTGGCAAGTGTCAATTGACAACTTCTAAGTTGACAGACGGTTAAACGTATTGGTTTTCCCGTAGTAATGCATGACCCTTAATTATGACTGTTGGATTATCTACTATTTGATGTATAGATATATGAGGCTTGGATAACAGGAATAAACTTCTTTGAGAAAAAAATGCTTAGAGCTGAACAGGACTAAACTTTGTGAGGTCATATTTTTTCACGTAATAATGAATTCTACACTAATTTCATGTATTTGGTTCCCTTCAAGAGAATGAAAGGAACAATAAAAAGGTGCTTCCCTGCAGCTAAGATCGCAATAGAGCACTACATGCTCTATAAGTCTATCCAAACTGGATAAGTACTCTATTGATGTCGCCTCTAACTGTTTATAAATTTACGTGCACTTGCGGGAGTAAGTACAATGGGATGATAGAAAGAAGGGCTTCTATACAGTTTCCAGAGCATATCCCAAGAAACTTATGTCTAAAAAGAAACAGATATTCATAAAATGAAATTACCAGACACCTTGTGGACACTGATCATTTCGTCGAAATTTCCAAATCCTTCAAAATATTAAACATACAAGAGAGAGCAAATTTACTACGATTTGCTGAAGCGATTGCAATCAAACTCAAGTTTGGTTTGAAACCAAACTAATGCATGCAGAAAGGGAGTGTGATTAATCTCTCACTCCCTTGGTAACTGGTAACTACATTTTGATTAGTCATTTTGGTTGGTCATCCATCCATTTCAAATCACTGAGCAAGTTTTCAGTGGGTTATGTAAACTTAAGTGCTAACACCGTTTATTAGATTTTTCTGTTTCCCATCTCTCTCTACTCCTTTTCTATTTTGAAAGCGTGTAAATTGACAGTAACTTAGACCAAAATTGTAATGCCAATATTTCAGATGAGTTGATTTTGTGTTTTCCTTACTACTTACCTCGCCAGATTACTAGCTTACTAGTTTTCTCGCCGGTCCCAAGCCCGGGTAAAGAGGGAGGGTTGGGGCGTGGTGCTAGCAACTCCACCCCTGTAAAACAACCAAATCGCTACAGAAACTTCAACGAATAAATATATTAAAAATTCTAAAAAAATAAGCAATAGCCTTACTTTTCGCTGGAATCGGGGAAGTGAAATGACGCAGGCTGGTGAAAGCCTTCGGGAAGCCAGTCAGCCGATGTGCCTTCTTTCGATGAAAGCAAAAGTAAGGATGGGTACCTGGAATGTTCGCACAATGTACGAAACTGGAAAGGCTGCCCAGATAGCCGCTGAAATGAGAAGGTACAGAATAGAAGTGTTGGGAATCTGCGAGAGCAGATGGAACGGAACTGGAAGGTGCCAACTACCTACTGGAGAGACAGTAATCTATTCCGGCCACCTAGAGGACAACCATGAGCACACCGAGGGAGTGGCCATCATGATGTCACCAACAGCAACCAAAGCTCTCATGCAGTGGGAACCAATCTCCTCCAGGATAATGACAGCCAGGTTCAACTCAAAAGGAAGGAAAGTTACAGTCATTCAATGTTACAAACGTCTCAGAACAAGAGAAGAAGGAGGCGTTCTACAGACAACTACAAGCAATAATGGACAACGTCCCAAATGGCGATATCAAAATCCTGATGGGCGACATGAATGCGAAGCTGGGACGAGACAACACAGGAAGAGAACTCACCATGGGTCGTGAGGCCCTCGGTGAAATGAACGACAATGGTGAACTCTTCTCAGACTTCTGCGCCTTCAATGATTTGGTGATTGGCGGTAGTGTGTTCAAACACAAGGATATACACAAGACGACATGGATTTCACCAGATGGAAACACCAAGAATCAAATAGACTTCATCTCAATTTCAAGAAAGTGGAGACGGAGCCTACTGGACACAAGGTCAAGGAGAGGAGCAGATGTGGGTTCAGACCACTATCTAGTAGAAGGGACTTTCAAGGTGAAACTAAAAGCCTCGAGGATAGCTGGGGATAGGCCACAATGCAAGTTCAACACTCAATTACTGAAGGACACAACCACAAAAGACACCTTCACTGCAACTGTCAGAGCAAAGCAGGAAACACTACGCGACAGCACTGAAGAATCATGCGTGGAAGAACATTGGAAGTCTCTGAAGGCGATTCTCAACGAAACGTGTTCAACGGTTCTAGGAAGAAAGAAGAGACAAGACAAGGAATGGCTCTCAACGGACACTTGGAAATTAATAGAAGAGAGGAGAATGGTGAAAGAGAAAATGATTCAATGCAAGGACGGACAGGAGAAGGAGACGCTGAGCTCAACTTACAAAGCACTGGACAAAGAAGTGAAGAAGAGTGCTAGGAAGGACAAAAGACGATTCTACGACAACCTCGCCACTGAAGCTGAGAAGGCAGCAGGCAAAAGGGACCTGAGGACACTATATCAGATAACCAAATCTCTATCCGGGAAGAGACCAACACAAGCGAAACCTATAAAAGACAGCCAAGGGAAGCCCATTACCAAGGAAGAAAAACAGATTAAACAATGGGCGGATCACTTCAAAGGACTCTTGAACCGACCATCACCTGCAACCCGTCCAGAAATACCAACAACAGCGCGCACACAACTGCAAGTTGACACCAATCCTCCAACGAGAGCTGAAGTCTTGAACGCAATCAAACTTCTGAAAGCTGGAAAAACAGCCGGACCAGATGGAATACCCCCTGAAGCACTGAAAGCAGACCCAGAGACGACAGCAGACATGCTGACTCCATTATTGCAAAAGGTCTGGAAGGAGGGAAAGGTGCCTACTGACTGGAGGAAAGGTTACCTCGTGAAACTACCAAAGAAGGGCGACTTAGGACTCTGCAAGAACTGGCGAGGAATCATGCTCCTATCGACGCCAAGTAAAATCCTGAGTCGCATCATCCTGGAGAGATTAAAGGACGCACTGGAGACAGAACTCCGACCAGAACAAGCTGGATTCAGGAAAGGCAAATCATGTACTGACCAAATTGCAACTCTACGCATCATCATCGAACAAAGCATGGAATGGCAATCAAACCTCTACCTCAACTTTATAGACTTTGAGAAGGCCTTCGACAGCGTTGACCGTGAAGTAATTTGGAAATTACTCGAGTACTATGGCGTACCCCAAATATTCATCAACCTTATTCAACAGCTGTACGACAACGGCACCTGCCAAGTGATCCACAACGGAAGACTCAGCGAGGCGTTTGGAGTAAACACAGGAGTCAGACAAGGGTGCTTACTATCACCAATGATATTCCTAATTGTGGTGGACTGGATTATGCGTCAGACTGTGGGAAACGAGAAGACAGGAATATCCTGGACCGACGTGAAGAACCTAGAAGACCTGGATTTCGCGGATGACTTATGTTTGATGTCACACACAATCGAAGACTTACAAGCGAAAACCGACAAACTGGTCGAAGAAGCAGCAAAGACAGGACTCCAGGTAAACATAGACAAGACGGAGGTTATGAAAATAACCAACAACAACAGCAGCACAGCAACATCCAACGTCAATCACCATCAACGGGAGGGATTTGAAAGAGGTTACTTCATTCACTTATCTAGGGAGCATTGTCTCAACTACAGGAGGAGCGGACGAGGATGTCAAATCGAGAATCGGGAAGGCGAGAAACACATTCATCAGCCTGAAATCAATCTGGAAATCTTCGTCACTCAGCATCAACAACAAAATTCGGATTTTCAATACAAACGTAAAGTCAGTTCTTCTATACGGATCAGAAACTTGGCGGGTCACAAAGAATATTTCCAAAAGGTTGCAGACCTTTATTAACAACTGTCTTCGCTCTATACTGAAGATCAGATGGCCGGAAAGAATCACCAACAAGGAATTATGGGAACAAACAAAGCAAGAACCAATCGCCCAACAAATATGCAGGAGAAAGTGGAGATGGATCGGACACTCGCTGAGGAGACCGCTGGGTGACATCGCGCGCCAAGCCCTCGAGTGGAACCCGAAAGGGAAGCGGCGTGTGGGACGTCCAAGGGTGACATGGAGGAGATCGTGTGAAGAGGAGTTGAAAGAATATGGATTAACATGGATGCAGGCGAAAAGTAAAGCAGAAGACAGAATCAAATGGAGACGTGCAGTTGAAGCCCTATGTTCCACTAGGAACCCAAGGGAGCAATAATAATAAATAATAAAATTACTACTATTCCAACGGTGAATTATGTTATTATTGTCATCGTTTTATAACCATTGTAATTTCAGGTAGTTTGCAGCTGATGAGAAAGAGAATGATGTTTTATACTGCCAATCCGGTCTCTCTTTCTTTATTGAATTTTACATTACTGCTAATAAATTTGAAGTTTGGCTGGTTAAAGAACAACATCAAATTGTTAGGTGAAGTACTCATCTAAGCATTACTTCTGTTTATTACTACATATTTCCAATGAATACAGAGAGAACTTAGCACTTTTCCTTTCATAAGGTGACATAAAAAATAAACTCACTGCTTGAAGGATGTGATAATTAATGAGTGTTCAACCACTACAGTAATTACGCCAAACCCACCTTACTATTCATCATGAGTGATTGAAAATGACATCTTAGTAGATGCAATTATATTTATGACCGTTGTCCGTCAGTTAACAGTCTAGTCGATGAATATCACTCACCAACCACTTGCAGTTGCATGCAGTTAACAATGAGCCATAAAGGTCAATGTGATACTACCTGATTTCTTAATCCTCGGTAGGTGAGACGGAGTTCAAACCCCACGACCCACTTGGTTGAAAGTCGAACGCCTAGGCCAATGAACCACATTTCCAACAGAGTCAAGCGCTTAGCTGAATCACCGCTGAGAAATACGCTTGATCTTGTATGAAGACTTTAGATATGCATTTTGCATGCATAACGAACTATGCTCTGAGAACATTCTGCTATACACTTTACTTAGCAAAAATGTTCTAGACACCGCAAAAAGCCTTATTAAAACATGTTTTACATCTTTCACTTTTTTTCGTTGATAAAGTTCTTATGCATAACTAGGTAACCAATATAATGAGATCGTCAATCACAAAAACCCTAGACGACATTAAGAAATTATATCAGCATTATTTTTTGTTAGAGACACCGATTATTGTCAGCGAAAATGACTTGTCACTCGTCAACTGTATGTATTTCTTTTTTGTAAGAACAAAAACTCTGAATGGATGATGTACCTTATGATACTGAATTACTAGGCATATTAACAATGAAGCAAATAACTCACCTTATCTGCTACACTGGTTGCAGCAAAAATAATTTGTTTGATGTGATAAAGCCATTTAGAATCTGCTAACTGTTTCAACCATCGTGTATCATCTGGTAGAGGGAAGCATGCCTCAAAAACTTTGGTTAGTGCAGCACGCATAGCATGTATATTCTGTATATTTAGGAACATGTATTGCACATTTTCATAATAGGATGGATTCTCGATACCTCCACCGACACCAATATTTGCTATCGCATTAACCTAGAACAACAATATAATGTTTCTAACTGAAATAACAAATTCGATATGTGTACTTTGGCAAGCACTACAATTACATATTTTTGAGCTCCTTTAGTAGTTCTTATCCTAGATAAATATTACAAACTATGAGAACATCGCTAAAACCATTAGCATATGCTAGCTCCATAAAGTAACGGAAATTCATGTTTAATCGGTACAGTGGCTGTCTAAAAAACAAAGCTCACGTCATTGGACAGTTAAGAGAACGGAGATAAAATGAAGCGCAATGTACTTCGAATACAGACTGATAACATTATTATCAAAATCTCCTTACCAGTCTTGCTTTCTCGAGTACCAGTATGCGGTTGATTGAAACTTCCTTTCCTTAGTTCATCCAAACACATTAGCGAAATATTTTTCCGCCGACTTTAAAACTAACTAAAGCAACTAGTCATCACAATATCCTTTGACCAAACGAAAGAAAGTTAGAAATTAGATAAATACATGGTGTTTAGGGTCATGATGGTTTCATTTTGCCTCATTTTCCATATAAAGTTTTGAGGGAGATGCATATAAGGTGTTCTGTCTGTTTTTTGATATGAAACCGAACTAGGTGAATTCTACATCGAAGTGATGAATTCTAAAACGAAATCCAGAAGGTAGTGTTAAGCGCTCCATAGATAAATTAGTAACGAAAACTACGATAATCACATAAATATCATAGCTTGAAATGCATGCAATAAAGCAGTACTTTTACAGAACTCGATTACTTCATCATATTGCTTGTGCAAACGATGCGACAGTAACTGCTCCCCGTCAACTGATAGTTTATTTTAGTCACTGAATTCTATACCGACAAAGTGGATATATGGAGTAGATTTCTGTGCCAGATGACAAACAAAAATAGTAGTTTGGTCTAAACGGCAACGTTACAATGTATATATTATCATCCTTACTTAAAAGCCATGTAGTTGATTATTAATTTGCACTTATCACAAACATCACTATACCGAAGGCTGCTACCTTGACGTGGTGGTCGGGCTTGAACACCGCAATGACCTAATCAAGCTATACTGGCTGAGACTTATGTCTCTTGAGGTTCTACCATGCCAGGCAGGTTGTTTGGATAGCGGTTAAACAAAAAGCAGCTACCTCATCCAATACCATGATCCAAACAAATTCACAAAATTTCATGCCGGATCGGCCGTGGCCCGGATTAACTATACAGTTAACTACAGTTTATTCATCCACATCAAACAGTTAGATTACTTCTTAAAAGTAAGATATTAAATTCAACGGAAATGCGTATTCGGGCTCGCATAAAGCATAAACTTTGGTAAGGTAAAGGCAGGTGACATTCGAGCGCAATATTTTTATCAAAAGTGTTTGTGTAAACATATTGTTGCTGATTACAAGGATAGCTTATTTAATTTCGAAATGTATAATGAGAAAGTTGTATGAGCTTTTAACTATTTTTTTTCTTCCACGTTCCCAGTGGAACATGGGACTTCAAACTAGTGGCTTGAAGTTTCTGTAGCAGTGTTTATTTTCACAGGATGGGGTTGCTAGCCCCATGTCCAACATTTTCTCTTTACCAGCATTATTTCTGGCTTAGCGAGGTAAAGGAGTGCGTCGGCCAGGGATCGAACCCCGGACTATGTGCATGGTCGGCGAGCGTCCTCGCGGCTGTGCCACCGACGCTTTTAACTATGCTGATTCCAATCGTGCTCTCAATTTTTAACTACTCAAAAGGAAAGTTGTAAGAAACTTCAGTGCGTCGGTGGCACAGTGGTTAGGACTCTCGCCGACCATGCACATGGTCCGAGGTTCGAGCCCACGCCGACGCACACCTGATATCTATGGTCGGCCTGTGAAATTTGGGCTACTGATATCCACGCTGAAAATTCCATACTTGTACCGAAAATACAGTGTGGAATCAAGCTGTAATCAAAAATCAAAATCAGTAGCTGACGTTAAATTATGAATATTCAGTAAATGCAACAACCGTGAGAAAAGCGGTATTTAAAGATTTCTTAAATAGTGCTGTTTTCATAGTTGTTGCTTGCTATAAATATTTAATCTATGAACTCAGTGGAATGAAAAATATATACTTTACCTGAGGACGGGCGTCGAAGATAAGAAGATGATTAGCATTTGCATTAGCTATTCTAAGTTGACGAACTAGCTCTCTATCATCAGAACTGCGGCGACCTTGGACGCCTACAAGAGGTTGACTTGCTCTAGTTAGGCTTGCTTTACTTTCAGGATGTAACCAACTTAAAACTGGTATACGACCACGGCTGCGATGTGGTGCACATGCTACTAGCAATTCATCTGTTACTTCCCAGGGGACGGCAAGAAGTGCTGGATAGGTATCACACAACCTGTAGTCCGCGTTAATCTATAAACCAAATGACAAACATCAACCAATTAGGCACAAAATTAAAACACCAAAACATGATTTAATAAATGAATACCGACTTATCGCACCTCAAAAGCCTTTTTAAAAGTTATCCCCCCTACCTACAGCTCTCCCAACCGGTTGTTACCGAAAGCCGAATTGTGGCCACAACATGTGACTCAGATACAATGTAACCAGCAATCATATAATCGTGCGAATTTTTTCTACAGCGAATACGTCAAGAATAACCACTTTGCAGTAGGTGAAGTTAGAATGCCTAAACAAGTAGAGAGGTTAAATAATGAGCACATATACCGTAGTAGATTTCAGGATCAATTACATTTATTTGAAAGGTTTAAATACAACTTAAAAAAGTCGGATTAAGTTCAAGAACATGCGGAAAACCTAACTCCAATTATAAGTGAACACTCAGGCACTTAACATTGGGTTTTACCGCCCGGCTTTATACATGGGAATCGACATGATAATTAAATTTGGAATTATTATGGCTAAGAAATACCTATTTTCCCTATTGTATAATTTTGAGAGGCAAATCATCTTTAGACCATGATTTTAGCTGATAGAAGTAAGGATTAAAGGAGTAATCTGTAATTACCGGACTAGTCGTCAAAATGTAAAAAGGCTTTCTGGGAAAGCCTTCTGTGATCCAAAAGAACCTAAGTCAGGGCCCATTAGCATTTCAGTCATCTCCAGTACGTATTCACAATGGACCCATGGCAAGCAATTAGTTCACTTCTCCGGGCAGTTTTCTCTAAACAGCTTGGTTAACTTTCCATCACAGAACTATGTGACTAACTGTCAACTTAGTTGTCGTTGTCTACTTTATTCTGGCTAGTAGGCTGCGTTGCTTTGAAGGGTGTAGTCCAACCGCATTGTATATTGCTGATACTCAAGGAATTCCCAGATTACCTGTTTATACTGATTTGATCTAAAAGAACTTGAGTTCATGGGTTCTTTTATATCGTTTCAATAATTACTGTTCTCCAGAACCTCTACTTTTCGCTTCATTCGATTTACGTTAGATTTTAGGACTTTAATCTATTTTTATTACCACCTTATTTGTTGCATTACTCATAATCAATATTCCAGAATTACTGTTCTTGACTTTGATACTTGATAGTTCATGTGGACTGGACGTGTAGACATTTGTTGATTATCACTTTATATTACTAATCGACTTCTAAGGTTACCTCTGGATTTCTTAAAACTCCACAACTTTCCCAGCCGACCTAGTGACCATATTTGTCTTGTAGTAGTAAATGGCTTGAATAAAGAAACAGTAACTATCCAACCAGAAAAGTGTAATTCGTAAATTACACATCATCCTTTGTACAGTGGATCTCTTGGTTTCAGCAAGTGAGATGAAGTTGCGAAAGTTTAGCTGGCTTCTGAAATAGTCAATAATATGTACTGAAAAACCTTTCGTTTATATATAAATTAGAGACAAAGAAAATCACGGTTTATTGGTATTTTCAAGTTTTTCGTTGTTAATGCCTTTATTTTGTCCAAAATGACAGGCTAATGTGCGGGTGGATAGTAACAGTCCTACAAACGACTCTTGAGGAGTCGTTACTTTGGTCATTTCGGCAGACTTTTTCGTTTACTCGACTACATAGTCTATTCACGCTGTTACAAAATGAAAGAGTAAATAGTCTGTACAGTTACAAGAGAATACAAGTAAAGTGAATAAAGTTACTAGAATTTGCAAAGAGAATGATGACAAAACCATACAAGTGAGCATATATGGAACTAACATATCCATAGAAACAAAATATGTAGGAATGTGCAATAGTGTCAGTTTGGGAGCTAACGATGAGATTGTATCAAAACCACAATAGACGACGATCTCAACATAGAGTCTTTCACGAAAATTCACATTATGTATATCTTACTTTTGTAATCCTCCATCCATTAGTGAAGATATTTTGACGATGGTATTCCTCTTCTGGATTAAACACATCCCAACCGTCTACTGCGAAAACGTTATTCTCTATACATTTTGCACCATACAAGTATGCGAACAGTGGTTTTTTAGAAGTAGCGGGATATGCATATGCTTTCAGATTTTCACAAAATCCAGTTGCTCGTCCATAGTCCTGAATATGTTTATAATAGAATGTGGAAATTACCGCTAAGTTGAAAACTATCTCTCGCAAATCTTTGCACCCAACATGAAGTGATACATTTCCCTGATAAGACTTTTGATCAACATTCCGAATGGTTCCTAATGGAATCTTCAGAATATATCGCCTTGTTTCTGACCCAGGAAAAGCACGTTGTGGACGAACAGGCGCTGTTTCGTTTGCAAGAGCAATAAATACTATTCTATAATTCGTTAGCTGCCAAATTAAGGAAATTTGAAGTCAAAACCTCAACAACTCCAGAGAGGTTAAGACCACCGTAGGTTACATGAGTGGCCAAACTATGGTCAACTCTCTCTTCTCCAGGTAGCTTTCGATAGGTGCGGCTTGAAAGTAAACTACTGTAGTTCGACATGCAGTCTTAGTGTTCTTTTCACTAAAAAACTGCGGCAATGGATAAAGGCACACACGACCTTATGGAGAGGCTGAGCACCTCAAGGTCACATGCGTACTGTGATTGGTAGATTTTTAAATCACGGAATATACACATTGGGTCATAGGAGTAAATAAGAAGATAGTTGCAGCGAAGAAAATTTTCTTTTCGACGAAGTCATCATCTAGGCTGTACATTCGTGTATTTATATCAAATGGATGGGAAAGTTCCAGAATAATATCCGGTCAAGGGTCAAATTAATAAAAATTAAAATTGGGAATTAGAATGCCATAATAAACAGGGGGATGGATAAAACAAACAAAATAGCATTAAAATAACTAAGAAGACTGACATTGTGCAATTAGGGGTTAGAAATGTAGAAATAACAAAATAGACAGGATGTTTGGATAAAAACTAATGTGATGAGTAATTGTTTATGCAATCAGGGATTGAATATGTAGAAATAGTAAAATGACAAAATAAACACTAAGTTCGGGTATGAAAATATGGTAGTGTAAACAGGGATTAAGAAAAACTTGAAATAACATGAATAAACAGGAAGTTTAGATAAGAAGAGCGATGGGATGGTGATTACTAAAAATTATTTGTTTATGATGGCCATGGCAAGGACAGGGGTTGGACGTATTTCTTTTGTATACAAAGCGTGGGTTTGAGCTTTTGTATAGCTGGCGCCTCGGCTATGCCCAGATGTCTTGATTTTACTCCCTTTGATGGGTTTGATCGAATCTTGTAAATGATTTTGAAGGAATTTTCGAGTGGCGCTGAATGTCCTGAATTCACCAGGTGTTCTGTCACCGAACTATTTACCCGTTTTCGTTCTCCTTTTACTAGCCAGGCTGGATAGTGTTCACGAGCGCGTTTTTCAAGTCGGCGCATGGTACGGCCAACGTACTCAGCTCCACAAGAGCAAGTAAACTGGTATATGCACGTTGAGGTGGCCCAATGCGACAGCTTGTCTTTCGCGTTCTGGCTGAACAGTTTCTTGCAGGAAAACGTCAGTCGTAGGCTAGCGGCGAAGTATGTTTTCCTCAGCGATTTTGAGAGGCGTCTGCGAAGGATTTCTGCTTCAATCTCACCTTTGAATTCTAGATTAAGCAGAAGCATTTTCTTTGGGACGGATTGGACTTGTTCAGAAGTCTTCTTAGGTTTGAGATTCTTTTCTATGAACCTGGGCGGGAAACCGTTTTCCATCAGAGTTTTTCGAAGATTACGCAGTTCTTCTTCAACCACTTCCTCGCTGCATATCTTCCGAATCCTCGAGGAGAGAGCGTATATCAGGTTCCTCTTTCTGCTCAGGGGCTCAGGGGCTGTATACGAATGTACAGCCTAGATGATGACTTCGTCGAAAAGAAGATTTTACTTTGCGTAAACGATGCGCCTAATACGTAGCTCACGTTACTGAGGCGGGCTTTGAAATGGTACTAATAAAAGTCGCATAAACATTACATTTTTTCAGCTTAAGGACACAAGTTAACGCATGTATAGATTCTACAGATGTGATATGCATGTTGACCCACTTAAAAAGAGAATATTATTGGGTAACTTAATCAAAGAAGTATAAAGTTTGAAGATTTAGTCTTTTTCAGTTGATTGTAACGGACAGAGAGGAGAGGCATTTGTGTGACATTTGCAATTTGCAGAAAACAAACTGTGAAAGATAAATCGGAAGTTCTAGGATTCTTTAAGTTTATTATGGGATATATGGACTGTTCATACCGATTCTACTATTGTTCCCTCCCTTGTTCACATATTCATTGTTGCTAAGATTAGGGATTGTTCACCTGAGGTAAGATTAATTCACTTGATATGTATATATCCTTAGATATTTCTCAGTGTGGCCGGAGGTGGTCAAAGGAATACAATCTCAATCTTTGCATAGAAAGGTCATAACCAGTTTCTTCTGAAGGATCAGGTGGTGCTGAAAGCTGTAAATGCTGGTACAGTGTCACAATCATCTAAGGGAAACTGATCCACATATTGTGGATAAGACGATTAGTGGACTTTAATTTGACAATCATGTACCCATAAAAAATCTACAACTGTGATTTTTTCCACCCTTTTTAATGTGAATATGTACTGTTTAACTGTTTTTATTTTGTAAATATATGCATTTATGTTGACTACATGTATCTCTCTTAATTATCATTCCGAGGACATTGCATAGTTAACGAAGTTGATAGGCAACGTAGTAATACTTGTGTGAAACGCGTGATAATCGTAAACCGTTATTATTTCCTCAGTGCGTCATCAAGCCTCCCATGAAATGTTTCAGTTACACTCAATCCGGCTGCGTAAAAGATTATCTTTCATCAGGGCTAGCGAAAAAATATACGTTGAGCTTAGGTTTGTTTTGCGATAACTACATATACATAATAACAAATGTAGGGCAGCTACGTACATCGAAAATAACGTGTTGTAGGTATATCCTATTGAAGAAAATCCTAGTATTCTTATGCTGCGTAAATTATCACTCTTTCAGATTAAATCACTATGCATTCCAAAACCGACTACATCACTATTCCTTCGACAAACAAAGGGAAGTAGTAGTGAATTCTTTAAAGAACACCGTTAAAACATTAAAAAGATATTTATTTTGATAAATAATTTTATAATATCACAAAGATTCCAACGATAACGCGCAAATTCTTCAATTGCACTTCATTAAAGCCTCCAAATAAAGTGAACCACTCCGTAAATTACAATTGTAACCTGCAAATCAACAATAGTATGACATCCGTTAACAAATAATTAGCAACACGAAAATACTCCAAACCAAAGTAACTATTTTAAAAAATTTGTTTATCAACTGTTATCTTGCGAATAAATCAACTAACACTCCTTTATAGCTGTAGACTCTTCTGAGTGTTACCAAGTTTTCATATCTCAGAGATTCAAAACACCCTTTCAGAATTTCGCAAAATATCCATCAATTGCCTAATTGATTTCGTTTTCCTTAACGTAATCAGCAATTTACACAGAGTTTTAACATTCCACATGGAAAGAAATAATGAAATTCAATGACAGATACATGTTCACTCAAACTGCTGAAAGCGTCTACTTTCCACCGTTTTTCTAAGTTTTTTCGTTAAAATATGGTATTTATAATGTATTTCAGTTGAAAAAACACCTGAAAACAACGTAGAACAACCCGAACACAACATCGCGATAACACATAACGACACCCCGTGTGTGCCTTTATCCATTGCCAAAAACTGCTTCGAACTGTTTTTAGGAGAAGTAGACCATCAGACGTAGCGGCATTGTTAAATATATGACACAAATATGTTGAGAAATTGAATAGTAGTTCTACGCTCCACAGTTGGCCTTTCGATATCGGTTTCTGGCCTCATTTAAACTCATGCGTATATTTTCCTTCTCGACTGCCTCATCAGAGGTCATTTACTGAATGATTAGTATGTCCGACAGTAAAAAGATACAAGATTACCTCTTGGTTTCGATTGTTTAGTTAGGCCACTTCTCCACTTAATGATGTTACTCAGATCTTTACTTATGATATTTACTGCGCCTAAAATCGAGTCGACATGCCCGCTACGAATTCTAACATAATTAAATGATGGTAATTTGCGACGCCACGATTTTATGAATGAAATCTGGTAGAGTGCGGGCTCCTGCCTTGGCAGTTGATCTGTGAAGCGAGTAGTAGATTCCACTGTAACTGACAGGTGACTATATATTCCTCCAGCCCTACGGGAGAGTTTGAATGATCATTTTTACTGCGTAAGTCTCCGTAGTTCAATTGCTTAAAGAGAATAAAGTGCCTCTTCAGGTTCTTGCAGCCGAAGTTTTGGTTTCAGAAGATGCAACGCTGATATCTCCAATGATGCCAACTTCAAACCCTGTACAAATTGAGAAACACCTCATTCAATCACTCCGCGAAGTGTATCTTACAGTTGAAAAACCATTTCGGATCGTGTGGTATCAAGTGAACGGGTGAGTTTAATTACAAAACGAAATATAGCTCAGACCCTACAAACTGTCATAACTGTCGACACAAACAGCTGTACTGCTTCTCCTGAAACTCGCAAAGTTTCACTTTAAGGGAGAAAACACAACCATCAATCAGTACCTATTGATGTCAGTATCGAACTACATAACCTTCGATATCTAATTTGTCACTAAATTATTCAAGGTGCACGTTCGAACTAATAACACTGACAAAATGGAGAGAAATACATCGCAAGTGAAAAGCATGCAGTATGAAGGCAAGAGAAAAAAACTATGGCAGATAGAGAATTTATCCGAATGCTGTTAATCCAGCTTTTTTCAAACATACCATACGGTGTCCATAAATTATCAACCTGAAGTACACTACGTGCGTATCAGGAAAAAGTAACCATGATGTTTCCTAAGCATATTAGTGATTATTGATGGGAGTGGATTAAAAACACGGAAGTTTGAAAACATAAATACACTCGGCCCAACTAGCGAAACAGGCAGAGGTAATCTGCACATCTATCTACAGAGAGAACGCCCGAATAAAATCCAGTTAGTTTGCAGCATACAGTGCATAGTAGGTATTCACCAGACGCATAAGGAACATAACCGAATGCGTGAGGCATTTACATTTGTAAAGCGCAACATAGTACGACATAAGACCATTGTTTGAATAAGAGAAACGTATCTGTTGCCACAATCAGGAATAGAGTATTAGAAAGAGCTTTTAAAGGTTGACGGTACAGACATTCGCGAACAGTACTGGGTATATTAACGCAAGATCTTATACCAACCACTTCTGACTTATTTGGTTCTCGTGTACTAAAGGCAAGGCAAAACACCACAAACGATTGTACAAATTACGAGATATATTTCGGAACCAAATCGCGGATTGAAGCGGAAGCTAAGCTAGCTAGTTATCGTGCACGAAAGTGACACGACGGAGTACGAAATGGCGGGGATGCTTGACGGGAAGCCTTCAGCCATACAAGTCTACTTAAACTCTAAGGGTCAACATCCAGTGTTCTTTGATGATTCTTATAGTCACGATGAAATCTTTCTCTTAGACATAATCTATACCTATGGTCAAAAATTTTGGGGAATTATTTACCGCTACAGGCATTTCCATTTTTGTAAGCCGCTTGGTCATTGAAAACAAATCATAGTTATTATTCTGCTACCTAGATACCACATGAATCAACAAACGAGCAAATGAATAATATGACGCTCACATAAGTTTCTTTATATTTGTAGGATTCATCGTATCAACATTTTAGCTAATTGTGGAGGCGCAACCTGTTCAAAGAACTGTTATCTGGCCACAACAATTTTACCGAAAATATGTATTGGGACCTAATATTCGAGCATGCACTTCAAAGGTAGAGCAGATATCATGGATGGTCGAAAAATATGCAAATTTTTATACATTGGGAATGCATAAATTTGAATTTCACCTACCGAGGTTGAAACCAAAGTACTCGCTGTCTTTACCATCAACTCCATTCATCCAGCAACAGTTATTCGCGGGAAATCTAATTTTGGTTTCATGGAGTCAGTTTGTGCAGTAATAGTAAGGACCAACCACAATGAAATATAATAATACTAAAGTGAAAATTGATATCCAGATCGTTTCAGTTTGTGAAAATTAGCATAAATCTCGAAAAATCACCATTTATTCAAAAGTAGAAACAAAGATTTTGTTCAGCGAAGAAATTTCTTTTCAACGACTTTTATTTCAAGCTGTACAGTCGTATTTATATTACAAAAAAAGGTTATTAAGTGGCACTAAATAATTGCTCAGTCAATGTACGTATGTATGTGATAAAAGTTATAAGGGGTAGAGTTGAAGTGGATAAATTACAAAAATATTAAAGATTGTATTATAACAAAAATGTCAACTGTTGTCTAAAAGTTTTGAAAATTAGGAGTACGATTACGATAAGAATGAAGATGTGAGGTGAAGTGGAACGAATTCAAGTGGTAAAATAAAATAAAAACTAGAACGAACATTATTATGACCAAGGTAAAGAAAGGGGTTTCACAAAATGCTGTTGAACACATAATTTAGGTTTCTGTTCATGTATAGCTAAGGCTTCGGCTATGCATAAGTGAAGAAAACGTAAACTTTTGGATCGATTTGATTTTGCCATGTAGATAACTTTGAAAGATGAATCACGTGGGGCTAAATGACCAGACTCTAACAGGTGATCACAAATAGACGACTTTGCAGTTCTATGTTCGCCTTTCATTAACCAAATCGGATAGTGTTCAGCTACACGTTTTCGGAGACTACGCTTACAACGTCCAATATAAACAGCTCCACAAGATCAAGTAAAAGAGTAAATGCACATAGATGTGGACAAAAGCGGTAATCTATCCTTGACGCATTGTCTGATCATATTTCGGTTGGTAAAAACTAGTTGCAGGTCAGCTGCAGGAAAAGTGCGTTTAACACATTTAGATAAACGATTTTTAATCAATTCTGAAATGGTGTCGCCTTTGAACGCAAGACTCATAAACAGCTTTTTCTTTGGTACTGTGACTTGTCTCGGGGCGGATTCTTTCTTGATGTTACGTTCAATGAAACTTGTGGGATAACCATTGTTAAGGAGATTTGATCGAAGGTTATCTAGTTCCCTATCGATTGTCTCTGCAGAGCAGATTTTACGAATTCTGGAGCATAAGGAATGAATAAGATTTCTCTTTCTCCCTAAAGGTACCCAACTGTTGAAGTTAGTGTACTGCCCGGTGAATGTTGGCTTTCGGTAAATCGACCTTAGAAGCGTTCCATTCTCTCTTCTATCTAGCTTAACATCAAGGAAGTGAAACGAAGAATCCCACTCTTCTTCGATCGTGAAAAGCAAAGATGGGTGAGAACCACACACTGGCGGTACGTTCGAAATTGGTGACATTTTTGCACGTGTTTGCTCTGAAATTTATTTACTGCTTATTGTCATATAATTCTTGAAATTATGGTCCAAATCTCTAAAAAACGTGTTCGTAGAAACACAATTGTTTTAGATAGTGGCTTAAATTCGGTTATAACTGCATTACCGCCTGGTAATACAGTATCAACTACTAGCTCTCAAAATGGTTTGAGTGCAGATCTCACTCCTGTGATACAGGTGAAAGATGTTCTGTTAGAGAACTCTGAGTTCTGTAAACTAAACCTCCTTTTGAAAGATATGCAGAGGCAAGTAAGTGAAATTCAGAAAAAATTAGATCAGTTTGATAGTATGTCACTGCCAATCTCAAATACCACGGAGAGCCGTTCTGATATTGGCCAGGTTAAGTGTTTACTGGATGTAACTCAAAATAAGCTTTTGAATTTAGACCCAATAGCCTGTCTTTTAGAAAGGCATCCTAAAATATCTCCAGACAACCTAAATAAAGCTGAAAATCTGATTGACTGCTTGGCTACGGAGGTGATGAAGCGTATAACCTCTTCTCACCAAGCTATAGTTTACAACGTCCCAGATTCTCTGCCCCTGAAAACTGTAAGACACAAAATCCTGATTTGTTGCGGCATGGCTAGTGTTCCATGTGAATGCAAACGACTTCGTAAAAAGTCTAACCAGGCTAATTGCCCAATCATTTTTAAATTCAGTAATTCCCTTGATGCTAGTAAGTTTACTAAATGTCAGGATCACTTAAGACTGAATAGCAGTTATAAGTCTATAACCGTAGCTCAGGATAAAACACCGTGTCAGCGCAGAATAATGCGTAGTAATAACCTGGTCACCTCCTCTAGCTTTGATTTACCAAATAAGGATCGTGCACAGCAACAGACACCTAGTGCTGAAACTAGCATTCAGCAAACTACACAACAACCACACCTGCCAATGGAACTAGGAACTGATTTAGATACCAGTACCCCTGTAAATAAAGCCTCATCGAAAGATGTTAAAATGACTAGAACTTCTGCAAGTTGTTCTAAGAAATTTCCCCCCAAACGTAGTAACCTCACCACGATGAACAAATTTCGCAGGGTTGAGACTAATGATGGGGAAGAATACTTTGTATTCAATAAGCCTGCTGAGAGTAAGAATGCCAACAAACCATCACTTGTTACGAAAAACTCCTCTCGAAACATAAGTAAATCTGGAGGTGTTCCGCATGCTCCACCTTATAGAAAGTCAGGCTCCAAGACTCCTAAAGTCTTGCAGCCAAAGCACCTTCCTTCACAATTCCCTTTAAGTTATAAAAACAACCCGAAGGTGTATACCGGTATGACGAATAGCAGTTGGATGGGTAGACCTTTGATGCTATGCCTTTTAACCGTCAACCTAGGCCCAACCTGTACTACCCTTATATCCAGGAACACATGGTAAATTTTCCAGGTGTCCCGAATCACTGGTACGACCCATGGCACCTAGGACCACCTCATTGCACACCAACTCCGATGTGCAGACACCCAGTCCGACCTCCTTTTCATTCATAAATTCTTGCGGTGCTGACGCACAAATAGATTTAGGTTATGGTGACATTTTAAGCCAGTTTGTAGTATCCCGTGACTTATTCACGATATTGCTAATTAATGCACGTTCCTTAATCAATAAGATATCTGAACTAAGGACATTATTATTAGTCGCCAAGCCTACTGTAGCTCTGATTACTGAGTCATGGTGCTCATCCTCTGTACTTGATGTGCATATAGGTATCGATGATTACACTGTACACCGTGCAAACAGAGATTGCAAGCGTGGTGGAGGATGTCTCATATATATACATAGCTCATTTGTAGTCAGTAAGGTGGAAGATGAAACAATGAATAATGTACCTGACTCACTCTGGGTTGTCTTACATGGAGATAAGTACAAACTTCTCATAGGCTGTGTTTATCGAGCACCAAGCTCAACAAAAGAAACTGATGCGTTATTAGCTAAATCGTTTGCACACGCATCCTCGTTTAGTGCTAATTACAAAATAATTGCAGGGGACTTCAATCTTCCAGAAGTCAATTGGCTAACTAGTTCCGGCCCCCAACGCTTCGACGAATTACTTGCCACTATAGACTGTTATGGATGGCAACAACACGTCCAGACACCTACTCGTGGTGACAACATGTTGGACCTTGTTTTTTGTCATGACACAATCCCAGTATCCACCTATGTTGGTAATCGATTTTCCAGTAGTGACCATAGAATGGTACTCTGCTCTCTGCCTTTCTCACCACTAAATACAGGAAACAAACAAGACTCAGGAAGCACAATATGTCGTAGTTACAAATATACAGACTGGGGATTAGTCCAAGAACTTATTCGACTCTGTCAATGGGATGACTATTTTACCACTGACTCCCTGGAGGCCTTAGTAACCCTGTTTTACAGGAATGTTACCCTTTGTCTAGATACAGTTGCTCCAAAGAAAATAGTGAAATTAAGTAGACACCGAACTGAATATATTCCAAGGGCACACCGTAATAAGTTAAGGAAACTGAAGAAACAGTACTATTCCACTAAGGACATATCACTATTGCTCTCAATCCACGAGTCTCTTGAATCTCTCAAGCGCCTACGCTCTCAAAAGGACCTCGACGAAGAGTTAACGGCACTTGAAAGTACCTCCAAAGTTTATAACTTAACGGCACTTCTTAAAAAACGAATGCAGTCGGCGAGGGAAATCCCATACTTACTTCACGACAAAGTAATCTACAATGAACCTGCCACTATCTGTGAACTCTTCAGTGATTGGTTTGCAAACTTTAGTTTAGAAACACATATGCCTGGTGAAACCGCTCCCCTTACTATCTCTTCCCTTGAAAGCATTGTGTTCACTAATCAGTTAATAGTACAAGCAATTAAAAGCCTTAAACCTTCCACTAGTACGGGACCGGATGGCCTCGCTTCGATAATTTTCAAAAACAGTGGGTGTGATATACCCCTGTTACTTCTTAAATTCTTCTCAATATCTATGGACACTGGCACTTACCCTAGTGAGTGGAAAACTAGCTTCATAATTCCACATTACAAATCTGGTGATAGGGCAAACGTCCGCAATTACAGACCCATAAATATAACCCCAGTTATCTCACGAATCATGGAGAAAGTTGTAAAAGATCAATTGTCAGACTACCTAATTAGGGAAGATCTTGTTACAAGGTCTCAACACGGATTTCTCAAAAATAGATCCTGCGTTACTTGCCACTTCGACTTTTTCAACTGCATCACTAGTAGTCGCGAAGCACGTAAGCTAGTCGTTGTTCTCTACTTCGATATATCTAGGGCATTTGACATGGTATCTCACAGTATTCTCTTTGAGAAGCTGTACTCTTGTGGAATTCGCAACCCATTACTGAACTGGTTAAAATCATTTCTAAGCAACAGGGTACAAATAACCAAAGTTGGATCTGTATTGTCTCATCCTAGGCAGATCTCAAGTGGGGTCGTGCAAGGTAGTGTCCTAGGTCCACTTTTATTCACAATCTACATTAACAGCATTTGCAAGTGCTTCACCTTAGGCAAACCATTCCTATATGCTGACGACCTCAAAGTCGTCTACTCCTGCTACACTCATGAATTAAGCGATATGGTTACTAAAATACATCTTGAACTAAGTAGTCTCGCAACATGGTGTGCTGAATCCTGTCTAAATTTTAACATTGACAAATGCGGCTGGATTTGTATTGGCAACAGTAACCTTGATCTAACTCTTGAAATAAATGGGCGAAAACTAGCTAAGCTCAACTCAGTCGTAGATCTCGGTATTAGATACTCTAGTAACCTAACGTTCGCTGAACAGACTGATTATGCCAGACGTAAAACGCGAAGGCTGATAGGATGCATAACACGCAATTTCTTTTGTTGTGAAACTAGGGTTTTATTATACAAAGTATGTGTCCGACCTATCTTAGAATACTGCCCGTTTATTCTTAGCGGACTAAGACAAAATGACAAGCTTAAATTAGAGGGAGTGCAACGGCAGTTTACCTCAAGAACTCTTGGTTTAGAAAGTGGTCTGGAATACCATGAGCGATGCGTAAGACTAAGATTAGAACCCCTCTGGAAAAGACGCCTTAAGCTAAACCTTATCTTTTACTATAAGCTAACTAATCTTCTCTTGCATTCCTCCGAGCCAATAACTAAACCTACCGCTGTCATCAGTTACAATCTTAGAAATCATCACAACCTAGCTGCTATGGAGCACTGTCAGACTTACGTGCGGTACAACTTCTTCTTAAATAAGTTTTCAGTCATTTGGAATAGACTACCAGCTAATGTGCGCGATGCAAACACACTTCCAGTGTTCATCTCCTCAGTCACCAGACTGCTCAAAGATGACAATGCACTTTTGCGCCTGACTCTTACACCTTCTTTTTCACCCTACATAGATATTTTAAGTTCTTTAAACGTGTAGTTACAACAAACTACAATTATAAATTTTAATATTATTGGAACTAGATGATTAACATTTCTACACAGGACAGTAATATTAGTTCACACATAATATAAAAGTTAGCATAACGGGACTAGTTAGTTTGTGTACCAAAATAACCACAGTTACTAAACAGAATATATATGTATATATTTATTAATCACTCCTTAAGGACTCCCGTTGCTTTCTTTTGCGTTGCTGTTGTTTGTCTTCTTTTTTCTCTCACCATTTCAGCTTCCATTTGACTTTTTGAATGAGAATGAATAATGTGGATATTTGACCATTTACAATGACAAATGATCTGCAAACATTATTGGTCCCGTATCTTTCAGTTGCCTGGTTAATAACGAATTAACTTTCTCCACGACGCAACCTGGATTACATTTGTGGAATATACTCTTATACCAATGGAAAAGTATCTATTTGTAATACAACGTCACGATTGTAGCTTATAACATAACTGATCGTATCTGTAAAAATAGCTTCCTTATTACCCAATTTGGATATAAATCAAAAATGAGATTCGGATTTGTACACACCCAAGTTATATTGAGGAATTACTTCAAGCTTTATTTTTTCCCAAGTATTTTTAATCCATCCAAAACTTACTTGGGTTTTTTTGTTAATGCGAAGACAATATTCCTATATTTCATGATGTGCTCCATTGAATGACTTGTTATATTGTGGAATAACTTCAAGCTTTATTTTTTCCCAAGTATTTTTAATCCATCCAAAACTTACTTGGGTTTTTTGTTAATGCGAAGTTAATATTCCTATATTTCATGACGTGCTCCATTGAATGACTGGTTATCATATTGTTCCCACAGACCTAAGACAAAAACGCCAGCAACCATGTAACTTAACCATAAACCAAATTTATGAAATTTATATAATGCTTATCCATGCCTGTATATTTGGTGTGTCCTACACAAGTAGGAAATAATGTGTATTTTATTAAAACATTATTATTAATTATGATTGCTAATCGTATATGTAATTTATCATATTGATGATGCCTGTAAACTGACGTCTCTCATGTACAAAATGAGAATATACTATTAATATAAAATGCTGTTGAAGACATAATTTAGGCTTCTGTTCATGTATAGCTAAGGCTTCGGCTATGCATAAGTGAAGAAAACGTAAACTTTTGGATCGATTTGATTTTGCCATGTAGATAACTTTGAAAGATGAATCACGTGGGGCTAAATGACCAGACTCTAACAGGTGATCACAAATAGACGACTTTGCAGTTCTATGTTCGCCTTCCATTAACCAAATCGGATAGTGTTCAGCTACACGTTTTCGGAGACTACGCTTACAACGTCCAATATAAACAGCTCCACAAGAGCACGTAAAAGACACTTTTCACTTCGTCAGTTGTTTTGATGAAATTAATGTGACTGGTAAGCATATGATTTCGTTAGATATTTGTTCATTGTTCACAAATGTACCACTAGTAGTTACCATCTGCTATCTATGCGAGTATATTGATTCAAATAGCATGAACATTGGCTTACCAACTGATTATCTTAAACAACTACTATTGAGATGCACACTGAATGTGCAATTTAGATTAAATGGTGTCATCTACAACCAAAGGGATGGAGTCGCCATGGGGTCACCTTTAGGACCGCTCTTAGCGGACGTTTTCATGGCAAGCTTAGAGAATGGCCCACTAAAGGAAACCATCGATAGTCTGTTTATGTATAAAAGATATGTTGATGATACCTTCATTGTATGTGATGAAAACGCTTCAACTGCCAAACTTCTTAGAATATTTAATGGTTCTCACCCATCTTTGCTTTTCACGATCGAAGAAGAGTGGAATTCTTCGTTTCACTTCCTTGATGTTAAGCTAGATAGAAGAGAGAATGGAACGCTTCTAAGGTCGATTTACCGAAAGCCAACATTCACCGGGCAGTACACTAACTTCAACAGTTGGGTACCTTTAGGGAGAAAGAGAAATCTTATTCATTCCTTATGCTCCAGAATTCGTAAAATCTGCTCTGCAGAGACAATCGATAGGGAACTAGATAACCTTCGATCAAATCTCCTTAACAATGGTTATCCCACAAGTTTCATTGAACGTAACATCAAGAAAGAATCCGCCCCGAGACAAGTCACAGTACCAAAGAAAAAGCTGTTTATGAGTCTTGCGTTCAAAGGCGACACCATTTCAGAATTGATTAAAAATCGTTTATCTAAATGTGTTAAACGCACTTTTCCTGCAGCTGACCTGCAACTAGTTTTTACCAACCGAAATATGATCAGACAATGCGTCAAGGATAGATTACCGCTTTTGTCCACATCTATGTGCATTTACTCTTTTACTTGATCTTGTGGAGCTGTTTATATTGGACGTTGTAAGCGTAGTCTCCGAAAACGTGTAGCTGAACACTATCCGATTTGGTTAATGAAAGGCGAACATAGAACTGCAAAGTCGTCTATTTGTGATCACCTGTTAGAGTCTGGTCATTTAGCCCCACGTGATTCATCTTTCAAAGTTATCTACATGGCAAAATCAAATCGATCCAAAAGTTTACGTTTTCTTCACTTATGCATAGCCGAAGCCTTAGCTATACATGAACAGAAACCTAAATTATGTGTTCAACAGCATTTTGTGAAACCCCTTTCTTTACCTTGGTCATAATAATGTTCGTTCTAGTTTTTATTTTATTTTACCACTTGAATTCGTTCCACTTCACCTCACATCTTCATTCTTATCGTAATCGTACTCCTAATTTTCAAAACTTTTAGACAACAGTTGACATTTTTGTTATAATACAATCTTTAATATTTTTGTAATTTACCCACTTCAACTCTACCCCTTATAACTTTTATCACATACATACGTACATTGACTGAGCAATTATTTAGTGCCACTTAATAACCTTTTTTTGTAATATAAATACGACTGTACAGCTAGAAATAAAAGTCGTTGAAAAGAAATTTCTTCGCTGAACAAAAACTTTGGGTTTACTTGAAAATTAGCATTTACTGCAAACTCCCTGTTTTTGAGGTGGTGTAATGGAGATTCCATTATACAAAGTCGTTTTTACGAGCTGGTATAAATCAATCTAATTTCGTTGTTCTCGCTTCTTGATTGTTAGTTTTCGGTTCCTGATCTTCGGTAAACTTCTGCCTAGCTTGTCTCACCACTCGACTTTCGTAGGTTTGGTTGCCTCCAATAGGAGTACTTATGGGATTGATTATATGTGGTTTGTAGTATGAAGTATGTTAAGACTGTTACTACTTGGGCAGAGGTGCTTCCTAAAAGGACTTTTTTACCAGAAGTTTGGAGGACTACTGCAAAGAATTATTTAGACTCCCATTTATCCATAATTAAAAAAACTGGTTTTTAACTCGGTCGAGCGCGCTCTTTGAATAAGACGTGCTTTTCCTCCCTAACCGGAAATATCCAATTTTGTGAATTATTCGATTATGAAACCTGATCTTCCTGCCCGGCGACTTTTATTCAAACATTTGTTCTTCACCGAGCCTGTGTGTGGTACTTCCCGCTGTCTCGAACTACTGCCAAAGCTTCAGGTGCTACTTCTGTAGCAACATCCTCCTCACTCTTTCAAATATACAGGACTTGTGGGTCTGTTACGTGATTGCTGTGAAGCCGAATAACCTGAAAGTTACAGGTAAAGTCTAAAGCTTTTACTTAAATACTTTATCCTTCTTTTCTGTGCTCTCTATTGTCTTTTGCTGTAAGTCTATTGGACAAAATAAGTCTCTTATTACTTAATCACCAGTATTAATTTAGGAGTAAAATTACAATAGATTCTTACCCTAAAATAAGTAATGGGACATCATACTCTGTAGTCACCAGGGCTTCAGCCAAACTGGGCAAACAGGTGAAGCTGATGGACTCACGCATACCGGTCTTGAAGACCAGGGCAAATATTCCCTGCTCGTACAGATTACCCATGTCCTACAGTCCTACAGTGAAGCTGTGCAAAGTCAGCTAAGTGGATGTGGCTCCACTCCTGTTAACACGACTAGGTTAACAGATCCGAGTGGGAAAATTGCTCTATTTGAGAACTTCATAACACCCATCCCCATGGTAGACCATGAAACAAATAGGAAGGCCAAAAAGAAACGTTCATGACGTCGCAAGACGACAAGAACGCTTCCCAAGAAGGCAGACGACTGCAAGGTATGCGCATCTGTTGTCGAACAAGCAGACTCTGCTTTCGAATGTAGCTTTTGTAAGTGATGGGTGCATTGCAGATGCGACAATCGGGTACCAAAAGCATATTATGACTTTATGCGTAAAAACCCATGCCAATGGTTCTGGTACATATGCCCGAGGTGCCGTTGTGATGTAGACTCGAGCAGCCCTCTGAAAACTAAAGCTGGCACAAAAGTAGCAGGAAAAACTGTGAAATGTTAGACCCACACTAATCCGGAAATTAGTACAAACGCACGTAAAACGGGTGTCAAAGGAGCTGAAGATTGAACGATCAATTCTTGGTTGTTTGCTCAAAATCAACTTCCCCAATTTTCGCGGAGGCATCAATACGACAGTCATCGTCTCATCGGTCGCTGTTCAGAAAGAAGAGTTAAACATCGTCAGAAGAAATCTTGTGATTTATTATTGTAATATTTGTTCACAGACCTTACTCCACTTATTCCATTTATATGTTGGTGTAACAATAAACAAATATCAACCGGCCAATCGGTGTTTTGGTTTTTTCGTCTTTTATAACTAAGCGTTTCCGAAATCTTCGAAGAACAGCGTGGGCCCGAGCGTAGCGAGAGCTGGGCATTAACGGTTTATGAGACGTGATTGACAGTTTCTGACGATGGAAACAGATCTGGCGGATTGAAACAGTTGGTGAAAGTTTGGATAGTCGCCGTTCATTTTTCCTGGTGCCGGTCAAGTCCTCTTTGAACAAGCAATATCTGGAACTGTTTTGGAATTGGGTCAAGTTCAACAATCCCTGGGTCAAAGAAGGGACAGAGTGTCTTGGATGCAAACAGGAAAGTAAGTCATGATGACTTGTCTGTTAATTGTAACGATGTGTCTGATGTTAAGCATGATATGGTTGATGTTACTGTTTCGCCGTTCAGGGATAATAGGAACATCAAACTCCCTAAATTAGAACCACGGTGTTTTGATGGAAACCCAGCTGATTATTTACAATTTGTAAAGGAGTTTGAGATCATGTTGAGTGGTATTTTATTAAATGATGAATTGAAGTTAATGTATTTGATGAGATATTGCACTGGAGATGCTGCAAGAGCTATACAGTGCTGTAAGTTTATGAAGCCAAAAGATGGCTACTACGAGGCTATGAGCATATTACGTCAAAGGTTTGGAAGACCTTCGATGATTGCAGGGAAATTATTCGACGCTGTTAAGGGTAATGGTGGTCAATTACAGGATGACTCCCAGGCACTCACTGAGATTTTAGATAATTTGCTAATTTACAAGAATGGAATGATTTCGATGAATCGCATGAGTGACCTCAACTCGAGTTTTATACTAGAAGTAATAGCAAGACGTCTACCTACTCGAATGCAAAGGAAGTGGGTGAAGATGAGCTCCCGTATGGAGGATGAGGGTATCGAGCCAAAGTTTGATGATATCCTGAAACTAGTAAAAGATAGTGTCAATCAATCGATGAGCAAGTTACCCAGTCTATTAGATCTCACTCATAGAATAGAGCAGTCTGAGAGCAAAATGCAATCATTGATGACGAGTAGGCCTCAGAGAGGTGGATATCGAGAAGGCTCCATGATTTGTAGTAATGCATATAAACTTAGTGAGTGTAACAGGTTTCGTAGTACATCCTCAACTGATAGGTTACAAGATGCAAGAGAAACACGGTTTTGTTTTACACGTTTTCAAGAGGTGCATACAGAAGTGAACTGTGAACCGGTGAGCAAGTTCAGTGATAAGCTAAATGTAAACTCCAGACCTGACTCCGAATTGTGTGACGATAACGGTGCGGTCAGGAAGTCTGTAGTTGCAACTGGTAAGCCATTGTTGAATAGAGTATCACAGAATAGAGTTGCTGCTTCAGAGTGTAGTTCTTACCCTACAAGTTTACAAGGTATTACTAGTAAGAGTGAAGTTATAAAACCTTTTATGATTTGTGAGGAGGAACCAAAATTGTCTACTTCTGTTAGTAAAGAGTTTGAAAATGATGAAGTTGACGGTAAATTGAATATTTGTGGTAATGATCATGATAGTGCAGATTTCTCTTTGGTTGATCATGATGAAATGGAGGGAATGCCTACTACCGCTAAGTTAAATAAAGGTTTTGTAGAACTTGAACGTGAAGTAGAAATAAATGCAGGTGCAGTTGCAGAAGGCATGCGTACTTGTGAGACCGTCAGTGTGATTGATCAGCATGTGGCCCACCTATCATCAGATGCTAGTGCTAAGCCTGAGCTGATAGTAAAAGACAGCAGTGGTGGTGGTCTTGCAGGTAGACAAACTTCTGAAAGCCGAGCAACAACAGCTTTTGATCCACCGCTAACTTCATCAACTGACATCAATCAGTCGTCGTTGGTGCTGTCATCCACAATGAAACAGACACCCATCAACTCAAGTATCTTGTGCAATGACTATGGTAGTATCAGTTCGTTTGAAAGGACGAATATCAATGGTCAGTTTAGTGAGGATAAGCCAAGTGTAAAGGAGAGAGTAATTGTTAAATTGACTCGCACGAATAAAGGCATTTCTAGTTTCAAGTTACTATTTGAATGTTATTATCTTTGGTGTAAATTACTCTGTTTCTACACTTGGTTGATGAGATATGTCGTGTGTTTGTTGGTCATCTATATTCTACGATACAATGACATGGGCGTGTTGCCGTTCAGATTTGAAGATATAGCTGATAGGAGGAGGTCAGCAAATGAACTCTGCAACGAATTTCCAACCTAGAGCGTCAACCTGAGAAGGGTTGTAGGCGTACTGCTGTAAGTCCTACAATTCTCCAGAGGGTAGCGCATCAATGAGCAGTTCAATGTGCTCGGTGTGTGATCTTGTACATATGTTCATATTGCATATACTGAATTGATATCATCTTTCATCTATCTGTTGGTAATTCTGTTTGTGTCCGGACGACTTCCACTTGGATCATCAACCTGAGAAGGAATGTAGGCGTACTGCTGTAAGTCCTACAGTTCTTCAAGGGTAGCTTTTCATGCCGGAATCCACAACATTTGATGTGTTGATTGTACATATGTTTGTGTTAAACAATTGTGTGAGTTCCAATTATCGCAATTGTTGGTTAATCTTGTTTGTGTCCGGACATTCCACAAATTACAATCGTCAACCTGAGAAGGGTTGTAGGCGTACTGGTGTAAGTCCTGCAATTCTTCAAAGGAATTCCATCAAGACATGAACTGCGAGTTTGTGTGTACTGTTTGTATATACGTGTGGTGTGTCATATCAATTGGTGTTCTTGGATTCATTGTGTTTACTTGTTGTTTTCGTACCTTGTTGTAATTGCGTAATTTTGTTAAAATTTTCGTCGTGATTACTTCTGAAGTTGTTTCTAGTCTTCTACATCTATGAATGAATTGATTGATGTTAAGGACAGCAGATGGGTCGTATACGCCGGGGAGGCTAGGCTATTGCTGAGAATGAAATGCACACGGAGATAATTGTTAGCTGCGGTCCGACACGCCGGGGAGAAAGAGTGTAAACGACTGAGGCTCGCACGCGTCACCGCTACTAGAACTGAGGCAGAATGAGTGACAAGAGATTGCAGTGGTAATTGGCAGTGAGTAGGTAAGAGGATGTGCGTAGAGTATCATGAGTTGGTGCTATGGTCACGTTGCAGTCTGCAAGAGTCATTCTAGCAAGTGGCGATTGTGTTGCAAGATGTCAAGAGGAGGTCTCTGTCTGGAGGCGCAGGTCGTCATTGATGTGTGAGATTGTGCTGTGGGTATGCTTGTGGTGTGTTGGCTTTACTGTTTGTTTTCCATTTCAGCTCTGTCCGTGTGACCCAGGTTCTCGCAATGGCATCCAAGTCAACGTGTATTGGTCGTGAAGGAAAACAGGGTTGGATCCGTATTTTGCCGGGGAGTGTCAATGGAGCTTAAGATTGAACGATCAATTCTTGGTTGTTTGCTCAAAATCAACTTCCCCAATTTTCGCGGAGGCATCAATACGACAGTCATCGTCTCATCGGTCGCTGTTCAGAAAGAAGAGTGAAACATCGTCAGAAGTAATACTATGATTTATTATTGTAATATTTGTTCACAGACCTTAGTTCACTTATTCTTTTTATATGTTGGTGTAACAATAAAGAAATCTCAAGCGGCCAATCGGTCTGTTATAATTAAGCGTTTCTGAAATCTTCGAAGAACAGCGTGGGCCCGAGCGTAGCGAGAGCTGGGCATTAACGGTTTATGTGACGTGATTGACAGTTTGCTTGTATCTCTTCGGGTAAAACAATAAGAAATTTTATAAACATTTATGCTGGTACTACAAAATATATTAATTCGACCGTTCCATATTTGGCACGAGTATTGTGTGAAGAGACAAATATCAGATAGGAACTTTTACTTCTTTTGAACCAATAATTAAACTATAATAAGAAATGATGCATATCAATGCATGTGTTATTTGTTATATTATTTATTTATTATTTACTATGACCTAGAAATGGTGTGATTTCGTTGGGTTTTCTTTCTTTTTATTATTATTTTCATTTTTTCCTATTAACTATCAATATTTTAACAATTTATACATTTATATAATTATAAACAGACCTAAACCATTGCAATATGTAAAAGAAACGCTGAAAATTCCATTCTGTAAATTGTTATTGTTTTGGAATAAAGTGATGATTATTATTCGGTCTCTGGTGTGCTATCCTTAGCGGGTTACCTCGTGGAAGCCTATAATCACTTAATGGCAGGATGCTTTTATTTGGGTGGGCCTGGTCATTTAAGATCTGGTAGACGGTGATGAGGCCTCCCCTCTGCCTACGGTAACTAAGTGTGAAAAAACCAAATTTCTTTAGTCGTTCCTCATATGATTTGTTGCGGAGGCCGATCACTCATTTAGTTGTTCGTCTGTGGACACTTTCTAGAATGTTAGCATCCCTTTTGAATAGCGGAGGTGCAATGATATCATGCACCTCAAGGTGTGGCCTCACAAATGCCTTATATAACCTTAAGAACAGTTTGGGAGTGAGAGCTCCCAGCTGCCTATGCATAAAGTGTAAAGTTGCGTAGGCTTTGGTGACGTCCCTCGAGTAATTTCCACTGGTGTCCAGCTTTTCTGCTAGAATAAGACCTAGATCGCGCTCTGATGGAACACAACTCAAGTTCTGGCCACCAAGGGTGTAATTTACACTCTGTGACCTGCCGGATGGAAGTTGCACTACTTTGCACTTCTTTAGGTTGAAAGGCATTCCGTTAGCCAGAGCCCAGTTTCCCAAAGATTGCAGGTCAGCCTGCAATCTATCTGAGTCTTCGGATGAGTTTATTGCTCTCCAAATCTTTACGTCGTCAGCGTAAAGAAGCGCAGAGCAGTTTAGTTGGGAGGGCAGGTCGTTGATAAAAATCAAAAACATCAACGGCCCTAGGATAGAACCCTGAGGAACCCCTGACGCTGAGGTGTGCCAGGATGATCGGATGAGTTGGACTTTGGTGCAGAATTCTCTCTCGCCTAAGTAATCTTTCAGCCATACGAGAAGTGCTCCAGAAACACTCGCCTTGCATAATTTGTGAGGGAGCAGATCATGGTGAACTGTGTCGAATGCTTTCAAAAAGTCGAGAAAGACCACGTACTGTCAATCACGTCTCATAAACCGTTAATGCCCAGCTCTCGCTACTCTCGGGCCCACGCTGTTCTTCGAAGATTTCAGAAACGCTTAATTATAACAGACCGATTGGCCGCTTGAGATTTCTTTATTGTTACACCAACATATAAAAAGAATAAGTGAACTAAGGTCTGTGAACAAATATTACAATAATAAATCATAGTATTACTTCTGACGATGTTTCACTCTTCTTTCTGAACAGCGACCGATGAGACGATGACTGTCGTATTGATGCCTCCGCGAAAATTGGGGAAGTTGATTTTGAGCAAACAACCAAGAATTGATCGTTCAATCTTAAGCTCCATTGACACTCCCCGGCAATATACGGATCCAACCCTTGTTTCCTTCACGACCAATACACGTTGACTTGGATGCCATTGCGAGAACCTGGGTCACACGGACAGAGCTGAAATGGAAAACAAACAGAAAAGCCAACACACCACAAGCATACCCACAGCACAATCTCACACATCGCTGACGACCTGCGCCTCCAGACAGAGACCTCCTCTTGACATCTTGCAACACAATCGCCACTTGCTAGAATGACTCTTGCAGAATGCAACGTGACCATAGCACCAACTCATGATACTCTACGCACATCCTCTTACCTACTCACTGCCAATTACCACTGCAATCGCTTGTCACTCATTCTGCCTCAGTTCTAGTAGCGGTGACGCATGCGAGCCTCAGTCGTTTACACTCTTTCTCCCCGGCGTGTCGGACCGCAGCTAACAATTATCTCCGTGTGCATTTCATTCTCAGCAATAGCCTAGCCTCCCCGGCGTATACGACCCATCTGCTGTCCTTAACATCAATCAATTCATTCATAGATGTAGAAGACTAGAAACAACTTCAGAAGTAATCACGACGAAAATTTTAACAAAATTACGCAATTACAACAAGGTACGAAAACAACAAGTAAACACAATGAATCCAAAAACACCAATTGATATGACACACCACACGTATATACAAACAGTACACACAAACTCGCAGTTCATGTCTTGATGGAATTCCTTTGAAGAATTGCAGGACTTACACCAGTACGCCTACAACCCTTCTCAGGTTGACGATTGTAATTTGTGGAATGTCCGGACACAAACAAGATTAACCAACAATTGCGATAATTGGAACTCACACAATTGTTTAACACAAACATATGTACAATCAACACATCAAATGTTGTGGATTCCGGCATGAAAAACTACCCTTGAAGAACTGTAGGACTTACAGCAGTACGCCTACATTCCTTCTCAGGTTGATGATCCAAGTGGAAGTCGTCCGGACACAAACAGAATTACCAACAGATAGATGAAAGATGATATCAATTCAGTATATGCAATATGAACATATGTACAAGATCACACACCGAGCACATTGGACTGCTCATTGATGCGCTACCCTTTGAAGAATTGTAGGACTTACAGCAGTACGCCTACAACCCTTCTCAGGTTGACGCTCTAGGTTGGAAAATCGTTGCAGAGTTCATTTGCTGACCTCCTCCTATCAGCTATATCCTCAAATCTGAACGGCAACACGCCCATGTCATTGTATCGTAGAATATAGATGACCAACAAACACACGACATATCTCATCAACCAAGTGTAGAAACAGAGTAATTTACACCAAAGATAATAACATTCAAATAGTAACTTGAAACTAGAAATGCCTTTATTCGTGCAAGTCAATTTAACAATTACTCTCTCCTTTACACTTGGCTTATCCTCACTAAACTGACCATTGATATTCGTCCTTTCAAACGAACTGATACTACCATAGTCATTGCACAAGATACTTGAGTTGATGGGTGTCTGTTTCATTGTGGATGACAGCACCAACGACGACTGATTGATGTCAGTTGATGAAGTTAGCGGTGGATCAAAAGCTGTTGTTGCTCGGCTTTCAGAAGTTTGTCTACCTGCAAGACCACCACCACTGCTGTCTTTTACTATCAGCTCAGGTTTAGCACTAGCATCTGATGATAGGTGGGCCACATGCTGATCAATCACACTGACGGTCTCACAAGTACGCATGCCTTCTGCAACTGCACCTGCATTTATTTCTACTTCACGTTCAAGTTCTACAGAACCTTTATTTAACTTAGCGGTAGTAGGCATTCCCTCCATTTCATCATGATCAACCAAAGAGAAATCTGCACTATCATGATCATTACCACAAATATTCAATTTACCGTCAACTTCATCATTTTCAAACTCTTTAATAACAGAAGTAGACAATTTTGGTTCCTCCTCACAAATCATAAAAGGTTTTATAACTTCACTCTGACTAGTAATACCTTGTAAACTTGTAGGGTCAGAACTGCACTCTGAAGCAGCAACTCTATTCTGTGACACTCTATTCAACAATGGCTTACCAGTTGCAACTACAGACTTCCTGACCGCACCGTTATCGTCACACAATTCGGAGTCAGGCCTGGAGTTTACATTTAGCTTATCACTGAACTTGCTCACCGGTTCACAGTTCACTTCTGTATGCACCTCTTGAAAACGTGTAAAACAAAACCGTGTTTCTCTTGCATCTTGTAACTTATCTGTTGAGGATGTACTACGAAACCTGTTACACTCACTAAGTTTATATGCATTACTACAAATCATGGAGCCTTCTCGATATCCACCTCTCTGAGGCCTACTCGTCATCAATGATTGCATTTTGCTCTCAGACTGCTCTATTCTATGAGTGAGATCTAATAGACTGGGTAACTTGCTCATCGATTGATTGACACTATCTTTTACTAGTTTCAGGATATCATCAAACTTTGGCTCGATACCCTCATCCTCCATACGGGAGCTCATCTTCACCCACTTCCTTTGCAGTCGAGTAGGTAGACGTCTTGCTATTACTTCTAGTATAAAACTCGAGTTGAGGTCACTCATGCGATTCATCGAAATCATTCCATTCTTGTAAATTAGCAAATTATCTAAAATCTCAGTGAGTGCCTGGGAGTCATCCTGTAATTGACCACCATTACCCTTAACAGCCTCGAATAATTTCCCTGCAATCATCGAAGGTCTTCCAAACCTTTGACGTAATATGCTCATAGCCTCGTAGTAGCCCTCTTTTGGCTTCATAAACTTACAGCACTGTATAGCTCTTGCAGCATCTCCAGTGCAATATCTCATCAAATACATTAACTTCAATTCATCATTTAATAAAATACCACTCAACATGATCTCAAACTCCTTTACAAATTGTAAATAATCAGCTGGGTTTCCATCAAAACACCGTGGTTCTAATTTAGGGAGTTTGATGTTCCTATTATCCCTGAACGGCGAAACAGTAACATCAACCATATCATGCTTAACATCAGACACATCGTTACAATTAACAGACAAGTCATCATGACTTACTTTCCTGTTTGCATCCAAGACACTCTGTCCCTTCTTTGACCCAGGGATTGTTGAACTTGACCCAATTCCAAAACAGTTCCAGATATTGCTTGTTCAAAGAGGACTTGACCGGCACCAGGAAAAATGAACGGCGACTATCCAAACTTTCACCAACTGTTTCAATCCGCCAGATCTGTTTCCATCGTCAGAAACTGTCAATCACGTCTCATAAACCGTTAATGCCCAGCTCTCGCTACGCTCGGGCCAACGCTGTTCTTCGAAGATTTCGGAAACGCTTAGTTATAAAAGACGAAAAAACCAAAACACCGATTGGCCGGTTGATATTTGTTTATTGTTACACCAACATATAAATGGAATAAGTAGAGTAAGTACAGTAATAAATCACAAGATTACTTCTGACGATGTTTCACTCTTCTTTCTGAACAGCGACCGATGAGACGATGACTGTCGTATTGATGCCTCCGCGAAAATTGGGGAAGTTGATTTTGAGCAAACAACCAAGAATTGATCGTTCAATCTCCAACACCATTGACAGAAACTATTGTGAATAAAGGGTTTTTCACTATCAGGTAAGATAACTTTAGCTAAGTTTTTACAGGAATTCATATACCTATTGACAACAGTGTCATTTTGTTGAGTCAAACGGATATCACTGACCCTACTTACAGCCCTCAATGTTCTTCGTAGTGTCATATGGTCTTTCTTGATTAGCCCAGGGAAGGATAATGGAGAACAATAAAGTATGATGGGAAAACACATTTAATAATAAATTGTATGATAAGAGATTGGGTTATACCTGAGTGTCTCAACTTTCTTATGTAATAAGTCAGACGGAAATCTTTCTTAGAAACTATAAGCATATGAGACGACCAGCAAAGGTTTGACGAGAAACTAATTCCAAGATAAGAAACAGTTGACTTACTCTCTATCATGGTACCATCAATATTACAACAACCATGAGATTGAATCAATCCATGCATGTCTTTTTCACTTCTCAAGCTGAAATCAACAGTGTTACATTTAGTTGGATTTAGTTTAAGTCCATTTGAGCCAGACCAATCCTTAACTTCAGCTAAGAAGCCATTCATATGGGAACAATCCGATGTGGAAACTACAGGGACAGAAACGGTCAGATCATCAGCATACTTAATGAAGTTAACTTTGGGCGAGTTCGGAAGGTCATGCAAAAAGAAAGAGAAAGGAAATGGAGAAAGTACTGCACCTTGAGGCACACCACTTTCAGTTAGCTGAGAAGTGGAGCGCTTTCCAGCCAAAACAGTATGCTGTTTCCTATCCTTAAAATAAGAAGACAGCCATCTAGTTGCCCAGGACTCTGTGCTGAATTCATCTTTCCTAATAAAAGTGTCCTAGGAACAGAGTCGAAAGCTGCAGTTTAGTCTAAAAAAGCTGTTCGAACGATTTTAGCGCCCTTATCAAGGCAGGAAACAATATTGTGGTGTAGTACAATGGCTGCATCTAATGTACTTCTTCCACACTTATAGGCAAACTGCTAAGGGCCACTAAAAGCTTTTAAAGAAGGTTTAAGAATATTCAAAAGAAGTTTCTCCATGGTTTTCAAAAAAGGAGATGTTATAGCGATTGGTCTAAACTTTATACCTGCTCCAGAAGATGATTTCTGTACAGGTACAACCTTGATTTCTTTCCAGTCAGCAGGTACCGTTTCCCTGTTAAATGATGCGTTAAAGATTTGAGTAAGAGGATGACACAAGATGTCTGCACACTTTTGAAGAAGAATGCTTGGTACACCATCTGGACCAAGGCTGTGTGTTGGATTTAATGACTTCAAACATAATAGTACATCCTTTATTTAAAACCCGGAAAATGACCATTTTCTTGACTAGGTACATCAGGTACAACCATATTAATTTGTTTCTTGATAAATGATTTGTTTAAAGCATTAACATCAGAATAAGCATCAACGGACATTTGTTTTCTACTTGTAAGTTTATTGAAAAGTTTCCAAATGTCTGAAGGATTTTTACATGATAAAAAGTTTTCGTTATATAGTCTGTTCAATCTTTCTATTTCAATTTTTATATGGGTGTTTATTTTACGGACACCAGTTATCAATGTAGTTGAAGATTGAACGATCAATTCTTGGTTGTTTGCTCAGAATCAACTTCCCCAATTTTCGCGGAGGCATCAATACGACAGTCATCGTCTCATCGGTCGCTGTTCAGAAAGAAGAGTGAAACACCGTCAGAAGTAATCTTGTGATTTATTATTGTAATATTTGTTCACAGACCTTAGTCAAACGTGATTTATATGTTGATGTAACAATGAAGAAATCTCAAGCGGCCAATCGGTGTTTTGGTTTTTTCGTCCGTTATTACTAAGCGTTTCTGAGAAACTTCAAGCGACAACGTGAGCCCGAGCGTAGCAAGAGCTGGGCATTAACGGTTTACGAGACGTGGCTGACACCAGTACTATCACAATTCTTATATAACTTCTCTTTTTGTCTTCTAAGTTTTTTCAGTTGCAAAGAAGTGATTCTGTCAAATCTCGAAAACAGTGTTTCCTATGGACAGCAAATTTCCAAACAAAACTTCAGATAATCGGTTATATTAGAGACAGTAGCATCCAACTTATCGTCAGTAAATAGTTCCCAGTTTGTATCATGCAACATGCTTCTTAATGCTAGAATGTTGTCATGGGAATATGAACGTTCATATATCTTCTTTGTTAAATGACTAAACAATTTTCGTTGTAACTTGCCGTACACTTTCGGTAAAATACGATTAATGCAGTGGTCAGAATTTAGCAAAGGAGCTCTCCTTCAGGTTTCATATACATCACGGTCATTTATGAAAACCAGGTCTAGTGATTTGTCCAGACGTGTATTAAACTTGACTAGATTCTCATGACCAAGTGAAGTAAGAAAGCTGTGATCACATAGATTAAAATCACCACAGACTATAGACGACGAGTTTCCGAATGCAGGAGCAGCGAATTCAGTAAACTCATCTGCAAACATAACTATATTAGAAAGGCTACAATGGGGTGTTATGTAAATATTTGTTATATATATATAAGAATATTTACTTAAGTGTTTTGGTCGACACCTGACGGTTATGCAATCTATATTGTCATTAGAATAATTGAAGCAAACGTGATTTGATGTAGACCAACTTGTGTTTATAAATATGGCTACCCCTCATCCATATTTTTTCTTGGAACTATTTCTATCTTGGCGAAAAACTTTATATCCATTTATTGAAACTAGATTATCATCATAATGCTGGTGCAGCCAAGTCTCTTGTATTGCTAAAACGCCAGCATTTCGATAAACATTGGAATACATTAGGGATTGAAGATAATCCATTTTGTTGGACAGGGATCTACAATTAGTGCTAACGAGTTCAGGAACAGTCATTTGATTGATTTGTGTACGTTTCAGTGCGCGCTGCCAGCCACAGTGATGCTTTTCTCTCAATTTTTGTGGATGACACAACGCGGTAGGTTGTAATGATTTTAAAAATGCGCGATTATATATAATACGATTAGGACACATTATTGATAAATTAAACCAAAATTAAAAGAGGAAACCAAAGCAATTTTGCAAAATGTTGTAAGGTGGAATTTTTGGTAGCCCTATGTTCAAGCAGGCCGCCGGGTCCGATCACATCTTTTTTCGCTTCGTGTTTGCCGTCTCTGGAACGCTTTACCGGCGGCCGTGACTACAGCGCCATCTCTGGAGATTTTTAAGCGGAAGCTAGACAATCATGCAGAAATGCAAGGTTTGTGTCTCAATGGCTTATCCTCATAAAACTTAAAACCACACTGTCAATGGATAAGCGTACAAACTAAATCCCCACGACCTATTCTGCCTCCTCTCACTCTATCTTTTCCTTAGGTCACCTTTATTATTCCACTTATCTCAACCTATATTATCTACACTACAACCTATTATTATTACTATTCTGCTTTTATGACTACACCGAATGACCAACGGGAGTTAGGTCAAACCCCATTCACGGCAGCAATACAGTCCTAACATACTGCATACTACAAACCACATCTCGACCAATCCCCGCACCACTCCTCTTGGAGTCTACCAGAGCTAAAGCAGTCGAGTGGCGGGACTTATTACGCAGAAGCTCACCGAAGATCTGGAACCTCTACCTCACAATCAAGAAGCGAGCTCAAAGAAATCACTGGTTTATACTAGCTCGTAATCAGGATATTGGATATTAATGAATTTATATTCCCTGGAAAATTCACCATTGATACACTCAGGAAATATAAAGAAATTATAAGACATATTTTTTTAGGGTCATGTTGTCCTGAAAGAATCCTGGCATATACACCAGACTAAAAGGCCAGATGCCTTATCGTATGCGGCAGCCATTGATAATTGATAAGTCGTTCGGACCATTTTGAAGGCTGTAGGTGTTTAAGGTCATTGCTGGTATTTGGGATGTTTCGTAAACCTCTCATAAGCCGTTAATTATTTTCTTCCCACTGCGGATTGTATTTAATCATCAGAATTCGTTCATATATGCTTAATGCTCCTATTCGGACTGGCTTACGTAATCTGTAATGACAAGTAATCACGAAACATCTGGTGATCATTATGTGGATTCCATATGCATTGGGGTTTCAAAAATTTTGGACAGTAACAATTCCGATGAGGAAGTTTCCACGGAGCCTACTGCTTATCCTTCTGTTTCAAATGATATAGATAGTGATGCCTACTACCCTATTGAAGAACCCTCTCATGCCAAGAGAGTGCTCGAAATAAACCCAAAATCTGTTGTGAAGGATTCGAAACATGGCACCCGTCTGGGCAATTGGAGACGTGGCTCCGACTTTAGTAAAAAAGCTGTGTTCGTGCAGCCGCATGATGGGAAGTTATTCAAAGTTGTTTCGAAGCACAATATGAAAAAAACGAAACCTCCGGTAAGTCTCTTCAGCATTTCGGTTTTTAACCAGTCCTTTGGTGTTGTTTTGAAACTGACACCTATCTGTTGGTTACTTAATCTACATCAGCAGCACGTTATTATGTCAGCTTTTACCTTAGTAATAGTTTATTGATAATGATTCTCCTGGGCACCCATTCACATCTGTACTGCTGGAAAAGCTTTTGTGGTATATTTTGGATTGTTTGCATTAAAATTGTCATTTCCTAATGTCAACGTCATTTACCTTACCTTGCTTGCGTTTCCGTTTGCATATGATTTCTGCTGTATTAGATCTGGGTGCCGTTGTGTTTGCATCTATTTAATGCAGCGTGATATCTGCACATGAGCCATGTAGCATATTTACTTCTTAAGGTCTGGAAATCCCTAGCCTTATATGTGGTTTTTTTTCTCTCGGTTAACCATGGTGTGTATTTTAATCGATTAAAGATGTCTATAATGTAGTAAAATGCTGAGAATTCCATTCTGTATCACAAGTACTGTTTGGGAATAAAGCAAATTATTATTATAATTCTGATTCACTATAATTTAAAACATTGGTATTGTTATTAAAAATGGTCTTTTAATCACCATGGCCGTATAAATTTAGAAGCTGATGAGTTGATTGGAAAGAACGTGGTGTACATACCATGGAGATCTACAGATGCAAATATGCGATATATAGCTCTATAATATAATCCTAATATTTTCGGGTGATTTACTGTTATGTATGTGTCGACATAAATTTACAGTAACAGAGATGTTTTCCTTTAGAAACCAGGGTTGGTGTGCAATCGCTGCTGCACACATTATATAATATTGGCACATGTAAGTACATGGGTGGTACTTATGGATTTGATAGCGTGCACACTGATTTAAGATTAATCAGCTAATATATTTTAGGCAACTGCGACCTAGTTTTTAGGTTATTTTGAGATATTGTTCGATTATATGTGATGGTTGTATAAGGCTTATAATAATAAGACATATAATTTGCTTATGTTTTGATATCACTCTCAAGTCTTGGCTGAACCACAATCATCTCGTCTTTTCAGTCTGCTTTTACATATATCCTTTAGCCAGTTTCATTTAAAATCAGTGGGATGCTTAAAAACTTCAGTTTGTCTATGATATCGCTGACAGTAATCACTTTTGGAGCGTTGACATATGCTCTGAATATGTAGACGTGAGACGTACAAAAGATTTATTGGACAGTATGTTTGGTCATTATTGTTGTCTGGGAAGATAAAAGTGATATTTGTAATTTTGAAAGGAAAAGGAACAAATGACTGGATGAAAATGGGATTACGTTTTTTCGTTTCTTCGCAGCTGCCATTGTTTATAAGTCTTTCTGTTCTCAGCTTTCAACTTTAGTCACCTCGTCACTAGTAATATTTCATGTTCAGTTGAGGGTTATAGAACGCTGATAGTTTTCTGGGCGAACGAAATCATCTATGGAATATCTTTGATCAATACTAAGCGAAGATAGGCTGACGCGTTGGCTTCTAACGTAATTAAAATTCACCATATATCTTGTCAGTTAGTGCCGAAACATTATAACCAATATACAGTGGAAAAGTTTGAAGGTGCTATGGCGAGAAATAATTACTAATTACTGTCCCATATATATATATATATATATATATATATATATATATATATACAAAAAATCTCAATCACCTAGTAATTTCTGACCTACGAATGTATGATGTTTTGTCTGCCGTACCTAGAGGGTCCAGTCAAGGAAAGTAGATTTCATCTCACTACATAGACCACCAGTCAACATTCATGTATCTTTGTTTGCTTAATCCTAGATTTCACTAAACTAATACGCATTCAAAATCGACTGGGAGTCTTCTACGGTGTTCTATGCAAAGGTAGTAGGCTTTTGTAATTGTAGCTACACTCGTGACAAAACTGTCACAGTTTTAGTTTCTTATCTGTTTTTAAGCTCCATTTAGACGTTTGATTGTTATTTTAGTCAAGATTAAAGAAATTATATTTGTCTAGTTAGTTTGTGTTTGTAGGAAGTCATTACTCATTCGAGGGTTGAAAAAGATTTCAGTGCTAGTTATTTTTTAATATTTTAATTTCGAAAATGAAAAAGTATGTTAAATATAAGAACACAGAGAGAAGAAAAATAAAATAAACCTATTTAACGTTATAAGTGAGACACAACTTCCAATGCACCTGATCATTCGTTTGAGGTTTTTTATTGACTTTGCTGTTCTGTCCACTTTCCCCATTTCTGTTTAACTTCATCATAGATATGCTGATGGAAGTATCCTTAACTGAACGTAATGACTTAGGAATCGACTTGTTACCAGGGAATAGTCTTATGGACTTAGAATATGCAGATGACATAGTCCTGTTAGGGGAGGATGCTGACAAAATGCAGAGTCTTCTGAACACTTTGAGCAGCAATCTCCGTATGTTTGGCATGCGATTCGCCCCTACAAAATGTAAGATGCTGCTACAGGACTGGACCACGTCAACTCCTAACTTAGTGATAGGGAGTGAAGTGATAGAACATGTTGACCACTTCACCTATTTGGGAAGTTGTATTAGCACCAACGGACTGATTGGCGATGAAATCTCAGCACGGATCCGAAAAGCTCGAGCTGCTTTCGCTGACTTACACCATCTCTGGCGTAGGCGTGACATCCGGTTATCAACCAAGGGACGTGTGTACTGCTCAGCAGTTCGCTCCGTCCTTCTCTATGGCTCTGAAACATGGCCAATACGAGTTGAAGACATGAAAAGGTTGACTGCTTTCGATCATAGATGTCTGCGATCTCTGTCTCACGTTAGGTGGTTTAATAAGGTAAGTAATGTTGACGTTAGGCGTAGAGTGTTGGGCAAAGAGGGAAAATCAATCGACGAGGCTATAAAGTTACATAGACTAAGATGGCTAGGTCACGTGCTGCGCATGCCTAACCATCGCCTCCCCCGACGGGCATTGCTAGCTGATATAGGTGCAGGTTGGAAAAGGGTAAGTGGTGGCCAAACAAAAACATGGCCTCATCAATCCATGAAATCCTTGATAGTTAAACTGAGTCAGGTAGGGAGATGCAGACTCCCGGGTTGGGGGCCTCGGGACTCTAGGAATCAATGGCTGGAGACAATAGGTGACATGGCTCAAAATCGTTGTCAATGGCCAGCGCAGATGTATTCAGTCTCTGTAATCTTTCATATTCCTTTCTACCATTACCCATTTGTTTCACTCTTATACTTGTCAAACTCTATTGATTCTCTTCACTCATCTTCTTGTCTACCTCTGTGTGCTATTTGGAACGTGGCAACTCGAACTGGTGCACTTCGGTGCCAAGTTCTATGTTGAATCCAGACAGACAGAGACAGACTTGGACATCACTGTCGTTACCCAAAGTTGTTATCAACTTATGTTTGATAATTCACACAACTTTGATGAGTTGCCATCTTGATGTGATGGTTCTACCTGAATATCACCATCGCCCAGCCAGTTACATTCGCATGTCCTACCGTCCCAGAAAGGCAGTTTAGATAACAGATTAAAAGCCGTTACCAACATAGCGTAAGTTATTTTAGGGTCTTAGAGCGAATTTATACTACTGGCTAATAGGGATGCAAGAGTGAGGTGTTTTATTCGGACCTTCAACAAGTCAGTTATGCAATGTTTCAGCCTTGGGAAGGGGGTTAGAGAAGGCTGAGTCAAAAAATCATACCTTACCGTGAAGCGGTCCGTAACTGGTGGTTAGTTCCAGATACAGTTCTAGAAACAATTTCAAACACGTCATGTATGAAGAGTTTCAAGCAGTTGTCCTCTTTACTCAGAATGTAGAAAAGAGAACCCAGACCTATATCTCCGTTTAATATTACATCACAAGGTAGTACAAGGAAGTGATGGTCCTTAAGACAAACTTTAGTAAATTTGAATAGGGATTCATCATAATTAAGGTTTTTGTATTTCCCAATGAATGAAAAACAAAACGACATTATTTTTACTGACGTTTCGTTATTTAATGCTAATAGGTATAGGGATTGGTAAGGAAAACCTCGTTTATTGATTGAACACAGTTTTTTTTCCTTTCACATTCCCAGTGGAACATAGGGCTTCAAGTTTCTGTAGCAGTGTTTATTTTTACAGGATGGGGTTGCTAGCCTCATGCCCAACCTTTCCTCTTTACCAGTCTTATTACTGGCTTAGCCAGGTAGAGGAGTGCGTCGGCTGGGGATCGAACCCCGCACCCTGTGCATGGTCGGCGAGCGTCCTAACTGCTGTGCCACCGACGCACAAAGTACTTACAGTAAATAGAATTTTAGATCTCGTTACACAAGAGGCGGCTATCGTAGCCCAGGTGGCCTAGTGGATAACGCTTTGGCGTTTGAAACTATGGGCACTGGGTTCGAGCCTCGGTGGGAACATCATCACTCACTAAGGAATGCAGCTACATCCAGATGATGAGTCTCAAATAGGACGAAGTGTGCATCCTGGATTCCACTGCTAGTCACCATCCACTAATTAACGTCTACTTACAGTAAAGAAAAAAAATACTTATTCCAGATACCTGGAAACTATATTGGTGTTTCTGATGGATAAAAATGAAAATAATGCTCTTAAAAGCTATACTTGAAAGTTATGAAGTTACTTTAATCAGTGTGAAGAATAAATTGCAGTAAGAAAATTCTGCTTCACTGTGATACATCTAATAAATGAAACCAATATTCAGCTGCATACGATTATAATGTTTAAGTTCTACTTCTGTGTTCAAGCCATGTTTGTTTTGCTGAAACCATGCTGTAAACGGCTTAAAATGTTATCAAATACCTTTTAGACACTTCCATGACAGTAAATTTCTACTTAGAAAACCAAAGATAGTATACAACAGATCATCTGAGCTGAATAAAGCAAGGTACCTTTGTACTATGAGTTAGTCCACAACTTTAGTTTGATAGTGAGTTTCACATTCAATTATCAATTCTGTGGTACCATAGTTGTATGTATTGGATTGGAAATTGACTAAGTTGCGTCTCGATACATTATGTTTGGCACAGTACTTTTGCTAGCTCCACAAAGGATGTAACTAACGGCTACCACGTATGTGCCACACTATGTTAAGTAAAATGACCACCATTATGATATACACATTCCATTCACACTAATTCTCAGTATTACTGATAATTTTATTCATTCTTTTTGAGGTAATTAACAATATAGTCTGATTGATTTTATGCATGGAAGGTAGGATGCCAATTAACTCGTCAACGATCAGTGGTAATCTCTGTAATCTCTGAACATTTCGAGTTAGAAGTAATTTCTTCTGCTCTATGTATATGTCAGTCAACGTTTCACCAATCGTTAAATGCTGACTTGTGATTAGGGTAGTTGTTCCATTAACCTTACATTTTAACGTATTTATTCAATCCTCCAACTATTATACAAGGCTGAGTAGTTAGTACTATAAAAGATTATATCCTTGTGTCAACGCAAGCTTAGTTTTCAAACGTCTATTTAAATTCAGTTTACTACTTTCGGGGCTGATTTCCAAGAGAGAATTCAAAAGGGAAAGCAGGAAGCTTAGGTTTGTCTTTGATTGCCTGTTGACTATTTCCAGTTCTAGTGGGCTTACTATTTTTTAATAGGAATCTTTCGCATCCAGCATTTATCATGTATAATTGGTTAGACCGAAGAAAATCATAAAAAGCAATTTTCAAAGATAGATCACATATTTAATTTCTGTAACGTAAGGTTCAGGATCTATGTTTTCCCTCATAAGCTAGTGGTTGGTTTAATATCAAGTATGCAAAAATGAAAAAATGTTATTCAACAAGAATTCGCATTTACATGTGCACTTACTGTTGAGATTGATGTTGCTCAAATTTCGGTAGAGGAAGTGGAGTTCAAATCTGTGATCAGACCGCTGAAGTTTAATCAAAGTTGATTCACGTGATCTGCGTAAACTGATCGATGTAGAAGTTCGGTAAAGAAAAGTTACTTCACCCATTTCTTTCTAAGAATCGATGCAAGACTAACCAAGGAGTTGAATAACTTGTTCAGGAAGACATTGTAGAGTACGAAACATTTCACTGTAATGATAATAATATAGTCTTATTACTACCCAGAATGGTGATCACTGTCATTTTATTCAGATTGTAGGGGTCCTCGGGGCGGTAAAAACCAATGGATGGAGACAATCAGTGATATGGCTCAAAATCGTTCTCAATAGCCGGCACAGATGCATCCACTCCTTTTGACTTGTAATACCCAGTGAAGCTATATTGTTCTTCGTTATTACTATTCCTGTGTCTCATATCCCTGTCTACTGTCTCTATTATGCATTTCTTCCACTTTCTTTTCTTGCTTTATGTGCTACATGGAGGGATTGTGGCGACTTGAACTGCTGCACATCGGTGCAGCAGTTGAAAACAGACAGAATAAGTGGGTATATTTTTAGATTCGGCTATGCGATTTAACTGCAAACATAACATTCAGAATGTTAAGTTGTTATAAACTTATATACCCTATTCACTTTACTTAATGTAATAATTCCATACTCTTATAGTTAGTCATAAGTTGATAATTTCAAAAAAGACGAGTTATTAGCGACTCTTTCTATCTGGCTGTTGATGTCAGACTCACGGTTTTCCATTAGAAGTTAAAAAAAGACAATGCAATAAGTTACAACTAACCAACAAGGTTATTAAGCCTACGAGATGAGTAACCCATTTACCGCTAGAATCATAGTTACTTCTAAACAATAAGACACAACTATAAGCAGACGCAAAGCTTCTGCAAGCTACTCTAAAATAGCAACAGTACTTGGCATGGTAAAACTTCTCTAAAGTAATAAAAGATGATTCATGAAGATATCACAAACTGCCTTTCTATTTCTTCAAATCTCTTCTACTCTAATAATCAAATCGCCGTTTAATGCTACGAAGTTACTCATACTCAGTCCGGACTATTTAAACTATTCTATTGGGGCTTTGAAGATGCTAGAAATAAGGGTTCAGAAACTTAACGGTTTGTATGAAGACTTACTTAAGTAAATCAAAAATCGGTAAACTTTATAATTCTTGGAATTCTGATTTTCGTTTTGTGCTAATTTGGAAAGAAACTTGTTTGGAACGTACTTTTCTAACACAATTTCAGTGCATATTCCTAATAGACAAATAAATAGAAAGCATAATATTAATCAAATTAACCTCTATAGTCTTAAATGCATATTGTGTTCATACTTCATTAAATCCACTACTTGAATGAAATAAAGACATTTTCGTACGGATAATTTCTAAATGAGTTGTGTAAGTTTTTTGAATTATAGTTGCACTCATTTGTCATATGCTAATTCTAACATTGATTTCCATATAATCGTCACAAATAGTACGTAAGTTCTTAAAGTTAGATACATTGATGGCTTAATCCTTAGGGCTGCGAATTGAATTTGCAACGTACAACTTTGTATAGAAGTGCAGCTATTCATAAAAAAAAACATGAGTTAATAAAGAAAAAAACTGTAAAGAAACTATAACGAACACACGTTCATGGTAAAAAGAATAACTACATGGGGGACATCGAGAATTTGATGTAACTAACGCGTGACATAACATTTTGATTCTCCTGTATCTCCCTGGGTAACCGAGTCACTTTGGCTGAAATCCCGACTCCTCTCCCGAAAATGCCGGGTTGTTGGTTGCTTCAGCATAAAATTCGTTCTTTTTCGTCTTTGTCAGTATTTCCAGTGGTATCTCCTTTTTATGTTTTTGTTGAATCATTCCTCATTTTTACAAATGTCTCTTTCTGCTTGTTGAAACGTATATCAGTGTGCATTATGAACAGTAAGTTTATTATATTTCATTGAGCACCACTAAATATCTTGGGGGATTCTGCTGATTCATTTTAAAGCCTTGATATCAATCCGTGATCAACTCGTAATAACATAACTAACCCTTACAAAGCAAACTACAGAAAATTAATCTGATGCTCGCCAGTGACTTGCTATAGGTTGGAGTTTCCTGAGTTCTAGTGAGAAGTCGTGATCAGTGAGATCCAATTAGATGTCAGGTGTGTGGATGTATGTCCCACCAACGAAAATTGTTGGGGTCGCGCTAAATCACGAATTGGTAGAAGTTAGAATTCATGAGCCATTGAATCGGGTCACAGTGGCTGAATGGTATACGAGCTTGTCTTGTAACCGGAAGGTCCTGGGTTCGAAACCCAGTGGGTGTGTACTGCCGATGATTCCCAAACTAGGGTGAAACAGCAGCTGTCCAGTACTCCCTGGTTTTCAATGGTTCTCTAACTGATATTAATCCGTGATCAACTCGTAAAAACAAAACTAACCCTTACAAACCAAACTATAGCAAACTTAATATTTAAACTGAACATGTAGTATTTTGTTGCTAGGTTTCTAGTTATTAGATTACATTTAAAGTGGATTTCTTCACAAAAATATGTTGGTTAAGGAAATATGAACTTTTCGATTATGACTCAGCTGATTAGATTTCAAATTTTCCCAACACATTTGTAACACTTATTTTCTGAGTCATTGAAAAGTATGGAATTTATTGACCGTGTTATGGTACTCTTAGGATCGCTTTGGAACTAATGATTTCTAGAGGTTACTCTGTGGAAGTATATATATATATATATTCCATGAATACTACTCAAGAAACGGATATTGTAGTTACAAAGTGTGGTGACTGCCTACGTTCACTTCAGACTCTTGGTGTTTAGGCATAGCTTTTTATGTAAATTTACTAACAACAGACTGGGCGTTATTATTTATGTATTTGTTTTCACAGTATCTGTGTCATTGGTTTGACATATTTAATAGTTAATTCATTTTTATCCCTCTTTTAGGACATCAGCAAAGAAGTTGCCCAGTGTCGGGAATCTCATAGTGACTATCTAGATTTTTCTAATATGAATCTTCAACAAATCCCTAATGGGATATTTAAAGATTTATCTTTTATCAAAGATTTATTTCTTTATGGTAATAAGTTGACTGCATTACCAAGTAGTATTAGTCATCTTACAAATTTACGAAGGTTATTATTACAACAGAATTGGTTAACAGCTGCAGGTCTACCAAATGAAATTACAAAACTTACTAATTTGGAACAATTGGATTTACGCTATAATCGGTTAGATGGTCCACTACCCACGTGCATATGTGGATTGTGTAATCTGGAACATTTACTTCTCACCTACAACAAATTAACGCATATTGTAGATGAAATAAAATATCTAAAGGTAAACTATTTTTATTAAATTTTGCTGAGTGTAACTTCTTGATTGCCATCCCTTATTACCTAAGCGATGTTCTATTAGATATCAAAGGCTTCTTTTGAGTATTTGATAATACTTGATACGATGCGCGTATATTCATCTCTTTAGGTGAATAATTCGCATAAATTACACTTAGTATAATCTATTTGATTCTTGAGGGATTCACTTCCCATTAATTCTTATTTTTCCTACATTTCAATCGCTGACAGACCAACACTGAACCTTGTAAGAGCTCGCATCATTTCAAATGTTTACATTTAGAAATTCCATTCCAAAAAAGAGAACAAAATCCTAATGTTAGTACAATGGAAAATATGATTGTGATTGAAGATTAGTAAAACTGTTCTTATCGAACCTAAATTTCCGAATTCGATTGTTGATAAACACTCGATCAGATATGAAACTGGTATGATTTCCTTAGTTTTGTTGTTTCCTAGCGCGTATAGTCTGACAATTAGCATTTGTCAATTTAAATCTGTTGCGATTATCACAAGAGGAATGTTTCCTCTCTTTAGGACTGTGACAATCAAAATAAGGATACTGTCTTATTCTCCTGTTGCGAGTAAAATAGTCAGTTTAGCCGGTGATCCTGGCTTACCATCTCTAAGTATCTTTGGGAATACTTTGCCAGCTCCTGCTCTCGATCGTTTTTCTCAACCTGTTTAAGCGTTGGGGATTCTGTGTTGATGTCATATTCACGCTGCGATTGACTGACTTGAGACCAGTTAAAGTGTTCCATCCGCCTTGGTCCTGAATGAAGTGAATATCAAAAATAGGCAAACAAAATACGATACGTGAACATTAGTTGGGCATTCATGATTGATTTTGAAGGTGTCATTGGTTGTGTCTACGTGTTAATTAGGTAAAAACATTATTATTAATTTAATTTACGTCCACCAGGAGGGGGGATAGAAACTTTGTTTTTGTTAATCATGGTGATGAACAATAAATTATGCGCGAAATTTCATCCAGTTGTTAATACTGCATCACTGTGTGATATTTAAAACAAAGTTTGCATCTCAAGTTTCTAACAGAGAAATGCTGAGAAACGGTAATGAAAAAGTATTTTTATTCAAATGTCTAATCAATTTTATATAAATGAAGTAAGCAGTTGTGTGAGTGCATTGATATGATTATGAGCAATAGTTTGTGCTCGAAATGTCATCAGTTAGTATTACTGTATAACACTGTGTGATTTATCAAAATAAAATCTTATCTATAATTGAGTTATGCTCTAGCATAGTGCCCAATTTTTATACTTAATCTTGGTGATGTCGAGACATCCGTTTGAGGAGCATATACACCAAAATAAGGTTCATCAATTCGGCCCAGATATCATCAGGAAAATCACAAATCTGTGTAAATAATTTCAGACCACACTCGTTCCACAAAGGTAGGTGGCCTATTGAGTAGCGCTATGCCATTTGAAGCGTGGGCGCTAAGTTTGAGTCTCAGCGTGCACACTGTCGCTCAATGAAAAGCAGGTGCCCACTAGTCTCAAATAGTGATGTTGACCACCAATTAAGTGAAGTAAATATATTACTCTGAATGATTAACCATGTTATCGATAATGAGATGTGGTTCAATCAATGTGTTGATGTTTTTTAGCTGAAATTGAACTGAGCATTCATTGATCCAAAAGCCTAAGTTTTATCCACCGCATTAATGAATTACAATAATTTTAGTGTATTTGTGTTCTTTGAGCTGGACACTGATTGCATTATCTATCTAGGCAACATCTTCAGATCTGAATTCAGTGGGTAGTTACAATAAACACAAACTGTTTATGTTACAGTGAGATTATCTCTGATAGTTTGGTTTTCAGACTCAGTGATGTAGAATGGGACATAATAAAGAGTGAAGTTAAAATCCAGACCATGACAGTATCTGAGCTCACCGGATACAGCATCTGATTAGTAATTCTGAGGTCGCTGGTTGGAATCCTATCGTGACATAGATTTTCATTTTTCTTTCAGTTATCACCAACATAGTGCTAAAACAAATACTTATTGTATCGTTCTGTTTTAGTGGACCATTGAGATTGGCAAATATTGTTGCTTTTGCATTTCTGTATATTCCTGATAAACTTGTTAATGTACCTCTTTGTTATTCGTCTTTATTTAGCACCTGTCTGTATTGGTTGTGAGCCGGAATCTAATCCGACAAGATTTACCTAGCTCTATTGGAGAATTGACAAAATTAGTAAAATTGGACTTATCCTTTAATCACATCACTTTCTTGCCTGACAGTAAGTCAGTCATTCCAACTACACTTGTTGCTGTTGTTTTTGTTATACGGGGACATTTGATATATGTGCCAAAACTTAATATTCATTTTCTTATGGGTACTGACTGAATATTTTATGGAAAAGTAGTTGGTTATTTTGTTTTGCCTTGTCTATATAGATCAGTTTTGTCATGCAAATAATTACAACATGTTGTAGTCCATTGACCGGCTATTCAACGCTTTTGTAATTCAGATTAAATGCTGTCACATATGTGAAATAAATTAGTCATATATATATATATATATATATATATATATATATATATATATATAGCTTTACATGGAGGTGTGTAAAGTCTAGGTCATTGTTTTCGCTGAGAAAATCGTTGTTTTACTTACTTAGGTAAATTGAATTTTGTTTTATGATCAGAAGTGTACAGAGACGAGAAATTCACTTAGCGAACATAGTGAAGGTTGCCAGTAGTTTTCGTCATCAAATTATAGATGAAGTTGTTTCATTCAGTTTCATCACCAAACGTCAATATTATTTTTAGTGACCGCCTAGTTTCTCAAGAGCTTTTACCGCGGATTATCCTCCACAGCTATTTTATAAACTTTTAGTAGGGGAAATGTAACCCTTTAGCCGAAGGACTCAACGTTCAGACGGAAGCCCCAGGGTTCGAGTCCTGTTCCATATACTTCGGGCTGGGCAACTAGATAGTATTATCAATCTACACGTAACAATTGTAGCTCATGGCATGGTATATGAAATATATGTCATAGATAACTGAGTTCTAACCATTATACAAATTTATAGCTCAAAACTGTAACCATCGTGTATGCGAAAATCCCGCTAAGGTAAACAAAGTTGAAATCTTGTTGTCGCTAGAAATTACTCATATAATAATAGACCAGGAACTAAACTTATTGTATATGAGACTTGGAGTAGATGGAGTGGGGTTTTAAACCCCGAGACCCATTGTCCGAGAGTCAAATGCCTCGGTTACTGAGTCATAATCTACACAAGTTAGAATCATTACACTATTTCAACTCTGAGATGAGTTGATACGAAACGTTTGTAAATAATTAATTGTACTAAAGCGTTTTCTATAATTACAAGTTTCATCATGTACTGATCGTTGAAAAAACCATTGAAAACAGAGAGTACTGGGTGACTGTTTCGTCCTTCTTTGGGACCATTCTGGGGCGCGCACCCATAATCTAGTCTACCGGCTAGGTTTCTTGGCTCTCACCCAGGTGGCCCGGGCTCAACTCCCGGCGCGGGAGTACTTTGTGCATCGGTGGCACAGTGGTCAGGACTCTCGCCTACCATACACATGGTCCGAGGTTCGATCCCCTGCCGACACACACCTGATATCTATGGTCGGCCTGCAAAATTTGGGCCACCGATATCACATGCTAAAAATTCCATACGTGTACCAAAAAATACGGTGTGGATACAAGCTGTAATAAAAAAAATCTCGCTGGGAATCGAACCTATGACCTGTGGGTTACGAGGTGGGCCTCTTGACCATTCTATGGATTTAAGCAATTTATTTTATTTAATTCTCTATGATGATTCTTATCATTTATTATTAAATTTTACAGGTATTGGACAGTGTACCTCGCTCCGTGATCTTAATCTTCAACATAACCAATTGACAAAGCTTCCTGACAGTATAGGGAATTTAGTCAACTTGTGTAGATTATCGATCAAGTGAGACATTTTTGTATTTGTGTGATATTCTTCACTTATCTGTTAACGTATCATGTGATCACTAGTATTATCGATATTTTATCGTATTCAATATTTTAAGTGGGCAGTCCTTTTTATGCGCGTGCACATAGGTCAGCAAAGAATATTCCCTTCGTAACTTCTTCAAAACTGTACAGTTAAAAGGTGTTTTAATACGTCAGGGAAATGCCCATGAGGGTCAGTTGTTAACAAGATATATGAAATTACAGGTCAGGGAAATGAATAAATTATGCATTCTAAAAACATCAAATGCGACTGTCGCTCAGAAATGGTTATCATTATAACTACAAGCTCATAAGAGTAGGAGATCCAAAATATTTATAAGGTATATTTGAAAACTAGGAGATTGGAAGGAAAGATTGATTTGACATGCATTACACACAAATTATTGTACAACTTAAAAGAAGGAAAAGTTATGGTCATAGTCGTGAGACGCATTAGATAAACCGATTATGTACACACAGTTCACAGTTTTCCTTATGTTATAGCAAGAACTACTGTGGGCTCATATATCACTTTGAAGAATTTTTCGATGAGGAATGATTTTTAAGGACAAGGTGCTCAAAAATTGAGCTATTGATATGTCTAATTTCTTTGGATCACCATATTGGGAGATTTTCATGTGCACATTTGAACAATATCCTACCATGATTATGGCCTAATCAAGTGAACTGATGTAGGTACCTTTATGCCGGCAAAAGTAGAACATATTCCTTGACATTTTAATGAATAAGAGGTTGTGTGGAAAAGGTAAGATGTAGTGGTGCGATGGAGAATGTTTTCCGAATCTGCTTTGAAGAATTTCAGCTGTTATTATTATTATTATTTCGCGTGTACAACTAACTTTTTCTTTGATACTTCTGTGCTTTTATGGATTACCCATCTGAAGTTTCATACGTTTATTCATGAATGCTGGTGAATAACCATTTTGAATTAGCGTTATGGAGACTCCAGTTCTCTATTTGGTGTGTCTTATGGGCATATGTGACTGATTCTTATCATAAGGTTTCTTTTTTTACTTGATGGGATAAACAGATAGAAGTCATTTGGCTGCCTGTTGCATTTTGGTTTATGGTAAATTGATGTATGTGTTCTTTTCGAAAACTGGACATCTAAGAAGGGAAGTCTTCTTTCTGACTCAGCTTCTAAAGTAACAGCAACTGAACGATAGATATTATTACAAAAATAATTATTTGACGCTCGCTAGTGGCTGTTAGATGAAGGTGGAGTTCTGGTCATGACCATTGGCATCCACTCGGTTGGGGGTGAAGACAAACACTCGCCGATGACACTGGCTGGTGGTTGCGCTAAAATCATGAATTGATAGGAATCAGAATCGGATCCCAGTGACTAAATGGTCTGCGAGGTGGCCTTACTACTGAGAGGTTTGGACTCGATACCTGATGGGTGCGTACTGGTGATGAGTCCCAAACTAGGACAAAACAACTGTCCAGTACTCCTTGGTGGTTTTCAGTGCTTCTTTAACTGATATCAATCCCCATTAAAACTTGAGACAAGTCAAATCCCTACAAACTAATACTTGAGGACTACCAAAAACTTCAAGGATTTTATTTAGATCAGCATTTTCACAGAAAATGATGGAAATATGATGCACATAACGCAAGTAGGCTTGGAATTTATTTAAAGCTGGTTGTGGAGTGCTCGTTTCTAGGTGTGCCATAAGGTAGTTTGCAAGTAGTGGACTGAGTTGAGGACCTGATAGCCACTCCGTCCTTCTATCGATGTATTTCACGACTAGATATGTAATTTGTGACGTAACCCTCATCTAATGCTCCTCGCTTTCCAGTGGTTCTATGTTTGATATAGTCAACATTAAAACAAACCAAAAACTTAAAGAAACCTTGAATGAAACACATAACATACTTCATTTCAACTTGATAATAGTAGTATTACATTTCTTTTTATTTAGTTTATCTTCGTTTGCTTTATTCAATTTTACGACGATAGTTTGTATGCTTTTCATTTCTTTTTGTTGTCGTTTCGATCCCTTCTTGATACACAAATAGACGGAAATGAAGCAGTGGGGTTGCTTGGATCACTATGCAATAGTAGCGCGTTCCGCAGTTTCGCATTGTTCACTTATCGTGATGGCAGTCTGCTTAAATCGTAGAGCTACCTAATTTTCTGCGAAGCATTATGCGTCAAAGATACTCATATATTAATACACAGTTATGCTTTGTTTTAACCACCTATTTACGTCTTTTTAAGGAAAATCTGTCCAGCTTTCATTATACCACACTGCATCTTTTAAGATGACTCAAACACGTTCTATACAGAATGAAATTTAGGCGAATGATATATGCTGTAGATTATTTTTTTTACCTGAAGATTCTGTATAAAAAGTAGATAAAACCGATCTTAATATTGTGTACTGCATATAAACAAGTTGTTGAGAATTATTAAAAAGATAGTTGCAGCGATGAAAATTTTCTTTTCATTGAAGTCATCAACTAGGCTGTACATTCGCGTATTTACAGCCTAGTTGATAACTTCATCGAAAAAAAGATTCCCATCACTGCAGCTGTCTTTTTAATAATTCCTATGATTTAAGTTGTTAAGACTAAAGTTATAAATATATTATTTTGTATGTCCACTTTGAATTAGCTGTTGTTAGTTTCTGCTTTGACATAAAACGTATCCATTTTATTAAAATATTCAACGGTTAATTCAGTAAACGGTTTTTTCTAAAATCGTGTGTAATTTTAAAAAGATATCATTAAGGCATGCACTCTGTTTGGTTTAGTGGAATGAATGAGTGAAGGTCAAGTCATCTGTTATTTTCATCGAAAGAGGTGAATTTTTAATTTCAAGTTCCATCGTACCATCTATTGAACCTATTTATCGTTAAATGATGTTAGCACTATTAGTGTTTATTCCATATTTGGCTCTTCTTTCATTTTAATTGTGGTTTTATGAAATCTTCATTCAATTAGTGTTAAAATCGTATTGTATTGTAACACGAAACACCAAACCTTTTGATGTAGAGGTCAACTATTGTACTTTTTATATACAGCTCAGATGTGTAATTATTTATTTGATTCATTTTTGTACATTGCATTCCTATATTACATACTTTTATTAGCAGCTTTACAATATTTGCTTATCAGTCACGTACAAGCTGTTTTCATTCTGATTCCATTTAATGTATTCTTTAATGCATTTTTATGCTCACTATATAATATTATTAGTTATTATTATTTGTCCTTTGCTTCAGTAGTGCAGCGCATTTTCATTTGACTCGGTTCTCTACCGTTGTTTTTTAACTGGTTCACTCCCAGGGCTACCCACAGGCTTTCATTACATTTCCATGTTACCTCATCTAAATTACCAATTTTGCAGTCAACTACGGGGTCCTAAACCGGAAGAAAAGGGGAAGGTTGGGGCTACCAAAGCAAACCCAGGAGAAAAAAATCAATCTTTACGGAAACATTGAGGCGCAGGAAAAATGTAAATGTAGTTAACTTCATTTGACATTTGGAATTTGAAATATAGCATAGAAATAATGAAATGATTTGTAGCTCAATTAGAATTTTTCGGTGTGTGTGTGTGGGGGGGGGTTGTATTTTCTGAGCTGACTGGTTTATTTACGAAGCTTTCATTGTCCTTTCAGATATCTTCAATAGTTACTTCAATGGGGAACGTGGTGGTCTTCAGTTTGACTGGTTATCCCCAGGAGTTTTCTTATCATTTGTGATAATTTGTATTGGTTTTTAACCACTTTGCGGTGTGACCTATTCTTATTGATTTATTTATGTCATGTGAAGATTGCTCTGAGTACTAGATTTTTAGGAATTCCCTGGCACTTTTAGTATTTCCACTGTCGAAAATTCTCACACCTTTTTCGCAGTCAAACTAGCATCCACAGTTGTCCACGTGTATTGACGTGAATGAATGCATGCTATGCCTTTTGACGGTTAGTTTTTGCTCCTGGGTTCGAAATGGAGAGGTTCTTCCACTTTGTCCGAATACAAATTATTTTGCGCAGTTGACACACTTTATCTTGTAGGTGGTATTGATCTTGTCTTTTACTTGCTTTTGAGTCTTTGACCTGCATATTATCGAATGAAGGTATGAGTAATTTTTGTAAATCTCGTCATCAGATATTTTTCCTGTAGCATTATTCGTACTTTATCTGTGAGACTAAATGCATATATATATATATATATATATATATATATATATATATATATCAAGAGTCTCATGGGTTTTTATCGATTATGGCTAAATTATAACGGTAATGACTTCCTTTAAGTAATACCAACAAGTATTAACTCACTTGTTTACATTCTTTTACCTGATTCCTGAAGTATAAGGTGAACTAGATTTCTAACATAATTCTAATTTTCTATTGAAGGTATAATCAGCTGGTAGAAATTCCTGCAAGTTTGGCCAATTGTGTAAAACTTGATGAATTTAATGTAGAAAACAATCAGTTATCCTCTCTTCCTGTAAGTTAACGGTCTCTTCTTTCTATACTACATGTTGCTTGTGTGGGTTTATCTTATCGTCTGTTGTAAAATGCTTGGCAGTCATGCGAGGGATCCAGATTTGATTCTTAAACCCCATCCAGTTTACTACCGTACAGTAAACCCAGCAAAGGCGGAAATTCATGCGTAACGCTAGCAATCTCACCACGTACTAAAGAACATCATTGCTACGGCCACTTTAAAAGACTGAAGACCTGTATTCCTCTGGGAACTCAAGGAATAGAAAGAGGAAATCTTAGCGTATAAATATAATCAGATGTCTTACCACTGTATAATTTATTTTTCTGTCCGGTCTGTTTGTTATTTTATTATTTTCTGCATATCTGATTAAGTGGTAACAATTTAGTGTAAACAGTAATGCATTCTGTAATGCGATTGTGTAAAATAATGCGAAATTGGAAAAACTCTGATTTAACGAATGATTGCATTAAATGCATCTCTATAGCAGGTCTCTTAAAATGGTAGTCACATCGTTAGCTGGTGGGATAGACTTCTGTGATCACCAACGCTCAAGACTAGACACGTGACAGCATTTAGCGCCTCCAATAACTAGTCAATATGGCTGTTACAGTCCTGAAGAAGATCAGTCGTAGTCCCTAATAGCTCAGTGGTAACGTCTATGATTGCAGTGTCGATTGGCGCAAATTGGAATTTCAGGGGACACCAATCCTTTCAAGGTTGCAGATATGCCCTATTGATGAGTACCAATAAGCATGAAGCTCAGGGCACAACTGTTTGCGTTCGGCATGAAGTTGTTTTTAGTATTGTGTCCGTATGAAGGTTTCCTCGTTGACCTTTTCTAACCTCCACCATCAGAAGAGTGGGGAGACAGGATAAGCTGATCCGATAGAAACACTCTACTACTGTTGCATCTCTTCACGGACAGTAAGACATTGTCTTTGTTGCCTAACATAGTGTATGTGAATTTCACTACAGGGGTAACTGCTTTTAGTCTAACTGTTATTCGAACTGCCTTTCTAGGAGTGTAAAATCTGCAGGTACATTCGTTCCAGTCAGTTTAGCTGGTCAAGAGATTGCCATATTCAACCCCGGTTATCGATTTAATGTATTGGCTATCAGTAGGAACTCCTTAAAATCCTGGTATACGTATTACCAATTACTCTAAGTTCACCAAAGTCGATTCACCTACATTACTTAAGCTTTTCTCTTAAATGGACATAAAATACCTTAGAAAGTTTCGTTACTCAATTATTGTTTTGGTTGTCTTTTAAACTGCCTTACTAATGGGACTTGTGTTTACTACTACATCCAACTTGAGAATGGCTCTGTAACTAATATGTTTAAACTTTTAAGTTGTAGTCTGCTTTTTACTGAAAGTTTCCATTTTACCACTTGCGTATTCAATGTTTCGATATGTTTGGGAATTTAAGTTAAACGGTCTGGATTTATATTTATTGCCAATTGTGTTTTATTACCTTGCTTTTCAGCATAATCTTCTTTCCTACTTACCTAATCTACTGAATATCACCTTGTCAAGAAATTATTTTACAAACCTTCCCTCCGGTGACCCACAGCAATTTCAAAAGTGTTATGTAAGTTATTATTATTACTGTGAAGGGAAATATTTAATCCTTATAATTATTGTTGTCAATTAAGTACATTATCTATTAATTTACCTTACAGCTTTTTTGAAATACGAATCAGGTGGAGTTAAAGAATGATGATTCAAACGAACGAGCTCAAGAACAACCTTTAGGTGGTCTATCAGAGTTTGCATAGGTAATAGTTTAGTCATAACCGGTATATTGGATTCATTACATATAGTTGACGCTGCTCAGGATTTAGGGGTAAGATTTCATCCAGAAAAGTGCCTTAAACTAAATCCCAACCAATAATTCCTAACTCTAACCCATCCTTACTCTTAGCCTAACGGTCATCTTGCATGAATCTACATCTAACCATGGACTGACACTAATCTAACCCTAAATCTGTATCGGGGTAGGTTCAGTATCCTAATCCCAAATGGCAGTCATTCAGATTCCAGGGAATACTCCCTAGTTTCCAATGGTTTTCTAATCGACACCACTTCGTGGCTCAACGTGAAGCTGTACTTTATGAAGTTGTATGAAGATGGAATTATGGAACTCTCAGAGACAATTGTAACGATCTCGTGATCCATTGGCTTAGTGGTGAACGCTTTGACGTTGGAAATGATAGTTGGTGGGTTCAAATCTCACTGGGCGGTGCAAATGCATCTAGCTGAAGAGTCCCAAATAGAACGAAACTTGCCTCTTGGATTCCAACGCTAGCCTTGCATCTTAGTTCACCAGATGGCTATTTAAATAGTGTAATCCTGACCCTGTCAGCTGCTAATAAATGTATTTATATGATGCACCTTTGTTTGCAATGAATGTAAAGAAATCACGGACTGTTTATCATTTCATATTTGAGTCATTTCACACCCAAATGACTTTATATCCTCTCTCACTTTATAAAGTTATTCTCTATTTTAATAAATTGTTTCGCATTATATAACAAAGCCATCTTAATTAAACAGTCTGATTGTCCGATAGATAGATGAATGGACAATGCGCCAGTTAGTCACACTGTTTCCCTAGCTCCTTTCCTCCCCCTCCTCCTCTCTCTTTCAATACCAAAAATTTTATTGGTTGACCAAATTCTGTTACCTATTCTCTATCGTTTTTCACATTGCCATTGAGTAAAAAGTGTAGTGAATTAAATGTAGCAAGCACCTTATAGTTAGTTGTTAACTTTTGAAGTGGTACATTACTTCAGGAGCTCTCTTGCTCCTAACTAGGTGGCCACGTGTTAAAAACTCTCCTCCTACTGTTGCTTGGGTGGCTAAGTAGCATAACTAGCCGTTACACGCGCGATAGGTCTGATACCTTGCCAACTGCACGAGTAACATTTATCTGTAACAGAATAATTTTATTTGATAAAACAGTGATGGAGTATTGTTTACTTACTGATAAAGTTTCGAGGTCAATTTGTTCTTCATAATCATATCAAGGTGCTCACGCTACTTTTATTATTTGTCATCCTTTGTTTTTATTGGTAATAGTATTTGACATAGCTCTGGTATTGGTGTTACATCATTCCTGCTTTGCACTTGTGAGGTGTAGATTCGATTCTACCTACTTATATTAGTTTTTTAGAGCTGCATGTAGCTCTGTCTCATTCTGTTGTGTGATTGTGAGTCACTGTATGCATTGTAATACCTGAATTTGCTTCTAAGTTAGCAATCCTTTAAAAATCAATATTTCTTCCCCATAAGTAAATCCGTTCTAACTTTCTTATAAATATGTTAATTGTTTCAGAGTGTTGATCACTTTAGCTGAAGTAGATATTACACTCTGTAGTAACTATTCTGGCACTCTGATTTCTCAAACGGTCTCTAGACTAAGACGAATGAAATAACCTCTTCTCCGCTTACAAGCGGGTACTGTCAGCTTGCTGTGCCCAGTTCACGGGTTCGTTTTTCCAGTTTTTTAGCTGCCTTGTTAAACATTCTAGGATGGCTAAGTAGTTATTACTGTATGGCTGGGGATTAGAGGCAGTCTTCAAGATTCTCTTGGACCTAGAATTCATGCCTACTGGGACTCGATTAAAATATGATATAACAGTAACACTCACTGCTAATAAAATGTATTGTTTTTGGATCGTTTTGTATGACTAATCTTCGTCGTATGTCTGTATATCTGTATTTGTAGCAAAAGACAGTGTCACTAGCTTTTATAAAAGAATCAACAGTAGTAAAGATCTTGGATTTTCTGCTCACCTTGACAGCTACTTTACCTATTAATCGTCCAAATGACTACTAAAGCCATTAATCTCATCTGGTAATTCTTTTCACTAACTAACATCTTTGGAGAAGAATATGTGAAGAGGAAATAAAAGCTCGGTGGTAATCACTGTGCCGCATGAAGAAACGGCACAGAACAGAATAGTGTAATGATGTGCTGCTAAAGCCCTAGGTTCTACTTGGAACCCAGGGGACGAATTAGAATAGTAATCCCTGGTTTTTCAGATAATCTCTCACGTGCTATTATCGGGCCTCATACAATAAGTGTAGTTTATAGCCTGATACACTTGGGAAATCTATTACGGTTAGCTGCAGTCAGCATAGGGTAAAAATTCTAGGTCACCGTTAATTTTGGTTCAGTGCTTCTCTACTGTGTAGAGGCTTGACGCGTCTTGAAAACTATTTCCAACAGTTTACAAACAGTTGTTTTCGCTCTATGTTAAAAATCAGGTGGTCAGAAAGGGTAAACAACATAAAACTCTGGTAAAAAACCAACCAAGAATCTATCACCCAACATATATGGCGGAGATGGAAGTGGATTAGACATACGGTGAGAAGACCGTTAATTGATACCACTCTACAGCTCCTTGAGTGGTACTCGAATGAGAAATGATGAGCTGGACTTTGGTCTGAGGGTGACATGGAGGAATTCATATGAGGTGGAAATGAGACCTTATAGGCAGCTGTGAAGTCTGGAGGAGTGCTACTGAAGACTTATGTTCCACTCGGAACCCAAGGGAATGGACTAATATAATATTACAACTGAATACGAATACACGTTACTATTATTTAAAGGGGTGATCAAAAGTGTATTCGTAGGCATATATTTCGAACTTTTCATCTTCCACTGTTTGTTGAAACAGAATTATGGGCATAAAATTGATCACATAGTCAACTACGTAACTTTCTTTTCTCTCAAAATATTGGGACCTAGCAGTTTTATGTAAATAACACTTACAAAATCCACGCATACAATCCAGCTTTCTGCTCAATTTGTACAATAAACCATTAGGAGGCGAAAGAAATAAAATGTAATATACGTGATGTGCGATTCTTTTCCCCTGCAGGCTACTTTTGTTCATTTCGTTAACTAAATGATCATGAGATGGTAGTATCATGTGCTCTAAACCTCCTACTCATGTGATATGGTATGTTCTGGTTTTTGGTTCGTTGATTTATCATTTTGAATGTCCGTACTTATATATATATATATATTGCCCAATGAAAGTCATGAAAAGGCATGTTTTTTTCATTCTATGTCACAGATATTTTTATCATCACACTCCTTTTCTCTCATTTTACAAGCGTATGTTTAGGCTAGATTATTTTTGAGGATGGCTGGTAGTGTAGTCTTTGATTTTTGTCGATGAGTGGGTGTTTTTCGTACTAACAATCTCAGGCGTAATTCACTACGCTTTTGCTAATTTAAGGAAACTGGTATTTGTCTATAGACTAGGTTATATTAAGTGAATACAAAAACCTTTATCTGCTGTACATATGTGAGCCGACAGTAAAGCTCAGGTATTCCTCACAAAAGTGAAAGGCCAGATGCGAACGTCCGGCGCTTACAACTGGACTGGTGGACATGCCGGCCTACCTAATGGAACTGGAAAACTTATTCGAAACCTACGGTGTACATTTGCTCCAAAATCCGAACAGGTCTAATGGTGTATGAGCCTGTTTTAGCCACCGGAATCTATTGGAATGCATGTGTTGATGCCAGTCCACTACTACCCTGTGGATCAGGCTTCAAGTCAAAGGTTTGGAGGCCGCCTCTTGAGACAACCACCTGCTTTGGTCTGACCGTACGAGTGGTATCCTAACCTTCGGACACATAATGAGACAACATTTTTTATGGCGCCTCAGGAGGTGCCTATAACCTACCAAGTTTGTTTTAACAATAAATTTATTGTCTTTAAAATGATACATTGGGGAGTAAACTTAAAATGTTTATCAGAAGACATGTTTTGATTTCATTTTCAGTAGGTAAAATATTGCAATTCATGTTCACTTTTTTCTCTCGCCCTAAAAAAGTCGACATGATTAAAATTATTATTTAATTCGACATAGTGACAAAAAGATGAAACTTATAAGGGATAATAGTTTTTTTCAAGTGTTAGTTTGTAGGGATTTTATTGGCTTCAAGTTGTATCACGGATCAATGCCATTTAGAGAACCATTGAAAGCCAGCATGGAGTACTGAATAGTTATTTCGTCCTAGTTTGGGACACTTTATTGGTATTCACCCACGACCCCACCAGTGATCCGACGCAGTACGTCCAAACTGAGAGGCTATCTCTCTGACTACTCAACCACTGAGAAGGAATCCAATGGCCGCCCATGAATTCGTGATTTTTAGCGCCACCGCCAGCCAATGTCAACTTGAATAATAAAATTTGCAAGTGTAATAAGAGGTGAATATTAATCACCTAGGGCATGGAAACTAAAATACTATAGGATTAGAAATATAGTAGAAAAATACGTAGAAAAAGTTTTTTACCGATAAAGAAACATTATTATTATTGCTCCCTTGGGTTCCTAGTGGAACATAAGGCTTCAACTGCACGTCTCCATTTGATTCTGTCTTCTGCTGTACTTTTCACCTGCATCCATGTTAGTCCATACTGTTTCAACTCCTATTCACACGATCTCCTCCATGTCACCCTTGGACGTCCCACACGCCGCTTCCCTTTTGGGTTCCACTCGAGGGCTTGGCGCGCGATGTCACCCAGCAGTCTCCTCAGCGAGTGTCCGATCAATCTCCACTTTCTCCTGCATATTTGTTGGGCGATTGGTTCTTGCTTTGTTAGTTCCCATAATTCCTTGTTGGTGATTCTTTCCGGCCTGGTCATCTGATCTTCAGTATAGAGCCAGCGAAGACAGTTGCTAATAAAGGTCTGCAACAGGCTGTTGGAAATATTTTTTGTGACCCGCCCACCTAGTTTCTGATACGTATAGAAGAACTAACTAACTTGACGTTTGTATTGAAAATCCGACTGGATTTTGTTGTTGATGCTGAGTGACGAAGATTTCCAGATTGATTTCAGGTTGATGAATGTGTTTAAAGGAACATTGAAGCAATATATTTGTTTATATGACTGAAAATGAAACGAAGACAATGAAAGAGATAAATTCAAAAAAACCAAGTGGGAAACAATAGTTGACATTTATTGTTATTCTGTGTAAATGATGTTAGTATAACAGATAGGGTTTATTTTGAATTTATATCAAAGAAGAGGCGTTTAGTGAAGACTTACTCTTCAGTGGTATCATTTTTCAAATTGTGCAGCCTCACGTACATGTATTACATTATCGTAGCAACAGAAGGAATGTCTCCATTAAAATGCTTAGTGGGAAAGTAGAAAATATAAGTTTAGAAAACAAAATTCACAAGTCAAATGTTGTGGACCATTGTAAAATCAGTGATTTTTTTTGTCTAAACATTGGCGCATAACGTTTTCTTAAAATGTAATATTTCTCTATTTCCACTTATTATACGTCTACTCACCATGACACTGACTTTGATTTGACCTTTTTTCAATTTTAGTTTACCTTTACTCAGTCGAGTTACATCATTCAGTTTTCTTAATTTGCTTTGGTCTACCTGATTAGTGTTTTCTCTATTACATAATTTAAATTTTTTTGGTTGCTATCTGAAAAACAAGATTTTAATGACACATGTTCGGAAATATTTATTCAGTTGTTACGATTATGTATTATATGTGTATGTGATTTTACAGCTTCGTAGTGATAATCATGAAAAGGGTAACTCTTCGCTGAATATCTCATTCCTTTTATTTGTTTTGTGTTCTCTCTGACACATATATTTTTGTTAAATTTATTTTCTCTTAAGGGTTTTCTCTCTGTTATTTCCTTGGGTTCCGAGTAGGACATACGGTTTTCTCAACACATCTCCATTTTCAAGTACTGGTTTTGTAGGGATTTTGTTTGATTCTATGGAGGATTTCACCATGAGCTGACATCAGTTAGAGAATCACTGGAAAATCTGGGAATACTGGACAGCTGTTTCGTCCTAGTTTAGGACTCTTCAGCAGTAAGCACCCACCTGGATTCGAAACCAGGACCTTCTGGTTACAAGGCGAGCTCGTAGACCATTGAGCCACTGGGACCCGATCCAATGGTTCTTGAATTCTAACTTCTGCCACTTTACGACATAGCACGACCACTTCGCAATGTCTTCTTCGATGAGTTACTGCCTCATCTTCGACCTGCTGTACCCTACTGGTCGCGGCTTCCCAATAGAACCCCAGGTTAACTGCCTGAACAGGGCCAGTTGCTAGTGAGCATCAGATTAATTTTCAAGTATTGGTTTTGTAGGGATTTTGTTTGACTGTATACATCTCCATTTCACTCTGTTCTTTACAGTCCCCTTCAGTTGATTCCACGGATAGCCATAAGCTTTCATTTCTTCGTCATATAATTTCCCTTGTGTTACTTTCGGATACCTAACCGGTCGTTTCTCATTCGAGTTTCACTCGAGGGCGCCTCGTAAGGGATTTCACTACCTATGTTTTCAAAGTTTCATTTGACTGTGAAAAAGATTGTTTATTTGTAGTTTGTAGAAGTGAATAACCTCTTTTTTAAATTGGGGAAAATTAGATCATCAGCTTTTTAAATTTATATTTCACTGCATTGGGTTTATTCTTTATTCCAATGATGTCAATTTCGCTAACTATTGGTATAAATGAACTGTACTGGCTGTTAAGTTATTAGATGTCAATTTTATTAACTTTTTCCATTATATCTTATGCAATCTCTTGAACACCTTTACTTGACCAATTTACCGTTCTAACCATTCAAATATAAATTAATAATGTAATATAATTGTATTGATAGAGAGATGTGCCCTTCTGTAAAAGAGTAGGTGAACTGATGAGTGAACATTTATTTATTATTTATTTTATTTATTTATTTTTGATTACAGCTTGATTCCACACTGTATTTTGGTAGAAGTATGGAATTTTCAGCATGGATATCGGTAGCCCAAATTTTGCAGGCCGACCATAGATATCAGGTGTGCGTCGGTAGCGGATCGAACCTCGGACCATGTGCATGGTCGGCGAGAGTCCTAACCACTGTGCCACCGACACATTGAGGGCGGGGGGAGATAAAACAGATCATCATATAATATGGGAAAGAAAAATTAGTGTATCTGCGTAACTCATTGTTTCCAAATAAATGACGAACAGTTGACCTGAGCACACAAAAATATTGTAGCTTGATATCATGCCATCGTTAGAGAAGATAACGTAACATTTTGGTAATCCTACTTAGTTTACGAAGGCCCCGAAAAGGGGGAATTTCGGGTGTAAGAAATAACCTTCTGTCTGATAAAGCTTCACCATACAGAAAAAAAGCTTATCCTCCTATGGAATCCGGAAAACTCCTCAGTTCCACAATTATTAAGTCAGGTAGGTTTTTGTAAATTCTGTTCAAAACAGCCCAGTCATTATGAGATTAACATGTACAGTGACAATCGCTAACAAAGGTCATGTGTTATTCCCAGTTATTAAGAAAAGTGTATCAAAGTGTATGAGAAATAGCAGTCTGTGAAATACAATGAATAATTCTATGTAATCGAGAAGGCATACGTATAGTTAGATTACTGATGATTGATAATTCGCCTCAGTGGTAGATAAGTTCACTTGATACATGATACACAGTGCTATATTACTATTATTATCATCGATAATTAGACTGTCACTGTATTTTATATTAAGTAATATGGAATCAAGGATGTTAATTGCCTAATAATTATTTGCGTGGTCTGACGAGCCATATACCCCTCCTATAATTCTTGACATCAATTCACGCAATTTCTATCCCTCCGAAAGCAATTTATATAAAGAAGGGAAATTATAATATTTTGAGCTAGTTTTCTTTCGTAAATATCGTGAGTAGGAGAAAAGCTTATTCTCTGGATTTTGTCTGCGTTGTTTCATCCAATTCATCGGGTGTTGGGTACTAACGCATTTTGATATATATATATATATATATATATATATATATATAATAGTAGCTCTGATTTGTGAGCACGTCTGCGTTTTTCCTGAATAATTTCCGTCTGTCTCACGTGATCAAAGCCATTTTTTATATTTTGTCTGTTTAATCAATCACATGACTAGATTATTTTTGGCAAGTATTTCCTTTCTTCTTCTACCAATTGAGTTTGCCTGAATTATAATATAAACTATTGCATAGAATTGGTAGTATGGAGCAAGCAGTTATGTATCTTCGTACAACTGAGCTAGTACTGTGGCAATCATTTCTCTATGATATACTTGGTTGGTTTTCACAAATACATCAAGAATGATTTGGTTTTGCAGAATGTTATTATTATTAATTGTTCTTTGTGTTCTAGATGAAACATTGAACTTCAGCAGCACACTTCCATAGTTATTCTTTTCTCTGGCGTCTTTTTTTAACTGACTCTGCAACTACCCATAATCTTTTGCTTTCTGTTCACATGATCTCTTTTCTGTCACTCTCGAACGTATAACTTCTAGCTCACCATTCGTGTTCCACTTTAGAATCCGACGTGTGATGTCACGTGACGGTCCAATCCATCTCCACCTCTTTTCGATTATATTTTGCACAATAGGTTGTCGGCTGGTTCACTTTCAAGGTCCCTTGTTGCTTTTCCTTCCCGATCAGTCATCTGATCGTCAGTATCCGGCTGAATACAATACGACCATCATAGTTCTGAAAGTGGTTTACAGCAAAAAGATAGTGTGGCAATGGTGGGCAATGGATTATCCTCTTCCCTTGTTCGCGAATGTGTCATTTGGAATATGTAAGATCTTTGTCATGGCTGATAAAATTACTAGCACGATCTATCATTACTAGGCACAATACATTTCTAGTGTAGTCGGTGAATTTTATTTGAAAATAATAAATAAGAGCTTGTGTTTGGTCACAAGAACCACCGGAAGTATCTGGATATTTATTGGGTCTATGTTAAGAGACTTTGATGAGTTTAATCTTTTTCATTCTAAGCCTTCGATTTCTTCTGTCATTGCAATGAGTAAGTTATAAGTTCGAGAAAGCTCTTCGGTGGTCTGATTATAGTCATCAGTCTAACAAGCAGTTCCTTTTAGAAATCTTAATAGTTCTCGTGAAGGTATTAACTAATTTTCAATTTTTTAGTCTCCAACTTAGGTTTCCTGCTTGGGTGAATCTTAGGGTAACAATTATTTCGATTTTAAGGTGACGTTTATACCACAATGCTTGGTGTCATCGCGTATTTCACTTCCATAGAATTTCATTCCCCCCCCCCCATCCCTTTCTGTTCCTATCAGAATACAGGTCTTCAAGCGTGAACTTTAAAGTTTCAGTAGCAGAGACGCTCTTCTTACGTCTGCTAGCCTCACCCCCAACCTTCCCTTTTTACGGGCTTTTCGCTCCCAGCTACTCGCGATTTAAGCGTGATTTGGTCGGGGATCGAACCTACATCCCATGCGTGGTTGGCAAGCGTTCTATCATTTAACCACCGGCCCACATAGAATTTCATACTCATGATAAATGCATTTTGTATATATGACTCTCCCTCAAGTCTTATAAAAGGTTTGTTTTTTCTGCGTGTGGAAAGCCATGGGTTTTTTGAAACAGCGGTTTGAGTTTTGGTTAAAACACTAAAACTCACCTGAGCAGGAGTGGCATACAAGTAAATCAATTTGATTAGTGTATTGCTAATTATTTAAGTGGACAGATAACTTTATGTTTATTACTTCTCATCCTTTTCCTGTATCCTCCGAGGTAGTTATTGTAAAATTACATGTCTCTTTTTTTAGAGTACAAGTTTACATACGATAGACTTTCTGGCTTTACATTCTGTTTTCAACTCCCTTTGTTTTTTAGACAATTAATATGGATCATAATCAGATTACAAACATTCCAAAATCTATGTTCAGTTTGGCTACAAATTTGACAAAACTGAATTTACGTGATAATACATTGGCTAGTTTAATTGGACCAGGTTCGTTTTTATGTTATGTCTGTTGCATTCGTAGTAAATTCAAATAAACAATGTTATATTTCATTTAGCTTTAAACATTGTTTTCACTGTACAAGTGACTTTGTAATCGGTTTCTAAATGTTGCTTTTACATAAATGGACTAGTATTTTGATTAGTCATTGTTTCTGTGTTCTCATGTTTCTATCTGATTAAGTTGTTCAGTCTAGTGTATATAAATATATAGAAAAGTTACAGGATATTTTCGTTCTAAATGAAACAGGGAGAGAATTAGTGCTACAAGAACCGAAGAGTCTAGGAGAAAATAGCTCAAAGTTGGTCGCCTACGGCTTAATTGAGACGGTTTTTCAGTCAGGTTTGTACGAAGACTCTTCTACCGGCTATTAACCACCGCAAAGTAAATCGGTATGTACAATTTTCTCCGTCAATCTCTTTCCCCCTCCCTTTTCCTAGAGTAGTGAGATAATATATATCTGGCTTACTAATCGTCTGGGGGAAACACCGTACTACTGTTAGAACCTCCACTCGCCAGCAATTTTAGTCATGAGAACCCGAAAAGAAGGTAAACGACTAAGTGTGCTGGTAACTGCTTTTAGTCTTACTACAATTCATATAACCTTCATATCATTGTAGAGCCTGTATGAAAATAAGCGTTTAATTTTCATTTCTTTGTTGGTCATACAAAACTACAGTTGTATGCCCTAAATGTTCATAACGTTATATGTCAGGAAGTGTTTTCATATTTATATTCCTTCATCCTTGTGACGCTGAAAGAGTACAGTGAATTGTCATTAAGATTCATTAAAAGGTATTTTATGATCACCTAATCCTTTCACTCTTCACATGAAGGAGGTCATGTAAAGAGGAGATGAAAGCATTTGGGCAGACTTGGAGCCAGGTGAAAAGTCTAGCAGAGAACCGAACACAATTTAGACGCGCGGCTGAAGCCCTATGTTCCTCTAGGAATTAAAGGAAATAATAATAATCCTTTCACTCTTATGCTCCCAAGTGGAAATCGAACTCAGAAAAAAAGAATTCGAAAATAATGTTTCGCTAAATTAAAACGAAACACATCATACCTCTGTCCATATATCGGAGGAAGTTAACTGCACCACTTTTGTGTTGAAAAATTAGTGCGGACACCATCACTTAATGGACATGAAAGTGCAATCAGCTGAAGAGTTCTAAATTGGACAATATGCACATCCTAGGTCCTCTACTGGCTAGCATTAACCGAATAACTACACTCATAAATCTTATTACGCATATCTTGAATTATTTGCGCTTTGTATTCTATAGTGTATTAGTTTTAAAAGCGGCTCATAAGTTTAGCCACCAAAACCATTGGGTCACTAGTTTGGAACCCATTACATCAATTTAGGTTCGCACAGCTATGTAGTATCATATTAACCCTCACATGCAATAGATGCGATTCATCGCCTACCTCATGAAAATGAGACTGGATGTTGAGTAACATGTTATTCACTACAAGTAACTGTTTTTGTATCAACATTGTATACCACTGATTGATTGAGATGAGTGGTTGTATACCACTTGCATCCAACCCGGTACACCGCTGATGAGCTTGGTCTCAAACGAGCGGAACGGCCATCCATTGTTGAGATCACTTCGATTTGGCTATCAAATACTAGTAGCATATGTAAGTGGTATACGGCTACTGAATTCAATCAGTCATTAGTTTCTAATTTTATGCATTTATGCTTGGCCTCATATCGTGGTCTGAATAAAGCGGTTTTCAAAGTAAGGTGTGGTAAAATTTAACCTCCTGAAACAGTGTAAATTACAAACTAAGAATTTGATTTTAATTGTATTCTCTGATTAATAAGCTGAAAATTAGTTGTTTTCTTGTTTGTATCACCAACCTTACTACAACAGTGTGACGTTAATTCGAAACATCAAATTGCAGTCATCGTATGTTATAACATAGTTGTTAAAATGTTATTATCATGTCTGAAATGTTGACTTTTTGTCCTTAAATGACTGACAGTATAAAAAATATCTACTCGTGTGGTGGTCGGGTTAAAGTATCTATCGTTATGTAAAATTACCGTAATACAGCTTTTCCAATACAAAAATACAACATATAAAACTGTCTAACACAACGCTGAACGAGGAGTGGTTTAGTAAGAATTGAAGGCTGAAAACCTGTCTATATTTGCCGCAGAAATTTCATACTTTGTATACCTATTTGTTAGTTCGCATTGCAATAGAATATTTGGATGAAATGGACTGGTTTTTCGACAGAATATAAGCACGGATATGGAGAGCTCGCCTGGCATCTCCCATCCTACATTCCTGTTGCACACGTTTTAATTGGTTGTCCGCAAACGGACTTTTGTATTGCATAGCGGTTCATTCTACTCTACTTTACGTTGGCTGTGAGCGTTGGCTCTAAGAGTAAGAACGTGTTCTTCGCCACTACTCTTCCTTTCATTCCCTATCGGTAACTGCTAATTTGGCATGGTGGTCAGGATTGCTTACAACAACAGCCAAACAAGCTACACTGGATGGAACGAACAAAGCCTACGAAATCGTCACTGGGATGGCCGTTAGAATAAAAACAACTACCTTATCAAATGGTGAGTTGTTTGCACTATGTTTGAGGTCTAAAGGCGATATCATACTACTGGTGTACAGGGGTGTAACAGCAGTGAAGTGTTCCCCACCCCCTCCATGATTAGAAAATGTCAGCCCTAGAAACTCTACATTCTAACTTAGCCTGCTGCAGTTTGTGACCAAATGTGTGGTTTTCATACAGAAAAAAAATCCAAAAACCGCCTCAACTAGGTCATGTGTGACTGACTTAAGCCGTTATTCCATAGGCCGTGTAGTCAAGTAACACTAATTCTCTTTCCGTAATTTGACAAATTGTTCTGATTACTTACTCTTTCCCTCGCACATGTGTTTGTCAATAGAATCTGATACGCTTTGCTGTGTATGGTTCCCACATTAATTCACCTGACAGCCAGAAATAAATATAACAGTTCAACTTCGTAGACATTAATTGTCATACTGTTTGATAGCTTACAGGTTATGTATATTGTGTCAGCCTATCCAATTGTTCATAGTTCAACTGTGGTGCATTGAATTTTGTTTTGAAATCAATAATGTTCATTTGTTGCACAGGTATATACAATCAATTAATTAATTTAAAAAATATCAATTATTGAATTATTTGTTTTTCATTTTGCTTTCCTTGTTTATGAATTACTGTTCAAGATTTGCACGAATTAAAAACATTAGTTGAATTGGATTTTGGCTCCAATCACTTGACAGAACTGCCTACAGAAATCGATACCCTTATTGCTTTGGAGGTGTTACGACTAAACTATAATCAGTTGACTGTGAGTTGTTTGTATGTTGTCCATATTATTCATACATTTATTTCTTACATACTTTTTGTATTAATAAATTGGAAATATGACCCATTCGCTTAGACACCGCACTTACAGTCAATTTTTATCGGGTTCGACTCTCGTCCTACTCAATTTAGTCTGAACAACCAGTTAGTGTTATAGTGTCAGAAGACAAGGGAAATCGATGACAGGATTATTTGATTGACAACTCGATACATACATATAAGGAAAATACGTCTACCATTAGAATCACAATTTGTGCATGTCTTCCAAATTGTGCTTGTTTTTCTCCCTTCCATGTTTACCATGTTGTTTGACAGACAGGTGTCGTGAATTTCTTCTCTTCGCCGCTGAATCCATCTCTTAGCTATTCAGTATTCTTGTAGACGATATACACATTTATGTTTGTATTTGTATACTACTTATAAATCTTGTGAGTAGCACAGGCCACAGTATCATCAGCCCTGAATCAGTAAGTGTCGCTCATAGTTTTGAACATGAAAAATCTGTCCCTGAGAATCGATATGAAACAACTCTGATTTTTTAAGTGTTGTCCCTGATTTCGTGTTTATATCATGAAGTGACTTTGGGTGAGAAATGATTGAAGATGAGGGAGTGTTGGACAACTGTTTGTTCCTTGTTTTGAATCGTTGAGTTGTATGCACCCATGACCCCATCGGAGCTGGGACGCATGCGCTTGAGGTTAAAAAGCGAACTTGTCTTTTGTTCAACCATTGTGATGGAATGCAGGTCTGACTGTTGATTTCCTACTGGATGAAGTTGTGTGTAGTTGTAGTGAGAAGTCATGGCCAGTCGGATGTATGAGGTTGTCCTTGCGGGCAAATATTCGCTGATGACGTTTGATGATGGTTCCGCCATTTCTTGCAAATCGCCAGAGGTTATCATTGGTGCTTACGGTCTCCGGTGGCGCTATGGTGACATATTGCTGAAGAGTTCGAAACTGCTTTCCAATACTCTGTGGTTTTTCATGGTTCTCTAACTATTGCCAGTTCGTGTAGAAACTTGGAAATAAATGTAAATATGTGCTTTCTTGATGGGCATACATTTTCTACAAAAAAAACAGTAAGCAACTTGACCAAACACCCAATGCAACTCTGTTCTCTGAAATATCCTCTATAGAAAGACCTCGGAAAAAAATACGGAAGATAAGATTGGATGGCAGCGGTGAGAACAATAAGTTTATTAGACAAAGAATACATTGCCCATTTTTGTATATTCTACCAATAAAGAATTTGATTAGTTTTCTAAGGTCGAGCGTCAGTGGTTTTCTAATCAAACCATGGCAAAATCTTCTGCCTCAGCCCAATGGCTTAAATTGTTGATTCCCCTTTTTAACAAGTTTTAGCCTGCAAAATGTAGTTATTTTTAAAAGTAAGCAAAATTAAAAAATATGCAAAATCTCTTGAAATTGCTTAGTAAGAATTTAAAAAAATGTTACGGTCCCATAATTGTTTGCATTTCTGAGTGAGAGTGTATCTGTCGAACTGCGTCTCATGGGTTTAACTATTCTACTTCCAGTCAGTTGGTCACCAGTTCGAATCCTGCTTCATCTACTGTGGTTTGGGCAAACAGCTGGTATCATTAGCCCTCATATAGTAGGTGTGGCTCATGCCAATTGAATGGAATTTCCATTGGGAGTGTTTCTGTTAAAATAACCTCTGCTTTTAGCGTTGAATTTGTGGATTCATCTCTGTAAATTAGTAACATGAAGACGCATCACCTCAGTTACTGTGCAGTAAAAGGATGCCACTATCAATACCGACAAGTTGGAAACGATGACCACTAGGCTAGTACTTTGGCTAAAGGATTGGAACCGACTGGGTTGCGCGTATTCGTATCTTGTTTAGGATGAAACATATATGCTGCTTTCATTTACATAACTTAACGAATGAAGAATTAAAGATATTTTCCTTTTCTTTCTATGCGTTTCATAATATATTTTATTTATTCCTCTTCAACTCAAATAACTTTTGCCAATGAAAATACCAACATAAGGTGTCTGTCTTTCATCTTCACTGGATATCACTTTCCGAAATAAACAATTCCATTAGGAAATTCAGCTGTGCTCGGTCGTTCTATTATTTTGTGTGATGCACGTGTTAGGAACCAGTAGCTGGATACTGTTGGTGATATGGTTAAAAACAGTCCTCAGTGATACAATAGTTGTATTCAATCCATCTGATTTCTTAGATCCTTTAAATCCTCATGCTTTTACACGGTACTATTCTGTCTTCTGTACACTTCTATTCGTTATAGTGCCTTCGAATTTCTTTAATCGTCCTTTTCTCTATTTTTATGTGCTGCATGGGATGTGGCAACTTAAACTGTTGCAATTCTGTGCAAAGATCTACATTGAGACTAAGTCATTAAGTTCGATAGCATATTTTCTTACCTGCAGCACACCAAATATGTTGGAATATATAAATAGAATAGTTGTTTCAATCTCTTTTTGATTTAAACCATAGATATCAATTCATCACCTTTTCATATCTTATTAGTTTGCTAATATCAGTCTGAAAGCTACTCTGTTCTAATCTTCCAATAAAGGTTTTGTTAAACTGTATCACAAAAATATGTAGCACGAAGTCATTTACGATGAACCTATATGTATTGTTGGCTAAGTTAAACTTTAAGCACCACTAATTACCAGTGGAGTCCGGATGCACCAATGACCTTGAAACTCTAACTGATCAAGTTAGTGAAACCTGGCGAATAATATTGTCATCATCAATAAAATATGCTTATCGAAGTACTATGCTATTGTTAGGAATTTCCGTCAAATTTCAGTTTAGGTTGGGTAAAGATTAAGTAACGGTTTACGCCAAGGACAAGTTAGGGCTAGGTTAACCTAATAAAGGCGGCAATACGGTTGGTTCGAGTTTGATTACAATTAGGTGAGGAATATGTTCACGTTAGGGTAAGGATCATGAAAGGTTAATTTTATTATTAGGTTTAGAAGACCTAAACAACTGCATGCATAGAATGTGGTTAAATTATTCTGTTAAAATAAAAATAGCACTCGTGCACGGTGGTAGAATATAGTTCCATTGTGGGTAACATTTATTCTGATAAAGTCTCACATTGTTATACAGGAATATTTACTGATGACGTTTCGAGCACAATTTATTGTTCAGGAAATATTACTGTATTTTATGAGGATTTATAAAAATAAATTTTACCCATAATGGAATTATACTCTGTTGATACTCCGACCTAAAATTGAGAGCTGTTTTTATCATACGTGAGAGAAAGGTATCCTCTGAAACACTGTTATACAGTTTTTGTGCATTTATTTAATAAATATATGTATTCTATACACAAAAGTGCCTTCTTCACATGATTGGTGCGTTCGTGGTCATTTGCTGATTGGTAGTCAGTGGTGCTTAAAGTTTAACTTTGCCGTATTCTTCACTTTTTGTCATTTTCCAAACTGTGAAAATATTTACTAGTCTTCTTTTTGTAATACACAAGTTTGTCTATTGTAGCATCCACTATTTCGACTCTTTCTTACTATATTTTGGAAGTTTAACAACTTGGTTTAGACGTCAGTCATTAATAAGTTTCAGCACATGCCACTTCCCGTCACAGTTAATCCTGGGGTTTGAATCCCGATCCCACTGATGGTGGTATTATTAGCCGCCATATAATAAGTATGGCGCATGAGAAACCGTGTTTCGGATAATAAAGTTCGAACTAAACCTGCTCATTTGAAGTAATTATGCTTCGATTCATTTGTTTGTCTGTCCAGTGCCAAAAACATCTTGTTGGGTAGATTTTTTTTACTGATCTTCTCTGGTAACCGCGTCTCTGAAATGAAAATCCTTAAATACAAAGAGATTTCATTGTTCAGAAAGTGAAACAAAGATTTAACCTTGTTTTAAGTCAATATTTGGCACATCAAAATTGCTTGAAGCATTTTCGGTTGCTATCGTGATTTCAGTCATTTCTCTAGAAATGTGAATCATGTGAGGTTTACTTTCAGTAGTCAGGATAGCGGATTTGGGAGAATTACTATTCTACTGAGAAAAATAGAAGCTAAGTTGAATAGGTTTTTAGCTTTTATAATTCACCCTCCTCCACTCCTCCCTGCATTTTTTAATCTTAGCATTGATTAAGTCTATTCTTGACAGCAGGTCTTATGATACCATGTGACTGATTTGAATGGAATTTGGCACCTAGTAGCTAAATCACATTCCTTTAGGAAAAGGTGACTCTCATTATCTATGTGCATGTGATTTAGGTTATCCTGTTGCCAAATCAAGGCATCCCAGTGATTCTTTTATTTTGATAATAAAGTGCCTTCATTCATCATAGTTTTACATAAAATTTGTTTTGTATTATATTTTAAAAGTTATCGTATTGATTGGGCTTTACATAGGCTCATGTTTTACATGGAGAGACTTTTCCAAACATATTTGGAGCAACTGAATACTTGAAGACATAAACTCCGGACAGATCCACTGATGATAAACAGGTTATATGTTTTGCGACTCAGCTTTCTGTCACGATAAGAGGATATTATAACATCCTAGCCTAACCCTGGATAACAAGAAACATTCACTATCAATGGGAGAAATCTAAAGGAAATCAGCCGTCTTACTTACCTATACAGCATCGTTTGAACAGACCTTCATTAATCTGTAATCATTGTGGAAATCTACTGCATTCATCACTGATGTCAAGTCAGTTTTCCGTGTTTCAAAGAGTTGGCTTGAGCGCCACCGAAAGGATTCCTAAGAATCAGAAGACTTTTATCAACAGCTGTCTTCACACCATACTGAAGATACCATGGTCAGAAAGGATAAGCTATAAAGAACTTTGGTAACGAACAAACCAGGGACCTATCACCGAACAAATATGTAAAAATTGAGAAGTGGACTGAATATCCACGCCGAAGAGATCATAGAGTGACATCGCACACTCCAGACTATCGAGTAGAACTCAAATGGGAAAACGACGAGTTGGATGTTGCTTCGATGGTAAAATGGGGGAGTTGGTGTAAGCCAATGAAACGAAAGCTTTATAGGTGATCGTGTTTCCATCTAAAGAGGATTGAGAAGCACATGATGAAATGAGTTTGTTCTGTTATGGCCCTGTGTTCCGCTTGGAGACTAAGGGAGTAATAATAATAGTAGTAATAGCGCTTGTGTAAGGTGTATAAAACGCTTTTACAATATCTAAATGATTTTTTAGTTGAAAATGGCATTTTCTGGTACTAAGTTCCAAAAAAAAATATTTAAACTTATTTCTGATGTTGCTGTGCTCCCCCTATACTGGATTACTTAACTGAGAACTCTACGTTGTTTCCTAGACTTCGGCCATTCAGTCTAGATTACACAACAAAATCATCCACCTGAACCACAGATCTTTTTCATCTTTTGGAATTACTGTCTGGATTACTGGGTTACCGTCAAAGAGATTAAGGAATAAAGTTATTTACAGAACCATAACTGTATTGCATTAGGTCCTGTTGCAGGACTTATGTGCTTACTTAATGTTTGCGGAGGACATTATCTGTGTAACGAAGTTGATTTAAATTTTGCACCGACTGATTACATTGAATCAAAACGGTTGTAATCAAAAAACAACAAGATTTTGGTTATTGTTTACAAATCACTGGGAACAGTGCTACACTAAGAGTTGTCAACTACAAATAATTATAATTTCCAAGTGTTCGTTTTGATAGGTTCCAAGTTTGATCACGGACTGATATAAGTTAGAGAAGCCCTGAAAACGGGGAAGCAGTGGATGGCCGTTTTGTCCTAGTTTTCGAATCTTCAAAAGTACGTTACCGTGACCTCAGTGGGGATCGGACTCAAGGCCTTTAGGTTATGAGGCGGATTGGTTGATCTTACAACCAACGAGAGAGATTTCGTTAGCCCTATGACTTCTAACTTCAGTATGAAGTTCTTGTAGGAAGCCGTGATCAGTAGGGTCCACCAAGTCGGGTTTGAGGACAAATGCTCGCTGATAACATTGGCTAATGGTAGCGCTTTCTTCCGTGAATAGACAGAAGCTCGATCTCATGGATCATTGGATTTCCACCCAGTGGCTGCATAATCAATGAGTTCACCACGTAATCCTTATTTTCTGGGATTCGATCTCCTGTGGGGTGATCGTTTCGCATCACGAAAACTTTCGAAACCACTATGAAGCTGCTGCCCAGTGCTGCCTGGTTTCCAGTGATTTTCTAAGTGATATCTATCTGTGATCAACTTGAGACCATAATTTAAATTTTAAAATTTTCCACTTTTCATTTCACCTTATTTCTGAAAAAAAAATTAATCACAAATACTGTATTTTCCATCCGAATTCTTCATGATATATATATCAACACGAGTCCACCAATTATTGAGGCATACAAGTTATAAGTGAATCACTTTAGTTGAAAATAATAATCGTTTTCTTGTTTCAGTGTTGATGATGCTGTTAAAAAATTTAAACACCTTTACTTCGATCAATGTTTTGGCCTCTTTATGTAATTTAAATGTCTTACTGTTGTTTATCTTTTTTTGTGTATCGATGGTATGGGTGAGGGTACATCTGATACAAAATTTCTTATAGTCCATATTTACTCTTGCTATAAATAACGAAAAAAGGACAAAAACAAACAAATGGTTACTATCCCCACCCCGCCAACAGGCTGTTTGTTTTAAAATTTTGTGGAGGTGTTAAACGACAAAGCGCGTGTGTGGTGTTTACTTTTTTCTTTTGGTGTAATGTTTCATATTGAATATCATTTCTTCTGTTTGTACGCATTTCAATTATTTTCTCCAGCCTATTTAAGTATTAATATTCTTGTAAACATCTTGTTAGTGTGTTTTTTACGGGTTGATCACGGATTGATATCAGTTAGAGAACCTTTGAAAACCAGGGAGTACTGGACAGCTGCTGTTTCATCCTAGTTTGGGAATCATCGGCAGTACACACCCACTGGGTTTCGAACCCAGGACCTTCCGATTACAAGACAAGCTCGTATACCATTCAGCCACTGTGACCCGATTCAATGGCTCATGAATTCTAACTTCTACCAATTCGTGATTTAGCGCGACCCCAACAATTTTCGTTGGTGGGACATACATCCACACACCTGACATCTAATTGGACCTCACTGATCACGACTTCTCACTAGAACTCAGGAAACTCCAACCTATAGCAAGTCACTAGCGAGCAGTGTGTTTCTCTCTATGCTAAATGAAGACACTTGATATCTATGTTATCTTTCATTTTTGGTGGATTGTGACCAGTATTGGAATCGAGAGTGCACATTTCGTCCTATCTGGGTTTCGGAACAGTCGTATGTACCTCCTTCCCCAATGAGTGTTGATGTTCCCACTTAAACTCAAACCCAACAGCCATCTTTTCAAACACCAAAACGTTATCCACTAGACCATTTGGAACACCAAAGCCATTTCCTAGTGAGAACATCATTCACTGGGGATTTCAAGTATGTCCATCTGAGGAGTCTTAAACAGAGTGAAATGGAAATCTTTGATTTGACTGTTAGCCACCGCCTGCGAAAAAATAGTACCATGTTAATCCTTAGACATCTTTGAAGATTCTGTGCTTAGAGCCGACATGTAGACAGAGACTAGAGATTTCAGTTCAATCAATCAACGGGAAAAACAAAATAGACTTAAACAAATAATTTTATCTTTTTATTGACTTGTTATTGTAGGGGAACATTATTGCAGTAAGGTATCACACGTTCACTGGGCCATTGAGCATTACTGTTGGTGATTGTTGTGAATTGTTGACTATGTTATCAGTTGGGTCTTGTAATCCAAAGGTCGCTAGTTTGAGTACTGGCTACCACGACGTAGATTTTCATTTCAGCTTCAACTATCATTATTATCATCCATTAAATCGATAACAGTCTGCCTACGCAAGACTATTGGAGTTAGTCTCAACATCAGTAATATGCATACAAATTGTCAACGTTATTGAAAGCTACAACACATGGTTTCTTAGGATAAGATAATCCTGATAGATTTATAATGTCAATCACTCGTAGTGTATTGTAAATCTTGTAACTTAAATGTACACTCTATGAACATTCCTATAAGCATTATTCTAGCTTAGACTATTCATTATATTCTTAGGCCAATCACATGCATTGTTTTTTCAATTATTTCAATTATTTTTCATTAGAATTATTCAGTAGCTATATGTACTTGTATCAATTAGAAACCTTTTTTGATTTCTACTCAAATAATGAATCATTCATTAAGAATCGTTATCATTATTTGTCTGATAACATTTTAATAATAAGTAACCTAAGTGATAACAACTGAGAACAAATGAAATACTATCATTCTTCGCAAACTTCTTTTTAGTGAAACAAATTATGGAAAGGTTCAAGTTATAGTCACAGCAATTTCTTTTCGATGAATAAATACTACAACGCAAAAATAGTTGATGAATGATATGCTTCACTTAGGTTTCATTGTTTATAAATGATTGTGAGTGAGTATATAACTTATTTAAAAAAAATACCTACCCCACTTCTGTCGTCTCAATATACTTGACTGTGTGTGGCGGAGGCGGTTGATTACCATGTGAATACTTTCGGGTAGTTGGTCTTATGTGATTTTGTATTGTGTGCATAAATGTTACATTTGACTACTTTAAAGGTGTTTTATCAACTTTTTTTTTCCACATTTGGACTATCTGTTTTGGCGAAAATATCTCACGATAGTATTTATCGTCATCCAAGGAAACAGAGCGTATTTGTAACACAGAAAATTCTATATTGTCTAGAGTAAACAAGACAGAGTTAGTTATTGTAACTAGTTAATTAATTATTTGTTATTCAGCTAACCATTGGGCTTCGTAGATGAGTGGTTTTGTTTTAGCATTTTGTAACACAGGTTCGAACTTAGAAAGGTGGTGGGCGTAACTTTTATCAAGGTTGCACGAAAATCATGTCAGGCCTGTGTCACTCCACCCACTTCATCCTGCACAAATGAGTAATATTATCTACACTTACACATATGATGTGTGACTCATAGCCTGATTTATGGAGAATTTGTTTAAGGTGCGCGTAAGCTGTAAAAAGTGTCGTTTAGGTGCACTTATACTTTGTTCTTTATTTTAAGTTTGTTATATCTGTTTATTATATGGTTTTTGGTGTGGCTGTTTTGGCATTTGTTTCACTCTTTGCGCAGATATGGAATGTTTCAGTTTGAACTGTTAGGCTATTATTATTATTTCAGGATTTCATCATGAGCTGACATTAGTTAGAGAACCATTGGAAAACTTGGGAGTACTGGACAGCTGTTCCGTCCTAGTTTGGGACTCTTCAGCAGTACGCACCCACCGGGATTCGAACCCAGGACCAATACTCGCCGAAGACACTGGCTAGCGGTCGCGCTATGTCGTGAATTGGCAGAAGTTAGAATTCAAGGACCATTGGATCGGGTCCCAGTGGCTTAATGGTATACGAGCTCGCCTTGTAACCGGAAGGTCCTGGGTTCGAATCCCGGTGGGTGCGTACTGCTGAAGAGTCCCAAACTAGGACGAAACAGCTGTCCAGTACTCCCTGGTTTTCCAATGGTTCTCTAACTGATGTCAGCTCATGATGAAATTCTGAAACCAATCAAATCCCTACAAACCAACACTTGAATATTATTATTATGATTGTACTTTCGGTTTTCAAATGGAACATAAGGCTTCCACAGCACATCTTCACTTCGACCTATGCTCTGCGATGCTCTTTAGTCGGCCTCACGATTGTCCATGGTCTCTCATCTCCTCCTCGCAAAATTTCTTCTATATAACCCTCGGTTACACGCTCAACTTGTCGCTCCCTATTCGGATTCCACTCGAGCGATGACCTTGCGCACGATGTTATGCGACAGTCTCTTCAGCATATATCCGATCCATCACCATTTTACTCTGCATATATTTTGAACAGCAGGTTCTTGGTTTTTTCTTGGTTAGGCTCTATTTTGTGCTAATATTACACCTGTCTGTCTGTATTTACCCTATTTCTAAAACATGTCCATTATATTTCACCGCTTGCATTGTCTATAGGCATTTATACTAAAGTCGAAAACCAAATACAGAGTACTCCAGTGTATTGTAGAATGAATCCCTATGCTTAACTTATGTGCACAACATCATTTTTTCCATGTATTTTAGCTGAAGAGCTTCTTGCCTATATTTTGCGCAATTAATAATGCGCCGGTAGTTCATTAGTAGAATGCTTGGCAACCACGTAGAGGGTAAACCGTTGTTGATTTACTGGATAATGACGATTGAAAATATAATCCTCGGTAGAATTTGAATCAGTGGCCTCTGAATTAATAGTCCAATGCTATACCGGCTGACCTGTCTGTCTGGATTCAACATAGAACTTGGCACCGAAGTGCACCAGTTCGAGTTGCCACGTTCCAAATAGCACACAGAGGTAGACAAGAAGATGAGTGAAGAGAATCAATAGAGTTTGACAAGTATAAGAGTGAAACAGAATGGGTAATGGTAGAAAGGAATATGAAAGATTACAGAGACTGAATACATCTGCGCTGGCCATTGACAACGATTTTGAGCCATGTCACCTATTGTCTCCAGCCATTGATTCCTAGAGTCCCGAGGCCCCCAACCCGGGAGTCTGCATCTCCCTACCTGACTCAGTTTAACTGTCAAGGATTTCATGGATTGATGAGGCCATGTTTTTGTTTGGCCACCACTGGCTCTTTTCCAACCTGCACCTATATCAGTTAGTAGTGCCCGTCGGGGGAGGCGATGGTTAGGCATGCGCAGCACGTGACCTAGCCATCTTAGTCTATGTAACTTTATAGCCTCGTCGATTGATTTTCCCTCTTTGCCCAACACTCTATGCCTAACGTCAACATTACTTACCTTATTATACCACCTAACGTGAGAAAGAGATCGCAGACATCTATGATCGAAAGCAGTCAACCTTTTCATGTCTTCAACTCGTATTGGCCATGTTTCAGAGCCATAGAGAAGGACGGAGCGAACTGCTGAGCAGTACACACGTCCCTTGGTTGATAACCGGATGTCACGCCTACGCCAGAGATGGTGTAAGTCAGTGAAAGCAGCTAGAGCTTTTTGGATCCGCGCTGAGATTTCGTCGCCAATCAGTCCGTTGGTGCTAATACAACTTCCCAAATAGGTGAAGTGGTCAACATGTTCTATCACTTCACTCCCTATCACTAAGTTAGGGGTTGACGTAGTCCAGTCCTGTAGCAGCGTCTTACATTTTGCAGGGGCGAATCGCATGCCAAACATACGGAGATTGCTGCTCAAAGTGTTCAGAAGACTCTGCATTTTGTCAGCATCCTCCCCTAACAGGACTATGTCATCTGCATATTCTAAGTCCATAAGACTATTCCCTGGTAACAAGTCGATTCCTTAGTTGTTAAGTTCAGTTAAGGATATTTCCGTTAGCATATCTATGATGAAGTTAAACAGGAATATGGAATGTGGACATCCCTGTCGGACACCACTGGTTGTTATCAATTCAGATGACAATTCCCCATAAGCCCTTACACGACTACGTGAGTTTGAATAGAGTGCCTTGATTAGTGCAATGTACTTTCTTGGCACTCCCTTCACAGTCAAACACGGAGCGGAGTCGAAGTTCGCCTTCAAGTCAAAAAATATGGCAATTGTTGTTGGAAAAGTGTGTCTATGTTTTAGAATCCTTCGGAGAGTGAAGATTTGATCTATTTACCCTCTACCTGGTCTAGAGCCTGCTTGATTTTCCCTCGTTTGTTCCTCCCGAGTTCTGCTTAGTCGATGCATGATTACTGAGCCTAGGAGTTTAGAAACTATGTTCGTTAGGCTGACCCCTCTATGATTATCACACGAGGACTTGTTTCCCTTCTTGAATATCGGTATAATAAATGACTTACCCCAGTTTAATGGAACCGTTTCTGATTCCCAGACGTTGCCTAGTACCTTAGTTAATCTACAAACTAGTATGTCACCCCCATATTTTAAATACCTCCGGAATAATTCCGTCGGGTCCTGCCGCTTTGCTTCGTTTCAAATTACAGATAGCTTTTGTGACCTTATTTACAGACGGCGGACCAGTGTCTATATCCCATTCGGGTGTGTGCTGGATGGCAGGGAGGTTCAGTGTGGCTGTAGGTAAGTTAAATTGTCCCTCAAATTGTTATTTCCAGCGTTCAAGGCGTCTATCCTGAGAGCTAATTAAGGAGCCATTTTTCTCAGAAATAGTCTCACTTATGATTTGCCTTCTCCCACCCGTTTCCCTGATGAGTCTAAAGAGTTGCCTAGTGTTGACCTGTGTGACCCAGCTGCTAGCGAAGTCATCATCATTTCACTAGAATCATTTTTCTGTACTCAGAACTGTATTCCATGATGTTGACAATAAAATGAGATTAGAAAAAATAATGTAATGCATAAAATGTCTTATTAAGACTGACTGCAGGTAAACTAAATGAGTTAAACGGTAATACCACTCAAAATAAAACTGAATGAATAGAAACGTGATAATTAAAGTTCAACTCTGTAAAAGGAATACAAAAAACAATTTTCGACATCCTTGAACTTATTTCTGTAAATTGAAAACGAATAAATAACTGAATTCACAATAAAAACACTATACATGCATGATTACTATATTATAAATCTATGAGTAAAGACATTCCAATAAATTGGTATTTTCAAGTGCTCATTTGCCGAAATTTGATTAGTTTCAAGTTTGATCAGCAATTGACTTCAGTTAGAGAAAAACTGGAAACCAGGGTGTGCATGACAGCTGTTTCCCCCTAGTTTTAGACTGTTCAGGAAAACCTACTCTTGACACTTGTGCCGGAGATCAAACTTACAATATTCAGGTTACAAAGGTGAGTCCGTAGCCTATTCAGCCACTGTGATGGAATCCAATGGCCTATGAATTTTAACTTCTATCAGTCTGTGATTTCAGCACGAGTGTTAGTCAACACTATCGGCTAGTATCTTTCCTTATACCCATCTTTAGTGAAATGTTTACGACTTCAGGCAGCTTTATTGCGTATTCAGTCACTAATCAGCGTTAAATTAATTCATTAATTATTATTTGGTATCATGGGCTGTAATATTGGACACCAAGACCAATGCAAAAATAACTATAACAAATCGTACTCATAGTTCATTCCAGATTACCTAAAATTTCCGAAGTGTTTTAATGATTTCTACCATTAATTTTCATGAATTTTTCGTCCGTTTTTTTGGCATGTATGTGTGCTATTGTAATGTGTGGGTGTGTGTGAAAGTTCCCGTTGTCATTTCTTCATAGCAAAGTTTATATTTTAATTAGTTTTGTGTTCATCACAGTCAAAACAAGGAAAGTTTATATCTCAACTGGATTTAACTTTCACCAGTTATTTTAATCTTTTAATTACTGGGTTTTTTTTGTCTAGTAGAGAGTAAGAAGTAAGCTCCTTCCTTTTTTCATAAGTTTTCTCAGAATATCGCTGTTGTATAATTTATTTGTCTGTGAAACAGACTTTTTCCTCAAAGCAATTAATTCCCTTGATGGAATTTCGAAAGGACGACAAGAAGACGTAATTTATCTGAAACGTGTAGTGTTTATTTTATGCAACATATTTAGGGTATTCTGATCACACACGCTCACACACATACGTACTTGTCCTATATGTGTTTATATAAAAGGCAACAGACCATAAAGGAAAATTAGGTAAGAATAAAGGGTGATGGAAATATTATTACGTAATGTAAGTCGTGGTTTTAAAACTGGGTTGCCAGTGCAGGTCCAACGTGCTAACAAATAATTTTTAATCATATAAAACAGGTTGAAACTTTTTTATGACTAGGGTTTCGATAAATCTGACCTAAGTATACGATTCAAACCTTTGTATGTATCTTTTTAAAGGAAGTATTGAAATCAGCTTTACGACCTTTTTCTAATCTCTCTTCATAGAGAAAATTAAATCTATGTTGTTCTGCGAACTCTTACAACATCTGAACGATAGTGTCACATCTCACTGTGTTTACTCATTCATATATGTGTGCTTACGCCTACGTAGACAAGACTCATTTACCTCTGCAGGTCGAAGTTACAGAACACGTTCCTAAATGACTACAAGAACAGATAAAGTCAACAGCTGAATCAATTAATCCTGGAAATAGATGTCCAACGGCATTGGTCGCAAAGCACATTTCAGAGGCAGCCCATAAGGTTGATTTCAATAGTGTGTTTAAACACGTACGTAAACAGACTTGGATTATATACTCATATTCGTTTAAGCCGTAGCTACAAAAGGCGTAAACCTGTTTTATGTGTTCGAATATTATTTCTCACTGGTAGTCCAATTTTAGAACCAAGGACTGCTTTAATTAATAATATTTCCAACTCCTTTTATTTTTATATCATTTCCTTACCTCGTGACCCGTAAACATTTTGATCTATATCAATTCAGTTGCGATCCATTATACCATATTACCCTTTATATAAATACGTATGACAAGTCTGTGTGTGATCGGAATGTCCTAAATGTGTGCACACAACTGTGGTTAAGCAATAGGACGATCGCCAGCCACTTATGGGGTCCGAGGTCCGAATCCCTGCCGACTGACACCTAATCTTTGCCCTGCCGGTAGCAAGCCTGGGGAAGTGTGAAGGTTGGGCGTGAGACTAAAAACACCACCACCACTGAAATTTCAGAGCTCTAGCTAGAAGTCCTACGTTCCACTTGAAATACAAAGGAGTGAAAAATAAAACAAATTACACTTTTCACACCAATTACATCCTCATTTTTGTTTTGTCCAGATTTGTATTTGTTGTCTTTGTTTCATATTGTGGTATCTTTATATAGAAATACTCAAAACCAATGGGTTATAATTACCTTCACTCTAGTGTAATTAATTTAACTTAGTTTAACCATTTCTTGTATTTTATTTTTTATTTTTGATCACAGCTTGGTTCCACACCGTATTTTTGGTACAAGTATGGAATTTTCAGCGTGGATATCGGTAGCCCAAAATTCGCAGGCCGACCATAGATATCAGGTGTGCGTCGGCGAGGGCTGGAACCCGGGACCATGTGCATGGTCGGCGAGAGTCCTAACTACTGTGCCACCGACGCACTATCAGATATGTGCTTGTATTACTTAGGCAAACGAACGAATATTACTCAGAGACCATTTGTATTTCCTTGCGCATTCAGTAATGAATGCAGCTTATCCGTTAAAGGGTTATTTCTGTTGCTACCACCACCCTTCCGATAAATTACATCTTTAAACTATGCCACTATAGAATACATCGCAACGAATTTGAGTGCAAAGAAATTGAATTAGTATTTCTCTATATGTAGACAAGTGTTAAAAAAGAACAATACATATTGATTCGTTACAAAAATGATAGGAAAGTAGAAAGTATCCATATTCATGATCATTCAGTGTATTTTTTATGCATTCTGATAAAGATAAAATATTTTTAAAAATACTGCCTACACCATTTCAGTCCAGAAAAATCCACCCTTACAATTGAAGAAAAAGAATACATTTATAAGATAGTGAATATAATGCGCAAGTTAATAATATATCATGAAATCAACTGCTTCAATAAACACATGGACAAAATGATTACGGCGTTTATTAGTTAGTCAATGGCTACTTACCAATTCTTCAAAAGATTTCGATAGAATTCTCTTAGAATTACAGTATGCATTCCACAATGTCAATGAAGAAGCCTATCATAATATCAGATGGCGTACTTGATATAAAATCACTTTTAGATTCATTCGTCCTAACAGTCGGTTAAATCTGTTTGCGTCACTGTCGAGCTGAAGCCCAACTGAACGTTTATTTAAATATCTCCACTTATTCATTGCTTGCGCATCAGAAACTGTGAAAACTATTATAACCTTTTCCCTGATGTAATTAACCATTACCTTCTTTTGTATTGTCCTCTCAGTGTGGATATATTTGTCACCTGAATTATCATTAGAACACTAAACCGAATCCAGTGAAGGGTGCACGAGAAGTAAAAAAAACATCTGGCGAAATTAGTTTGAATTCTTTACAATGGTAAAATTTACAGCCTAACTTTTCAAGTTTGAACATGAATTGCTATAGATTGGAGAACTATTGAATTAGTAGTAGTGGAGTAATAGACATCTGTTTCATCCTTGTGATCAGTGACGTCCACCCAGTTGGGAGTCAGTGCCAAAACCACGAATTGGTAGAAGTTAGAATTTATGGATCGTGGAGTCAGTTTCCAGTGGCTGATTGGTCTACCAACTGTCGTTGTAACCGGAAGACTCGGTTCGAACCCCAGTAGGTTCGAATTGGCGGTAGGTCTCAAACTAGGACAAAATAACTGTCCAGTATTCGTTGGTTTTTAATGGTTATCTAACTGATGTCAATCTTTGGCCAACTATGAAACAAATCAAATCCCTGCAAACTAATTCTCTGAGGGTTAACTTTTTTGAATGAAATACCGTCAACACTAGTTGTCAAACTTACTTAAGTGTGAACTGTTGACTAAAGTGTTTCATTTTGATTTGACCAAAGCTAGCCAGTATATTCAGTTTATACACGTGTTAATTGGTGACTTGTTAATAAAAAAATCTTCGGAAAGTGAGAACGAGTAGATAACAGTACTCACCATACAATAATGTAGAAATGTAGCTGATTGACTTAAATACTTGACTTTTAACCAATAGGTCTTGGATTCGATTCCCGCTCCACTTACTTTAGTCTTCAAGGAATAAATGTATCTCATATCGTGATTTATGAAAAGTTTGTTTAGTGTAACTGTGCTGAAACAAAACACCATACGATAACATTTCATCTTCATTCCTCTCTACGTACTTAGAATGTCTTTGCAATCTTGTTCTTCTGTTGCTGTTTTTGCTTTGTAGTGGGGTTGTGGCGGTTTTTTTATTTCGTCCTGCTGTCTTTACTGTTCAAATATGTTATGTTTTGAACTAATGAAGTTTCTTCTAGTGGCATGAGGTGTAGCTCATCATTGGTCTAGGCGTTTGACTACTAACTACTGCCTCACGAGTTCGAATCCCGCCCTACCTGCCGAGGTTCGGGCAGCCTAGTAGTATCACTTGCACTCACACTGCCAACTGCATACAGTTCCAAATGTTCAGTTCTAGTAGTGTTGTATAATATACGGTGGATACATTTTTATGGACAGAAGTATTATTATTTTTGTGTTTTATACACTGCCACGTTGTATTAAACTGTTTGCGATGATGAACGTTTCTAATTATTAAATAACTAACCCTAAAATAATATATCACAATAAGAAACTACAAATTTTGTTACTAAAACTGCTTATTTAGTGATAAAGAAACAAAAGGTGAGTAGACTTTAACTTTATCAACCGACACACTACTGTATCAACAATTGGTTAACCTCTTAAATCCCAAACAGCCACGAACAACAGTGTTACTATTAGAAATAAGTAACAATTGTGTAAACGAGGAAAATAGGATAAGTAATTAAAGAATGCTATAGGATTCGTTAGTTGAATGAATACGTACAAACATACTCTAGCAACAAACCAACCAGGAACCGATCACCCAAGAAATATTAAGAAATGGAGACATGGATTGAATATACACGCTGGAGAGACAGTTCAGTAACAGCGCACACTGCAGTCTATTGAGTGGAACTCAATTGGGGAAACGACGAGTTGGACGTTGCTTCGATCATGAAATGGGCGGGGGGAATTGGTGTCAGCCAATAAAATGAAAGCTTTATGAGTGATCGTGGTTCCATCTAAAGAGGATTACAGGGAACACAATGGAATAAGGTTCTTCTTTTGAAGCCCTATGTTCCGCTTGGAACCCATAGGAATAATAATAATAAGGTTAACTAGCATTCATAAAACCCATAGATATAGCAACAATCAACGTCAGCTCCATTGTATATGTATTGTTAATATGTATATCATTTGTAATTATGTTAAGCAATTATCACCTACGTCTTATCGATCATATATACTTGTTGTAATGGATATGTATTTGCTATTACCCATGTTTGTATTTATGTTAAATGCATACACCAATATAAAATAATCATATGTTTGTAAATTATTCAGCTGACAAGTTCAATCGAAATTTATGAATGCATTGAATACTGATGGTGTTTTTTTCACAATTGTTGCTTATGTTAAATGTGCTACATGAAAGAAATGTTTTCAACTGTATTATTATTCTTATTGTTATTACACTTTTATTTTACTGCACATTAGTGTTTACCAAATGAAATTACACAGTTATCAAAACTACGTATTTTGGATTTGGAATCGAATCTATTAGAATCCCTGCCAGATGACTTATCTGGTTTAACATCATTACAAGAATTAAATGTCCTGTGTAATCGGTTAAAAACATTTCCAGCGAGCATCGGGTAAGCAAGATTGCCAAAGTATAATTTTTTTCAATTTATTTTACTTTCCTTCCTAATATCTTATTTTTATTGTTCAAAGTCAGATCACGAATTGACATCACTTTGAGGACCACTGAAAACCGGGGAGCACTAGACAGTTGTTTCGCCCTAGTTTTGGAATCTTTTGGCATTACGTGTCCATGATCCTACTGAGGATGGAACCTGTCGCTTTTTTAATTACGCGAGACCTGCACGTCGATCGCTTGGATACAATCTGATGGTTCACGAATTCTAACTCCTACTGTTTCGCGATAAATATCAGCACCACCAATCAATGTCTTCGATTGACTTCACCCGACTTTGTGAATCCCATTGGTCATGACTTTCCACTCGAACACTATCCTGTAGTCAGTCACTAATAAGTATTAGAATATTTTTCAGTTGAAATCAAGAACTGTCATCAATCGCGTATCTTTTGTTTTTATTAACTGTTTCAAGTGTATTGTAGCTAATCGGTATTCGACCTGTCCGGTTTGTTTTTGGCGTTGACAGTGTGAGGTGATTGTCTCGTAAAGCGTAACGCGTCATACGTGTAGTATTTTCATTATTAGTAGGTGTAACGTGATTACACAAGAGAATTTTGTGATGGGATTATTTATTGACAACTCGATATACACATATAGGGAAAGTACGTCTACCAGTTATTAGAATCATAATTTGCGCATGTCTTCCAAATTGTGCTCCTTTTTCTTTCTTCCATTTTTACCATGTTGTTTGACAGACAGGCGCCGTGGATTTCTTCTCTTCGCCACTGAATCCATCTCTTGGCTATTCGGTATTCTTGTCGATGGTGTGCGCATTTATATTTATTTTGATTGGACACTAGTAACTAGTGTGATGTGTCTAGTCCTTTCTTCGCTGCAAGCTGAATTCTATCACAGTCAGCTCTGTAATGTGGCCACCATTCTAGGTAGCTCGCCATTACAGCTTACATTGATTTTATGATATTAGATGGTTGGAGGAAATCGGCAGGAAGCCTTGGACCTGAGTTTCGTGCTAGCACGACCTAGGTCCTAAGACCTAACACGAAACCTAGGTCCAAGGCTTCCTGCCGATTGCCTCCAACCATCTAAAATTTATCTTTGTATTTGTATACTACTTATAAATCTTGTGAGTAGCACAGGCCACAGTATCATCAGCCCTGAATCAGTAAGTGTCGCTCATAGTTTTGAACATGAAAAATCTGTCCCTGAGAATCGATATGAAACAACTCTGATTTTTTAAGTGTTGTCCCTGATTTCGTGTTTATATCATGAAGTGACTTTGGGTGAGAAATGATTGAAGATGAGGGAGTGTTGGACAACTGTTTGTTCCTTGTTTTGAATCGTTGAGTTGTATGCACCCATGACCCCATCGGAGCTGGGACGCATGCGCTTGAGGTTAAAAAGCGAACTTGTCTTTTGTTCAACCATTGTGATGGAATGCAGGTCTGACTGTTGATTTCCTACTGGATGAAGTTGTGTGTAGTTGTAGTGAGAAGTCATGGCCAGTCGGATGTATGAGGTTGTCCTTGCGGGCAAATATTCGCTGATGACGTTTGATGATGGTTCCGCCATTTCTCGCAAATTGACGACTGTCAGTAATAGTATGCATGGGTAATAATTTTACATCATATTGTACTGAAATCACTGTATTCCCTCTTTATAAAACGATTCGAGAAAAGTTGTCGACACATTAGCTATATGATGATATTGAAGATCCTGTTCGTTGATTTCATTAGACCTATATGTTCGGTCTTTTTGTCGGCTCCTGTTACGTACAGCTCTACGATACAGGGAGGTTAACGTGGTGTTATTTGTTTGATAATAGCCAACAGTGAAATCCAGGATGAGCATTTTGTTCTGTTTGAGAATGACCTCGCCTATCGACGTTCAATATAAGACGAAGTACATGTAGTGGTTCCATTGCTAATTATGATCAACCAAAAAAGATGATAAATATGCTTCCCAGGTAAATTTGTTTAGTAGCTTTATAATGTCTGGATGGTATCGTATGGCATTTGTCAGGAGTATGTTATCCTTGAATGGAAATCAACGCTCTAAGGAACGGCGAACTTATATGCTAAGACAAATCAAATGCATACTTTGACGAATTTCTCATGTGTAATTTGCATTCTTATATGTCCTTAATGTCTTTCATACTGGGATGTATTTCTATCTGTTGGTTAGTGTCGTCGCCCTTATATCTGTATGCTTATCTTTTGTTTATTTCGCATTAATATTTTTTAGACGACTTACTAAACTAAAAGTTATCATGGCTGGTGAGAACGATATCAATGAAATCCCTGTTGAAATAGGTAGGCAGTGTAATTTTTGCCGAATGTTTTACTGATTTTTACTTTACCTTGCAAAATCTGATATCAGTCCAGAAAGTCTGACGGTTGGTTTGAGCCAGTTATGTAGGTAGATGTAGACTTTCCGGTTGGGGTCCTCGAGATGCTAAGAACCAATGGCTGAAGACTATCGGAGATAGATATGATAGAGAAGATTTGTAGCTCAGGTGGATGATTTTGATGTGGTTTTGTTCTCCGAGCTGGATGGTTAGTTTGCGAAGCTTTCATCACCTTACTGGGTGACATCTTCAGCGCATACTTCAATTTGAAGTGAGCTTTTAGATTTCTCCACGAGTTTATTAATCATCTCTCCTGGTGACCTTGGACGTGATTGGTTGTTTGTGTGTGTTTTCACACCTTCTAGGTTACTTGTATTGGAACCGGTTGTTTCTTTGACTTGAACTTTGACCCTTTGTGTGTGAAGTTTCTTTCTTATTGGTTGATAAATTTTGTCTATCTCGATGTGTCTATTGATTGATGATCCACTGGAATGCCAAGCTTCTAAAAATTCTCTAGCATTCTTGTTATTTCCTTTGTCTAATATTTGAACGTTGTCCCAGTCGAATTGATGTCCGTAGTTGTCTGTGTGTAGTGAAATGAGGGAGTGGATATCATGTCTTTTGACGGCTAGCTTATGTTCGTGGATACGAAGACGAAGGGGACGTCCACTTTGGCCGATGTAGTGTTTTTCGCAGTTGTTACAGTTTATTTTGTAGATGATGTTGGTTTTGTCTTCTTTCGCTGTTGAGTCTTTTGGTTGACATAGAATTGAGTGCAGCGACTTTGTTGGTTTGTGTACGACGTCAATTCCTAAAGGTTTGAAGAGTCTTGTAGTGATTTCTGAGATATCTTTTATATATGGTAAGGCAATTTTCTTTGTGTTTCCTTGGTGGCTTTTGTTTTGGTAGGTTGGCTTGGGGGTATATGTCTCTTGATGAAATTCCGTGGATATCCATTCTTTTGGAAGACGTCCATGAGATACTTTTCTTCAATTTTTCTTAAGGTGGGAGTGCTGCAGTGAGTCCTTGCTCTCTTGAATAGTGTTTGTATGCAATTCCTTTTGTGTGTTATTGGGTTGTTGCTGTTGTAATTCAGTATTTGGTCTGTGTGAGTTGATTTCCTATAAACTTGAGTTTCTAATTCTCCTGTAGTTGTTCGCCTGACTAAGACGTCCAAAAATGGTATTTTGTTCTCGGATTCCTCTTCTCTTGTGAATTTGATGTCGTTGAAGACGTTGTTTATTAAGTTGTGAGTTTTATCTAATTCGTTTCTTTTGATGATTACAAATGTGTCGTCGACGTAGCGTATCCAAATCTTGGGTTTGATCTTTGGTAGAATTATATTTTCGAGTCTTTGCATCACTGCTTCTGCAATCAAACCTGATATTGGCGATCCCATGGGTGTTCCTTTGACTTGTTCATATATTTGGCCGTTGAATTGGAAGTATGTTGTTAGGCATAGATTTATGCATTCCATCCAGCTTGTGTGTTGCATTTTTGATTGTTGTGGAAGTTGTTCGTCGTTGCTAAGTAATTGCTCCATGGTTTCTTTTGCTAGGTTTTGTCCGATGGATGTATATAATGCTGTCACGTCGAATGATACCATTATTTCTTGTTCATCTATTTGGATGCCTCTGATTTTCTCTAGGAATTGGATAGCAGAGTTGATGGAGTGATCGCAAGATTCCGTTAGGTGTTTTAGTTTTCTGTATAATTCTTTGGATAAATTATATGTTGGAGTTCCTGGGAGTGATACAATTGGTCGTAATGGGATATTTGCCTTGTGTATTTTGGGTCTGCCGTAGAATCGGGTAGGACTGGTCCATTGGATTTCATTCGCCATTGGTCTTGTTTTGTGATCTGTCCAGTTTTGGTGAGCTTGTTTAAGGTCCTTTGGATGCGGTTATCCAATGTTTGTATGGGATTTGTTGGGAGTTGTTGATATACATCTTCATCTTTGAGTAGTTCTTCAGCTTTCTTGGTATATTCTTCTCTGTCCATGACTACTGTTGTTCTTCCTTTGTCGGCTGGTAAAATGACGATGTCCTTCCTATTTTTCAGCTTTTTGAGGGCCTTTAGTTCTTGAGCGTTGAGTTGTGTGTGTTGTCTTTTCTGTTTGACCATTGGTACAATTGTTTGGCGTATCTCTTCCTGTGTTTCCTCGTTCAAGTTTGATGATTTGAGTAATGATTCAAAGGCAGCGAAGAAATCAGTTTTTGAAGCATCTCCGGTGTTGTAGTTTAATCCTTTTTGTAGTAGTTGTTGTTCCATTTTTGATAGTGGTTGTTTTGATAGGTTGACTACGCAGTCTATGGGCGTATTGTCTGGTTGTTGTTTTCTAATCTTGGCTAGCTTGGTTTTGAGGACTCTTCGTCTTTGTTCTCTGTGTTTTTCACTTGACAGTGTAATTGCGGTGATCAGCGTTGACAGGTGTTCTGGTTGAGGGTTTTCTCTAATTTTGCTTTTTGGATATCTATAATTTGTTGATATTTGTTGATCCGATAATGTGCGTCTGTAATCATTAATTTGACCATTCGTCTTCCACATTGTTCGGCCAATTTCCATCCCATTGGGCAGTTGACTGGTGGTTTGTATCTTACACTGTTTGGTAGGATTGAATGACGAAGGCACTCATGGAGAAAGAATAATTGTTCTCTGGTGGATCCTTGCCTTTTGGCGAAGTCTTCCCACTTTCGAACAGAGAGAAGCGTATCCCGCTCGTAAGATTTAGATATGATAGAGAAGATTTGTAGCTCAGGTGGATGATTTTGATGTGGTTTTGTTCTCTGAGCTGGATGGTTAGTTTGCGAAGCTTTCATCACCTGATGAACTTGTTGTTGTCTTTTGGCTACTAAGCCTCCATATCAGCCTTTGTGCTCCGTTTAATAATCATTGATGTAAACTGTGTTACCTATCTCGAATACACATTTTATTCCTAGGTAGCGGATCGAAATGCATAGCCTCTTTGGGCAGTATGCATACTCCTTAGTTCATGTCTATAAAGCATTTCTACTGAGGATTTTTTTTTGTATAGTTACGCAATATACAAGGAAAAATGTTAAAAGTCGTCAAGTGATGTCACCTCTCTCCTTGATTTAAGTGACTCTGTCTTCAAAGAGCTGACAAATTGTTGATGATATAGAGGTGAGAAAATATGTTTGACGGCATATTAACGGGAGTAGTCTTAAAACTCTTGAGGAGTGAACTGCGAGTCATTATCCGTTACCATTGCTTCCGCTAGACAACTTGAGAGATAAAAGCTTGAGAATCTACACTGCTGTCGGAGATATAACTGCTTTCTTCTCTGGCCGTTTCATAAAGACATCTACCACCACCAAATAAAATACATCATTCATGGGGCCAGGAGAACTCCATCCAAACACGAGACAAAATGTTATCTGCTGGTAGCGTAAAATATAGTAGGTAAGTCGGTAGGGAGAAATTATCATATCGCATATAGCTCTTGGTGGAACATCTGTTATTATTATCTTTGTTGTCAATTAACATAGTATATATACACCCTTAAATAATTGTACATTTATGATATGAAGTTAGGGAAAGAGATCTTAAGTGGTTTAAGGCGGTCTGTAAGAAGTCTTGAACATAAGTTTCGTGCTTGTTGTCACTTACCACCTCTGCAACCATCTCATATCCCTTCTGGGGTTCGATCACGCGTCAACCAACGCTGCAGTCAAAAACGGTACCACTGAGTTATTCGGACCAACCGGCTATTGACCTCCTTTATGTTTGTAATGGAGTACACTCATTTGTCACTCGGGTAAGTAACTAATATCATCTAATCGCCTAATCCCTGGTGTTGTTGGTGTTGCAGACTAAATTCTATCAGCCAAGTTTACAATATGTGAGATAAAGAGATTACTTTGCCTACTTAAATGTTCTTAATTCATCTCACATTGGAATCTCCCACACATTGAGGATACATATTCCTTTTTTATTCACAAAAATGGTTGTGTCAAGCGCATTATAATAGTTATTAAAATTATACTGAAAATGTTTAAAATGCTTATTATCACTAGTAGTATAAATTATTTTATCTGTCACAATTAGTAGGATTCGTGTAAAGGCTGTGAATGGCGAATACGCTCTTAAAACTTGTGTATGTAGACATACACTGACTGTATCACTGTAATGGATTAATGCAGTTCTAGCTTATCTGCTATTTTTGTTATGCTGTATTTTATAATACCTATTGTACAGGGTTAAACTGTTTAGAAAACTAAGATTAGGAGATGAAATGAAGTTTTGAATGTATGTATGTGTGTATGTGCTACTGTGTTAGTTAAATTTATTGCCTATGCGCATATCCACTTTATCCCTTGGTTAGTCAGTTAGCTAGACTGTCAGTTGTATGAACAATAAATTGTAAAAATGCGCTTTTTATATTATTAAAGGGTAGGTTTAAAAAGGGTGTGAGTAAAATTACGTGTGCATAGTGAAAACTGACTGACTAATTGAAGCTGGTAGAGAGTGAGCGATAGTGTGACCTTGACATAATTGAAATGTGAATTCAGTTTGATTATATGGCGCATTCGTTTGTTTTATTTTATTTAGTTAGACTTATCACCTGTTACAAGGATTATCATAATGATGGCGCTTTGGTAAGATAAAAAAGCGCCTTTGAAATTGGGAATTATATTCTGATATTGCTGATATTGTTTGTAATAAATCTTGACAGCCGACCAGGAGCGGTTATGGTTTTCTATAGTCATGGTTTTGTCGTATGGGATCATTTTCTGCTTAGTTAGATTTCTGAGCGTTCTTTCGATAACTGGATTTGATTTCTACTTTGTAATGGGAACAGTAGTAATAGTAGAACAGCTATCAAGCGCAATGCCATGTTATTCGCTTTGAAGAAGTTTCAATTCTCATACTGTCTCTGGCTTTAGAGTCTACCGCAACCGCTCTATAGTTTATGTATCAATTAGCATTTCTTATGCTTTGATGTTTCACATTGGAAGTTGTACTCATTAATTGTTTATGAGAAGATAAGCTGGAATAGTACGTAGGCATTCAAGTTTTGGATTATCGAGATTTGGTTAATCTCAATGTAGATTTCCCCCTTAAACGCCATCAGTTACAGGAACATTTGAAAAAAACAAAGGGTACTGGACAGCTGTTTCGACTTAATTTGGGTCTTTTCAAAAGTATTCACTCACCACTTCATTGCCAAGGAAAGGATCAAATGCAATAATTTTTGATTACGAGGCGAGCCTGTTGACAATTTGGCGACCGGGTTAGAATTCAATGACCTGTGAGTTCTTAATTCTTTAAGTTCGTGCGAACTAGCACCACTAACAACCAACAAACCACCATCGGTCAGTGTCTGTGCTCATAGCACAGATACCACACATGTCACGATTTTTTACTATAACTTCAGGAAATCCATTCCGTAGTGTTTGAATTAGTAGTGTTTCTGTCATTGTAGACTAAACTCAATGCATCCTAGTAAACTTTGAATCCGGTACAATAATTCAGTGTTTTAAGCTCACCTCACACACTAACGATAACTAGGAGGAAGCATAAAATTTTGAAATTATTGCCTAAATAAGCTCAATAGAATACGGTCAAATATCAAAACAACTTGATATGTGGCAAAAGTATCCAGAGATGTTTTATTAACTAAATTGCATGCTTTCAAATATCTCCTGGTTATTTTTAATGTCATCATCAGATTTTCCATTCAGCATATCTGCTAAAGTTAATTTTATCGATGAGTTTAGAATCTTGTTGACGCCATGTCGATCTTTCTCTACCAAGTTATGTAACTCATGGGAATTTTTTAACCTCTTCTTCAATATTTGTGATTCTAGTTGAGTATTTATATCCGTTAGTCAAAAGTTAATTTTGTATGATACAGATGACCACTTCTCGCGCTTTTCACAAGTACATAATGTTTGATTATTCAATATTAAAAAGACACATCACATTCAGTCGAAAAATGATTAAAATGCATCACATGCATGCATTGAGCTAGTTTGGAAGTGTGAATTAAGAATAACTTAATCGTGTAATCCCCTGTCTGTTGCCTTCAGTATTTTGTCATAAAACACGGGACTTTATGTCCTTTCAAATAACTTTTCTATAGTCTTTTTAGTGAAGTCAAACGATAACAGCCCCGCTGACACATGACCTTCGACATCCAAATAACGTTATAGGTGGATTAACCAAATCAAATTATGTTTTTTTATTCTAAATTTGCTTAAGGAGTTCCCCTAACATCGAGTATCTTAATGCTGCATGAATAATAGACGAATTAGATTCTCTAAAATGACATTGATATGCAGAAGAAGCTTGACACAATGACTAATATTTTGGAAAGATTAGGATTGTGGGGTAGATTAAAGGATAAAATCAGAAATATGAACGAATCCTAGAACACTTTTATTACTCTTTCATTCAGCCATAACGCTGCTCCCGAAGCTTCTGTGGCTTAACCTTACCGTCTTTTTTGTTCCCATAGCACTGTGTGTTCGTCGCGTCTTCAAATAGGGTTCAAGTAGATATATTTTTGGTAACGATAACTCTCCTATTCTAATTAATCAAATTAAGGCTAACGAAACCCCTATTCTACAACGTTACTAATTTTAGTAGTTTAATTAAAATGCTCTCAGTATGTATCTAGAATGGTTTGTTGTTTAGCAGTTGTTAATGTTGATACTGATGACACAGGACCAGTTAGTAATCTCCTAAACGGTTATAAATTATTATCTCAATAGTCTTATCAGCAATTATCAATCTGTTCCCCTCTTGATGCAGTATGATTCTGATAAACAGAAGATCTAAATCAAATGAGCCACTTACATAGTTCGAGGAGGTGAAATTTCGCCATATTTTCTTTTAGCAACCGGAAGTATTCAGATCACAATATATCATCCTCTTGATACCATAGATGACAATCAAGAAAGCAAACGAAGATATGCGTGACGCTGTATAATACTGACTGATTTACATGAGTAGTTGGATTTTACTCACATTAACCAGTAGTGGTTGCTAGCCAAATAGGAAGAATTATTTGAATTTACTTGGGTATCTGAGTTGATTTAAATCGGGTATACAACTGATGATCTCGGTCCTAAGCGAGTGAAGTGGCCGCCTAATGTTCAGGTCACTTTGATCAAACAAGTAAGCCATACTGGTCGATGTGATGGGCGCCCAAATTACTCATGTCTATCAGTCAGTAGTATTCAGAAGAAAACCTAGTTAGTTAGCTAGTTTGGTGCTACATGGGCAGTAACCTATCACTCATTCTTACGACAACTGGGACTTACCCATGCTAGTGATTGTAATGTAATGAAGACAACTTGGGTCTTGTAGCTTAGCATGTAAGTAACATTGGACTAGTAGTAATTCATAGACTGCTGGTTAGAATCCTCCCATGACTCATATCTTGAATCATCTTCTTCATTGTTATCACTCACTTCCGTCAATATTTATCAATTTACTGAGTCAATTAATGTCAGTTAATTGTGAACAGAATTTTATTCTGGTTAAATGGATAATGTTAAGTAGGTTTTTTATTTGTTGTATTTAATTAATTCTACTTAGTGTTAAGTAGTAATTTCAACAAGTTTAGACATGAGTATTCAGATGCAACATGGACTGAATATTATTATTACTTTATTATTATTCAACAGATTATGAAAAGTATAATTGGATTGTTCTCAGTATTCACCTATGAGGAGGTATTGGCTGTTCATGTGAAGTATTGTAGTTAATAGTATTCTCCTTAAGTAATGCTCTAAAGTGTATAAAAGTGGATTTATGGATTTTTTATACAACTGGAAAACTTTAATTAGTCTTATAGTTATACTTCACATTTATGGTGTTTTCAGTGTTTTCAAAGAAAGAAGATGAGAAAATCGATTTGTTATCATTATATTAACATTTTTCCTTAAAACGAATGTGTTGACTGAATACAATAACTGTATTGAAAGGAAGTTACAAAGAAGACAGTTTTTTTCGACCTTTCAAAATGCATAATTCATAAGAGTGTAAATTCATTTAGATAATTGTTGATGGAAGTATTCAAGATAGTCTTAAATTGATGCACTGCCACTGCTCTGATATGGCAGACGACAATTGAAGGTAAAGTGCTTATCCTGAAGCAGGTGTTTCATGTATCAAGTTATGAGCCACATTTAATGTGTAACGGGTGATGGTAATATCCAGTTGATTTGTAGTGGAGAGGGATTTGAACCCGGACCGACAAGCTGAAAGTCAAGTTCATACAGTCACTTCCCTTGATAAATTTGAACAAAGCAAGAAGAGCATATTGAGTAGCATAAAGTGACGCTATTGTATTTCGTTGGCTCTTGTCATCTGCACTCAACTATGAATAATTGAATATCAATTTTGTAAATTATTTAAATGCTCTAGTTGTTAATCGTAAGGGTGGTGGATATCAATATCACGTAGTCAAGAATCATAATGGAAAGGAATGAAAGGTGTAGTTGAGTTCGTTAGCATTGTGATGGCGGAGGACTAAAAACTTGGTAAAATAATGTTTATTCGCATTTTGGTATGTCTATATAGCGAAATTATGTACACCTTATCTTCAAATCACCATTTTCACAGATCTTCCCTGATGTGCTTCCTCTGACCTTCACGTTGTTTTTCTGTGTGTTTCTTTCACGCCTCCAATGTATCTCCGCAACGCTCTACCCTATGCCTTTTCTGACATCAAATGTGTCTTCCTGCTACTTGATGTATTTTATGCCCATGAACGTCTATTTATATACTACTGATAAATCCTATCAGTAGCACTCACCGCAGTATGTATAGAAATAATTAAAAGGTATTTCAGAATTACAAACAAATGGTATAATAGGTGTAAAATCAACAGTTTACTTATGCAAAGGTCAACGAATTTACTTGAGCATAGGTCAAAAATGGGTCTTGCAAAGAATATAGGTAAAGTCAAAATTAGGATAGGAACTAAGTCGTCAAAAAAATGTGATTAAGAAAACAAAATTAACATAACAAAAACACTTGAATAACGTAAAGTATATTTATCAAGATAAGGTATGATTAACAGCAGTTTTCTTCTTAATGTATAAATTCGGTTTAATCATTTTGGTCTTAATGTCTTCATCCTGTAATTCGTAGCAACCTGGTGCTATCGTGAACTTTAATTGTCGTTAATTTATATCCTTAATGTATCGATTTTATGAGCACTGTTTAACAGCTGACGAGCAATATCACTACTTAGGACTTTTGGACTCTGCTTATGCAACTTTCTAGGAATATGCTCAGATTTGTGGTCACAAATCCTTGTTTCTGTTTAACAGATGTATATGTTTTGACACTTAAATGTAAATTGGCATATGTATTTGGAGGTAACATGAAAGGGGGACTTGTCAACCTTAGAGTGTTTCAGTGAACACTGTATTCGGTAAATTGTGACTAACGTGGCAGCTGGATAAGTTTGCTTAAGCGAAGAATTTATTCTGTATTTATTTCTTCTAGATATACGGCATCACCTATAAATCCAAGAATTAGGGAGACTGGTTTCTTTTCCGCTGTATCAAATTTCACTTTTATATTTGGTATACACTGTTTTGATTGTCAATGAATTCTTGAGGGTATCCATTGTCTCGTAAACACTTTTCAATGAAAGCGAGCACATTATCAAGTTTTTCTTCCGAACTAATATTTTTAGTATAGTAGAATAGTATTCTCACTAGATCTTTCTTGTAGCTTATTGGACATAAACTATTGAATCTCAGATATATTCCATTCCAAAGTCAAGTGCCTAAGCTGATGAGTTACGTCTCCACTCCAGAATATTCTAGCCTTGCTCTCTATCAAGCTGAGCAACAAGATGTGGCTGCTAATCATAAGAAAGATCTTATTGATACATTTTTCAGTGGAATCGGATTTAGAAAAAGTTTAAATATGCTTCTGCATCCACTCTCCCAAATTGTTTATTCCTGTTGTGACTGTTTCGAATCTTCTCATTTTCTGCATCTTTTAGTGACATTTACAACTTATTGTCAACATCGTTTTAACTATAGATACTAACTACATTAACAGAGTAGTTAGTAAGTAATGTAGTTTTACTCTTTTTCTAATCTGTAATTCAATTACAACATAAGTGACTGTCGATTGCGCTCTTGTTGAGGAAAGAGGTTTTCTCTCAGAGTTCAGGAACTACGAATACTATTTCTCTTTCAATACTTACTATTAGCCCATATTACATACAGCTACAGCAGAATGTAACACTGAAACTCAAGTTTAGTTTCTATATTGATTCACAATTGTCTTCAAATTATTTCTTGTTCTCAACTCAGTCCACCATTGATGATGTATTCAGATACCAAACAACATATTACTTAAAAGTTCTTGTCGGTAGCACAAGCCACATCTTAGTCATTTTGCATATAAATCATAGCTGACTGCAAAATCAAACTAACTAACCAAGTAACTTTTCATTATAATAGTTCATTTAATTGCTTCTCCATTCACAACCTTATTAAATAAACTTAGTAGAATGAAAAGACTTGACAGTTAAATTTTCAAGTGTTGGTTTCCAAGAATTTGATAGATTTCAAGTTAGGTCACCAACTAAAAGCTCTTAAAAAAACCATTGAACACCAGGGATTACTGGGAAACCTTTTCGTACTTGTTCGGGACTCTTAAACAGTATGTTTACACCGGATATCGAACCCAAGACCTTATGGTTATGAAGTGACAACATTGGTCATTGAAACATTGGATTGGTAACCTGAAGACCCTGCGTTCGATTCTCTGTTGAGCCATGACTACGTAATGCTGAAGAGTCTCAAACGAGTACGTGACAGCTGTCTAGTACTTCCTGCTTTTCAATAGTTTTCTGACTGATGTCATTATGTGATCTAACTTGAAAGTTGAATTTATTGACTCTTCTCTTAATTATTATTAGTACAGTAATGCTAAGTTATATTCGGAATATTCATGTTATTATTTCTTCTCAGTAGTGATGTACTTCTAAAAGTTCTGAATTCAATGACTTCGACTACTACATAGTGCATTCGACTAGTCAGAAGTCATTATTATTGTTGTTGCTTTGGGTTCCTATCTAGGCATTGGGCTTCAGCAGCACATCACCATATTATCCTGTTCTCTGCAGTAAGCCTTCATATTCTTCTCGTGCGATCTACTCCAATTGACTCTTGAAGCGACACTCAACTCGTCATTCCCCATTCAAGCTCGACTCGGGGGTTTTCTGGTGCAGGATATCACTCAGTGGCCTCCTCAGCGTGTATATCCAATCCATCTCTCCATTCTCTTCTACATATTTGTTCGGCGGTATGTTCGTAGTTCGTTGCTAGAGTTCCTTTTTTCTTATTCTCCCTGACCATCTGATCTTAAGTATGGCGCGAAGATAGCAGCAGTATTAGTAATATCCTAAACTGAATCACACATAATTATTTTCACTCAGATTTATTCCCATTTCGAAAGTGTATGTAAGTCTTGGGTAGAATAACTTACTCCCAGTGTGATCAAAAGAAAATAACATAAATTTTATGTCGTTCTTCAAAGGTGTATGTTACACGTGGTGCATTTGCAGTCATAAGAAGGATAAATTTGTGTAGTTATAATTCTGATAAAAGTAAAATAAGAGTAAAGCAATACAGTGACATTCATTGTGCGTCGGTGGCACAGTGGTTAGGACTCTCGCCGACCATGCACATGGTCCGGGGTTCGAGCTCACATTGGCGCACATCTGATATCTATGGTCGGCCTGCGAAATTTGGGCTACCGATATCCATGCTGAAAATTCCATACTTGTACCAAAAATACGGTGTGGAATCAAGCTGTAATCAAAAATTTAAAAAAAATTAAATTAATTACATTCTGTAGGATTTCAACTAAAGTGTATGTATATAGTAGTCGCGTGCGCTTACTGGATGAAGAGCACCTGTTTAATAAACTTATGCGTGGGTAAATGTTTACAACATAGGTGTTTACACTCTGTCCAACATGTTAGATTAAATTGTAAATGGTTAGTAATATTGGGCTTAGGCATAGTAGAGTGTTATTTTGGAAGGTGGGCAAGTTAACTGTTGAGATTGTGTAGCTGCATCAGTTGAAATTATTAGGACAGGTAATACATATACCAAGTCATTACCTTCCTCGTTCGTTAATGTTAGTTACGACATATGATTATATTACAAAAAGAGTGATCAGGTAGAAACATAGTATCAAACTATGAAGAATTTGACTGCTAATTTGTGCTACATAGGAAGGCGTAGTCTAAAAACATAATTAGAGCTTTAAAGTTAAAGCATTCGAATCAAAAAAAGACACAGCTACACTTGAGCTTTAAGTCTTTTCCATCATTTCTAAAATTATATGTTTAGTGTATGTATTAAAACCTAGCCAGATACTAGCTTGCTAGGCTACTAGCTTACTAGTTTTCTCGCCGGTCCCAAGCCCGGGTAAAGAGGGAGGGTTGGGGCGTGGTGCTAGCAACTCCACCCCTGTAAAACAACCAAATCGCTACAGAAACTTCAACGAATAAATATATTAAAAATTCTAAAAACATAAGCAATAGCCTTACTTTTCGCTGGAATCGGGGAAGTGAAATGACGCAGGCTGGTGAAAGCCTTCGGGAAGCCAGTCAGCCGATGTGCCTTCTTTCGATGAAAGCAAAAGTAAGGATGGGTACCTGGAATGTTCGCACAATGTACGAAACTGGAAAGGCTGCCCAGATAGCCGCTGAAATGAGAAGGTACAGAATAGAAGTGTTGGGAATCTGCGAGAGCAGATGGAACGGAACTGGAAGGTGCCAACTACCTACTGGAGAGACAGTAATCTATTCCGGCCACCTAGAGGACAACCATGAGCACACCGAGGGAGTGGCCATCATGATGTCACCAACAGCAACCAAAGCTCTCATGCAGTGGGAACCAATCTCCTCCAGGATAATGACAGCCAGGTTCAACTCAAAAGGAAGGAAAGTTACAGTCATTCAATGCTATGCGCCTACAAACGTCTCAGAACAAGAGAAGAAGGAGGCGTTCTACAGACAACTACAAGCAATAATGGACAACGTCCCAAATGGCGATATCAAAATCCTGATGGGCGACATGAATGCGAAGCTGGGAGGAGACAACACAGGAAGAGAACTCACCATGGGTCGTGAGGCCCTCGGTGAAATGAACGACAATGGTGAACTCTTCTCAGACTTCTGCGCCTTCAATGATTTGGTGATTGGCGGTAGTGTGTTCAAACACAAGGATATACACAAGACGACATGGATTTCACCAGATGGAAACACCAAGAACCAAATAGACTTCATCTCAATTTCAAGAAAGTGGAGACGGAGCCTACTGGACACAAGGTCAAGGAGAGGAGCAGATGTGGGTTCAGACCACTATCTAGTAGAAGGGACTTTCAAGGTGAAACTAAAAGCCTCGAGGATAGCTGGGGATAGGCCACAATGCAAGTTCAACACTCAATTACTGAAGGACACAACCACAAAAGACACTTCACTGCAACTGTCAGAGCAAAGCAGGAAACACTACGCGACATCACTGAAGAATCATGCGTGGAAGAACATTGGAAGTCTCTGAAGGCGATTCTCAACGAAACGTGTTCAACGGTTCTAGGAAGAAAGAAGAGACAAGACAAGGAATGGCTCTCAACGGACACTTGGAAATTAATAGAAGAGAGGAGAATGGTGAAAGAGAAAATGATTCAATGCAAGGACGGACAGGAGAAGGAGACGCTGAGCTCAACTTACAAAGCACTGGACAAAGAAGTGAAGAAGAGTGCTAGGAAGGACAAAAGACGATTCTACGACAACCTGCCACTGAAGCTGAGAAGGCAGCAGGCAAAAGGGACCTGAGGACACTATATCAGATAACCAAATCTCTATCCGGGAAGAGACCAACACAAGCGAAACCTATAAAAGACAGCCAAGGGAACCCATTACCAAGGAAGAAAAACAGATTAAACAATGGGCGGATCACTTCAAAGGACTCTTGAACCGACCATCACCTGCAACCCGTCCAGAAATACCAACAACAGCGCGCACACAACTGCAAGTTGACACCAATCCTCCAACGAGAGCTGAAGTCTTGAACGCAATCAACTTCTGAAAGCTGGAAAACAGCCGGACCAGATGGAATACCCCCTGAAGCACTGAAAGCAGACCCAGAGACGACAGCAGACATGCTGACTCCATTATTGCAAAAGGTCTGGAAGGAGGGAAAGGTGCCTACTGACTGGAGGAAAGGTTACCTCGTGAAACTACCAAAGAAGGGCGACTTAGGACTCTGCAAGAACTGGCGAGGAATCATGCTCCTATCGACGCCAAGTAAAATCCTGAGTCGCATCATCCTGGAGAGATTAAAGGACGCACTGGAGACAGAACTCCGACCAGAACAAGCTGGATTCAGGAAAGGCAAATCATGTACTGACCAAATTGCAACTCTACGCATCATCATCACAGAACAAAGCATGGAATGGCAATCAAACCTCTACCTCAACTTTATAGACTTTGAGAAGGCCTTCGACAGCGTTGATCGTGAAGTAATTTGGAAATTACTCGAGTACTATGGCGTACCCCAAATATTCATCAACCTTATTCAACAGCTGTACGACAACGGCACATGTCAAGTGATCCACAACGGAAAACTCAGCGAGGCGTTTGGAGTAAACACAGGAGTCAGACAAGGGTGCTTATTATCACCAATGATATTCCTAATTGTGGTGGACTGGATTATGCGTCAGACAGTGGGAAACGAGAAGACAGGAATATCCTGGACCGACGTGAAGAACCTAGAAGACCTGGATTTCGCGCGGATGATTTATGTTTGATGTCACACACAATCGAAGACTTACAAGCGAAAACCGACAAACTGGTCGAAGAAGCAGCAAAGACAGGACTCCAGGTAAACATAGACAAGACGGAGGTTATGAAAATAACCAACCAACAACAGCAACAACATCCAACGTCAATCACCATCAACGGGAGGGATTTGAAAGAGGTTACTTCATTCACTTATCTAGGGAGCATTGTCTCAACTACAGGAGGAGCGGACGAGGATGTCAAATCCGAGAATCGGGAAGGCGAGAAACACATTCATCAGCCTGAAATCAATCTGGAAATCTTCGTCACTCAGCATCACCAACAAAATTCGGATTTTCAATACAAACGTAAAGTCAGTTCTTCTATACGGATCAGAAACTTGGCGGGTCACAAAGAATATTTCCAAAAGCGTTGCAGACCTTTATTAACAACTGTCTTCGCTCTATACTGAAGATCAGATGGCCGGAAAGAATCACCAACAAGGAATTATGGGAACAAACAAAGCAAGAACCAATCGCCCAACAAATATGCAGGAGAAAGTGGAGATGGATCGGACACTCGCTGAGGAGACCGCTGGGTGACATCGCGCGTCAAGCCCTCGAGTGGAACCCGAAAGGGAAGCGGCGTGTGGGACGTCCAAGGGTGACATGGAGGAGATCGTGTGAAGAGGAGTTGAAAGAATATGGATTAACATGGATGCAGGCGAAAAGTATAGCAGAAGACAGAAGCAAATGGAGACGTGCAGTTGAAGCCCTATGTTCCACTAGGAACCCAAGGGAGCAATAATAATAATAATGTATGTGTTAAAGTTTTAATTTGAACAGAAACTTACGGTTTATTAGATCAGTCTAACATGAAATTCCTTTTTCACTGTGTGTTTGTGTACCGGCGGTCAATAATGGCAGTCTGCTGAAATCTCTGGGCTATCTGAATTCCCATCCGAGACAATGCATCTTACTTTCTTTAGTTCTTGTTGCTATAATCATTCAGTTATATTCGTGGGTCTCCAAATGTACTCGTGTCCATTTTTAGTTGGTTTGCAGCCTGTCGTTAAGCATTTCTGTTGGAGCAAAGAAAAATAACGTAGTCGATTATTTTTTCCTTCAGATCTATCATCACTGCGTCACATGATGTACTGGAGATGGTTGTTTTACTTAAAACTCCTGAATGAATAGTAAATATTATGCAATAAACTGCACTGAAAATTGTTTATATTGTATAAACTTATTGTGCATAAAGCTATTGTTATTATTATTAATTACAAACAGTAATAACATCAATAATAATAATAATAATAACTGGATTTTATATTGTGTATTATGTTTACTTAGAAAACAGAGTGCTAAATGTTTGTATGTGATGTAACCTATTCATACATTACTGATTGACGTTCAGTAATTGAAATCATCTGGTATAATGACTTTGTTGTAGATTGATTTCTACACACCTTTTAAGTTGTACTCAGTTTTCATTAGGGATTTCAACCAGCTTAAAAACAATAACAGCTTCCTTGGGAATATTTCAGATCCGATTGTACATACATATTTTTTAAATCTCGTCTGTTTTACTAACCGATTCGAAGCCCAGAAAATAAAAGAAGGTTGCACTTGGAGCTAGTCTTCCCACTTAATACAAAAATAACTCTGTCTCTGCTTAAACTTCAAAGCACAGTATACACTTTTCAACTAGGCGTTAGTAGTCATTTATTTTATCCTTTGTGAACTCTTTCTATGGATGAAAAAATGAGGAAACAAGTCGGTCAGACGAATGCGAACTATTTTCTTTGTTAGTGACTAACGATGGAATACAGTTATTCCGTTACGTCCTATTTGGGATCCACCGACTGGGTGTACCTGTAGCCCAGTGAGTGATGAAGTACCCGTTCTTCGTACAACTGGCAGTGGATACACTCATTTGCGTTTGAAATGATTAGTGGCGGACTCGAGTCTCAACAGGAACATGTTTTTTTACTGAATCAATTGAAGCTATTTTTTGGTGGTAGCTAACAGGAGATGTTCCATTTTGGGTCTCATCTTCCGGATTCACTAGTATTGCAGTGAGTGATGGTGTTTTCTTGCTAAAACTCGGACCTAGCAACCATTATGCCTTCTGGATTCCGCTGTTAGCCACTATCAAAAGAAATAACGGGATGTCAACCTCAAGTGTGTGTTAATTAGGCACACCATGGCAACATAGGCCAGTCATTTTGTTCCAAAATAAATCAATGTACGCGAAATTCAATGTAATAGTTTCAGTAACTATCCAACTGATCAGTGTTACTATTCAGTTGTGTTTTACCACCGTAAATTTTATGCCAGAACCATCATTGCACTAACAGGAGGATATTATATCAGTAATCTAATTGAAAAATGCTCTAGTTTTTATGTTATGATTGTTCTCTTTCATTTTTATTTTAAATGCCACACATTTTACTTCACACTCAGGAATATTGGATTATGAAACTAATACTAGATGGTTGATAGCAATCGGCAGGGATCCTTGGATCTAGGTTTCGTGCTAGTTGGCACTTGTCAGCAGGGCGTATCTTCAACCTTGGAGAAACTCATGTCTCTTCTGACATTTGAACTCGCGTCACCCTGTGCCACCTTCAGTCAGAGACGTTGTTCGGACTCATGTAGGACTGTACTGGATACTTTAGTTGGGTGTTGCGAGTTTGAATTTCAGAAGGAAAATGACTTCCTCCAAAGTTGCAGATATGCCTTGCTAAAGAGTGCCAACTAGTATGAAACCTGGATCCAAGGCTTCCTGCTGATTTCCTTCAACCATCTAATATCAACAGTTCAGAGTGCACCGTGATGGCGAGGTACCTAAAATGCTGGTCACATTGCTAAAGTGACTGATAGAATTCAGTCTGCGTCAAACAAAGGACTTTACACACTAAGCTAGTCACTGACTAGTGTCCAATCAAAGACTATGAGCCTATCTGAGATAATGGTCTTGAGTGGGCAAGCTTTCATTGTTGTGGAGTGGGTGATAATTGATGGTAAAATGAAAATTTAAATCGCGAGAGACTCAAACCAGCGACCTGCAAATCGCCTTTCGGACTGCCCACTACCAGCTTGACCTAAAAAACCCAGCTGATAACCAGGTCATCATTTCACTGTAATCTTTAAGACAATCTCACAGTGTCTCCAGCAGCTCCTCTTCTCTTAATTCAGTATGATTATGGTTTATAGAAGACCTAGGTTGAGCCGCTAGTGTGATTATAAGCCGGCGGCTTGACACTACTCGTAGTTTTGACTATGGTAAGATGATGACAGTTTTGTTAACAATTGGTCCTTCTTGTGTAACGGTAGAAGACGAAAGAATTGGTAGAGGAATGTTTATTTGGGAATTGGTATCTCTGTATAGGCAAATTATGTACACCTTACCTTTAACGCATAATCTGCACAGATCTTCGTGTTGTGGCACTTATGGCCTTCATATTGTGTTTCTCTGTGTTCCTTTCACGTCTACCATTTTCTGCACAACTCTGTATCTTTTGTTTTCCCTGAAATCAAGTGTATTTCCCTGCTATTCGATGTTTTCATGCTGATAAACATCTCTTTATGTGCTACGGACAACTCTTATCAGTAGTACTTGCCACATTTGTACGTCAGCTGATACAGCCCCGAACTGATAGTTCGGAGCCCTCTCGCTAGATATAAGAAGGCTTTTCTCTCAGTGCTTAAAAAACGTGTGTGACAACTTTAACTTGAACGTAGGGAAATTTGCGTACCTGTATAAATCTTATTTGTTAGTTAACATTTTAAACATTTCTGGTACAGCATGTTTTTGTCTACTTTTAGAGTTGACATTAAAGATCATTTCAAATATCCTATTCTTTTTAATTTATTAAATAAGTTGTTAATTTATTGTTCACTTTTCTGGGGTTTTTCTGTTTTAGGCAATATTACAGCACTACACGACTTACATTTGAATAATAATCCGAATTTAAACAGTCTACCAGCTGAATTGTCATTATGCAGTAAATTGATTATTTTAAATTTGGAAAGTTGTCCACTGCGTGCATTACCGGAACCTATTGTTCAAGGCGGCTCTGCTATGATTATCTATGTAGGTTTCTGTGTGTATACTGTGTCACATGATTTTTACTATTATGGTTATTAACTGCGTGTTTATTATTTACAGTTTCTATCTGTCGTTTAAGTCTATCCTTAGTGGAGAGTTATTTTTGACTTTGTTTATTACACTTATTAATCTGACTTCTGGCGGGAAATAATTCTGGAACTTTCTCACACATGTAATATAAATACACGAATGTACAGCCTACTTGATGACTTCGTCGAAAAGAAAATTTTCATCGCTGCAACCGTCGTTTTAATAATTCCTATGATCCAATGTGTAATATTATTCAATGAATAACAGGAGTTTTTCCATTATATTTTCAATATAGAAGCCCTTAAGGGTGTAAGAGTTACGTAATGAGATAAATAACTTAGTGAATAAGATGTAATTGGAAAAATGGGGAAAATTTCATACTATACAGTAGTTCAAAAAGATATCATGGTTAGAGTGAGTTAATTAGCAATGAAGCTAGTAGAAGACGACAGGGTCGTCACCGTGATAGAAGAAGTCGTTGAATAGTTCTCTTTTGTATTCAGAGCTCTGGTTTCTGCATCTGAATGGCTACAGCTTCAGCAATAAAAAAGAGACAAAAGGGTATTGTGGGAGGGGGGGTTACGCTTCTTTTTGCTGGTGCTTATTAACTCTTTCTGACTCCCTGACTTTTTCGGAAGCTTACGTAATAATACGTTTTTCCTCGTTTTTATGTGAATTCTGATTACAACTAATTCATTACGTTATTTACCTTTTCACGTAACTGTAACACTCTTACCCAACTCCCCTTATGCGTTGATGAATACTAACAACTATGATTGCTTGGAGAGAATCAAACAGGCCCTGGATGAAAAACTTCGACCGGAACAAGCTGGATTCAGGAGAAACAAGTCATGTATTGATCAAATCGCCACTCATCATTGAACAAAGCTTAGAATTGCAGTCACCTCTCTATCTCAACTTCATCAACTTTAAAGAGGCCTTCGACAGCGTCGATCGAGAGGTGATTTGGCAACTACTCCGCTACTACGGAGTCCCATCGACAATTATACATCTTATCCAGCAGTTATACGACAATGCTGCATGCCAAGTAATTCACAACGGGAAACTTATGGAAGTCTTCGAAGTGAGGACGGGATTGAGGCAAGGCTGTCTACTATCGTCAATGATTTTCCTGATTACAGTAGATTGGATATTGCAACAGACAACAGTCGATGAGCAAACAGGCATAAAATGGACTCACACAAAAAACTTGGAGAATATGGACTTCGCCGATGATATATGTCTGATTTCCCACAAACAGGAAGATATACAAGTGAAAAGCAACAAGCTGGCAGAAGATGCATCAAATATAGGACATCCTTCAGGTGAACATAGAGAAAATAGAGGTGATGAAGATTCCTGGTCAACATCAGCAGCAGCAACAACAACAGACAACAATCAGCCAGGACAGATGAGAGGAACCTGAAAGAAACAACCTCCTTTACCTACCTACCTGGGAAGAATCGTTTCAACTACAGGCGAATGGAACTGACGAGGATATCAAAGCCAGAATCGGAAAAGCAAGGCAATCTTTTATTACTTTCAAGTTTGTGTGGAGGTCAACAGCACTCACCATCAAAAATGAGATCCGGATTTTCAACTCCAATGTGAAGTCAGTCAGTGCTAATCTATACGGATCAGAGACTTGGCGCGTCATAAAGAGCATCTCGAACAAACTACAGACCTTCACCAACAGTTGTCTTCGCTCAATACTCAAGATCAGATGGAAGCGCCGAGTTGGTCGTCCAAGGGTGACTTGGAGGAGGTCATGTGAAGAGGAGATGAAAGCATGTGGGCAGACTTGGAGCGGGGTGAAAAAGTTGGCAGAAGGCGATGGAGGTGCGCAGCTGAAGCCCTATGTTCCTCTAGGAATTAAAGGATTTAATATTAATAACAATTATGATTGACCGTTAATAACAACTTACTTGATTCAGACATAGCTAATTGGCAATCATCACATCTACGACAACGCTAACTGACCTTAAAATATAACCGCATTCAACCATTAAATATCACACCTGTTTGAGATTACCTGTCTGGAATTATATCACTTACAAGCTTTTCACCAAAAGCCAGTGTTTAAAATGATGTATTATCGCTTCAAAACAGTGATAGAGTGAATTGTTGTTTATTACTGATATTCGTCAAGATCATATCCTGACACCCTTGTTGTATCAAGATTCTTAAGTAGTAATTGAAAGTGAAGAAAAGAAGAAATATAAAAAAATCAATAAATCTGAACCCTTCTTTGTCATCTACAAAACAAATAGGATTTCATTGTTAGGTGAAACTGTACACATCTCTTTTCTGCAACTCAAAATATTGAGTTGAGTTTATTATGAGTAAATGATAGATTGAGATTTAGATCGTCAGCTGGCATTAATCGAAAAACTACTGGATAGCTGTTTAATACTAGTTGAGAACTCCATTGTCCGACAGGAGTGAAACGGAAGACTTTCAGTCATCTAACCACTACGACGGAATTCATTGGCACACGAATTCTTATTGCTGCCGGCCATTGTCATCGAACAGCATGTGTCCTCACATCCCGCTTGGCAGACACCAGTGTTAGATTAACTGATCAACAGCTACTACCTTAATGCGGTGTTCGGGCATATATATATATACATATATCCTTAGTCCTAATTAAATGAACAAATAAGGCAAATTGGTTTGTGGTTTATGTCAACTGACACATTATTTCTTCTTGATATACTAAGAGTTTTATTAGCCTCAAAATTTTTATTTCTGGAATCGGGCAAGTACCAATTGACATAGAATATATTTTTCCTCATCTCACATGAAAATTTAGAGTTTGTAACCTTGATATATCATGTTTATGGATAATAGGTGAATTGTGCTTCTATGTCCAAGGCTTTTCAGTATTCATTATAAATAACACTAAGAGATCTTACGATGTAATATTTCTCGTAACTTGAACAAAGTCATGAGAATTTATCGAATTAGCAATTCGCAGTTTGAGGGGAAATTTCATCACAGTTTTTTTTGGAAACCAAAACTGTTTAAATCACGCAAATGGTAATCAAGAAAGCAAGAAGGAATAAATGCATGATACCAAATACTACTAATTGATTTAAGTAACTGGATACCACTCTCGTCAATCAGTAACCAGAATTTTGGTGGTTTGAACTGATTCGGCTCTCTGAGTAGTTGAGTTAACCCTGAGGGTAAACTGTTGACGAGCTGGACCACGAACAAGCGAATTAGCCGTTCAGTGCTCAGATCAATTCGATCTGGCCATTAAGAACTACTGGCCGATATGAGTGATATCCAATTACTCATACCAATCAGTCAACAGTATATCAAATTCAATTCTGTGTTTAAAAGTTTTCATTTTTGTATAAGTGCAAGAAACATCTGGTACTTGTGTCAACCATGCGCACGAATAATCATTTAGCCTTAAGTCTAAAGTGGTACTGATGTGTTGCTTTATGTAGGATTTTCTTTGATATCATAGTATGTCTGGTTAAGGCGACTAAGAAAATAAGCGATTCTACCTTTAAAAGAATGTTTTTGCTTTATTATGAATGTTGTCACAAAAAATGATCTAGGACGCTAAACTTGTTTGGCAAATTAGCGTGTTCACTACTGCCACTTTATTCTACATGCCGTTGTTCAAAACTGTTACTTGACAAATTCTTGTACTTCACATTGTAATTCACTTGGCACTTGCTGTTGCCATTTCTTCTGCAACCCTACCAGCCTCAAAAATGATGAGGACATACTATGTATCTATGCTTACTGTTCCATTAATTGAAAAAAGGCATATCAGCCAACTGGCTTTCCGGAGACTTTTGGTGGAGGTTATCTCCACACCCTACCTCCCCTCTTTTCCAGGCTTAGAACTGGCTATTTAACTAGTTCTGAATAGCTCGAATGGTAGCATCTCTGACTGCACTATTGAGTAACGCCGGTCCGAATCACTTATCACATCAAAAGATTACTTGTTTTTGTATGACGGATGATGCATAACTAGCTAGCTAGTTGTACAGTGCATTATTCGAGGATAATTTTTATGATTTAGCTGCTAATCGTTTTCATAATATATTTTTTTATGAACCATTTAACAGTGTTAGTTTTTCTCCAGTTTTCTTGCTAAGATGAGCATATTTATAAATTAAATATTTATCTGATTAACTTCTCTTTTGTTTTTTAGTTTTTGCAACAAGTTCTACAATTGCGAAGACAACAGAATATGCTATAACAAATGGAGAGTATGCTGAAATACTTTAACTTATATTTTGTATCTATCTAAATCAATATCAAGTTATGCTTTGTGCACTTATACCCCCTAGGTGCCTTAATTGTTAAATACAGATATAAATGAGGCAAGTCAGTGATATAAATGTGTGTAATTTTGCTTTTCCAGTAGTTTTTTCAAAGCAGAATAAGATGCATAAAAAAGCAGATTAGACTGCAGTTCTTTTTGAATTTCGTTTGTGAGTACATCTGTAGCTGGGCGGTAGAACACTCTACAGCCAAACACGTGGTCCATGTTTGATTTCCGCCTGACTCCACTTCTTAACCTTGCCTAATTAGTTTACTAGGAAACCTATAACTCGATAGCTGAAAGTCAATTTCCTAATCTAATGCACCCTACATCCCCAACTCACGTTGCGATGCATGTATTCTTCATTTTGTAATTAGTGTGGATTTTTGTCATGGCTAATATTTGTTCGCCAATAGCCGACAGTACGAAATTACTACTATTTTGTATTATAAGTAGCCAAGTGGAATATATTGAAAACAAAATTTTGAAAATCTGGTAAATAGGTTTGTTAAGTACTCAGTAACTCTGATATGCTTAGCTGTGCTTCTCTATCGATTGTTTTTCTCCTTCTAATGAAACCGCGCAAATTGTTCATTTAAACCACTGTGTTTCTAGGTTCTGTGTGAAGTCCTTCTTTATTGATTAATCATATTGTTTCAATTTTCATTTTTGAAGAAAAAGCCATGATGTAATTCGACATTTTCTCGTTATATAGACGGTTTTCTTCGTGGGATTATTCCTCCTCTCATACACCTTTATCCCCTGTAAAGTGTCATTATTAAATTTCTGTTTTTCTGTACATCGCACTTTCTCGAAGTATTACAGAGTTCTTCATGGATTTATCAATCTTATAATTTATTTTTATTGGTTGATGAAGATAACATGTTTATCAGTTGAATTATAGGAGCCATTATTGCTTAGTTTATAATCTCTGAAGTCTGTATCTGTTGAAAATGGTATTTAATTTCTCTGTGATGTGAATGAATCATGGCGTTTATATGGTTGTTCTATACTTTTTCGTAAATTATAGTTAATCTCTTAGTATTTACTTTTATTTCTCTACATTTATGTGTTTTGATGACATGTGGCAACTTGAACTGTTGTTACACCACCTTTGTGAAAAGTGTGCTTAAAGAAGCGCAGAACGTATGTGGGCGGTTATTTCTTTGTGGGCATCCACACTGTAAAAATTGATTTTTTTCTTGAAATACCTTAAAGAGAAGAAGCACTAGTGTTGCGTAATCACAGGGCCGAATGGACAACTGCTTGAAACTCTTCACATGCGACCTATTTTGAGTTGGTTTTGGGGACTTCGTCCTTATATATGTTTTGTCACCGGCTACGGACAGCTGCTAGATAAGTTAGGATATGCTTAATTCTTGAGGTCAATCTTTTTTAAATTCTCCACTCCACAACGGAGACGCAGCATAGCTGGCTATCTGTTCCTCCAAGAGAAACACCTTACACTATGATGGTAACTGTTTTCAGTCTAACTAATATTCTAGGGAATGGCAGGAATATTCGTTGGTCGCATCATTGCGATATGTAAGTCCGACCACAACGCCAAAGGTGGTAGTACCGAATACCAGTTGTGATTGTGCAAAGGGCTACATTAACTTTAGTTTGTATTTTAATATTCATAAATTAAATTGCTTCTATATGCCCACCAAGTGCTGTTTATCGGTTCGTGTCTAAAATCTACTTTCAAATCCTTATATATATATATATATATATATATATTGTTTCTATCTGATCCACCACTTTTATGTGAACCAAGATCATATGACCTATTTTTTAATTTCTTCTTTTATGTATATAGAAGATGGCTGCACATCAATATCTTCAATCAATCACTTAGGATAACTTAACAGCTAAGAATTTATATAAATATATACATGCACTTGTCTCAGGCTACTGTGAAATTGTTAATTTTAATTTGTTTTTAGCTTTTTAAAAATAAATAACAGTTGTAATGAATATTATATATAATATCACACCTTGATATAACTTGTGAAATCTTTATCGTACTACAAATATATGTTTCTATTTATCTATATAATGATGAGACTTATGGTTAATGATATATGAAGTTATTATGTATTATATTATCTTTGTTTTTCTTACGTTTGTCTCGTGTACTTACTATTTTCAGTAGATTATATGTATTCCTATGTTTACCTTCCTGTATGAAGAATCCTTGTTATTGTTCTTATTGATAATGACTTCTCTTCCTCTTCTGCTTCTACAAGTGTTTCACAAGACGTATCTTTTCGTGTTGTTCATTTTATTGTTTTCCTCTCCCTTTTTCAACCTTCCATGAAGTATGTTGTTCAACTTGATCAGTATAAGGCATGCATATATTTGTTAGCTATTAGTCAAACACGCCTAGGAGATTATGAATGAACTAACTACACGATTGAACACACATATTTGCTCTCCAACATATATGAATCGGACATGCTGTTCGATTGTCAAAGTCTCCGGTTCACAGTTTTGTTTTAATACACATACATATATTTGCTATTTCGCTTCTACACCTCATTTTTCTCTGTCGTTGAATTCTCTTTCTTCTTTTTTTCTCTTTTCGTTTTGGTTACTTCTAGTTTGCTTCTCTTAAACTGCATATAAAAATGATACTGTTAAGTAGTTTATGTGGGTTTATTATTCTCAACAATAAAAACAATCCCTAATTGTACATACATGCTAAATAATATTTCAGAAATCTTACAAACCTTGTCACCATCATCGTCAAGTATTTGTACTTGATTGATAAGTTCAATTTGCTAAAAAGGTGAACAGGTACCTTTGTTTTCATTTATTATGATTATTGATATCATTATAAAATTAGTATTATTATCATTACTTTTCAAGTGTTGATTTGCGAGAATTTGATTGATTTCAAGACAGATTACGAAATGACATCAGTTGGAAAAGAAAAAAATGAGAACTATGGAGTACCAGACATATGTTTCGTCCTAGTTTGGGACACCTCAGTAGCACTCGCCGTATGACTCTGTCAGGGATCAAACCACAGGATCTCTAAGTCACAAAGAGATCTCATATACAGTTCCACTCATTGGAGCGGAATTTAGTATTCCATTAATTCAAACTTCTGCGATTTGCGATAAATAGTGCAACCGCCAGCCATCAATATCGGTGCCTGATCACGAACATGAGTATTCACTCCTCGTCACTTTCTATACTATAAAAATCTTCATCTCAGTATTCTCTCCCCCTATATCTCTTCGTTCACTGCAGTTTCATACCACGTTGTGGCAAATTAAGCTGACTTACTTTGGCGCAAATGTCTACGTTGTTACGTCACTCAGTGATATTTATAATACTATGAGTCGTAATATGTCAACTAATCGAATCCCAACTGTCCTATTATTGCAGTTACGTATATATCCTAATTCTGTAGTAGGTGTTTTATTGAATTAGTTTCTTTTCACAAAATATCAGATCAGTAAGAATCATTATGTTATCACTGGGATATGATCATTCCTATGGATTGCATCTTTTTTTGAAGTCTCACCATATCATTCTGTTTGAATCAATGCTATCTCTTGTAACGCAACAAATGTTCTGAAATACATTTTCCAGTGATTCACACAATAGCCATTGTAGCATTGAATTAAATTGTGTCACTAATTAGTCTAGGTGCCCAAGTACTAACCGATGGGCGTTGGATTTGAACTGCGCTCTATCTGCCACCCAGGCATGGGTTACTAGGTATAGTCACTAGTCCCCAAACAATAGTGTCGGCTCTTTTTTAACTGCATGGAATTGTTCATGATTTATAACAATAAACTGTTATGCAAGGTATTTTGGTCAATTTCGCAAATGCTATTTCAGCAACTTTTAGTAATAATTTCAAACTGAAATCGTTCATTTCAGGCAGTACTTTTCAGTACACATATTGAGGTGATATAAGCGTCCGATAGAGCTGTTCTGATAGTTTTGAGGAAAGAAGTTTTTGTAATAATGACATTTACATAATTACAAGCATCTATTCTTATTCTTTGATAATGCTTTTTGCTGTGTAATTTCCACTGAACCTGATTTCCTACCAGTTAACATTTTTGTTTCAATATTTTGTTTTCTAAATGAGAAACAGTGAAAACTTGACACTAACGTATATTTGTAAATTTTCGACACTGTGATAGTAGGTATTTCCACATTAATTTGTTTATTTGGGTGTATCACATAATCAAACAACATTAATTACTGGATAATACATCGCAACAATCTAATCTCTAAAATCATATCAACTGGAACTACAGAACTTTGAACTTCTCCACTCCTCTATAAACCGTGGGCAGTAAAAAATGTGTACACATAGGGCTGACAAAATAGACTGTAGATCGTGACTCTGTGGAAGATTCACGTCTTGTGTCGCACAAACTCGAATGTTAACGCGGGTATAAACAGACAAGTAAGCAGAAGAGGCAGGGAAAAAATGGCTCACAGTGAACACAAAGGTGATAAAGATAACCGATCAGCAGTTGTAAATACTATTCACCAACAATGGAAGTCTAAAGGAGATCGTGCGCTTCAATTACCTGGGCAGCGGCATCGTTTCAACTACCAGTGCTACAGATGACAATGCCAAAGTTAGCAAGGAGTGGAAAAGCAATACAGACCTCCATTACTCTGGAACGGGTGTTGCGCTCAACATAAGGAACATTATCCGAGTTTTCAACATCGATGTCAAATCAGTTCTTCCATAGGATTTATAGTCTTGCTGTGAAACAATTTGCAAAGGGGTTCAGTTTCTCACCCGATATTGAAGATTAAATGGCCAGAGATGATAAGCGATAGGGGGCTCCTGCAAGGAAACAGCCAAGAACCTACTAAACAAAAAGTTTGTCGAAGTAAAAACGGATTAGCGATATGCTGCGGAGACCTGTGAATGTAATCACACGCCGGGGCATCGAACGGGAAGCGAAAGGGTTGGATGTCGGGGGATGACATGAAGGAGTTAATGTGAAGTGGGGAATGAAAGATTGTGTAGTCGTGGAGCCTCGCAAAGTAGAATCACAGGGAACAGATTACAGTTGGGAAGTGCTGCTCAAGTACCAGTTTCTACTCGGAACCCAGGAGAAGAACAATGGCAACCGTAAAGAATAGACACTAAAGACAGATTATCTTGAACCAACAAATCAAATTCTTCTAGGTGTAAATTGGCATTTATGGTATAAAAATGTGTATTTATAAAATGTATATATAATAATGAATTAGACATGGTACATATCTCTAATATTCTGCAAACGTCGATCCCAGCTTCTCATAACAGTGTCTATCGACATAGCAAACCAATATGGATAAAAAATCCATCTAAATGGTTGCGTATCATATCATTTCGTGAACCATTTACCACTCTAATACGTTTTTTTAGACGAGCCCAGAATTCGTATGAGTTCCACTTATAAGACCAACTAATTCGGAAGAATGATTGACCTTATGCTGAATGTAGCCTAATGATGATAGTTTCAAATAACCTTTCTACTCGTCTGTATGAATGTATGGGAAGACTGATCACTGTATTATTAGCACTAAAACACCGACACATGTGTTTGGGATGCGTTCTACTTACCTTTTCCAAAGATTTGTATCTTGCACTCCTACCACCCAAACATGATTTTCTCTTCTCCTACCGCAGTAATTCATTCTTCGTTTAATGAGTACTGCTTTGTCAATATGGACGATGATACCGATTCCCCTTAAGTACAGAAGTAGTTCTATTGATCTTTTATGACGCAGTATCTCGACAGCGCTGATACCATTGTAGTGTTGACATTTTAGTATTCTGTTTCCGCAGCTGGTCGTCTCAGTAGGCGAATGTGGCATATTCTCAATATAGTATTAAAGCAGAGTTTCGAATTCGAGAAGAAAGTACAACTTACCGACTCTTACAGACTTACTGATATAACAGTGATTGCATCTGAATACATAATCATCAACAGCCGCGCAATTCATATGATAAGTCATTATCCACACAGAAATCAAAAACCAAATCTGGATGAAACTTGCAACGAAGATTATGAAGAGCATCCATTATTCAGTGCTGAGTCATTTGATTGTCTGGCCCAAGGTCATTTGAATTTACTGTCGTCAACATCAATATAATATGCATCGAATTGAGAAGTCGGTTGATATGATTATAAACAATATATTTTATTTGAAATATCATTCACTGAATAATACTATTTCACTGTGCGATATATACAAATAAACAAATTGATATGGGAACTGAGATTCAGCTCCATCTACGCCTACTACTTATTCACAAAAGTAGTAGGCGTAGAAATAAAAGGCGTAAAATATAAGGGTCATTTCGGTTTATTTTAGGACATTCAATTCACTCCTCTCTGTTTACTGATTCTGAATGATTTTAAAATTAAAAAAGAAGATCAAGCAAGAAAAGCTCTTTCCGATAATTTCCTCATCTTCTAGCTCTACAACTGTATATACGCAATATTTAAAAGGTAACTGTTACTGACAACACCGATGTTTTTGTCTAAACAGTACCGAGTTGTTGTTAAGGTCAACAGAATTGCAGTTCAAAAGCATGCTTATTATCACTTACACATGCTTTCGAACTGTAATTTTATTGATCACAACAACTCGATATTATTTAAACAAAAACATCGGTATTGTTAATAACGATAACTCTGTAAATATTATGTATATTAAATGAATAATTCCGACTGAGATATGAAAATTTCAACTAAGAAGCTCATTTTTCGACGTTTCATTTTTGTAGTTGCACACTAGTCTGTGTATAGGAATTCCAATAGGCGATAACAGTCAATCTCTTTCTGTTTGAGTTAGTTTGACAGCAAGTGAACATACTGAAGTACGATACTGTTAATGTGTAAATGACTATGGTTCACAAATTGATTAGACACATGAATGAATATTAATATAATTACTATTGTATCTTTTTCACAAAATCTAACAAGCAGAACACAGAAGGAAGTACTGACACTTAAAAGTAGGAATGGCAGTAGAAGTAACCCCACCACTTATGTGTTTTTCGTCATACACTAATCAAGACAGACACACACGCATTCATACACATACATCAAGAATATAGGCCAATAGCCCTAGATTGCAATCACATTGAGAAATCGACCTGTAGCTTGTTATTGTCACTTTGACTATGATAATATAAGGGGTCAGTGTACTTGCTAATAAAGTCGCAAATGCCTTTAAAAATTAATTAAATCTCTCTTATCTGAGATTTAATAAACCAAAGTCTCGTTGTCTATATGTGGGGTGATGACTACTGATCAATCAGTGGAGTCTATGAAAACATTAGTGATCAATGTTAATTGCAGTGTAATACAATTTTTGGTTAAGTTGAATTCCAGTCATCCATTTTGCGCGCACTTTTAAACTGTACACAATGCAAGTAAGTGGTCGCTGGGGTTCATTTTTGGTTTTTTCCTACTCTAACTATAAATACCCTATATTAAGTATGAAAAGATTATGTCAATGTAGCCAACGTTCGAACTGACATAGCAGTACATTTTACAGAAGGCATAAACGTATCTGTCACACCTGCTGTCCTTTCTGTGAATGTCGAGCCTTCTCCAGTGAACAGTATTACCATAGAAACCGAGGTAGCATCATCACCACCTTGGAGCAGCCCAACACCAGCTGCCAGTACTTCTCAAAAGTGCCCACAAGTGTCTTCTGAACTTGATGAAATGACAAGTATGTTACTAAAAATCATGGTTGCCACGATCATCTCACAAAAAACGGCAACAAAATCTTGAAGATCTTCCATGAGAGATTGCCTCAACTACCAACAACTATTAGAAGTGTGCTGGGAATGTGTGGCTCTTGCGAGTCATGACTAGTTGGAGGCGGAATCTATTGCCACATCGGTCTCCAGAAATCTTTGCGGCACTACACGGAGATGTCTCTGGTTGAAGGTCTCTACAACAAGACCTATCTGCAGTTGAATGTCGATGGATTGTCCATCTCAAAGTCATCTAGCCAGCAGCTACGGCCCCTATTAGGTAGAATTACGGCACCTTTCCTAAGTAGTGTATTCCTGATAGGTATATATGGTGACGCTAGCAAACCTAGCAGTAATAAAGAGTTATGCAGTGACTTAGTATCCGAGCTAAAGGATATAGTTAGTCAAGACATATATATTACCAGACTGAATAGGCATTTGAACGTTTGTTTGAGAGCCGTCATCTGTGATGCACCGGCTAGAGTGGACGTGAAAATTATAGTAGGCCATAATGACAGTGTAGGTTGTGAAAAATGCACGGTTACAGGGAAGAAACTTGACGGCAGAATAACATTTGAAAATGGAAGTTTTCCAAATAGGACTGATGACCGCTTCCGTAAAAGACATCAGTCAAGTCACCACTGCGGACAGTGTGCTTTTGAAGGCTCAAACATACGGTTAAGTGCTTCCCTATTGACCCAATGCACCTAGTCTATTTAGGGATAGTGAAGAAGCTTATAAATCTTTGGCAAGGAGAGGCACATAAACCGGCACTTACTTGAAACCATCGACGAGAAAAGACTAGCCACTGTTAGAATGAAACCCATGGACTTCCGGAGAAAGTGTAAGGGGCTCACCGAATTTAGTATCTGGTAGGCCACTGAACATCACATCTTCCTACTCAACTTAGGGCCTGTCTTAATTAAGGACACTATGCCACCCAGAATATCCTGCAACTTCCAAAGACTTAGTTTAGCAGTTTACCTTATGTTGCACAAGAACTTTTATCGGAATAACCTGGAAGGTTGCAGATATGAATTTGAAGTTATTTATGGCAGGGAGCAGTAAGTCTACAATATTCATTGTCTGCAACACTTAGTCTCAATTGTCAATCAAATGAGACCTTTAGAATCGTTCTCGGTGTTGACATTTATGCACACAATTGAGGTTCTGTGCATTCCTACAGTGCCGTCGCTAAACACAATTATTTAAGAAATAATGAGAATGTCCTGCTGGTTGCATTTGAAATCTCACTGACCCGCATGACGACAATTTCCAGCTCCTTCATACTCGAATTGTCATTTTATATGGATTGGTTCGCCATTATCTGGTTCCTGGCCGCATATGGATTGAAAACTACCTCTGTAACAAAGAAAAACAAGGGCCAGGCAACAGATCGTTTATTAAGGAAATCAACACATATTTATCGATTTTCATGTACATATTATAGACTATTGTTAGTAGAAAAACACAGTCTTTTGATTGGTTGTCTCTCACAGAAAGTTAACTTTGCATCTCTTTGTGACTGTTTCTTGAATGTCAGATCATCTATATGTTACCTGTATCCGCCTACGCAAAGCCTTTGTTCTCATTTTTCCCACGACCAATATTGGGGACATAAGAATTGACGTAAATTACTGTCTGCAAATTCGGCTAACAGCCAGCTCTTACCACACCTATTGCTGTAACAATTCTTTGTATATTTAACCTGGACAAATACTGCTGTGTTTCCCAGGACGTTCTCTTCCTGAAATTGCTTTTAATCACGTGGTGGCATAGCACTTACCCAACTATACGCTGTTCACTGGTTGACCATGACTATCAATAAGAAACGGAACGAAGTTTGAGTTGTCGCTTAGATGGTGACCTAAGTGAAGGGTTTACAATTTTACATCTATAAGAACTTGTTCTGATTGCTTGTACAATAACCGAAAAATTTAAACTTTTGAAAAAGTAGTAATTCCTGATACTTCACGACTCTGATTTATGACATAATTGATCGTGCCTGTAAAAAAGGTAATTCTTGTAAACTCACCCGTTTATACGAAATAAAACAATATAATAATAAGTTTCTAAGTGGTATTTTGAAACGATATATTTTGTCTATAATAAAATTATTTCATATTTAACTGTTTATTTTTGTCTTCTTTTGACCTATTGGCACTTCATTTCTTTCTGTGAAATAAGTTTTATCAGGAAAGGATTCTAATCAGACCAAAACAATTTTCTTATTCTTCGAATGTTTAAAACCTGTAGATATATTACAAGATGATTTTGGGAAAACTTGAGCTGAAATTACCCTTATTAGAGACAATATCAAATTATTAGTCTCCAAAAGTCATGTCAGCCATTCATGAGTCATAGTACTTCTATAGTCAATTACATTGATCAAACTATAAGACAGGAACATATCTATCGTACTGATACCTTGCTGACCAGGTATCAAATTGCCATTTCATTAATAGACAGAAAGTCCACCTGTGAAAATTAACATTAGGACAACATACCCATTCAATATGGAGATGACTGTTAGCGACTTTTTAATGAGAGTTAAGATGCTGTGTGCTCCTTCATTAAGAGAACATTCTTCACTGGTTTTCCTTCTACTGTAATGGGAGAAGATAAAAGAGTTGGTAACGGAATATTATTAAAGAAAAACACGTCGTATTCATACATTCTTAGACACCCTAAAGTTTGGTTAAGTCAGAGTAGAATAGATTTTTCTGATTTTTACGCAACTGGCCCAAGGTAAAACAAGTTGCTCAATGAGGTTATTTCATGTCCACAACAAAAACTAAATCCAATTTGGGTGTAAATACTTCTACATCTACACCCATTGAAATCAAATGTTAGTTTCAGTTTCGGCGGCTTTCTCTCAGTCTGAATCAAGGTGCACTTTCACTTCAAGCAACTGAGATAATGGGTGAATTTATGCAGCTTAAGTAATGTCTGTAACTGTTTTGGTTGGTGATGATTAACAATGGGATCCAGAATGCATATTTGACTCGTTTGGGACTCGTCAGCCATATCAGCCGTCAGTTCTAGCGAATGATGGGGTTTGAAATGCCACTGAAATCCTGTATCTATTGTCCCAAAAGCCAAAGCATTATCCAGTAGACAAAGAGAACCACCTCTTGTGCAAACTGCATCCAATGCATAATAGAGACATTAAACAGAGGCGTGAGACAATGGAATAGTACTAACGAAGAACAAAACAGTTTCATTAGAAATCATAAGTCACAAGGAGTGGATGCATCTGCGCCACTGAGAACGATTTTGAGCCATGTCACCGATTGTTTCAAACCATTGGTTTTTACCGTCCTGAGGACACTGACCAGTCAGGAAGTCTATAGCTTCCTGAGTGGCTTAGACTAATTGTTTTAGATTTCATTGAGTGGTGCCTTGTTTTGGTTTGACCTCCACTAGCTTTTATCCATCCTGACCTTACATCAGCTAACATTGCTCGTCGAGGGAGGCGATGACTAGACATACGTAACACATATCCTAACGATCTCAGTCGATGTAATTTCATCGCCTCGTCGATTAATTTCCCCTCCTTACCTAGAACTCGACGCCTAACCTCAATATTGCTCACCTTATTATGCCACTTTACACGGGAAATAGAACGCAGGCACCTATGATCAAAGACAACTAATCTTTTCATGTCTTCCACTCTCAGTGGCCAGGTCTCACAGCCATAAAGGAGGACGGAGCGGACTGATGAGCAGTACACCAGCCCTTTGGTCGATAGCCGGATATCTGGTCTACGCCAGAGACGGCGTAAACTAGCGAATGCGAAACTGTAGGGGACTAATATTAGAGTTCACTAACATTCCAAATATAAAAGTAATAATCCAAGTCAGTGGAGTGTTAAATCACAATATATTACCAAAAATACAGTGACGAGTTATAGCGACAAAAAGGATTACTTGGTTATAAAGTATAAGTCCTCGGCTACAAATTAATTATATAATCCACAGACACGTTAACTGTTTGGACTGCGTCTGCTGTAGCTGCTGTGTTCCGGTTGTAGAAATGTCTTCGGTTGAAAGTAGTAGGCTCCTACAATAAATCCGAAGTATACAACACGGTGTGAGTGGGGCAAGTAAGCAGAAGGGACCAGGGAGAAGACGAAGTCTCCAACAGCAGAGTGTATTTTTCAATTGTACACGGAAGTTATGTATATTTCAACAAGAAGCGTTTTAAACAAAAATTATGTACAATATATCGAATTTATACAAGAAACCAAAAAGTGTACAATCACATTGTTACGTACTCAACAAAACTAGTCCTATGTATCCGTGCTGAGATTTCGTCAGAGATCAACCCGTTGGGGCTGATGGTACTTAGCAAATAAGTGAAGCGGTCAACGTGCTCTACCACTTCACTTCATATTTCTAATCTAGGAGTCGCTGCAGTCCAGTCCTGCAACATCATCTTATATTTGGCGGGAGCGAATCGCATGCCAAACATTCGTAGATTGCAGTTCAAGGTGTTTAAAAGACTCTGCATATTTTCAGCGCCCTCGCCTAGGACTATATCATCTGCATATTCTAATTCAACGAGATTATCCCCTGGTAACAAGTCAATCCCTGAGTCGCTGAAGTAAGTTAGGGTTAAGTCCATTAGTACATCTATGATGAAGTTGAATAGAAATGGGGATAATGGGCATCCTTGACGGACACCATTAGTCGTCACCATTTCAGCTGACAACTCGCCGTAAGCCCTCACCTGGCTGCATGAGTACAAGTAGAGTGCCTTAATCAGTGCAATGTATTTTCCCGGGATTCCCTTTAAAGCCAAGCAGCGCCAGAGAACCTCTCGGTCGACAGAATCGAATGCTCCTTTAGGTCAAGAAATATAATGACTGTTGGACGCCGGTAGGAATGCTTATGTTCTAGAATCTGTCGGAGGGTGAAGATATGATCAATACATCCTCTTCCTGATCTAAAGCCTTCCTGGCTCTTTCGTGTTTGAGCCTCCCGAGCAACACTTAGTCTACGCATGATTATTGAGCCTAGGACTTTAGATACTATATTAGTCAAGCTAATCCCTCTGTGATTATCATGGGAAGACTTGTCTCCGCTCTTGTATATGGGGATAATCAGTGACTTACACCAACCCGATGGGACTTCCTCTGATTCCCAGACGCTGCTTAGAACCTCAGTGAATGCAGACATTAAACTGTCTGTACCGTACTTAAACACCTCTGGAGTGATTCCATCAGGTCCCGCTATTTGGAAAAAAGCTATTGGAATGCAAGTATTTTTTTTGATTTTTGATTACTGATTTACAGCTTGATTCCACACTGTATTTTTGGTACAAGTATGGAATTTTTAGCGTGGATATGGGTAACCCAGATTTTGCAGGCCAACCATAGATATCATGTGTGCGCCGGCGTGGGCTCGAACCCCGGACCATGTGCATAGTCAGTGAGAGTCCTAACCACTGTGCCACCGACGCACACAAGTATCGTCTTTTCCATGTAGGCTTTCGATAAATTGACTTTTGTAGACTACCGTCTTCTAGGTGTTCCATGGCGATGTCCAGGAAGTGAAACTCCGTCACTTTCATGTTCCATTGTGAACTCAATATTGGCGTGTGTATCAGTGAATAAAGTCTCATAGTGTTTTACAATAGTATTTACTGATGACGTTTCGAGGACAACGTATTGCTCACTTAATATTACTGTATTACACTACGAAACTTTATCAAGTCAAATTTTGCTCACGATGGAATCATACTCTGCAGGACTCTAACCTAAAACTGAGATAAAGGTATCCTCCGTAATACTTTTAAAGAGTTTTTATACATTTTGTCATAAATATATGTATTCCATGCACAAAAATGCCTCCTAAGCGTGATTGGTGAGTTTGAGGGCATTTGATGATTGGCAATTCGTGGTGGTTAAAGTTTAACTTTGCTCATACCAAGTTAACAAGGGGAGTGACCAAATCCTCTGTCGGAATATTTACCTAAATCGTCGGCCGAAAACACATATTATTATGGGAGAAAGCTTTGAGGTCTGAACGTTCATTTTAGCAAACGCCGCAGGGGGCAAGTGAAGTGGGGAAATGTAAACGAACATGTGGAATGGAATCCAACATTAGGAATCGCTCGATAGAGAAGAGTCTTAAAAGACACAAACAATATATAGTTTCTGATAAGTCATTCGTCCTATCCTTACGAACTCCCCAAACACTAGCTACTCCTAAGTTACCAGAGTCTTGTGATGTTGAGGAACTAGCAGTGGAGGGTTTCTCGTCGATATTTCATCTGCAAGATATATGGGCTGGAGTAATGTTATGGCGTGTGCTACATACGTGCCAAATGAAAGGAGGTGGCCAAAAACTGAAATCAACACCTGAAGTCAATGTATGCAGGAGTAGAAATGTTCATTCCTCAAATTTCACTTCAATTGACGTTGTGGTCATGAAATGATATCATCTGAAAATTTTTCGTAGTATTGTACTACCTTTGGCCAGTTTCAAACACAGCGAATCAGCTTTTATGTCCGATGAACCAGCCCACATTTATTAGTGCTAAAATGTTAAGTATTATGCGTTTTCATACATTTATTCCACTCAATGAATTTGAACAAAGCAAGAACTACAGTTTTTGCAGAACAGATTGGTACCATCTTTTATTCCGCCGCCTTCTCGTCAGCTGCTTACGAGTCAAAGGTATTATTAAATATATCTACAAAAGCAATTTTGACAGACTTGCACAGAGTTCATTTAAAAAATCAGTCGTTAAATATACGCATACTAATAATATATACATATATAAATGCAATATTAAACACTATTCCGAACAATAATAATCATACACAATGGAAAATTTAAGCATTTCGCATTCGGAAGAAAGAGAGATAAAAAGTATCCGGTTACCAGGGCAAAGAAAGACTGATAACCGATTCTTTCTGGACGCATAAATCAGGTTTCAGACGCTTCATGGAAGTGGCTTCAGAAAACTTAAGGAGAATTCAGCTCTTGTGCCTATTGATAATTTTGAACGACTTTTCGAAGTCCATCTCATGACCCCGGTCGAGGAGATGCCTGGCGATGGCACAGCTTAAAGCGTTAAATCCCTTTAGACACAAGCTTTTCCGTACATGTTTGGAAAATAGTCGATATACACTACTTTATGTCCTGCCAATGTAACACCTCCCGCAGATAGACGTAAATATGTATATACAGTTGGAGTTAACCTGAGAAGGATATTTATCGACTTTCGATTTCACTAAAGAGCAAGTTGCTCGATAGAAGGGAATGAGCTTACCTGCAGGATTGACTGTGGCTGGTGTTGAAATCAGGCTAATGTTGAACATCACTGCAATATATCACCGAAAGAACTCGACGCCTAACCTCAATATTGCTCACCTTATTATGCCACTTTACACGGGAAATAGAACGCAGGCACCTATGATCAAAGACAACTAATCTTTTCATGTCTTCCACTCTCAGTGGCCAGGTCTCACAGCCATAAAGGAGGACGGAGCGGACTGATGAGCAGTACACCAGCCCTTTGGTCGATAGCCGGATATCTGGTCTACGCCAGAGACGGCGTAAACTAGCGAATGCGAAACTAGTCCTATGTATCCGTGCTGAGATTTCGTCAGAGATCAACCCGTTGGGGCTGATGGTACTTAGCAAATAAGTGAAGCGGTCAACGTGCTCTACCACTTCACTTCATATTTCTAATCTAGGAGTCGCTGCAGTCCAGTCCTGCAACATCATCTTATATTTGGCGGGAGCGAATCGCATGCCAAACATTCGTAGATTGCAGTTCAAGGTGTTTAAAAGACTCTGCATATTTTCAGCGCCCTCGCCTAGGACTATATCATCTGCATATTCTAATTCAACGAGATTATCCCCTGGTAACAAGTCAATCCCTGAGTCGCTGAAGTAAGTTAGGGTTAAGTCCATTAGTACATCTATGATGAAGTTGAATAGAAATGGGGATAATGGGCATCCTTGACGGACACCATTAGTCGTCACCATTTCAGCTGACAACTCGCCGTAAGCCCTCACCTGGCTGCATGAGTACAAGTAGAGTGCCTTAATCAGTGCAATGTATTTTCCCGGGATTCCCTTTAAAGCCAAGCAGCGCCAGAGAACCTCTCGGTCGACAGAATCGAATGCTCCTTTAGGTCAAGAAATATAATGACTGTTGGACGCCGGTAGGAATGCTTATGTTCTAGAATCTGTCGGAGGGTGAAGATATGATCAATACATCCTCTTCCTGATCTAAAGCCTTCCTGGCTCTCTCGTGTTTGAGCCTCCCGAGCAACACTTAGTCTACGCATGATTATTGAGCCTAGGACTTTAGATACTATATTAGTCAAGCTAATCCCTCTGTGATTATCATGGGAAGACTTGTCTCCGCTCTTGTATATGGGGATAATCAGTGACTTACACCAACCCGATGGGACTTCCTCTGATTCCCAGACGCTGCTTAGAACCTCAGTGAATGCAGACATTAAACTGTCTGTACCGTACTTAAACACCTCTGGAGTGATTCCATCAGGTCCCGCTATTTGGAAAAAAGCTATTGGAATGCAAGTATTTTTTTTGATTTTTGATTACTGATTTACAGCTTGATTCCACACTGTATTTTTGGTACAAGTATGGAATTTTTAGCGTGGATATGGGTAACCCAGATTTTGCAGGCCAACCATAGATATCATGTGTGCGCCGGCGTGGGCTCGAACCCCGGACCATGTGCATAGTCAGTGAGAGTCCTAACCACTGTGCCACCGACGCACACAAGTATCGTCTTTTCCATGTAGGCTTTCGATAAATTGACTTTTGTAGACTACCGTCTTCTAGGTGTTCCATGGCGATGTCCAGGAAGTGAAACTCCGTCACTTTCATGTTCCATTGTGAACTCAATATTGGCGTGTGTATCAGTGAATAATTTTAGTAAGTGTGAAGCATGACTTTCATTTCTCCACACTATAAATGTGTCATCAACGTATCGACAGTAGGAAGATGTTTCGTCGATCGCATGCCTCAACTTTGTTCTTTCAAGGTTTGATATGAATATATCTGCTAAAACGGGGTTAAGTGGACTGTCAATAGCTACACCATCTATTTGGCGGTAAAAAGTGTTGTAAAATTGGAATTGCACATCCATGGTACACATAAGCAGTAGGCGTTTGAATTCCGACTCTGTGAGTGGGAGAAGATCAGACTGCCGACGAATGATCTCAATACTTTCGTTGATTGGAATCATTGAGAACAAGGAGGCTGCATCAAATGACACCATGAACTTATTTACATCGTTCATGTGGTTCACACTTTCAGAGAAATTATATGACTCTTTCATAGTGTACACGCCTAACCGTTAACGATGAGGTTCCAACTGCTCCGAAAGCCAACGTGCAAACATATTTTGATGCGAGTTGATCATCGACAGTATAGGTGTCAGTCACGTCTCATAAACCGTTAATGCCCAGCTCTTGCTACGCTCGGGCCCACGCAGTTCCTTGCAGTTTTTCAGAAACGCTTAATAATAACGGACGCGAAAACCAAAACACCGATTGGCCGCTTGGGAATTCTTTATTGTAACACCAACATATAAAAAATATTTCTATTAAGGTCTGTGAACAAATATTACAATAATAAATCACAATATTACTTCTGACGGTTTGCTACTGACTTCTTTCTGAACAGCGACCGATGAGACGATGACTGTCGTATTGATGCCTCCGCGAAAATTGGGGAAGTTGATTTTGAGCAAACAACCAAGAATTGATCGTTCAATCTTCAACTCCATTGACACTCCCCGGCAAAATACGGATCCAACCCTTTTTTCCTTCACGACCAATACACGTTGACTTGGATGCCATTGCGAGAACCTGGGTCACACGGACAGAGCTGAAATGGAAAACAAACAGAAAAGCCAACACACCACAAGCATACCCACAGCACAATCTCACACATCGCTGACGACCTGCGCCTCCAGACAGAGACCTCCTCTTGACATCTTGCAACACAATCGCCACTTGCTAGAATGACTCTTGCAGAATGCAACGTGACCATAGCACCAACTCATGATACTCTACGCACAACCTCTTACCTACTCACTACCAATTACCACTGCAATCGCTTGTCACTCATTCTGCCTCAATTCTAGTAGCGGTGACGCATGCGAGCCTCAGTCGTTTACACTCTTTCTCCCCGGCGTGTCGGACCGCAGCTAACAATTATCTCCGTATGTATTTCATTCTCAGCAATAGCCTAGCCTCCCCGGCGTATACGACCCATCTGCTGTCCTTAACATCAATCAATTCATTCATGGATGTAGAAGACTCGAAACAACTTCAGAAGTAATCACGACGAAAATTTTAACAAAATTACGCAATAACAACAAGATACGAAAACAACAAGTAAACACAATGAATCCAAAAACACCAATTGATATGACACACCACACGTATATACAAACAGTACACACAAACTCGCCGATCATGTCTTGATGGAATTCCTTTGAAGAATTGCAGGACTTACACCAGTACGCCTACAACCCTTCTCAGGTTGACGATTGTAATTTGTGGAATGTCCGGACACAAACAAGATTAACCAACAATTACGATGATTGGAACTCACACAACTATTTAACACAAACATATGTACAATCAATACATCAAATGTTGTGGATTCCGGCATGAAAAGCTACCCTTGAAGAACTGTAGGACTTACAGCAGTACGCCTACATTCCTTCTCAGGTTGATGATCCAAGTGGAAGTCGTCCGGACACAAACAGAATTACCAACAGCTAGATGACAGATGATATCAATTCAGTATATGCAATATGAACATATGTACAAAATCACACACCAAGCACATTGGACTGCTCATTGATGCGCTACCCTTTGAAGAACTGTAGGACTTACAGCAGTACGCCTACAACCCTTCTCAGGTTGACGCTCTAGGTTGGAAAATCGTCGCAGAGTTCATTTGCTAACTTCCTTCTATCAGCTATATCCTCAAATCTGAACGGCAACACGCCCATGTCATTGTATCGTAGAATATAGATGACCAACAAACACACGACATATCTCATCAACCAAGTGTAGAAACAGAGTAATTTACACCAAAGATAATAACATTCAAATAGTAACTTGAAACTAGAAATGCCTTTATTCGTGCAAGTCAATTTAACAATTACTCTCTCCTTTACACTTGGCTTATCCTCACTAAACTGACCATTGATATTCGTCCTTTCAAACGAACTGATACTACCATAGTCATTGCACAAGATACTTGAGTTGATGGGCGTCTGTTTCATTGTGGATGACAGCACCAACGACGACTGATTGATATCAGTTGATGAAGTTAGCGGTGGATCAAAAGCTGTTGTTGCTCGGCTTTCAGAAGTTTGTCTACCTGCAAGACCACCACCACTGCTGTCTTTTACTATCAGCTCAGGTTTAGCACTAGCATCTGATGATAGGTGGGCTACATGCTGATCAATCACACTGACGGTCTCACAAGTATGCATGCCTTCTGCAACTGCATCTGCATTTATTTCTACTTCACGTTCAAGTTGTACAGAACCTTTATTTAACTTAGCAGTAGTAGGCATTTCCCTCATCTCATCATGATCAACCAAAGACAACTGTGAAGTATCATGATCATTATCACAAATATTCAATTTACCGTCAAGTTCATCATTTTCAAACTCTTTATTAACAGAAGTAGACAATTTTGGTTCCTCCTCGCAAATCATTAAAGGTTTTATATCTTCACTCTGACTAGTAATACCTTGTAAACTTGTGGAGTCAGAACTGCACTCTGAAGCAGTAACTCTATTCTGTGACACTCTATTCAACAATGGCTTACCAGTTGCAACTACAGACTTCTTCACCGCACCGTTATCGTCACACAATTCGGAGTCAGGCCTGGAGTTTACATTTAGCTTATCACTGAACTTGCTCACTGGTTCACAGTTCACTTCTGTATGCACCTCTTGCAAACGTGTAAAACACAACCGTGTTTGTCTTGCATCTTGTAACTTATCTGTTGAGGATGTACTACGAAACCTGTTACACTCACTAGGTCTATATGCATTACTAGACATCATGGAGCCTTCTCGATATCCACCTCTCTGAGGCCTATTCGTCATCAATGATTGCGTTTTACCCTCAGACTGCTCTATTCTAGGGGTGAGATCTAATAGACTGGCGAACTTGCTCATCGATTGATTGACACTATCTTTTACCAGTTTCAGGATATCATCAAACTTTGGCTCGATACCCTCATCCTCCATACGGGAGCTTATCTTCACCCACTTCCTTTGCAGTCGAGTAGGTAGACGTCTTGCTATTACTTCTAGTATAAAACTCGAGTTGAGGTCACTCATGCGATTCATCGAAATCATTCCATTCTTGTAAATTAGCAAATTATCTAAAAACTCAGTGAGTGCCTGGGAGTCATCCTGTAATTGACCACCATTACCCTTAACAGCCTCGAATAATTTCCCTGCAATCATCGAAGGTCTTCCAAACCTTTGACGTAATATGCTCATAGCCTCGTAGTAGCCCTCTTTTGGCTTCATAAACTTACAGCACTGTATAGCTCTTGCAGCATCTCCAGTGCAATATCTCATCAAATACATTAACTTCAATTCATCATTTAATAAAAAACCACTCAACATGATCTCAAACTCCTTTACAAATTGTAAATAATCAGCTGGGTTTCCATCAAAACACCGTGGTTCTAATTTAGGGAGTTTGATGTTCCTATTATCCCTGAACGGCGAAACAGTAACATCAACCATGTCATGCTTAACATCAGACACATCGTTACAATTAACAGACAAGTCACCATGACTTACTTTCCTGTTTGCATCCAAGACACTCTGTCCCTTCTTTGACCCAGGCATTGTTGAACTTGACCCAATTCCAAAAAGTTCCAGATATTGCTTGTTCAAAGAGGACTTGACCGGCACCAGGAAAGATGAACGGTGACTATCCAAACTTTCACCAACTGTCTGAATCCGCCAGAGTCTGTTTCTACCATCAGAAACTGTCAGTCGCGTCTCATAAACCGTCAATGCCCAGCTCTTGCTACGCTCGGGCCCACGCAGTTCCTTGCAGTTTTTCAGAAACGCTTAGTTATAACGGACGAAAAAACCAAAACACCGATTGGCCGCTTGGGAATTCTTTATTGTAACACCAACATATAAAAAATATTTCTATTAAGGTCTGTGAACAAATATTACAATAATAAATCACAATATTACTTCTGACGGTTTGCTACTGACTTCTTTCTGAACAGCGACCGATGAGACGATGACTGGTGTATCGATGCCTCCGCGAAAATTGGGGAAGTTGATTTTGAGCAAACAACCAAGAATTGATCGTTCAATCTTCAACTCCATTGACAACAGATCTCATGGGGACTTGTTTTTTGTGTATCTTCGGAAGGCCATACCTGTGTGGTAAACGGGACCCTCGGGGTGTCAAATAATTGTACGCACTGTTGTCAGTCAATTTCTTCTTTAGAAGATCTCTCAGTGCGTTTGTGATATATTTCTCAACTGCCTCTGTCTTAAAATTCTGGTGATTGTCAACTTTAAACCTCCCAGGTTCATTTAACACAGCTAAATTCTTCACGATGTAGTCCTCTGTGTCCATCAGCACCACTCTTGTGCCTTTATCAGATCGAAATATAACAATCTTGTCACTACTCTTAAGAGCTCTCAATGCCCAAAAATACACTTGTCCTACTTTACTACTATGTGAGAAATGAACATATTGTACTTTACTTTGTTTTAACCAGCATCTCTGTACTTTCGGACTTAACCTCGTTGTTTGAAAGGAAGTGTAGTTCTGCCTACATCTCACCGTCTTCTCCACAATCTCAACTGCCATTGGCCAATTTTAATTGCCTACCTTCTATTTCAAAATTTCACAGGAACGCCGTATTTTCTCCCTACGTTACCTTGGCCGACCTCTGGCAATATTGATATTGGAGAATTAAGATTGAAGCAGTCCTCGCACAATACTTCTGGAGTTAATTGTGGATTTGGACCTTGTAATAAGCCCAATAACTTTACGGATTTGGTATTTTTATTTCTATTCGAATTTGGGATATTAAGCTAGCACAGTCTAAGGTCCGCCACAATAATTGGTGAGCCCGTTTCTAACTTTTTTCTCTATTTTAGCCCATTTTGAACGGTTTTTTGATAGTTTACCCGTTTCGAACATTCTTTTAGCTGTTTTTGCCTTTTTATATTCGCATTATTATCACACTTTTTGCTATTTGTGTATATCTTTATATTTAAATATTTTTGACAATGGTTCCACCTACACGTACAACTATCCCGGAAGAACATAAGAAAGGCGAAGAGATACAGAACTCTTCTGTTAACACCTTGCTTGATTTAAGATTACCTCACTTTGATCTGGCCGAACCACGTGTCTGGTTCACAGTCATCGAACAGTTGTTTGCAGCTCGGGGTATTACGTCGCAGATTGCCAAGTACGGCTGTGTATTAGCAACAATACCCACTGAAGTACTTCGAGAATTTATCGACATCGTAGACAATGAGCCTACAGATTACCAGTATGACAAACTAAAAGCTGCACTTACCCAGAGAACCACCGTCTCCAACGAGAAACGTATACAGCAACCACTTACTACTTGTGAGTTAGGTACGAAAAAGCCATCTCAATTACTTAGACACATGCATCAGTTGATCGGATCATACAAAGTAGATGAGCTAATCCTACGTCAAATGTTTTTACGTTTACCACAAAATGTTCAACAAATCCTGATGATATCTTCTAAGACGACAGACCTTGAAGAACTAGCAAAGATGGTAGATGATATCTTGGATGTATTATCAAATACTGGCATAAATAGTGTATCCACAAAGGCAGTACCACCGGTTCCTTCCACATCTATGAGAGACACACCAATGTTTTGGTTCTTCTCTCAATTATCTTCACATATGCAAGACTTAAGACTGGAAGTGTCTGAGCTACGAGCACAAGGAAACCAGTCACATCCGGTATCCAAACAACGGCGCTCAAGATCTAGACGACGTCATAGAACACCTCAAAGTCGTAACATTTGTTGGTATCAGAGGAGGTATGAAAGGTATGAAAGACTCATATAATTTCTCTGAAAGTGTGAACCACATGAACGATGTAAATAAGTTCATGGTGTCATTTGATGCAGCCTCCTTGTTCTCAATGATTCCAATCAACGAAAGTATTGAGATCATTCGTCGGCAGTCTGATCTTCTCCCACTCACAGAGTCGGAATTCAAACGCCTACTGCTTATGTGTACCATGGATGTGCAATTCCAATTTTACAACACTTTTTACCGCCAAATAGATGGTGTAGCTATTGACAGTCCACTTAACCCCGTTTTAGCAGATATATTCATATCAAACCTTGAAAGAACAAAGTTGAGGCATGCGATCGACGAAACATCTTCCTACTGTCGATACGTTGATGACACATTTATAGTGTGGAGAAATGAAAGTCATGCTTCACACTTACTAAAATTATTCACTGATACACACGCCAATATTGAGTTCACAATGGAACATGAAAGTGACGGAGTTTCACTTCCTGGACATCGCCATGGAACACCTAGAAGACGGTAGTCTACAAAAGTCAATTTATCGAAAGCCTACATGGAAAAGACGATACTTGTGTGCGTCGGTGGCACAGTGGTTAGGACTCTCACTGACTATGCACATGGTCCGGGGTTCGAGCCCACGCCGGCGCACACATGATATCTATGGTTGGCCTGCAAAATCTGGGCTACCCATATCCACGCTGAAAATTCCATACTTGTACCAAAAATACAGTGTGGAATCAAGCTGTAAATCAGTAATCAAAAATCAAAAAAAATACTTGCATTCCAATAGCTTTTTTCCAAATAGCGGGACCTGATGGAATCACTCCAGAGGTGTTTAAGTACGGTACAGACAGTTTAATGTCTGCATTCACTGAGGTTCTAAGCAGCGTCTGGGAATCAGAGGAAGTCCCATCGGGTTGGTGTAAGTCACTGATTATCCCCATATACAAGAGCGGAGACAAGTCTTCCCATGATAATCACAGAGGGATTAGCTTGACTAATATAGTATCTAAAGTCCTAGGCTCAATAATCATGCGTAGACTAAGTGTTGCTCGGGAGGCTCAAACACGAGAGAGCCAGGAAGGCTTTAGATCAGGAAGAGGATGTATTGATCATATCTTCACCCTCCGACAGATTCTAGAACATAAGCATTCCTACCGGCGTCCAACAGTCATTATATTTCTTGACCTAAAGGAGCATTCGATTCTGTCGACCGAGAGGTTCTCTGGCGCTGCTTGGCTTTAAAGGGAATCCCGGGAAAATACATTGCACTGATTAAGGCACTCTACTTGTACTCATGCAGCCAGGTGAGGGCTTACGGCGAGTTGTCAGCTGAAATGGTGACGACTAATGGTGTCCGTCAAGGATGCCCATTATCCCCATTTCTATTCAACTTCATCATAGATGTACTAATGGACTTAACCCTAACTTACTTCAGCGACTCAGGGATTGACTTGTTACCAGGGGATAATCTCGTTGAATTAGAATATGCAGATGATATAGTCCTAGGCGAGGGCGCTGAAAATATGCAGAGTCTTTTAAACACCTTGAACTGCAATCTACGAATGTTTGGCATGCGATTCGCTCCCGCCAAATATAAGATGATGTTGCAGGACTGGACTGCAGCGACTCCTAGATTAGAAATATGAAGTGAAGTGGTAGAGCACGTTGACCGCTTCACTTATTTGCTAAGTACCATCAGCCCCAACGGGTTGATCTCTGACGAAATCTCAGCACGGATACACAGGACTAGTTTCGCATTCGCTAGTTTACGCCGTCTCTGGCGTAGACCAGATATCCGGCTATCGACCAAAGGGCTGGTGTACTGCTCATCAGTCCGCTCCGTCCTCCTTTATGGCTGTGAGACCTGGCCACTGAGAGTGGAAGACATGAAAAGATTAGTTGTCTTTGATCATAGGTGCCTGCGTTCTATTTCCCGTGTAAAGTGGCATAATAAGGTGAGCAATATTGAGGTTAGGCGTCGAGTTCTTTCGGTGAAATATTGCAGTGATGTTCAACATTAGCCTGAGTTGAACACCAGCCACAGTCAATCCTGCAGCTAAGCTCATTCCCTTCTATCGAGCAACTTGCTCTTTAGTGAAATCGAAAGTCGATAAATATCCTTCTCAGGTTAACTCCAACTGTATATACTTATTTACGTCTATCTGCGGGAGGAGTTACATTGGCAGGACATAAAGTAGTGTATATCGACTATTTTCCAAACATGTACGGAAAAGCTTGCGTCTAAAGGGATTCAACGCTTTAAGCTGTGCCATCGCCAGGCATCTCCTCGACCGGGGTCATGAGATGGACTTCGAAAAGTCGTTCAAAATTATCAATAGGCACAAGAGCTTAATTCTCCTTAAGTTTTCTGAAGCCATTTCCATGAAGCGTCTGAAACCTGATTTATGCGTCCAGAAAGAATCGGTTATCAGTCTTTCTTTGCCCTGGTAACCGGATACTTTTTATCTCTCTTTCTTCCGAATGCGAAATGCTTAAATTTTCCATTGTGTATGATTATTATTGTTCGGAATAGTGTTTAATATTGCATTTATATATGTATATATTATTAGTATGCGTATATTTAACGACTGATTTTTTAAATGAACTCTGTGCAAGTCTGTCAAAATTGCTTTTGTAGATATATTTAATAATATCTTTGACCGTAAGCAGCTGACGAGAAGGCGGCGGAATAAAAGATGGTACCAATCCGTTCTGCAAAAACTGTAGTTCTTGCTTTGTTCAAATTCATTGAGTGGAATAAATGTATGAAAACGCATAATACTTAACATTTTAGCACTAATAAATGTGGGCTGGTTCATCGGACATAAAAGCTGATTCGCTGTGTTTGAAACTGGCCAAAGGTAGTACAATACTACGAAAAATTTTCAGATGATATCATTTCATGACCACAACGTCAATTGAACTGAAATTTGAGGAATGAACATTTCTACTCCTGCATACATTGACTTCAGGTGTTGATTTCAGTTTTTGGCCACCTCCTTTCATTTGGCACGTATGTAGCACACGCCATAACATTACTCCAGCCCATATATCTTGCAGATGAAATATCGACGAGAAACCCTCCACTGCTAGTTCCTCAACATCACAAGACTCTGGTAACTTAGGAGTAGCTAGTGTTTGGGGAGTTCGTAAGGATAGGACGAATGACTTATCAGAAACTATATATTGTTTGTGTCTTTTAAGACTCTTCTCTATCGAGCGATTCCTAATGTTGGATTCCATTCCACATGTTCGTTTACATTTCCCCACTTCACTTGCCCCCTGCGGCGTTTGCTAAAATGAACGTTCAGACCTCAAAGCTTTCTCCCATAATAATATGTGTTTTCGGCCGACGATTTAGGTAAATATTCCGACAGAGGATTTGGTCACTCCCCTTGTTAACTTGGTATGAGCAAAGTTAAACTTTAACCACCACGAATTGCCAATCATCAAATGCCCTCAAACTCACCAATCACGCTTAGGAGGCATTTTTGTGCATGGAATACATATATTTATGACAAAATGTATAAAAACTCTTTAAAAGTATTACGGAGGATACCTTTATCTCAGTTTTAGGTTAGAGTCCTGCAGAGTATGATTCCAGCGTGAGCAAAATTTGACTTGATAAAGTTTCATAGTGTAATACAGTAATATTAAGTGAGCAATACGTTGTCCTCGAAACGTCATCAGCAAATACTATTGTAAAACACTATGAGACTTTATCAAAATAAACTTTACCCACAATGAAATTATACTCTACCACAGGGTAAAAGTTCCATTCTTATATCAACAAAGTAATTTAACTATATTCTATGCATGTAACTATCTAAGTCTTTTAACCCTAACAATAACCGTAGTCTTCCCTGAACCTTACCCTAACGTTAAAATATTCCTAAACTAACTCTAATCTAACTCGATCTAACGCTAATGTCGCCTTTATTACGTTAACCTAACCCTAACTTGTCCTTTGCTCAAACCGTACATTATTCTTTCCCAAAACTAGCCTGAAATTTGCCAGATAAAATAACACTTCGATGAGCATATTTTATTGATAACAGCAGCATTATTTGCCAGGTTTCACTAACTTGCCCCGTGGTCATTTCAGGGTCATTGGTGCGCTCGCAATCCGCTGGTAGTTAGCGGTGCTTGAAGTTTAACTTGGCCCAAAACTCTATTTCTGCAATGGTAGAGACTTTAGTCACCACCGGAATTAAAACACCAGGACTTGGTCGACATGATCTGAAACTATAGCTTTCTCAGCCATGGTACAGCTTCGACGGTTATAGAATCAAGTTAGTGAACGCCGGAACTGTTACTGTTATCATGTTACCAATATTGTATTTCGCGGTGATTCTGAGACTGAAACAGAGATTCCAGCATGGACACAAATGAACTGATAACTAGCACTGCTTGACCACACCAACAACATTATACGACAACCACCAGTTTCTCAGCCCGCTCTACCTAGGCGAGAACATATAACGAAATGAGCCGAAATGTACATTTTTCTATCAGTCACGGAATATTTTACAAAGTAATGTATGATCCAGAAAACTAACAAAGATATTTGAATTTGTCCATAATCATTGTCCATAATTTAGCGTGCGTCAATTTAAATAGACAGGGTCTAATTAATTTTGTAATAAAAACAAAACATTTATTATAAACACTAATTAGTGTTTTATTTCCTTTACTTGCAGGAAGATACTCATGACTCAGTTATCAGGACCAGGAGATACAATAATTGCAGAACATAGACTTTAACAAAGTCCAGTAAAACTGTTAGACTCTAAGACTGGACCCTCCTCATTTTTTAAATGTTGATTTCGTGGTATAAACGTTCCCTGCATCTCTCGTGTTCTGTTTCACTATCTGTATCAGCTGCTTTGCTTGTTACAGTTTATTTCCTAACTGAAACTGATCAACAAACCGCAAATAAAAGATAATCCGTTGTTTATATGTCCCCATATCAGTAACCTTTTCAGATTAGCGGAGCGAGAACTTATGCTTCGGCTTCCATTCGAGCCACTATATGTGGCTCTCAAGCGCGAAGTAATAGAAATCTTTTGGATATCTTTAAACAAGATCGTAGAAAGGTTACCTCAAGAAGATAAAATGGGGGTTCTATCCCCATCACAGCTTTTGCGCCACTTGCTACAGCGTATGAGAGACATGGTGGGAGAGGCTGAATTAAAACGGTGCTTAACTCAAGTCATCCCGGCACATTTGCAACAGGTACTTGATGCCGAAGATCCTGGCCCCTATTGCAAGCAACTAGTACGCATCGCAGGTCAAATATTGTAGAAAAGACGCGTCACAGAAGGATAGGCGAAACATAGAAGTATGGGAAGTTAACCTAGATGACCTCAAAACTTGTGGTCGGCACTGGGTCATTGAAGGAAATACTGAAGCAAATACAGCTCACGGTAGGTATCAGAGGTAGATACTCTGCAAACCAAGGCAGAACACACAAACGGTCAATTCAGCTTTTATCACTGGCGGTTTGGCGAAATATCTGAAAAATGCGATTAACCATGCGCTTGTCCAAACATAACTTCAGCGCCATCCATAATAGATGACAGCCATTATCCCTTGAAAAGAGGCAAACTGCTTCCCAAGAGTGAACAGGGTCACATCACTAATAATTTTTGAGAGTTGTAAAATCAATTCCTAATACAAAGTTAGAACGAACACTAGTTTTATTGATGAAAATGTTGAAGAATACAGACATTTAGATCAGTGTTTGATTGAACTGGCTCTGTCAATGGACGTGAACATTCAACGTTTGTTTTTGGAACTGGTAGTCACTGGTGGGCAACTCGAAGGCGCGAATGGTTCGATCGCGTACAAGTTCAACGAAGACGAACGAAAACGAATGAAAGTACGTAATAATTTCGTATAAAACATTTTTTTATAGACTTGTATTATTCTCCGCTTTAATTGCCAACCAATATAACTTCCTTCTTACAATACTGGTGTTTTGCAATTAAAGTCGAGGAAAGTACATAGTATTTACAGGTGCGGAGCGTCTTCGTAACAATAGAAACTTGGGGATAAGTTCCTTTGCAGGCTCGTAATAGAATAACCTACAGTACACCTACAAAATGCAACCAATTCTGTCCATATCTTCGCCAGATGTGGTGGCCATACTCTTATTACCTTTATCCGGATCAGTGCTTGCAGAAAAAGAAGACGGAAAACTTCAAGAGAAGCGAAAAAGTAGCGTACAAATGTTATTGATCTAAAATAACTAATTTCCCGCGTGCTTCGTGTAGGACGTTACAACCTCTCCATATAACGTGGAAATAATTTTTCGCATCCTGGAATATCGTGGTCTATATTTGACTACTATATAATTATAACTGATATTGGTTGCACCTCCGGTAGCTAAGTATCCAAATTTATCACCTCCAGAATACTGTTTGGATCCAGTCAGATTCGTGTTAATAAAGAGCAATCTATCACAAAAGAACTATAGAGAAGTCCTTAGTTTTGTAGTTTATATTTATCAGAGTTAACTCGTTTGATAGTGGTCTATTTTTAGTTTGTACTTCATACATTCATACCTGTTTATTGTTGTTTTATCTACTTAGATAATATAACAGTATTTCACACACTTTTATCAGTTTTTGAGAAATTGTTATAATCTTTACCTCCATAATGGTCAAAGTTATTAAACGAGTTAGTACTGTTAAGAGACTAGCATCAAATAGTCAGCAGGTCACTAAAAACATCAGTTCTGACGATGAATTCGCACTAAGATCAATCGATACACCGAGAGTTATAGTACCAAACTTAATGGAAGAACTAACTTATAACGTAGCCCGTAACACTAGTGATCTAAAGATCCTTCAGAAATCCATAACAGACCTGCAGGATAAGTTTGAAAGTATCACTCCTTTCCTCCAACTTTGTGATCCACCACAAGAAATTTGCTTAGATTCACTCCTCAAATCCGAGCGCCTGCTAGACTTTTTGACTGCAGAGGCTGTAAAGAGGGTCATGTCCTCATATAATGTCTTAGGATATAATATACCAGACAATGTACCTATTATCAAACTTAAAGCAATCTGTCTACAGGCATGCAACATTTCAGTATCTGACTGCCAGGTTCTGCGTCTTCGTAAGAAATCCGCAAACCACCCATGTCCTGTACTCTTCAAATTTAAGTCTGTTGACCTAGCTAAGAAATTTTTGGAGTCTGGCAAAACTCTTGGCTCCTCAACACCCTACACCAATATCAGGATTTAACTTCTTGCCAAAGACGTTGCCGCGCAGGTAAACTGAATGAAGACAACCCCAATAAGACAACCGATGTTAATACTTCCCTCGTTGTATTGCCTGATGACCAAGAGCACCAGATAATATCGCATACACAAACTAACAGTAGTCAAGCAACTGTTGAAGACTTAGCTCTAAATACTGAAATTTCAGACATAGAAATGTCAACAGATCACAGTATTGACGTGCATCCCTTTCACACTGGCACTAATGCCAAACCCTCGAAAAAGTCTAAGCTGAATTCAGTTGTACACTTTGAATCTCTCGGGAAGTCATATACCTCACAACCTCTTAGCCCGGCTACTGTGAAGCAGCAATCACATGTGGCCACCCAGGTTGGCGTAAATACAAGGCGATATGATAAACGTCCTATTTCCGTTAGGAACACCAAAAGAACTGTTGAGACTATTCAACAGAAATCCAGTTTATTAGGAAATCCTACTAATCACCAGCAGCCAAATTACACAAGCCGACTAATACGGATAAAGCTAAACCAAACGTTAGACCCGGAACACTAAAGCCCATAAGTAGGAAAGTTTCAAATGGGTCACTGGCTCATTCTACTGATAGACAATCATCTAAACTTAGTCATGTTCCTGAAGTTAGACGTAATTCACATACCGTAGGAGCTGAATCATTTCCGACTTCCACTACCAGTCCTATGATAACGAAAAACAATCGTCACATATCTCACCAAACACTTCGAAAACACGAAGTTGCTCAACCCCTCACGAATGCACCCTCAACCATGATGTACAGGAAACATCAGTTTGAGAATACAGACGTTAGTCCAAAAACACGTATAGTGCCCTGTCATAATTCTCATGCATTCAGTAGGGGTCACATGCCAATTTCAGCACAATGCTCATCATGGCCTAGGAAGTACTCTAATCAGACACAGGGATCTAAGTCATATGCACACAACAACACGCCGATCACACATTTCGGTTATAACTATGCAGATTACACGACACTAGCCAACCCATATGACCAAAATTTTCTCCAGCGACAACTGGCAGAAACGCCTGGGATCATGCACATAGCACGCATGATATCAGACCAATTCCTTGCTGGTATAGCGAACACCTTACAACAGGGAAACTGCTTCTTCCCCGAAAGATAGCAAACATCTTATACACACCTAATACCAATAGTAATACCATAGATTATCATACTAGTATCTCCCATAGCACGCAATATCTAAACGACCAACTACTCACGAGTGACATTTCACAACCCATCCCTAACTATCAAATTAAAGAAACCGTCTCTAGTGATCAAAATGTTGTAATTAATGAATCCAATAACGACTGCACATATTCAGTTGATAACCATAGAGTATTTTATTATGATATTGCCCATACACTAAAACCACTTCGTCAAAGTCTATCCGTCATCCTCATAAATGCTAGATCAGTTCTTAACAAACATTTAGCATTATGTACGTTAGCCTCTATATGCAATCCGTCGCTGATCATGATCACTGAAGCCTGGTGCTCAAGTGACATTGTGGATGGTAGCTTATCAATTGATAAGTACAATCTTTTTCGAGGGGATAGGGAAACAGGTCGTGGGGGTGGAACACTCATATACGTTAAACAACCCATTTGTGCAACGCATTTTAGTCACCCTATTCTGTCACAACTTAATGATTCGGTGTGGGTCGAAATAAAAGTTCTCAGAAGTAAACCTATCCTTATAGGGTGCGTATACCGACCGCCATCATCCAACCGCGAATACGATAACGTACTCAGCAACATATTTAGTGTTGCATCCAATCTTCCCTTCAGTTATAATATAATTGGAGGTGACTTCAATTTGCCTGATATATCATGGCGTACACTTCGTGGACCCTCGAGGTATGATAATCTTCTTAATTCCATCATTACTGGAGGATGGACGCAACACATAAATGTACCCACTAGGTCCAATAACATTCTTGATCTTATATTCACGATCAACGTAGCACCATCTACAATTCATGTGGGACATGAATTCCCAGGTAGCGATCATAAAATAGTTGCATGTTCGTTTAATATTTCTCCAGAAACTATACACAGAAACGAAGTTAGTCGGACACCTATAAGACTACACACGCGGGTTGATTGGGACTTGTATCAGGACTTGATTAGATACTCTAATTGGGATTCCTACTTTACCAATGACTCCTTAGAGGAAGTCCTTAAAAACTTCTATGACAATATACAGTCGGTTAATGATGTCATAGCGCCTGTGAAACTGATTAAATTCAAAATCCCTCAAGGTGATTTTATTCCAATATCATTAAGAAGAAGTTTGCGGAAGCATTCATTAAGTTACTATAGACATGACGACTTATCGTCGTTAATCGCTATCAAAACAATCCTCATTAGAATCCATGAGTTAAAAAATCTAAGTCTTAGGAATAAAGAAACGCGGGCAATTCAGTCGCCACATAACACTGGAGAAATAGCCAAACTCTTCAAAAGTAGGTTAACTAACTCCAAATCAACATATCCAAAAATAATACACCTAGGCGGCATTACTCACGAAAGTGCTGAGGATATATGTGAGGTGTTTAGCACGCACTTTGCCAAACTGTACACTCTAGAAAATGACCAGGATATAGATTTCCCTCGTAAAACAGAAAAGTATTTAAGCGATGTAGTCTTAAACGCCCGAGAAATCGATAAAGCTATCACAACTCTTAAGCTTACTAATACTCCCGGCCCAGATGGAATGTCTTCCGTCCTCTTAAAAAATGGTGGAAATGACATGAATCTACTTCTTCTCAAGATATTTTCAACTTCGATAAGGAGTGGAACATATCCAAATAGCTGGAAGAAATCCTACGTTGTACCCATTCACAAAACCGGACCTACAGCGGACATAGATAATTACCGCCCCATCAACATTACTTCCGTAGTTTCACGTGTGATGGAAAAGATTGTAAAGAAGCAAATTTTTCAGTGTTTGCTCTCGAATGACTTAATATCCCCTTTCCAATACGGTTTCCTAAATAGAAGATCGTGCATTACGTGCCAGTTAGATTATTTCGACCACATTACTGAATGTGTAGACAAAGGTCGTTCGGCAGCAACATTATTTCTAGATGTTAGGAAAGCTTTTGATAAAGTCCCACATAACAGACTCATACTGAAACTCCTATCTTATGGAATAAGTGGAAGGCTTCTTGAGTGGATAACTTCCTTTCTTACAGGAAGAGAACAGTTAGTTAAAGTCAACCATCACTTATCAACATCCAAACCGATAACCAGCGGCGTGATACAAGGTAGTGTTCTTGGCCCTACCCTATTCATTGTATTCATAAATGATATTGTCTCTATGATCAAGTATGGCAAGCCATACCTCTTTGCAGATGACCTCAAAGTTGTCTATGATTTTGACTATAATGATATGAATATTGTTAGTAAAATCCAAGAAGACCTAAATAGTCTATGTAATTGGAGTGAAAAGTGGCAGTTAACGTTCAATCCAGCTAAGTCTGGGATAACATACTTCGGACGTTGGAAACCTAGCATGTGTTTATACATGTACGGTGACCTTGTCTCAAACACGAACACAGTCACAGATCTCGGGGTAACATACTCAGATCTTACCTTTACTGAACATGCAAATAAGGTGGTATCTGATTGTAAACGTCTAACCGGCTTTGTGCTACGCAACTTTTACACTCCAGAAGCCAGATTAGCCATATATAAAATATGCATTCGCCCCAAACTTGAATACTGTGCCCACTTATACAGTAGCTTTAAATTAGCAGACAGAAAAAAGTTGAAAGTGTCCAAAGATTCCTTACGAAACGCATATTAGTCTATGGTCAGCAAATAGAATACCTTGACAGATGTATTCGACTGGACTTAGAGCCCTTATGGTTAAGGAGAGTGAAGTGCAATTTATTTCTCTTAGTCAAAGTTATAAGAAAGCACTGTAACAGTAACTCGTCCATAACCTGGGCTAATCCTAAATCGTATGGACTACGCAACCATAACTACCTTCTCAAGGTTAACACCCATAAACTCACCACTACAGCTAATTTCTTCACCATTAAATATTGCAAACTTTGGAACCAACTACCCTCTGAGATTAGATCCTGTGAAAGGCCTGACAGTTTCAAAAGGAGCCTAGAAAAACATTAACATGTCCACCCTAGCCCGCCTAAAAGACCTCAACTGCTGGTAGAGTGGAGAAACAATGGCGTTTCAATATTTAACTACAGAAAATACACTAGTTCCTAGACTAACATAATAATACTTAGTAATTATGCATGTTCAATACTTGAAACTAGATTGTCATTAAAATACTTAAAATGATTAAAATATTTACGCAGCAAATGTTCTCTTGGTTTACCACTCTTATTTCCCTTATAACACTCAGTTATTGAGCCTAATGTATTCTTTGATAATACGAATTATAACATTGATTATGCTCTTATCATATACAGATTGATTTACTTTACGGCTACCTGTAAGACTAACCACCCTTCTGCAGTATTGTTAACCAAATGCTAAAATTTTGTTGGTTCTGTTAATATCTTTTTATAATATGTGTAGACGGGTTACTTTGCAATGTCAAATGTTTACTATATATAAGACTGTCATGATAATTTAGTACGCTAAGTCCTGCCAACCGACCTTACCTTCAGCTCATACTATCTACATTGATCCCTAACTATATTGTTCTGCTGAATCTTGCTCCACTATTCACGAAACCTATTCCTTTTACTCTTTAAGGTTTTAACAGTAATCTGTTCATTAGGACGCATGCACACATATGTAATATGTTCATAAAAATGTACATGGAGACCTATTGGAAGCACTCATTAAGAAAGCTAGGGAGATGGAATATGAGGTACGAACATGTCTGGTACCAAGCAATGTATTTTCGGTAGCAATAATAATCATAGTCTCAGAGCTTAACATCAAAAAGGGAGGGAGGGTGGCGTTAGCTGATCAGTAGATATGGTGGTGGTCACAAAGGTGAATCGCCCCATTCTGCAGGAACAACAATACGCAATTTGACAGCTCGAGATATTTCTGATTTTTATGAGGGCTTAGATCTTTATCTTGAAAAAGATAATAACGAACGCGTTGACAGATCATGCTTCTACCTTTAAATATATACCATTCGCTCAGCCTATTGTTTAGATGCGACCAGGTGGGATCTGCACAGATTTATGGGGCATCTTATAAATTAACTTGCTGTCCATTGTCAGATCTTTAAATACCACTTAACAATGTCTTATCTCATTCATTTTCTAATAACATCTTTACTTGATCCTCATTATATTCCATTAAACCTAACATTTTATAGCTCTTTATGACTTGTTCTATTCCTATTCTCTGAAGGGTACGGTTGTGCACTAAATGCACAAAAAGGTATAAAATAAAAAACTGGCATGAGGATAAATGTATTAAAACCAAAAGTGGACATCATGATAGTACGAGCTATATGCGTAGCATTATACATTGCAAATGAACGTTGTCAGCCTAGGGAGTTTCCTTTATAAATGCATTTATTAATGATACTTGCACTTACCTATTTCATTACAATTTAATGATTCACCTTAGCACTTAATTTTTCTAAAACAGATTTCAATCCCTTGTAAAAGTTGTACTTACCTCAATATTGGTTGGCTATCGTATGCCTACAGCAACGGGATGAAAACGAAACGAAGTCGATTTTCCCGCTCAACCTGGAGGACAACTGTACAATTCAATAACTATACGGCCTGGTTCAGACAATGAGTGTAATTGTATATGTATCAAATATTTAACTGTTGAAACATTATTAACTTGTAGACAATCTACGATTTGATATTATATCATACTTGATCGTGCCTGTAAAAATGGCATGCATTTTCATGTAAATTTATATGTTTATATGAGAATACACATTATTATTATGTGCTGGAGATAGGGTTACGGAATTGTATTATGCTTTGCAATGTTAGTTGAAATGTGTGGTAGTAATAAGGAAAAGTAATCGCTACATATATGAAGTAACCATGAGAAAAAGTTATAAGAACGAAACCAAACCGTAATATCGGGGTGTGGTAAGCCTGTAGAAGAAAAGCAAAATCCTAATGATACCTACACTGCTGTTCTGACATATATATTCAGGTGTCTTTTTGAAAAGCAAGCTCTTACTATGTACGTGCGCCGCCGACACGCAATTTTATCCTTGTACGAATAAGACATTCAAACCCAGAAGCCCCTGCAAACAAGCTCTTTCCCCCAGATTAGGGTGGCTCTCACCTTTCCCCACCATCAAATCCACTGACTGGTGGTTACCGTCCTTGTACCTTTTAAGATGCACAGCCCTGGTGAAATGCTTATTTTTTCCTTATTACTCGGCTACAAGTGTTGTACATCCTCTTAACATCATGTATTAACCCTCTTTAAAATCAATAACGGGCGTTGATAAGACATATCCCCTGTTTGAAGTGGCGCCTTTGGCTTAACCTTGACGGCATTTGCGCGGTTCCGTTGATTCGAGTTGGAGCTAGTCGTCCAGCAAACGCAGTAGACGCGATTTCGGTGCTTATTTTGCTCTTGTTGGATGAATTTATATGAAAATTATTGTTCGATATTGTTTTTGAGCATTTACTGATTGCTTGTGTGACAGGACGCTTAAATACATGGGTCATGCAGTGATTTTTGGCATACCGAGTAAGCTTCGCGTACATTTCAACGACTGTCATTCGATAAATTTCTTTGCAGATTGGCGGAAACTTGTACTCGATCTCAAATTTCCCTATCAGCTATTGTGCAGTACCTATTACTGCTGCAGGAACCAAAGAATATGGTTGATATCGAATTCCTGCATCCTCCCGCACTTCTGTGTGTTGTCTTGATAGATGAAAGTCAATGGAATGCATAGATACAAGCGAAAATTAGTGTTCACAAATGGGCAGAAATTGCAATATGTTTTACGATCACTTATAACATTCACTGTTTTCTGCCGAAGTTTTTAAGTGAGTTAAATGCACACTGCAACATTTTAGTAACTTGGTGGATTTCAATACCATCCTCATGATCAGGTACGTAAAGACATCTGACGTGTGCGTCATTTTGTCCTATTAGTGAGTTCGGTTTCATAGGCTTCCGATTTTTGTCATTGTCCTGACGCCACATTATTCGCGCTTGTTCGAAGTTAATTCACAAAATTATTTTAAAACCACGTAGAAGTAGTGTCCGACATCTCTTAAAGCTATGGACGTAAGGTTTAGAAGTGGTTGCTATATCCATTTAGGGAAGGCTCATCGATTTCTGCAAGTAAGGGCTACGCATCATATTCCTAAATGCCTCCAGAAGCAACAGAATCTTCAGAAGTTATTAATGGGGTCCCAGCTCCTCTATTTCGAAACATATTATAGGGACAGGACATAAAACTGGCGTTTGCACATTTTTAAACCTATCTGTAAAACGTGTTTGGATTGCATCCTAAAGTTTGTGGGAACCGAAGTGTGATTAGGAAGTTTAAACCACTTTTGTGAATTCCAAGACTATTCGTCATCACACGAAACCTTTGTTAAACTTCGTTTTGAAACTAGTCAGGGTAGATGTACTAGTACCTCAGATATTTGGTTTAGTAATCTTCATTGTTATTTTGACCTTCAATATGTGGTTTTAATTCCACCTAAATTTATTTTCCAAACTTTTAACTGTATTGATTTCATATGTATTCCTATAACAAGTCCATGCGTGACCAGATTGTCCAAATGTGTTGCACAAAAACAACACTACACGACTCGGACAAATTACGTCTTCTTATTACTTCGTCTAAATATTCACTTGTGTCAAAAATAGTGACTGATGTAATCGCACATTGATATAAACTTTCATTAATTTTTACTGTGCTGTCTCGTTAATATTATATTGGTAGTTATATTCATGTATGCACCCTGTGAACCCTTGTTTTCTTTTTTAGATAATCTGTAGTTCCAGTGACCTCGTGGGATTCGTTGCTGAAGAAGTGGTTTCCAGTACCGTTGATTTTGTATTTTGTGTCGAATCACTAATAAATGTATTCTCTATACCTCAGATAGACATTCTACTTGTTAATAGTCACTACTAACTTTATAGAATGTTGTGAGCTACAGAGTTATGGGGTTAGGGTCATGTGTTGTATTGAGTAGCGCGTTTAGAAAATACGTCCGCCCCTGAGGAATATTGTCGTCAATATGGAGTACATTCTCGTGATAAATCTGTTAGCAGTAATTATTATCAGTACCTATATTTCGTATGGATGGTATATAATGAAACGTACTAATTCAGTAGTCAAAGGTTAGAACTATCCGTTAAAATTGAAACAGGTGCTCATGTAAGGGAAAACTGATTAATCGGAATTTGAAACATCACGTAAGTGATAAAGTTTATAGCATCGTTTACATGCGAATAGTTAAGGTTATTTTTTTAGAAATGATGTTAACTCGTTGATGGTTTAAGGGATGTTGTGTTTGATAGGAAATAGATGGGACATTGTAACTGAAAAACAGTGTAACTGGATAAGCAACATCAGCTGGCCAGTATACACTTATTTTGAAGTAAAACACGATCGGGTAAAGTATTTCGAAGAGAGGAGTAGAGCAGTCTTCTGAAACTATTAATTTAGTGAGCAATTAAATTTGTCTTTGAATTAAGACTGAAAGTAAGCGGCATATTGGTAGGCTAAACGATTATCATTATTCGATTTCGTTAGAATAAGTATCCGAGTACTGTTTCACTCATCATTCTGTCTTTTGAATAACTTAGTAACATGGCGTTTACTTTCGGATCCAAATTACTAAGTAAAGGTTAATATCCCTAAGATTAAATTGTCGCCAAAGTAAGCAAATATGTTCATATCTAGAAAATACGAAGGTTTGGAGTTATTTTTTTGCTACCACAACACCAGGTGACTCACCAATTAGTCACATCGTAAAACTAGATCTGTCAAAGACAGTCTACTTCTGATTTCTAGTTTTATCATGAAGGATGAACCATACCCATAGGTTAATAGGATTAGACGGATGATGTCAATTCGAAACTAGGTATCTACGTTTCGCAGCTACAGAAAACACCACGTTATAATCTATTCCTTTAATCGTGTCAATCAATGTGACATCAATTAAGACTAGACAAGGAACACCACTGGTTTTCACAAAATTTATTTGTGTTCGTTAATATAATGTACATTCCGTAATTATAGGCAAACTAGGAAACGCACCAAGTCATCACATATACGAACAATAATTAAGCGCACAGGGTAGAGTAGATTTAAAGGAATGCCTACTCGATATGGCCCAGAGTTCATGTGGAGTGACACATGCCTACATCTGAAAGTGCGTGTGTAAGGTATCGCATTTCATCAGCCTTTCGTGTAAGTGACTCAATGGGTCGCCTCCATATTTAACAAATGCTCAGTCCATAAATTCTACTTGTACCTGTAAAACACAAAGAATACACTGCTGGGATATGGTGCTGTGTTACACCAGAGTCCCTCAGTTTACAGATAAATCACACCTAATATCAGTATTACCGCTTTTATTTATTTTTTTGATTTACAGCTTGATTCCACACTGTATTTTTGGTACAAGTATGGAATTTTCAGCATGGATATCGGTAGCCCAAATTTTGCAGGCCAACAATAGATATCGAGTGTGCGCCGGCGTGGGCTCGAACCCCGGACCATGTGCATGGTCGGAGAGTCCTAACCACTGTGCCACCGACGCATAGTTGAAAAAGTCATTCGACTGTGTCACAAATGCTTTTGGCTGGATTCCTCAGTGCCATGTATTATTCCCTATGAGAGTGCATCGAAGAAACCCTGCAGGGTGATATTGAAGCTTCGCCGAAAATTGAATAGAAGCATTCCACTCATACAAGATGGATGCAGTAAAGAATACATTATTAACTCATTGCGCTCACTCCTACATTACCCTATAAAATTCTCTAGTTTGGAAATGAAACATGCACATATATATTGTGTCGTTAACTTCAGATACACACTAATATCTAAATTTCATACGCCTTCTGTCTCACTACTCCATGTAATAATAGTTTGATTGTTATTTCCGAATGCAGTAATAAGTATTTCATGGGCCACGAGTAGCACTTGGTATTCAGCAGAGGTATGGGCACTTAGTGATTGTAATTTAGAGAACTGATACGACAAGGTTAGCTTTTTTCTAGTATATACGCAACTATCAACACAATGAAAAGATAATGACGAATTGTTATCACAAGCATTCTATTTACTATGGAGGGAATGTTATTACAAACTAACTTCACAGTAACATGTACAAGTCTTGCATGTCATTGCATCAGTAATATTAGCACACTAATTGTATTACGGCCAAGTGTAAATGATTTGAAGGCATCGTAACAATAACTTTGCGGGAGGTAGATGTATTGAAAGACTGCTTGCAGACACTATGCATGACGACATCTGGTAGAATGTCTACGGAGACTGACAACCTGCAATGAGGAAGACAAAAATGAAACAATTAGGAGACACATAACGCACAAGATAAGTATTTTTGATATAAGCATAAAACTTGGGCACTGTGGTAGAGTATAACTCCATTATGGATACGATTTTATTTTGGTAAATCACACAGTGTTGTACAGCAATATTACTTGGTGGCGTTTTGAGCACAAACTATTGCTCATCATCATATCAAGTCAGTCACACAACTTTTTGCCTCATTCATATACATGAGTATTTTATTTAGGCGTACTACAGGGATAAAAGGTCACTCGTCTCATTCACTTCTATTCACACCATTTCTTACGTCCGAGTTACTGACTTTTGGTTTATGTTTTCCTCTTCGGTGCACTTTATCTGGACAGTTTAAGGAATCGGGAAATGCGTAGAGTACTTAGGAAACGGCATGAATAATTGTTTAAGCTAATTAACACTAGGTAGTTGTGACACTGCGCATCTGCAGTGACAAAGCTGACTGACTGAGTTTTAACATGGAACTCAGCACAGAAGTGTAGCAGTTCGATTTGTGACGTTCCATACTTGAAAAATATTATATTTGGTTGGTAATAAGCATAACATATTTCATCAGATGTGTTTCAACTTCGCAGTTGGGCTACGCGATAAAATTAGCTAACTAATGAGATATAACGAGACAGAGTGTGAGAGTTATCTCGGGTAAGAAGAGAAATTATTGTAAGATCATTTTTTCAGTTAGACAGGAACTAAATAATAATAATAATATATATTCTCATTTTTTACATGAGGGACGCCAGTTTACAGGCATCATCAATTCGATAATTTACACATAATATTAATAAGCATATTTAGTAAAGATAATATAATAAAGTACATTTTTTTCCCTAGCTATGTAGGGTACACCAATTGTATAGGCATGCATAAATATTGTTTTAATAATAATAATATATTCCTTCCTGTTTATGCAGGAACATACCTATTGTACAGGCATGGATAAGTTATTATATAAATTACACATAATTTGATGTATAATGGACTTACAGTTTGGTTGTTCTTTCTGACATTAGGGTCAGTCGGAACAGTCTGCTATAAAGTCTGTTTGTGTAGCACATAAAGAGATATAGAAATATTGTCTTCGCATTAACAAAAAACCCAGACGTCAGATGAATGTAATACAAATATCTGGGAAAAATAAAGCTTGAAGTCAATTCTCTTATATAACTTTGTTGTGAACAGCACCCATGGCTTGAAGTTTATTGATGAAATATGTTGAGATCAGTGATATATTTATTCCATTTTTCAGCAGTCTTATCGTAGTTTCATAACAGGAAAGAAATTTGATCGTGGAGGCGAAAAATAGATAAGGTCATGTCGGGTTGTTTTACTGCATCAAATGGTGCCGAGGTCGATTCCAGAATTCTCCATTTGCGCCATTTGTGTCTGCATGGCGGACTGTACTCGTAAGTTGAGTAAAATGTTGAAAACCAGTTGCTTCTTCATTTCAGATCATGAATACTCATGAAAATACTCATGAATACTAAATGAAAAATACGATTACCATTTGTTGACATTTTGCCTATTTTTATCCCCGTTTTAACATTTCACTATACCTGGACTATAGATCATTCTGACAGACTGACTTTCAACATAGAAGCGTGCACACAAGTGCACCCGCTTAAGTTAGCACATTCCATGTAGCACACAAAGGTGGATAAAAAAAATTAAATGGAACTCTAATGAGCATGTGATGAAAAACGAACAGTCATATGGAAAAAATATAAGGGTTGCTCAGATATGTGAGATTACACAGAGTGAATGCATCTGTGTCATTAACAACGTTTGGAATCACATTTCTACTTAACACTAAGCTTAACCCCAATATTACTCACCATATTAGACTACTTAACACAGAAGAAAGGGTACAGACACTACGATCAAAAACCAGTAGTCTTTTCATATCTTCCAGTTTCAATGGTCACTTCTCGCAGCCTAAGTGGACAACACTAAGTTGACAAGACTGTTCCCTGGTAAAGGCCTAAAGTGAGTAACAGACAATTCGGTTAATACATTTATGATGAAAGTGAACTAAAATAAGGACGACAGTTGTAGAAATGAGCCTTGTACTACATCCTTCTTTGAAATATCAGTTCCTTCATAGTTTAGTTTCAGTAATAAGTGAATGGAATGCAGTCTACAGATTCATGAAATTCGCATACTGACGTACTACTTTTCTAGAATCCTAGTTGATGTCTCCTCAGGAAAGTGGGAAATGAGCATTGCACTTGCGTAAACTCAATAGGCTGTGAACTGCTGACAATGAAAACGACAACAATTTTTGGTATTACTTAATTCCAAAAACGATCACATAATCTTTTATTCCGACTTCTGGTTCCATCAGATGAAATTAAAGGGAAGAGCTGAGAATAGAAGGGGTGTTGAGGGTTAGACAGTATAGATTTAGACCATTTCTCGCATGAGTTTAGATGTCTTTTAACTAATGCATTAACGAGTTGACGAAATGGTACACCACTTGCCCTAATGACAACCTTAATACCCTACACAATACGACATAGTCGTTTTTGAGTAATTCAGGAAAGAATAAGGGGGAGCAGTAAAGACCAATGCAAGAGTTAACAAGTTGTAAAAAGAGAGGTTGAATGATTCTTGACTGTCTTGACTACATAACATGGTAAGCTAGACTGAAGGTTTTCTTAGAAATCGACAAGATATAGAATGACCAAGAAAGACCAGAGGATAGATTTACTCCAAGGTATTTTATGTTAGACTTAGTTTCTGTTTCAGTGTCCTCTTTGATACAAGCATCTTGTGAACGACACAGTTTTCGCAGTTCACGCTTATGAGTGAAGGGAAAGTTAACTGCCTGACATTTAGAGGGATTTAACGTAAGACCACGTACCTTAGACTACAGACAGGAAGCAGTTAAGTTTGCTGCAGTCACATTGTAACATGACAGGAAGTGAGACGGTCAGATCACCAGCATATTTGACGAAGTTGCTCTCATTAGAAAGAGAAAGGTCATGTAAGACGAGAGAGAAAAAAGAAAAAGAGAGATAACAATACCCTGAGGAACACCAGCTTCAGCAAGCGAGGCGGAAGATTTACCCTAATATACAGTATGCTGCATTCCATTTGAGAAATGATAATGCAACCAATCAACTGCCCAGGACCCGTGTTTGCACGATCGAAACCTTATTCAACTAAAGTCATCTAGGCGCTGAGTCAACAACAACGGCGAATGCTGAATGACCGAAAGCTAAGCACAAAAGTGACAAAGCACAAATCCAGTTGCAAAGTAGGAGACGAGTCCCGGGTGGAAGAAGAGATTACCGAAAGGTATCAATTTTTCATTTGGCAAAGAGCAAGATTATGAACTACACTTATCATTTGTTGAAATTTTGGAGATCATTTATCAATGTTTCGCATTTAGTTATACCCAGACTGTGTCATTCTGACTAGCTTTCAGTATGAGTTTGCAGAGAAGTCCACCTGTTTAATTTACCACATTTCATGTAGCACACAAAGGTAGAGACATAAAACTAAATGGAAGTTTAACGAGAGAAAATGTGAGGGAGAATAAATAATGACAAGGAAAAACATGAGTTGAATAGATATGTGAGATTACACAGAGTGAATGCACCAGTACCAGTACCAAAGATTTGCAGTCACATCTCCGGTATTTCTTCCAGCTCACTGTCAACAATTTTATGAACCAATATCACTTTTTCATTTGACCGACCCAAACGCATTTTAAACCTTAACATGTGCTGGTCAGCATTGTCCCTGGAGGAAGGCGATGGCTTTGTATGCCAGCACGTGTTCTAGCCATCTCAACCTATTCAGCTTCCCTACCTTGAAGGCTAACTAACCCTCCCCACCTAAACATTTATGCGTAACCTCAACAGCACTCGCCATATTATACTGCTTTACTCATGAGATAGAACGCGGACACCTATAATCAAACACCGGTATTATTTTCATATTTTACAGCATCAGGGGTTACTTCTCATAGTCTAGGTGGACAATATCATCAGCAAACCGTAAGGTGATGAGAATATTCCCTGATAAGTCTTTGAAGTCAATTACAGACTATCATATTATTATATGTGTGATTGAATTGAACTGTTATAAGGATGACAGTTTAAGAATTCAGCCTTGTATTACATCCCACTCGGAAATGTGTTTTCTCGGATAATTCGCAAACAGTATTCAGTGAATAGAAAACATTCTGTAGGCTTGATGAAACTCGTAAACTGACGCACTACTTTTGCAGGCAATATACTATTTCCTCAATAAAGTGAGAATTGAATACTTCGGCTGCATAAAACGAGTAATTACTACTTAAGTAGTATTCTGGCAATACCAATGACTACAACAAGTCTAGGAGTTAAGCACTACAACTTTTAACTTACTGAATACACCAGCAGACTTTACATAAACACTTGACAGATCAAATTTATGCAGGAAGTCAGTAAGATTCTGTAAACTAAAAGTGCTTTCGGTTTCCACAGGAGTTCTCCGTGCCGAATTTATTCCTTCAAGGGCCTACAAAGATTAAAACTTCAATTAAATAACACTGACGTGGAAGAAATTCCATTCTTCATTACTACACTTAATGAAAAGAATTATGTTTTTTATTTAAAAAGACTATTTACTTTATGTAAATGCAGTTACATACAGTTGCACTAAGAACTCAACGCAGCTCGATACACAATAGTATATATACAAATAGACTGAAAAATAATGCCCTCCTTACGGGTGAGTATATACGTGGTTTCGTGTTATATTATCCGCGACTAATTTTTTTCGTCTTTCATAGCTAGAATGGTGGCGGTCAATTGGAGTTTGAATTGTCATTGCGTGCGTGCTGTCGGGTGTTGTGGGGATATAGGCCGACACCAGGTGTTATCGCGCAATGCCATCGGTTACCGCGCTCACGTCAACAGACGTTATAATCACCTATTTTTTTGGAAATAGATTATATTTGACTAGTTTTAGACTTCTGTAGCCGGATGGCAGTATTTTGCTGTATTTTGTTCTTAGTAGAGCGTAAAATTGTATATTATAGCTCGGACGAATTATCAATGAAGAAGTCATCCTTTTTAAGAAAGTTCGCATAGAAAGACTATTATTTGCATTATAGTGCGTTGAGGGTTTGTTTTTTTGCGAGTTGTTTCAGATCTTAAGGTTGTAAATATACTGCAGTCAATGGCTGTTGTCATTCCAGTGAATCTATTAGAATCTGGCCTATGAAAGAGAAATAGCATGCAGGCATAGGTTAGATGTGTGCTTTGAACATGTTAAACTTTTCTGTTATCATCCGCGATGACTGGATAACTCATAACACATCGGCGACATTATGCGATGAATGAGATAGGCTGCTGAATTTCCTGGTGATTATATCTATTTTGATGAAGTTCCTAGTTAAAAGTGCTTGGGCGAAGATGTAAAAATAGTTTAATTGACATTTACACATGAAATTTCACAAGGCCTTCATTGCTCAGTGCATGAAATGGCATCAGAGTATATTGACATCAGTGTTCATTGTGTCTGGAAGAATAGTATAAATAGTCCTTCTCAAATGTCAGAGTACTTAAAATTAGTACCAGATTTCTGTCGATTAGTAGCTAGCGGCTGTGTCGTACAACTACTACACCTGTTACATAGGTTATATCAATCTTAAAAATTATTTTGCTTCACATCACTAAGATAATCTGAGATCCTTAATGACTTAATTGTGGCTATGAAATATGTAGAAGATGCACTTATGGCTGATATATTTAAAGCAGTTATTATTAAACAAGTTATCTGTAAGCAACTTGTGATGTTCTGAATACTGCAAACTGTTGATAAGAAACTGCATCAAAGGAAAAAATGCTGAACAGCTAGAAAATACTACTGCAGTTTCGTTGGTTGTTACCTTTTGCATTTGTAAGTCATCCTTTCAAAGCTGCGATTGACGCCAAACCATCCATGGCACCCCACAGGCTCTATAGAAATTTGTGAGAGATCTTACATGTCAGGTTGTCTTCCAAATTGTAAGGTTGCAGATAGTTCAATTTACCTCTCACTGAAATATCACTTATCTACTTCACTATGGTCTTTTCATTTGTGCACTATTACACTTCATTTTATGTTAACTGGATATGCCTTTATTAAAGCTGAGACTTACTCTTTGTGCCTATTAGTTGCTTGCTTACAGTCTATTTGCTTTTATTAGAAACACAACAACACCAGTGTTGGAACAAAGCTGTATTTTCATGGAAAACGTCATATTTTCTATGTTTACACCAATATGATTGGCATTAAACATTGCAAATGTATACTCACATTCCAAGGACATAGTACTTAACCAAATGTACGGTGTTCATTGTTAAGGGTTCACAATTTAACTCTTATAATTTATGATACTTCACGATTGCAGTTTATAACATAACTTATTGCGCCTGTAGAAATGACATGCATTCTTTGTAAACATTGGTTTATACGAAATTTGAAATTATTACTATATGCTTGCTGCTATCCTTTAGAAGAGGAATAATGTGTGTGGCAGTGAAAACCCCAGAAGAATGATGTCATTACCAAAGAATGAGAAAGGAGAATGAACCATTTTCAGCAAAGGTAGGCAGATATAAATCGTTTACCTTTAATATTACTTCTTCCTTACTTCAGCTATTTAAAAAACACTTTGTTTACTTATTTGTAGATATCTGGTAACGTCAATCACCCCAGTCACAGAGATTCGACATTGCACAAATTATTCCGACAATCGACTGCGTAAAGACATTTGCTTGTTATTATTTTTTCATTAAATACATTTAATATCCTGCTTACCAGACCTTTCTTATTATATCTGAGTGTAGATATATTTGTCATGATGACTAGGTGCAGACATGACTTATTAATAAGAACTGACGAAGTAATTGGTGGCATATTTTAGTGTAAGCTAAATCTAAATACGATTGTTAAAGCTCAACGAATTCAATAATTCGTCTGGTGTAGACTTTAATTTACGCTACATGTCAACAGCCTTAGTCATATGGATTGACATCACGCTTTAAGTGAAACATTAGTAATGCAATACTTTCGAATACACGTAACCGTATAAGAACTGGGACTCGAATGCAGTGCCTAAGTTATGCCTACTATTGTCCCTAAAGACTTGTATATGACTATGATACGTATGCACGTTAGCTAACTAAAATACTTATAATTTAACACGTATGCTGACCGACATCGTTCCTACACAATTACACTTACGTATTGTTAGTAGTGAAAGTCCTAGAGAGCACCGGTCTAGCATGCCGTGCTCACAAAGTGAACACATGAATTGAAAGACAACAAAATTTACATGAAAATTTTATTTTCATTATGATACAAATTTAGTTTATTTACATATTAAGAACACGATTGATTCCTGCGATTACTCCGTCTGCATAAGTATTGGCAAACACTTCTCCAAATTTGTCATTAATTCTGTTCATACCCGCAATGATAATCCTCTTTTTGGTATCGTATATGTCACTTCGATTTCGAGGGATAACTGCTGACGTACTTTGAGATGCGAACAAGTTGCGTGACCACGTCCATTGTTTACAATTATGCATCACATGGTTAACTACAAAAGGTGGAAGAAAAAACGTTAAGATAACTATGAACTGATTATTACATTACATTATACATTAAAAACGTAGTCATAAAAACGCAAATATACCTGTGAAATACGGCTTTCTGAAGTGGACCAAAAGCAAGTGTCGGCAGGGGTACCGACAGGTCTGAAATGTAAAGCACGTGCAGGTGCAAGCACTCAGATCAACCTGCACTGTATTCCCATTTTCTTTGAAGAATACATAATCAAAGGATTCAAACTCAACAATAGCCCATCGTCGCCATTGGTATTCACGTATTACCTTCCTCGCGGCGTATGGCGTCAGCAACCGTATAATTGGGATTAGACGTTGTGAACAGGGATACGTGAAGCATCGTGACTGAGCAATATTCGCCTCCTGCTGTATTATTGAAAAACTTCGTTTATGCCATTTATACACCTTTAGCATACTTTTATGCAGACTATCAGATCTTTGCAAAAACCGTTTCATCTGCTTGTGGGAACTCTCGACACGATTATTTGTATCGTTCCCAAAAGTCAGCACGTTATCTCTGAAACAGGCTGCCCACAATTCTCGTCGATGCATCCAACGACGTTGTAGATATTGACTGACATTAGCATCCAATCTGCTAATAACTCTGAAGTAGAAATTAAATCTGCAAAATGAGAACAATAGAGGCATTACTCTGATCTCCTTTTACACTGCACTAGACGGCATAAATAATTCTTCACAATGGGATTTCTTGTCTACGAATAAAATGTAAAGTATGCTTCGAAAAACTTACTTTCCGACAGAAAGCTCGGCAAACATGGAAAGAACACAAAACAATGTGCGCTTGTCTGTGCGTTAACTTGACGGCTGCTATTTCAGCTTGCGCACAATCCATAATGAAGGATTCTGTTTTGGAGGTGTCTTCCATTATTTGCCGGAAACAGTCTAATATCCAAACTACATCTCGTTTGAATTCTTTTCTAGTCCACGCAAATAAAACTGGTCGTCCACGACCAAAATTATCCGTCACAAGTAATTGGAACAAAGAATACCTGCACGTTGGTTAATGAATTGGTAAACTTACTTCCCCTTATTTGTATTATACGTCGAGTCGATACCAACAACTTCAGGGAACTGTTTATACAATTCCATTTGCTCATAAGTTGCAAAACAAATTCTTGTTAGTGAATTCCTGATCGGTTCATCGGAATAATACTCCATTAACTTCCCACGGGATTTTAGGAATTCAAAAATGTCACGACGACTCGAAATACCTTAAGTATGTAACAAGTACGTCAACGTTACCTTTATTCACTGCGGCTTTCATATTTTTAACGTCAATGCGAGTTATATCCTTGTTGTACTTCTCCTTAACATGCATTATTATTTCATCGGATGAGTGGGATTGCTGAAGAAGTGGTTCAACATTTTCTTTCTCTTCAACTGTTAGTCGTCTATACCATGGGTCATTCTGCATGTACACCCTGCTGCATGGATGGTTATGCACCATATTGTGGGAAGCAATTATGTATTCACTATAATGCAAAACCACGCGAAATGAAGACGAGCAATTGCAACATTTAGACCTGAAATATTCATGAAATCATATTACACTTCTTCTTACGACTTGTTTTTCAATTTCAATCCAGGTCTTGTACGATTCACTCCAAAAGTGCATTTAAAACCAACATAAGCGTACTTAAACCTGTCATCCGGTATCGTTTTGCTGCAATTATGAACATAGTGAGTGTAGGATAACTACACTGTTAGCATTAAATGACTTCCTCACTTTTTGAAATTCTGCTAATGACTTCTCAAATTCATCCCAGCTGAAGAAACGCTTTCCAAGTATGTATTCAGCAAAAATTCCACTTAAATCTGTGCTCCTGTCACTCGAATTGACTACCTGCAACGGACTAAAATAAAATTATCAATTAGGATCCATCTATGTCACAACTATTCCAAGATAAATCGTAAAAAAACAACATTGAAATACAGGGATGATCGATAACCATCAAGAAAATACCGCACGTATAACCTAAATTACAGAAAAACACAAGAACCCACCGGTTCGTTGACATCGCAAGCAACCAATAGACCAAACAACGAATTGTACGACAAATAAAGCCTAGTACATGCACAAACAAAGAGTTATCCATTGTCATCGCGGATGATAACAGAAAAGTTTAACATGTTCAAAGCACACATGTAACCTATGCCTGCATGCTATTTCTCTTTCATATGCCAGATTCTAATAGATTCACTGGAATGACAACAGACATTGACTGCAGTATATTTACAACCTTAAGATCTGAAACAACTCGCAAAAAAACAAACCCTCAACGCACTATAATGCAAATAATAGTCTTTCTATGCGAACTTTCTTAAAAAGGATGACTTCTTCATTGATAATTCGTCCGAGCTATAATATACAATTTTACGCTCTACTAAGAACAAAATACAGCAAAATACTGCCATCCGGCTACAGAAGTCTAAAACTAGTCAAATATAATCTATTTCCAAAAAATAGGTGATTATAACGTCTGTTGACGTGAGCGCGGTAACCGATGGCATTGCGCGATAACACCTGGTGTCGGCCTATATCCTCACACGAAATCGCAATATTACGTCAGTTAAATCTTCCCCGAAAACCAAGGCCACTTCAATATCCAATATTCTGATTACGAGCTAGTATAAACCAGTGATTTCTTTGAGCTCGCTTCTTGATTGTGAGGTAGAGGTTCCAGATCTTCGGTGAGCTTCTGCGTAATATGTCCCGCCACTCGACTGCTCTAGCTCTGGTAGACTCCAAGAGGAGTGGTGTGGGGATTGGTCAAGATGTGGTTTGTAGTATGCAGTATGTTAGGACTGTATTGCTGCCGTGAATGGAGTTTGACCTAACTCCCGTTGGCCATTCGGTGTAGTCATAAAAGCAGAATAGTAATAATAATAATAGGTTGTAGTGTAGATAATATAGGCTGAGATAAGTGGAATAATAAAGGTGACCTAAGGAAAAGATAGAGTGAGAGAAAGCAGAATAGGTCGTGGGGATTTAGTTTGTACGCTTATCCATTGACAGTGTGGTTTTAAGTTTTATGAGGATAAGCCATTGAAACACAAACCTTGCATTTCTGCATGATTGTCTAGCTTCCGCTAAAAAATCTCCACAGATGGCGCTGTAGTCACGGCCGCCGGTAAAGCGTTCCAGAAACCGCAAACACGAAGCGAAATGTGATCGCACTCGAGTCTTTGGTCTCTGGTGTGCTATCCTTAGCGGGTTACCTCGTGGAAGCCTATAATCACTTAATGGCAGGATGCTTTTATTTGGGTGGGCCTGGTCATTTAGGATCTTGTAGACGGTGATGAGGTCTCCCCTGTGCCTACGGTAACTAAGTGTGAAAAGTCCCAATTTCTTTAGTCTTTCCTCATATGATTTGTTGCGGAGGCCGATCACCCATTTTGTCGCTCGTCTCTGGACACTTTCTAGAATGTTAGCATCCCTTTTGAGTAGCGGAGGTGCAATGATATTATGCACCTCAAGGTGTGGCCTCACATAAGCCTTGTATAGCCTTGAGAACAGTTCGGGAGTGAGAGCTCCCAGCTGCCTGTGCATAAAGTGTAATGTTGCCTAAGCTTTGGCGACGTCCCTCGAGTAATTTCCACTGTTGTCTAGCTTTTCTGTTAGAATAAGACCTAGATCACGCTCTGATGGAACACAACTCAAGTTCTGGCCACCAAGGGTGTAATTTACACTCTGTGACCTACCGGATTGAAGCTGCACTACTTTGCACTTCTTTAGATTGAAAGGCATTCCGTTAGCCAAAGCCCAATTTGCCAGAGTTTGCAGGTCAGCCTGCAATCTATCTGAGTCTTCCGATGAGTTTATTGCTCTCCAAATCTTGACGTCGTCAGCGTAAAGAAGCGCAGAGCAGTTTAGTTGGGGGGGCAGGTCATTGATAAAAATCAAAAACATCAACGGCCCTAGGATAGAACCCTGAGGAACCCCTGATGCCGAGGTGTGCCAGGATGATCGGATGCGGTTGACTTTGGTGCAGAATTCTCTCTCACCTAGGTAGTCTTTCAGCCATGCGAGAAGTGCTCCAGAAACTCCCGCCTTGTTTATTTTGTGAAGGAGCAGACCATGGTGAACTGTGTCGAATGCTTTCGCAAAGTCGAGAAAGATCACGTACCCTGCGTCCCAGGATAGTGTCCAATCGTTCCAAGCTAGTAGAAGATTCGTCACGCAGGATCTTCCCCTCCTGAAACCGTGCTGTGCTTCATGAAGAAGGTTAGTCCCATCGAAGTATTTTCTCATGTGGTCGTCAATGAGACTTTCCAATATTTTGATGTGGTTTTGTTCTCTGAGCTGGATGGTTAGTTTGCGAAGCTTTCATCACCTTACTGGGTGACATCTTCAGCGCATACTTCAAATTGAAGTATGCGCTGAAGATGTCACCAGTAGGTGATGAAAGCTTCGCAAACTAACCATCCAGCTCAAAACAAAACCACATCAAAATCATCCACCTGAGCTACAAATCTTCTCTATCATATCTAAACTTTCCAATATCTTCGATACCACTAGAAGTAGAGCAACTGGTCTGTAACTGGTCACATTCTGCCGGTCACCACCCTTGAAGATAGGGGATAGGATTGCTCGTCTCTATTCACATGGAAGTTTCCCTACATCAAGGGAGTGTCGGAACAGATCACTTAGGGGTTGGCAGAGACTTTCTGAACACTGCTTCAGGACAGATGGTCTGATGCCATCACAACCTGGAGACTTTCCCGAAGCCAACCTTCCCAATTTTGCAAGTACCATAGCCGGGGTAATTTGAAATGTACCCAGCAGGTTTTCGCGCGTTGGTTTCTCGATGTAATCTTGATGTTCTGTGGGGTAATATCCTCGTTACTGTTTAGTTGCCTGTGAAAGGCTAGACTGAACGTCTCTGCCATTTCAAGACTAGTAAGAGATTTCCCATCAGAACCCACTAGATTGCATGCTCCCTGGTTGGTCGGTTTTCTTTCGGCCATAAACCCGTATAGGCTTTTGGGGTTCACGAGAAGCTTATTGGCGAGGTTTCCCTAAAATGTCCTTCTATCGCTCCGGACTCGTATGTTACATCGATTCCTGAGTTCAAGGTACACTTCATGTTCGGGTTGACTCTTCGATCGTCGCCACGCAAACCAGGCTTTTCGCTTCGCCTGCAGAAGGCGTTGTGTCCCCCTTTTTAGCCATGATCGTTGCTTCCTAGCTTTTGGTGTGACTAAAGGAACAGTGTCTGAGACCGCCTGGTGAATGATCTCCTTTACCACTCTCCAGTGTTCTTCTACTGTTAGCTCTGTCCATTTTTTAGGCCAATTTGCTTCAGACAGAAGTCTTCGCATTTTGGTGTAGTTGGCTTTGTTATAACACAGATAGGGCTGTGTATTGTCCCACTGTAAGCGCTCGCGGAGGACTATGTCGAATACTATGACCGCGTGGTCACTACTACCTATGGGAGTCGTGATCTGAACGTTTTCCACTAGTAGCTGGTCACTAGTGAGCACGTAATCCAGTCTAGAAGACTTCCCATCAGGGCCCCATCTAGTATCCATCCTGACATTTTCAGTAAATCCAGCCTTCCTGATGGTATGCAGCAGATTTCGATCAAATCTATCATGGGCTTTTCCCGACACCAAGTTAAGAGATGGGGCATTGAAGTCACCAGCTATGACAATTTGATCATAACCCATGTCTTGAGTTGCTGAGATTGTATTTAGCAGTACCTGGTTGTGGTCTGCTCCACATGAAGGTGATCGATAAATGCTGCCCACTAGATATTTGCAGTATCCAACGGTGAAGTAGCACCATATGGAGTCAGGGAGCTCTGTGAGGGGAGGGTCCATCGCGTGAATACATCTGAGCTGTTTGTCGACGTATATGGCGACTCCACCTCCTTCTTTCAGGTCCCTATCTCGCCTGACTAGGACCATATCATTTATACTGACTTCGCTCTCTGCCACCGTAGGGGTTAGCCAGGTTTCCGTCAGTATTATGATTTTGGAGTTCAGTTGTGATTGTAGGTGTCTAAGTTCAGCTATTTTGCCTCTTAGCCCTCTCACATTACTGTACAGGCAACTGGTAGTCAGTCTCACCACTTCCCCGTATTGGGGGTAGTTGACTTGATATTGGCTATCGGTTGAGGAGTTATCCTACGAACTAGTTGGCCGATTCCCCAGGAACCGGCCTGTTGGCGTTTTTTTCTTCTAGTTCAGTTGGAGCACTCGGATGACACTGGCTATCATCGTCCGTGCTGCACCGCTGTAGTGTGACTAGGGGTTGAGGATTTTCTTTTACTACGCTTTGTTCTCTCCTTTGAGTGCGAGGCCGGCTCTCGCAGCAGCGAATGTGTTTGCTGACCTAGTCCTTGGCCTCGTACCATCTATGGAGAGCGGTAGTCAACTGGTCTTGGGAGCTGAACTTGACAGCTAACAGACGTGGCGAGTTAATTGACATAAGATGAGTGGGTCGAGGCAGTCTATAAATAGAGACAGCCCCTGAACTCCCCAGGGCCATCTGGGATGCTAACCATCTCCATTGTTGTACATCATGACAATGCTTTTCGCAGGCGTTCCCAGTTACCAGTTCGGGAATGCCATGCACAACCACGGAGGCAGAAGGAATGAGCTCTGGCGACTCCCTCGCCATTTGTCTTTCTTTCCACGGCCTGTCTGGCTTAAAACATATGTTACAGGCTCTCAATGGAGTTGAAGATTGAACGATCGATTCTTGGTTGTTTGCTCAAAATCAACTTCCCCAATTTTCGCGGAGGCATCAATACGACAGTCATCGTCTCATCGGTCGCTGTTCAGAAAGAAGAGTGAAACATCGTCAGATGTAACAATGATTTATTATTGTAATATTAGTTTTCAGACCTTAGTTTGCTTAGTTCAGTTATTCCTTTTATATGTTGGTGTAACAATAAATAAATAACAAGCGGCAGATCGGTGTTTTAGTTTTTTCGTCCGTTATAACTAAGCGTTTCTGAAAACTCAAAGGAACAGCGTGGGCCCGAGCGTAGCGAGAGCTGGGCATTAACGGTTTATGAGACGTGATTGACAGTTTCTGACGATAGAAACAGATCTGGCGGATTCAAACAGTTGGTGAAAGTTTGGATAGTCGCCGTTCATTTTTCCTGGTGCCGGTCAAGTCCTCTTTGAACAAGCAATATCTGGAACTTTTTTGGAATTGGGTCAAGTTCAACAATGCCTGGGTCAAAGAAGGGACAGAGTGTCTTGGATGCAAACAGGAAAGTAAGTCATGGTGACTTGTCTGTTAATTGTAACGATGTGTCTGATGTTAAGAATGACATGGTTGATGTTACTGTTTCGCCGTTCAGGGATAATAGGAACATCAAACTCCCTAAATTAGAACCACGGTGTTTTGATGGAAACCCGGCTGATTATTTACAATTTGTAAAGGAGTTTGAGATCATGTTGAGTGGTATTTTATTAAATGATGAATTGAAGTTAATGTATTTGATGAGATATTGCACTGGAGATGCTGCAAGAGCTATACAGTGCTGTAAGTTTATGAAGCCAAAAGAGGGCTACGATGAGGCTATGAGCATATTACGTCAAAGGTTTGGAAGACCTTCGATGATTGCAGGGAAATTATTCGAGGCTGTTAAGGGTAATGGTGGTCAATTACAGGATGACTCCCAGGCACTCACTGAGTTTTTAGATAATTTGCTAATTTACAAGAATGGAATGATTTCGATGAATCGCATGAGTGACCTCAACTCGAGTTTTATACTAGAAGTAATAGCAAGACGTCTGTCATCAAAGTCTCATAAACCGTTAATGCCCAGCTCTCGCTACGCTCGGGCCCACGCTGTTCTTAGAAGATTTGAGAAACGCTTAGTAACAACGGACGAAAAACCAGAACACCAATTGTTGACTTGAGTATTATGTATTGTTACACCAGCATATAAATCAAGTATCACTAAGCAAACTAAGGTTTCTGACGATGTTTCAATCTTCTTTCTGAACAGCGACCGATGAGACGATGACTGTCGTATTGATGCCTCCGCGAAAATCGAGGAAGTTGATTTTGAGCAAACAACCAAGAATTGATCGTTCAATCTTCAACTCCATTGACACTCCCCGGCAAAAAAGGGATCCAACCCTTTTTTCCTTCACGACCAATGCACGTTGACTTGGATGCCATTGCGAGAACCTGGGTCACACGGACAGAGCTGAAATGGAAAACAAACAGAAAAGCCAACACACCACAAGCATACCCACAGCACAATCTCACACATCGCTGACGACCTGCGCCTCCAGACAGAGACCTCCTCTTGACATCTTGCAACACAATCGCCACTTGCTAGAATGACTCTTGCAGAATGCAACGTGACCATAGCACCAACTCACGATACTCTACGCACATCCTCTTATCTACTCACTACCAATTACCACTGCAATCGCTTGTCACTCATTCTGCCTCAGTTCTAGTAGCGGTGACGCATGCGAGCCTCAGTCGTTTACACTCTTTCTCCCCGGCGTGTCGGACCGCAGCTAACAATTATCTCCGTGTGCATTTCATTCTCAGCAATAGCCTAGCCTCCCCGGCGTATACGACCCATCTGCTGTCCTTAACATCAATCAATTCATTCATGGATGTAGAAGACTCGAAACAACTTCAGAAGTAATCACGACGAAAATTTTAACAAAATTACGCAATAACAACAAGATACGAAAACAACGAGTAAACACAATGAATCCAAAAACACCAATTGATATGACACACCACACGTATATACAAACAGTACAAACAACCTCGCCGATCATGTCTTGATGGAATTCCTTTGAAGAATTGCAGGACTTACACCAGTACGCCTACAAACCTTCACAGGTTGACGATTGTAAGAAGTGGAATGTCCGGACACAAACAGAATTACCAACAGCTAGATGACAGATGATATCAATTCAGTATATACAATATGAACATATGTACAAAATCACACACCGAGCACATTAGACTGCTCATTGATGCGCTACCCTTTGAAGAATTGTAGGACTTACAGCAGTACGCCTACAACCCTTCTCAGGTTGACGCTCTAGGTTGGAAAATCATCTATTGTTTCATCCTCCGACTCTCTACTCTCAGCACCTTCCAGGAGACACAGTTTTCTGATATCTCGCACCAACATGCCACAACTAGTTCTCACCTCAACCGTCCTCACCAATCCATCACCACTACAGATCAGCCTTACTACCACTCCCAAAGGCCACCTACCTGTGGCACATTTATCTGCTACTAATACTATGTCACCAACCTTTAAGTTTCGGCACAACTTTTTCCACTTGTCCCTGGTCTGCAATGTTAGAACATACTCCTTAAACCATCTTTTCCAAAATATATCTTTCATGTGCCTGGCTTGTTTCCATCTTTTAATCGTAGGTATTCCTTCCCCGCTTGCGTCCTCTATGCCAGGGTTGCCTCTCAATAACAATAATTTATTTGGGGTTAACACATCAAAATCCTTGACGTCGTCCCTCACAGGCGATAACGGCCGGTCATTTAATATTCGTTCAGCTTCACAAAAAAATGTCTCTAGCGTTTCGTCATTCAAACTCTGGTTTTTAATTATGGAGCTTAAAATACGCTTGATAATTCCTATAAGTCTTTCCCATAGCCCACCTCTATGGCTGGCATGTGGTGGGTTGAAGTGCCACTCGATGTTCCTTTTCAGTAACTCTTCCTGAACTCTCGTTTGAGGACCTTCGAAGTATTCTTTAAGCTCGGCGTGACAGCCAACAAAATTAGTCCCTCTGTCGCTGAACATCATCTTCGGTACACCCCGGCGATTTATAAATCTATGTAATGCTAGCACGAATGAATCAGTAGTTAGAGAATGAACCATCTCAATATGCACAGCTCTCATTTTCAAACAGGTGAATAAACAGCCATATCTTTTACATAGGGTTCTGCCTCTCTTCACTACAAAAGGTCCGAACAAATCCACCCCAACGTACTCAAATGGATAATTCCCTTCAGAAGCTTGCCACGCTGGAGTGGTGCCATTATCTGCTGTACTGGACGAGCATTTCGGAGTTTACATTCCATGCACTTATCAATTATTTTACGGACAGCAGTACCTCCCTTCACTATCCAGAACTTACATCGAATACTTGATAGTACTTGCGAAGTACCCAAATGACCTTCAAGAACATGGTAGTGTCTTATAATGAGATCAGTGACTGGATGGTAGCAAGGTAATAAAGCCGGATGACGGGTCTCATATGACGATTCTAACATTTGTAGACGTCCACCAACTCTAGCGATCCCTTCGGAAACTATCGGAGATAATCTATCTAACCGCACCTTGAAATCTGCGAAATCGGGACTATCCTCCTTGGTAATCTCACCCCACGCTTCCCACTGAGCAGCCCTCAAAATCGTTAACTCTGCATTTCTAATATCTTCGACTCTCAAAGGCCCCACATTCATATTTTCGTATCCCGCAAGATGCATGACCTTTAAATACGTAACATATCGTGTCAACCACGCAACCGCTTTCAGTAGTTTGTACCAAGAAGAATAATATTTAAAAAGTGGATGTAAACCTGAATGTCTTTCTTGAGTAGATGTTAAACTGACACTTGTCTTCAACTCCAAGGCACACTCGTTTATCGGTGGTTCATCTTCTCTACGAGGCCACATACTATCAGCCCTTAGCAAGAACTCTGGACCTTTCCACCACTTATTTTTAACAACATTCATATCAATAACTCCTCGCGATGCTAGATCAGCTGGGTTTTTTCCAGACGGTACGTACCTCCACTGCTCAACAGTGGTTAGTTCACGAATTTGAGATACTCTGTTAGCTACAAAACATGCATATCTTGCTGACTCGTTGCGTATATAATATATCACAGACATCGAATCAGTCCAAAACGTTACGGGATGCTTGGGGTAATCCAACTCTTTACACACTGTTGTGAATAACTGCGCAGCTAGTAAGGCGGCATTAAGTTCTAATCTCGGAATCGAAACCGTCTTTAGAGGTGCAACTCTGGATTTACCCATCACCAGGCTAACATCTATATCATTCATTAAGGTGGTTCTGATGTATACGGCTGCACCAAATCCAACCTCAGAGGCATCAGAAAAAACATGGAAGTCAATTATATCATGATTTCTCGACGGCTTAAGTGGACGTGAGACGGAATGTAGATTCAGCATTCTTAAACTGTTAACCCACCCCTTCCACTCTTCTCTCTGCCTCTCACTTAATGGTTCATCCCACTGTAACCCTTTCCTGCATGTCTCTTGAAATAACCTCCTAGCCGGAAGTAGATAAGGTGCTACTAATCCAAGTGGGTCAAACACGGACGACAACACAGAGAGCACACCTCTCCGAGTAACTGGCTTATCAATATCACCAACACTAAATCCAAAGGTATCAGAGTTCACATCCCATCGCATACCTAATGTGCGTTCAACTGGTAGAGTATCAACAGGCAAATCTCGTACGGTAGGTGCTCTGTCTTCTGGATCTATATGCTTCAAAACGTCTAGGCTGTTCGAGACCCACTTAGTTAGACGAAAGCCGGCCTTAGCTAACACTTCAGTAATGCTTGTTGCAAATCTAACTGCAGACTTATCATCATCGAAGGAGGCTAAACAATCATCCACGTAGAAGCAACAATCTATGACGTCCAGCAAATCATTAGAACCAAATGTGGACACTGCCTTTCGTAGAGCAAAATTAGCACAAAATGGGGAGGATGTGGCACCAAATGGATGCACTGTCATCCTATATTCTGACACCTTACCACAAGGACCGTCATCAAACCACAAAAACCTCAAGTGATCTCTGTCACTCTCTGGCACCTTCACCTGAAGGAACATTTCCTCAATATCCGCCGCGACAGCAACTGTAAACTTTCTGAATCTCAATAGCAGTCCCACTAATGAGCTCACGCAATCTGGGCCACTATACAGATTATCATTTAAAGAGACTCCTTCGTGTTTCGCAGAACAATCAAACACCACACGGAGTTTACCTGGCTTCCTCGGGTTAAAGACGGGATGATGGGGCAAATACCACTTCCCTGGCTCACTTTGATCAACTAGTCTTTCAACGTAACCCTTCACTATATGTTTATCGACGACTTCCTTATATTTGGACCAGAGTTCTGCATCTGACAGGAATTTCTTCTGTAAACCCATTAGTCTCTTAAGAGCAACTTTCCTATTACAAATCAACTGTCTATCTTTGAATCTCCATGGTAGGCCAACGCTGAAACGCCCGTTTTCGTATTTACAAGAGTCCTCGGCTATTTTAACTGCTTTCAAGTCTTCTACAGAACGACCTTTCCCTGGGACACCGCAGTCACAAAACTCCTTGTCATACATATTTTTAATCATAGTTTCTAGTTTGTCCCCATCGTTTGTAACTAATGATGATATGTGGACTATGGGTATAGGTCCTCTCACTGTCCATCCCAGTGGTGTTTTTGTCGCAAACAGATCATCTCTACCTCCAAATCTCTCTTCTAATACCTTGTGGGCTTCTGGCACACTACATCCAATGAGTACTCTCACTCTTCCATCTTGCAATGTTGGAAGAGGTATGTCACACAGGTACGGCTTACCGACAACCGTTTCACGACTAGGTACTATAGCTTCGCCAAGTTTCATACTGGAGGTAGTGTAAGCAGTATCCACTTCCACGGTCTCCCCTGTAGCCAAGGATTCTAACTGAAATGACACTCGCTCACATACTACTGTTTTCGCAGAATTGAAAGTATTTACAACCAAGGGTTGCTTTGGGCCTTTAATACCCAAGCAACCAGCCAGTTCAGCATCTATCAATGTAACGTCTGAACCATTATCCAACAATGCATAAGTCTCTACTGAAGATTTCGGTCCTTTCACCTTAACTGGTAATACCCCTAAGAAAACTTGTGGGATGTCAAGGGGTCTAGAGATACTATTACAATTAACCGAACTCCCAGGTTCGTTCACTGTTCTCAGAAGTGGGTGCATATCCGTTAAACCACTACTTCCTTTATTTGTCGCCTTACAATTCCACTTTGTATGCCCAATCTTTAAACAACTGAAACACAGCCGCTTCTGCTTTGCCATTTTTAACCTTTCTACGGGTGACATAGCGATAAAGCGATTACAATCACTCAATTGATGCATGTTATGGCAGACAATACACTCATCCTTTCTCGTTGTGTCTTGAGACTTCACCACAAATGCCTTCCTTATATTCACTGGTTCCTTAGGTTCTACCTTAGAATGCAAAATGCTGGCGAATTTGCCCATCGCCTGGTTGACACTGTCCTTCACCAGTCTAAGAATATCATCGAACCTTGGCTCGATACCCTCCTCCTCTATACGAGAGCTTATTTTTACCCATTTCCTTTGCAGCCGCGTAGGTAGGCGTCTTGCAATTACCTCTAGGACTGAGCTGGAGTTGAGGTCACTCATGAAATTCATAGAAATCAAGGTATTCTTGTAAGTCATAAGATTGTCTAAAAACTCAGTGAGTGCCTTGGAGTCATCTTGAAGTTGACTGCCATTACCCTTGACAGCTTCGTATACGTTCCTTACAATCATCGAAGGCCTTCCAAACCTTTGACGTAATATGCTCATAGCCTCAGCGTATCCCTCATTAGGGGGCATGAGCTTACAGCACTGTATAGCTCTTGAAGCATCTCCAGTGCAATACCTCATCAAATACATCAATTTCAATTCATCACTTAATGAAAAACTACTCAGCATGATCTCAAACTCCTTAACAAACTGTAAATAATCGGCCGGGTTTCCATCAAAACACCGTGGTTCAAACTTAGGGAGTTTGATGTTCCTATTATCCCTGAACGGCGAAACAGTAACATCAACCATGTCATGCTTAACATCAGACACATCGTTACAATTAACAGACAAGTCACCATGACTTACTTTCCTGTTTGCATCCAAGACACTCTGTCCCTTCTTTGACCCAGGCATTGTTGAACTTGACCCAATTCCAAAAAGTTCCAGATATTGCTTGTTCAAAGAGGACTTGACCGGCACCAGGAAAATGAACGGCGACTATCCAAACTTTCACCAACTGTTTGAATCCGCCAGATCTGTTTCTATCGTCAGAAACTGTCATCAAAGTCTCATAAACCGTTAATGCCCAGCTCTCGCTACGCTCGGGCCCACGCTGTTCTTAGAAGATTTCTGAGAAACGCTTAGTAACAACCGACGAAAAACCAGAACACCAATTGTTGACTTGAGTATTATGTATTGTTACACCAGCATATAAATCAAGTATCACTAAGCAAACTAAGGTTTTTTCTGACGATGTTTCAATCTTCTTTCTCAACAGCGACCGATGAGACGATGACTGTCGTATTGATGCTTCCGCGAAAATCGAGGAAGTTGATTTCGAGCAAACAACCAAGAATTGATCGTTCAATCTTCAACTACATTGACAACGTCTACCTACTCGACTGCAAAGGAAGTGGGTGAAGGTGAGCTCCCGTATGGAGGATGAGGGTATCGAGCCAAAGTTTGATGATATCCTGAAACTGGTAAAAGATAGTGTCAATCAATCGATGAGCAAGTTCGCCAGTATATTGAATCTCACCCCTAGAATAGAGCAGTCTGAGGGTAAAACGCACTCATTGATGACGAATAAGCCTCAGAGAGGTGGATATCGAGAAGACTCCATGATGTCTAGTAATGCATATAGACCTAGTGAGTGTAACAGGTTTCGTAGTACATCCTCAACAGATAAGTTACAAGATGCAAGACAAACACGGTTGTGTTTTACACGTGTGCAAGAGGTGCATACAGAAGTGAACTGTGAACCAGTGAGCAAGTTCAGTGATAAGCTAAATGTAAACTCCAGGTCTGACTCCGAATTGTGTGACGATAACGGTGTGGTGAAGAAGTCTGTAGTTGCAACTGGTAAGCCATTGTTGAATAGAGTGTCACAGAATAGAGTTACTGCTTCAGAGTGCAGTTCTGACTCCAAAAGTTTACAAGGTATTACTAGTCAGAGTGAAGATATAAAACCTTTAATGATTTGCGAGGAGGAACCAAAATTGTCTACTTCTGTTAACAAAGAGTTTGAAAATGATGAACTTGACGGTAAATTGAATATTTGTGATAATGATCATGATACTTCACAGTTGTCTTTGGTTGATCATTATGAGATGAGGGATATGCCTACTACTGCTAAGTTAAATAAAGGTTCTGTACAACTACAACGTGAAGTAGAATTGAACGCAGATGCAGTTCCAAAAGGTGTGCATACTTGTGAGACAGTCAGTGTAATTGATCAGCGTGTAGCCCACCTATCATCAGATGATAGTGCTAAACCCGAACTAGTAGTGAAAGACAGCAGTGGTGGTAATCTTGCAGTTGGACAACTATCTGAGATCCGAACAAGAACAGCTTCTGATCCACCACTAAGTTCATCACCTTGTGTCACTCAGTCATCGTTGGTGCTGTCATCCACAATGAAACAGACACCCATCAACTCAAGTATCTTGTGCAATGACTATGGTAGTATCAGTTCGTTTGAAAGGACGAATATCAATGGTCAGTTTAGTGTGGATAAGCCAAGTGTAAAGGAGAGAGTTATTGTTAAATTGACTTGCACGAATAAAGGCATTTCTAGTTTCAAGTTACTATTTGAATGTTATTATCTTTGGTGTAAATTACTCTGTTTCTACACTTGGTTGATGAGATATGTCGTGTGTTTGTTGGTCATCTATATTCTACGATACAATGACATGGGCGTGTTGCCGTTCAGATTTGAGGATATAGCTGATAGAAGGAAGTTAGCAAATGAACTCTGCGACGATTTTCCAACCTAGTGCGTCAACCTGAGAAGGGTTGTAGGCGTACTGGTGTAAGTCCTACAGTTCTTCAAAGGGTAGCGCATCAATGAGCAGTCCAATGTGCTTGGTGTATGATCTTGTACATATGTTCATATTGTATATACTGAATTGATATCATCTGTCATCTAGCTGTTGGTAATTCTGTTTGTGTCCGGACGACTTCCACTTGGATCATCAACCTGAGAAGGAATGTAGGCGTACTGCTGTAAGTCCTACAGTTCTTCAAGGGTAGCTTTTCATGCCGGAATCCACAACATTTGATGTATTGATTGTACATATGTTTGTGTTAAATAGTTGTGTGAGTTCCAATTGATGTAATTGTTGGTTAATCTTGTTTGTGTCTGGACATTCCACAAATTACAATCGTCAACCTGAGAAGGTTGTAGGCGTACTGGTGTAAGTCCTGCAATTCTTCAAAGGAATTCCACCAAGAGATGATCGGCGAGGTTGTTTGTACTATTTGTATATACGTGTGGTGTGTCATATCAATTGGTGTTTTTGGATTCATTGTGTTTACTTGTTGTTTTCGTATCTTGTTGTTATTGCGTAATTTTGTTAAAATTTTCGTCGTGATTATTTCTGAAGTTGTTTCGAGTCTTCTACATCCATGAATGAATTGATTGATGTTAAGGACAGCAGATGGGTCGTATACGCCGGGGAGGCTAGGCTATTGCTGAGAATGAAATGCACACGGAGATAATTGTTAGCTGCGGTCCGACACGCCGGGGAGAAAGAGTGTAAACGACTGAGGCTCGCATGCGTCACCGCTACTAGAACTGAGGCAGAATGAGTGACAAGCGATTGCAGTGGTAATTGGTAGTGAGTAGATAAGAGGATGTGCGTAGAGTATCATGAGGTGGTGCTATGGTCACGTTGCATTCTGCAAGAGTCATTCTAGCAAGTGGCGATTGTGTTGCAAGATGTCAAGAGGAGGTCTCTGTCTGGAGGCGCAGGTCGTCAGCGATGTGTGAGATTGTGCTGTGGGTATGCTTGTGGTGTGTTGGCTTTTCTGTTTGTTTTCCATTTCAGCTCTGTCCGTGTGACCCAGGTTCTCGCAATGGCATCCAAGTCAACGTGCATTGGTCGTGAAGGAAAAAAGGGTTGGATCCCTTTTTTGCCGGGGAGTGTCAATGGAGTTGAAGATTGAACGATCGATTCTTGGTTGTTTGCTCAAAATCAACTTCCCCAATTTTCGCGGAGGCATCAATACGACAGTCATCGTCTCATCGGTCGCTGTTCAGAAAGAAGAGTGAAACATCGTCAGAAGTAACAATGATTTATTATTGTAATATTAGTTTTCAGACCTTAGTTTGCTTAGTTCAGTTATTCCTTTTATATGTTGGTGTAACAATAAATAAATAACAAGCGGCAGATCGGTGTTTTGGTTTTTTCGTCCGTTATAACTAAGCGTTTCTGAAAACTCAAAGGAACAGCGTGGGCCCGAGCGTAGCGAGAGCTGGGCATTAACGGTTTATGAGACGTGATTGACACAGGCCCTCCCTATAGAAAGGACTTGAGAATCCAGTAACACTTTTTCAACATCCTCGGTAGAGCCCAATGTTACCCTCAGTGGGGATGGTTTGCCTTCAGGTGCAGCAGTGCCCCTATACAATCTGCATAGATTTACTGGTTGGATGTCCAAACCCAGTGTGCTACTCAAGATGGACCACTGTTCCTGATCAAATAGGGCCCTATCTTTCTGCAGACTACTGCTACAGTCTGATACATTAAAGAGGATTACACAATTTGATCTGCTAACCGTGGGCTTGGGCTCGGTCCTCGCACGTTTGTGATCACTTTTAAGACCGTTTTGGTTTGACTGGTGCGACTGGGTATTTTTATGTGTCTCAGTGCTATAGCCAGCATTACTGATAGACGGTTGGGGTCTTTTTCCAACGACGGAAACCCGTGGTTCTCCAGCCTCTGTGTCTGGAGCGGTTATGTCAAGAGTTACAAGTTTAACCGGTGAGGATTTTGGTATCCCCGGTTTACGTGCGTTTGTACTAACTTCCGGATTAGTGGGGGTCGAGCATTTCACCTTTTTCCCCGCTACTTCTGTGCCATCTTTAGTTTTCAAAGGACTACGCGAGGCTACATCAGAACGGCAACTCGGGCATATGTACCAGAACCATTGGCATGGGTTTTTACGCATAAAGTCATAATATGCTTTTGGTACCCCATTGTCGCATCTGCAATGCACCCATCACTTGCAAAAGTTACATTCGAAAGCAGAGTCTGCTTGTTCGACAACAGAAGCACAGACCTTGCAGTCGTCTACCTTCTTGGGGAGCGTTCTTGTCGCCTTGCGAAGTCGTGAACGTTTCTTTTTGGCCTTCCTATTTGTTTCATGGTCTACCATGGGGATGGGTGTTATGAAGTTCTCAAATAGTGCAATTTTCCCACTCGGATCTGTTAATTTAGTCGTGTTAACAAGGATGGAGCCACATCCACTTGGCTGACTTTGCACAGCTTCACTGTAGGACTGTGGCGACATGGGTAAACTGTACGAGCTGGGAATATTTGCCCTGGTCTGCAGGACCGGTATGCGTGAGTCCATCACCTTCTCCTGTTTGCATAGTTTGGCTGAAGCCCTGGTGACTACAGAGTATGATGTCCCATTACTTATTTTAGGGTGAGAATCTATTGTCATTACACTCGTAAATTAATACTGGTGATTAAATAATCAGAGACCGTTATTGTCAATGGACTTGAAGACTGAACGATCAATTCTTCGTTGTTTGCTCAAAATCAACTTCCCCAATTTTCGCGTAGGCATCAATACACCAGTCATCGTCTCATCGGTCGCTGTTCAGAAAGATGTCAGTAGCAAACCATCAGAAGTAATCTCGTGATTTATTATTGTAATATTTGTTCACAGACCTTAATAGAAATATTTTTTATATGTTGCTGTAACAATAAATAAATAACAAGCGGCAGATCGGTGTTTTGGATTTTTCGTCCGTTATAACTAAGCGTTTCTGAAAACTCAAAGGAACAGCGTGGGCCTGAGCGTAGCGAGAGCTGGGCATTAACGGTTTATGAGACGTGATTGACAGTTTCTGATGGTAGAAACAGACTCTGGCGGATTCAGACAGTTGGTGAAAGTTTGGATAGTTACCGTTCATCTCTCCTGGTGCCGGTCAAGTCCTCTTTGAACAAGCAATATCTGGAACTTTTTTGGAATTGGGTCAAGTTCAACAATGCCTGGGTCAAAGAAGGGACAGAGTGTCTTGGATGCAAACAGGAAAGTAAGTCATGGTGACTTGTCTGTTAATTGTAACGATGTGTCTGATGTTAAGTATGACATGGTTGATGTTACTGTTTCGCCGTTCAGGGATAATAGGAACATCAAACTCCCTAAATTAGAACCACGGTGTTTCGATGGAAACCCGGCTGATTATTTACAATTTGTAAAGGAGTTTGAGATCATGTTGAGTAGTTTTCTATTAAGTGATGAATTGAAGTTAATGTATTTGATGAGATATTGCACTGGAGATGCTGCAAGAGCTATACAGTGCTGTAAGTTTATGAAGCCAAAAGAGGGCTACTACGAGGCTCTGAGCATATTACGTCAAAGGTTTGGAAGACCTTCGATGATTGCAGGGAAATTATTCGAGGCTGTTAAGGGTAATGGTGGTCAATTACAGGATGACTCTCAGGCACTCACTGAGGTTTTAGATAATCTGCTGATTTACAAGAATGGAATGATTTCGTTGAATCGTATGAGTGACCTCAACTCGAGTTTTATACTAGAAGTAATAACAAGACGTCTACCCACTCGACTGCAAAGGAAGTGGGTGAAGGTGAGCTCCCGTATGGAGGATGAGGGTATCGAGCCAAAGTTTGATGATATCCTGAAACTGGTAAAAGATAGTGTCAATCAATCGATGAGCATGTTCGCCAGTATATTGAATCTCACCCCTAGAATAGAGCAGTCTGAGGGTAAAACGCACTCATTGATGACGAATAAGCCTCAGAGAGGTGGATATCGAGAAGACTCCATGATGTCTAGTAATGCATATAAACTTAGTGAGTGTAACAGGTTTCGTAGTACATCCTCAACAGATAAGTTACAAGATGCAAGACAAACACGGTTGTGTTTCACACGTTTGCAAGAAGTGCGTACAAAGGTGAACTGTGAACCAGTGAGCAAGTTCAGTGATAAGCTAAATGTAAACTCCAGGCCTGACTCCGAATTGTGTGACGATAACGGTGCTGTGAAGAAGTCTGTAGTTGCAACTGGTAAGCCATTGTTGAATAGAGTGTCACAGAATAGAGTTACTGCTTCAGAGTGCAGTTCTGACTCCAAAAGTTTACAAGGTATTACTAGTCAGAGTGAAGATATAAAACCTTAAATGATTTGCGAGGAGGAACCAAAATTGTCTACTGCTGTTAACAAAGAGTTTGAAAATGATGAAGTTGACGGTAAATTGAATATTTGTGATAATGATCATAATACTTCACAGTTGTCTTTGGTTGATCATGATGAAATGAGTGATATGCCTACTACTGCTAAGTTGAACAAAGTTTCTGTACAACTTGAACGTGAATTAGAAATAAATGCATATTCAGTTGCAGAAGCCACGATCAATTCTTGGTTGTTTGCTCAAAATCAACTTCCCCAATTTTCGCGGAGGCATCAATACACCAGTCATCGTCTCATCGGTCGCTGTTCAGAAAGAAGTCAGTAGCAAACCATCAGAAGTAATCTCGTGATTTATTATTGTAATATTTGTTCACAGACCTTAATAGAAATATTTTTTATATGTTGGTGTTACAATAAAGAATTCCCAAGCGGCCAATCGGTGTTTTGGTTTTCGCGTCCGTTACTATTAAGCGTTTCTGAAAAACTGCAAGGAACTGCGTGGGCCCGAGCGTAGCAAGAGCTGGGCATTGACGGTTTATGAGACGTGATTGACAGTTATTTTGTCCAATAGACTTACAGCAAAAGATTGTAGCGAGCACAGAAAAGAAGGATAAAGTATTTAAGTAAAAGCTATGGACTTTACCTGTAACTTTCGGGTTATTTGGTTTCACAGCAATCACGTAACAGACCCACAAGTCCTGTATATTTGAAAGAGTGAGGAGGGTGCTGCTACAGAAGTAGCACCTGAAGCTTTGGCAGTAGTTCGAGACAGCGGGAAGTACCACACACAGGCTCGGTGAGGAAGAAATAGTTGAATAAAAATTCGCCGGGTAGGAAGATCAGGTTTCATAAACGAATAATTCACAAAATTGGATATTTCCGGTTAGGGAGGAAAAGCACGTCTTATTGAAACCAATAGCAACATAGCAACAAACGTCATTGAGGGGATATGCATTAAAGTCGCTCTGGGTGCACTTCTACTCTGCACCAATAACACCCTCATTTCTCGGAATCCGTAACTCAACGATACTGGTCAGATAAGTCCTAAATCTTCCCAATTAGTAACCTTAACATTATTATTTTGCTTAAATGTCTTGCTTAGTAGAGCATCCTGCTAAATAACCGAGTCTTTCGATTTTAGTCCGGTTCCATAGTAATATATTCTCAGTTTTTGAACATGATGGAAGCCAGTTTACAGGCATCATCAATATGATAAATAACATATACAAGAAGTAAGCATATTTACAATTATTCAATTACACTATACACACATGGGAAGAGGTTAAGGAACAATACCGATAAGGTCACTTTGCACAGGCGGAAGCCATGTGCACAGTATAATACAAAGCATCTCCACTGGAGGACCGAAATGGGCGTCATATTTGATGATTGTGTTAATGAGGATAGGTGTGAGAGGATATTCATACTGTCAGTGTAGCTGAAGATTGAACGATCAATTCATGGTTGTTTGCTCGAACCCAACTCCTCCATATTTTTCGCGGGAGGCATCAATACACCAGTCATCGTCTCATCGGTCGCTGTTCAGAAAGAAGTCAGGCCAAAACTGTCAGAAGTAATATCATGGTTTATTATTGTAATATTTGTTCATAGACCTTAGTTATTATGCTGTTTATGTGTTGGTGTTAGAATAAAGAATTCTCGAGTCGCGAATCGGTGTTTTGGTTTTTGCGTCCGTTAGTACTAAGCGTTTCTGAAAGGCTTCGAGGGACAGCGAGAGGCCCGGCGTAGCAAGAGCTGGACAATAACGGTTTTGAGACGTGATCGACACATACAGTGATACATTTGTTTTGAAAGACGTTAGTTCACTTGTAATAATATGTTTAGCGATATTAACTACGGCGATTCACCACCGCAGTGAGTGTCCAGTTAAACATACAAAGAATTGTTACAGAAATAGGTAATTTTCAGTCCATGTGCGGCCAGGAACCAGATAATAGAGAACCAATCCATATAAAATGGCAGTTGGAGTATTCAGGAGCTGGAAATTACCGTCACACGCGTCAGTGAGATTTCAAATGCATCCAGCAGGATATTTTAATTATTTCCTAAATATCCAGATTTACTGGTGCTGTACAGGCAGTTGTTGTGATTTTTTGTTGGTATAAAGGTAATATTCCACAGCTATCATCCAGAATGTCTCGCGTGGGAAGGTAATTCAAAAGGCAGTTGTAGGATTTGGAACCAGTGGTGTTTACAGATCACTTGTCATTGTAGGTGGCCAAATATATGCATTCTATACTCTCATTGAGAAAGTCATATAAGGGCTAAAATGGTGAGAGCAAAAAGAAGACAGACTACATCAGCATAGAAGAAAGCAAGTGGAATCCTCAAGGAGTGATTTAATAAATTTATATATATATATGCATTCTGTGTAGAAACTGTGACTACGTTAGTACACTAACTAACTCGTTGTGTTATGCTAACCCTTATATCAGTGCGTACAAGTCAGGTAACGTACTGATCAAGTGACACATGGGCGTATTACGTTTAGTGAGCCTGGTATAGTGTGATATAGTAACCGCTACAACCACATGTCCTACAGTAATTAGACGGAAAGGCAAACTGTAACACAGAATTGACATGTTTCGACTAATCTTATGATTGAAATCATGGAAAAATGGAATAAATGTTGTCAGTTTTCAAGACACGCAGTGTAGTTAAGTTAAAGAAGGAAGTTGACTGGTTAGACGACTACAACTTGGATGGTAATCTGTAAGGTCGCAGACTCCTCTTTTTTAAGTTACGGGATTCACACACAGATTTAGGCAGTCACCAGAGAAGATTCGATTCCTAGTCATCCTAATTTGATTTAGTGCTGGACCTTAGGACTGAGCTCATAGCGCCCTAAAATAATCATAACTGAGTTATATTAGCGATGCATTCAAACCATCTGGATTAAAATTCTGCGCATGAGTGAAGGCTTTGAGCTTTGAAACATATCGTTGTGAAAGTAAAAGTAAAGAAATTATTCTTTGATTTTGGTGGCCAACAGTCAGTGTTGCAGATGATGAAACGTCGCCAAGTCCACTGGAACTGAGGCATTTCTCCACCCACTATCAATTTGTTTGTCCGTACTGACTGAAAGGCACTGCAGACATTTCGGGTTTTCGAGGGACAGCAGCGCGTCTGATGCGCTGTGGTGACATTGTTTGTCTATTAACTCCCCTCATACCGTCGTCAATAAATAAGACCTTGGATATATGCAAGTTTCATATTCTGCATTCATTAGTCTGGGAATAGTTAAAATTAGCTTCACCTCCAGGTTAGATTAACCTAGTTGAACAGCTGGCGAGTGGTGTGAGGAGAGCTCAGGTCCAGCAAGATATGACTCCACAGCCATCTTAATAGACTTCTTCTAATCCACTGTAAAGTATTTCTCTAGAAGCGACTACAACATTTCCGGATCAGAACCGCTTCTAACCTTACTCAGAATCAGTCCCAAATAGAACGTTATTTTAAAGCGAAGAGATAAAATCTGTGTATTATTGCAGTCCAAAATAGGATTTACTTTTTCAAATTCACTCACCTGCGACTATCATCAGCATCACCTATATTTTTACCCTAGCAGTCAGCTAAGCAGAGTGCCGCACGACGTTAACTGATCTAAGAAAACCATTTATACATTAAATTCACACAACCTTCATCACGTTATATCAATCTGTCTAACTGTATATCAAAATCCATTTATGCAAACGCTTTCAACTTGCGATAATTTCTGTCACTACAGACACCACCTACATCATAAATTCTGTCATAAATGAGGTTCTGCCAGAATATTTAGGTGATTTCCATGTAAGGATAGCATTCACTTTTCAAATTATACCCCTCATTACATGACTATTGGTCGTATGGATATCCAGAAACCTATGAAATGTTCATAAAATGACAAAATGGCATAAAGATCAGCCTTCACATAAATTAAACCATTCGAGTATGTAATATTACACTCCAGTTATTTCATCCTGCTTACTACAGCAGTATTCACACAGTCCACCTGACACACAAACACTTAGAACTGATATGCTTGCAGTGTACCGCAGCCTCATCACATGCAGCTCACCGACATATCAGAATTTGCATCAATCCAGATAACAAATAATACAATTGTAGCAAAATATATACAAAAATTATTTAAAAAATTGAATTTGTGCCAGCATGCTAGATAAGTCCAGTCTACTAAGCCTTAGGTGACCTTAAAGCTGGAAGCGCCGAGAATGAGTGATCACGGACACACGTTAAAGTCCCACAAGAATACGCGCAAGAGGACTCATAAGTCCCTTGACCGAATTCCATCAGACAATAGTTCTGTATCAATGACTATTAGTGTGGAATGCTTCAATAACCAGCAGGGCAAGGCGATCACTTATCGACCAAAGTTACCGAGCAAGTATTCATGCTCATGTTTCATTTTATTGGATGAAGCATCACATCTTGCTATCTTTGGCAAGTCAAAATTGATGCATTTGTGCGGACCGGAAATTTCTATACTAGGTGGGACGTTGAGACCAGATTTTACGAGGACGCTTGTTTTATACTCTCCCACCTCTCATACTCCTATTTCAATCGAACAGTGCAAATGCAACAGTCGCAACGGTTATTCCAATACAGATGTTATTGGACAGTTGCAGTCTGTAGAAATTAAAGTGGCACTTCGTAACATATGTGACCCTGATGACGTTCGCTGTATAATTCAACGTCTTGTCTCTGAATTAGACTCCATACAGGGTTACGTTTCTATTTTACTTTTCACTCCATTTGAAAGTCGAGTTCTTGATTCAGTTTCTGAAGTTAAGCGATTCCGTTTTTTGTTCCATTTGCCGCCGCAAGGTGCTATTCTGCATTTCTCATCTGCTCATTCTCTTGGGTTCAATTTCTATGATCACGATGGTTGTTTTGGTTATCAGACATCTCCGGAGATTCTGAGTATCTCTGAAAAGTTTAACGTTTCTCATGAAAAAAGCCCGAGAAAAATATTGATCTGCGGCCCAAAGGGAGCTGGAAAATCATCGCTCCTGCGTTTCTTATGCAACAGAGCTCTTTCAGATATGGAGAATTCCAGAATGGACCATATAGCAATACTTGATTGTGATGTTGGGCAACCTGAGTTCACACCAAGTGGAATGATCAGCTTATCTCTCCTTAAATTTCCAGTGTTTGGTCCTCCATTTACTCATGTATTGTCTGCCGATGTGGATGTGATTTGGTAAGTCCTACTTAGTTTTAAAATTCTGTACTATCATCATTAGTGGATTGTATTCATTAGGTGTCGGTTGCTTTCTTTACGGCTCATTTAACATTTTTCTTCAAATCAGATGACCTCATTTAACTTTTCACTGTGGATCAAAAGATATTTTAATGGAGTACTTCCTCTTTAGTTTGTATTTCTGTAGATTCACTTAAAACAGCAATACAATTTACAACTTAAAACATCAACCACAGATATTTCACTCAGTATTTAAAAAAAATTTTGCTGGTAAAATTTGCTATTAATGTGACTGAAATTTTGTAAGGTTGATTTACCAGACACGGGCTCATTAGCCTTCTAGGTTAAAAGTGGAGGGGTTCCACCAATTACGGTTGTTTACTGAAACCATATTCCTCGGGTACTATATTCGTAATGTCTTTAAAGTCACGTTGTTATACACGTGTTGAGATTACCATGATGAGTCTAGTAATTTTATTATGTTTGTATTTGCGGTTACGCTTCGACCAACATGATTCTTCTCTTTTAACTTTTCTAGGAAGGAATTTTAGGTTGTTGCTGACTAAAAGAGGAATAGGCGTTACACCTCGTCTAAGCGCACATTTGCCTTGTTTTTGGCTCTGCATGAATGTTCTTTCAGCGGAAAGTACACTTACATAAATAGCTTCCAAATTGATATATTTTTCAGGAAAAACTGATAAACAAACTCGAATATATCTTCCTGAAATTTTTGAAAATAGTCTTCTTAGATTTGCAGGGTAAATTGGTGTTAGTAGACCGGATAAAAAAATTTGTCATCTCTAAAATACATATGATAGTAAAGTGAAATATTCACTTATGATTTATTTTTCTCGTCTTTCATTTGGTTTTGGATTGTGAACAGCTAAGACGAATTCATTAGTAATATCTGAAAACTTTATTTCAGAAAACACCACTAGGATAGTAATATTGTCAAGTGTATTTGTTGTAGCTAAGTGTTATATACTTAAGGACGTATAGTAATTTTTGAGTTTGGAATGTCAACTAAGGTGCGTCCCTGGCACAGTGGCAGAGTGCTCACCGATCACGCAGGTGGTCCGGGGTTCGATCCCCGGCCGACGCACTCTTTTACCTCGGCAAGCCAGTAATAAGACAGGTAAAGAGCGAAGGTTGGGCATGAGACTAGCAACCCCATCCTGTAAGAATAATCATCACTGGTACCGAAACTTCATGCCTCCTGCTTGAAGCCCTATGTTTCACTGGGTACGTAAAGGAATAAAAATATGTCATCTAAGGCACACATGATTGTAACTAATACCCAAAACTTATAGCTTAGTGTAATATCTAGTTTTGTTTGTTTTTTACTGAACTTCGTCGTGCTTGCAAATTTCAATTATAATGGTACTTTATTATCAAGTGCTCTGAGTCCCTCTAGCTGCTACTTCATTAACTTCCATGGTATTGCACCAGTACATGTTTGCCCTTAATTTTTTTACTGCTTTATTTTCACACCTATGTTCTATTGTACTTTTGTTTACTTACTTACTTTACTTTACTTCGGCTATCTCCTACGAGAGGATGAGCAGGCTTCATGAACCATGAAGTTTCATGAAAATTGGGTACGAGTGATGTCCCCAGAATCGCTCGGCCTTTTGTTTGAGAGTGCAGCTCTAGCCTTTACACAACCAAGTGTGACCTACAAGGCAGTAGGAGTGGAGTAGGGAGTCCACTATCCATTGGCAGCCGGTGACCAGAGTCCGGTTCATACGCCTTTTTGAATGGGGCCAGTCATCCAGGGCATCCAATAAGCCCTTTGTCCATACGTCTGCCGGTGAGCTCCAGTGAGCTTCATACGCCAGTTGTTGGAGGTTTGGAATCAGGGTTTAGCCATCTCCCCTAGACTGTCATCCAATGGACAGTCAACCCGGTGAAGAGCGCCGGGCATCCGCTTTTGCCCTCTCACTTCGGTGAAAAAAACACCTCCGCCATGTGAAGGCAGTGAGTAGGACTTCCTCAGGAGAGGCTATGTAAGACGCCCGGTCATATGGGAGCATTTCAAGAGGTGTACGGAGGGGTGGCCAACCCGCAGCGCAAAACACCCACCCCCGACCATCCTGAGGCTTTGGAGACTTTTAAATTTAATGTATATGTGTGGGTTAGTTTTCATTTCTTTCATCTTTTGGAGGATGCAAATGGTGTAAATTTTTAACGGATCGTTTCTCTCGTTTCATACGCATTTATTTTCTTCTATCGCTTACGTTTATTCTAGTCAGTGCTTCGTTGGTTGCATCTCACCGTCTGATGATCCCAGTTTTTATTTAAAATGTCTTGAATTTGTATATGGGGCTTATTCGAGCCTGCCTGAACCGAAACCATGTTTGATAGTGAATACAATGGGCTGGATGCAAGGTATGTTTCACTGTCTAATATATTCATATGTATGTGTACTAGATCCTTCTGTCTTGATTACTTATAATAAGTAGATAAGCTTTGTAAGAAACTTAAGAGCCGCGATCAGTTTTCTTTTATAAAAATGTGGAATTATTAGTTAATGAAAACATTTTGTTCTGTTAAAAAGTTTTTACACCGTAAAAATGCTTAGGAAAATCAAGACTTCAGGTAAGTGTCCCACAGTGATGTTATCTCCTGATGTTAAAGTGATGTTTACCGCCTACCACCAGTAAAATCCCGTGATAGCGCTTGGATAACAGAAAATTATTTTACTCGAATATGGGGATATGTACACAGGCCTGTAGGATATCTACCAGAATTACTGGTTGTATTTGTGTATATATAACTGAAGAGTCCGAGGGAGTTTTTGAAAACGGCCTTTTGCTTACATCTTTTTTCACTTAGGAACACCGGTGGGTAGCTGTGTCTAAAACCAGTTTTCGAAGGTTTAATTTGTGACATCGGTTACTTAGACGATATAGCCATAGGTGAAGACTGAAAGCACACAGAATCTGCTAGACGGTCATTTGTACTTATGGAAGACAGATGTTCACAAACAATAACTGAAAATAAACATGTGTTGACTAGTTGTTTCATGAGTTGTATTTAATTCCATGCGTTCACCTCAGGTTAATTGTTGGTGCGGTCAAAAATAGTTTTGTATCGGTCATCTCATGTAGTCTGTGGTTGTGTGGGAATGTCTCGTTGATTACTAAACAGCTGGTAACTCTGTTCTGCTGTTCGAAGATTGTGATGGTGGGTGTCACCAGAAAATTGCAGGTATTCCCTTTTAGGGGTTTCCAAACATTCACTCTCATTCGGTGTACTGACATTAGGATTAGCTTTCGATAAAGAAGCTAAATCAATTAAGCTTTTAACCTAAACTAAATCATCTATTTGGGACACTTGTTACACATACCTCCACTTTGTACCGTAATATGCGATAGACGTTGGGGTAAAACGTTTCCTGCAGTAAGGAAACAATCTGCGGACTAAAACATGTCATCAGTTTGCGAAGTGACCAATAATTGCTTTGATTGGGTCTGGATTCACTGGGTGGTGAACCTGGGTGATAATGCATGATCGCTTATGTTACAAATGTATTTTTCACATTCATATGTGGCTTCGGTGTATGTATTTTTATGTTACTCCATTTTATGTCCAACTTTGGTACTCCTCAGCTCTTCATGGTTAACTCTTGCGGTGGTATTGTGGATCATGTGAGGACTTTTGTGTTAACTTATTGATGTCAGTAAATTCGTATTGGATTCACTACTGTGTCGTGTCTGGAAATAGTTTATTTTATAATGTTTGGTGCGATATAAACTATGGCAACGGTATCTATCTGTCTCACTTTTTTCCAAAGACACATTGTTACGAAGGTGATTGAGTCTTAGAACGATGAGTGATGCTTGAATCTTGAAAAGACGAATGAACCAAGAATTTAGGCTTTATTCATTTAAACGAGTAAAATAAGAAAAAAATAGATAATAACACATTAGTATACAATAGCAGAAGAGATGGCAATATGATACTTAAAAAGGATGCAAACCGAAAGAAATTCATCGAAACAGTCCCAATTCCTGCAAAATCATTGTAAAACCATACACCACGCTAAATCGGCTAAAAGCATAAGTAAAATGTGTTGATTTTATGAGTAATTAGTGTCTACCATATTGATGTACTTGCCCGTTTTAGTCTTTGTATCCAAATTGGAGGGTGTGTATGAGATTCTCCGTATTGTCAGTAGTGTCCAAAAATACACAATTGTAGGGTATTTGCTGTTAATCTGTTTATAGGGCTTGGATTAACTTTGTTGTTGGAGCAGATACTACTAGTAAAACCAGACCTGGTTATTCAGCTTCATCTCCCTGGACCTTCATATAGTCGCACAAATTCTCCAGATCTTGATGGCAGTTCACTGAAAACAATAGATACCTGGAAATGTCGGGCAAGTTTTCTGTCTGGTAGTTACATATTATTTGTATATTTCTTATTTAGGTAAATATATCAAATCGTTTTGCGAATGACCCAGCCTTTTATATTGGTAATAATTATGTGTATTTTCCGCTGAAACGTTTTATGACACAATACAACGCTGAACAAAACGTTATTCTTATTCCCGTGGAGTTCTGCTCGTGCCTACAAGCACAGTAACTAGTTTACTCGACATGTTTCATAAGAATCCCGTCGTTCAACTATCTTCCGTTCATAATACTACTTCATTGATGATATTCTTCAGTATCAACAATGAATTTAGGTATTTTAAGGAACTATCGGTTGTTTTATTATCTTAAAAATGAATTAGATATGAATGCTTTTTATTATTAGCTACATCTATAGTGTAAGGAGAGTAGTTTATATATATATATATATATGAAATGAAAAGGCAGTTTGTCCATGGTACAAATCCTTAAAGCAGTTGTTTTGAATTACTCTCATCAGGTTTTATGGTAGCTCATTAAGTGAAGATCTTATCAGGCATACTTCAGAATCCAAATCAGTTGCAATCAATTTATTTTTTTCGTCATCTGGATGTAACTATTGACATAACAAATAGCTATTTGATGATTTTCCCTATAGGAATGCTTCCCTCATCATTTTGTTATTTGTGAGCTCTGTTTTCTTACATTTTCATATTGCCGCATGATCCACGTAATGGTATCAGTTATCATTATTCCTACCACTAATAATATACAAATGGTACACTCGGGCACCAAGAGATGCATCAAACAAAATTCCATAGTTCGTACGAGGGTTGAGATACTACCCAGACATCCAGACCGAAGTTGGTTGTCTTAAGGGGGCCACATCCCGAGTCTTTCACTCCACGAGGTAGTAGAGCAGCGCCAGGAGCTACGTTCCCATGGTTTTCAGGTGGTCAAGACGTGTCCATATGCTGTTGGATCCCTTCGGACTCTGAAGCTGATATACACCATAAGTTTGGAATCAGAGTTTTCTAGCTCCCTTAAGTAGGCCTGCACCCCCACCAGTTCGGTTGTAAGCACCAGATGTTTGTGCTCATCGTTTCACTTCCTTGAGGAATAATCCGGACACGTTCAGGCAGTAAATAGAGTTAATCCATTGGAGGTTATGAACGCTTGGCCACATGAGATCATTTCGACAGGACGACTGAAGTCCACTCACCGTCAGTCGTAGCAGGTCGTTTATGGGGTATTGCTTACCAAACTTGTACTTTGACGAAATAATAATAACTGACAAAAATAACTGCAAAGTGTATTAGTATTCAAACTAATAACTACTGTTTTCTCTTAAATTCGTTACCGAACACTTCCGTTTAACTCATCTCTCTACTTATATTTTTGCTTTACTTTCAGGATATATCTAACGAAACATTCCATCATGATGTTCTGCTTATAGAATCCAAAGCCAAATCGTGAGTTTACTGCCAGTATGCCCCTGGTTTGAAAACCTCCCCACTCATAAGACTGAGTATTTGTATCAGCCCTTTCACAATAAGTGTGGTGCATAAACTAGTACATGAATGATGTGCTCTAGTTAACTGAATTTCAACATACTGTCATATGGGCTAGCTAAGCTACTTCACTAAATAATCCATATAGCATCTGAGACGTTGTTTAGAGCTACATATCGGCATATCACATACAATCTCATTAATACAAGGTAAATTGACTTCCATCAGACTCACATTTCGGCAGAACTCGTCAGCTGAATACTCTACATACACGGATATATATATATATATATACTTTTGAAATTACATTAGGATATAAGACTGATAAGTAAGTAAACAAACTACATTGAATTAGTCTTGCAGAAAGACAGGTGCGAATGTTTTCCGAGTGATGTTCAAATAGATAAGGGGAGAGAGAGAGAGAGTATGAGAGATCAAAATTAAGATAAATTGCATTACGCTTCAATTACATCACTTAGATAAACAATTAGTCATTAGAGAATATAACAAGAATTGCAAACAGACTAATATCAATAGTAATAGTTATAATAACAATAATTATAATAGTGTTGAAGTGAGTTAAGATAATGCTACTGATAAAGGATAGTTTTAAATGAATCAAGAATAATAATAATAAGAGGTAGAATAATAAGTAAAACGTATTACCATGGAAGATTCAGAGTTACGACCATCTCCTTTTGTACACAGAAACCTGGATTATAAACTCGAATTGCACAAGCCTCTGTAATTGCAAGCATCTTCTTGTTTCTTTGTCTGCTGACAATAGTGAATGACTTGACAGCGTCGATATCATGTCCGTAGTCCACAAGATGTTTTGTTATTGAGGATTTTGGCACTTTGCGCTCAGCTGTTCTCAACCATTTTCGCAAATGCTCCATCATGCGAGTAGACAATCGCCTTTCCTTACGACTACAAATACACTCGAATCGATATACGCAGTTTGAAGTGTCCAGGATTGGCGACTGGTCTTTCCCATATTGTTGAAGCACTCGCTTAGTGGTGTTAAGGATAACAAGTTTTGCAGTATAATAATAATAAGTTCTCTTGATGGCTTTATCGAGTCTTCGTTTGACTACTTCCTGTACATCATCTCCTTTGAATGGCAAACTGATATAGACAGATTTCTTCGGAACTGTTTGGGTTGTTTTGCAGGGGCTAATTTCTTTAGACTATTTATTAATGAACTTTTAATTGTGTCATCACTCATTTTCGCTAGAAAAACTAGGAATTTAATAGTATCGTTTTCCTCGTGTTCTGTTGTGTAATAGAGATTCGGACGGCATGTCCGAGGACATATATTAGTCTAGTTACATTCCTCCCAGTATAAAAAGAACTTAGTCAGAACACTGTTACTATTGATATTAGTCTGTTTGCAATTCTTGTTATATTCTCTAATGACTAATTGTTTATCTAAGTGATGTAATTGAAGCGTAATGCAATTTATCTTAATTTTGATCTCTCATACTCTCTCTCTCTCTCCCCTTATCTATTTGAACATCACTCGGAAAACATTCGCACCTGTCTTTCTGCAAGACTAATTCAATGTAGTTTGTTTACTTACTTATCAGTCTTATATCCTAATGTAATTTCAAAAGTATATATATATATATATATCCGTGTATGTAGAGTATTCAGCTGACGAGTTCTACCGAAATTTGATGGATTCATTAAATTCTGCTTTTTAAGCTTTATCACTTGTTTTAAATTCGTATCGGGAAATAAATGTTTTCATGACTCACATTTCTGTCGCCTGGTATAACCATAGTTTTGTAATCATTGGTTGATTTTATCCATCTAAATGAATAGATACGTCTCATGAAATTGTAGGAATCTACCCCTAAATGCCCGGTGCTTGATTGTAAAACTTTCTTGCTTTATTCATGATCTCTTGTAATTGCTACCAGTGTCTATTTATAAATTCTGGAAGCCACCAGCTGGTCTTGAATCTAGTCAGTTTAGCATATTTAGCCGCAATATTAGGTGCAGCTAGCTTGTTTCTCATGTCAGGGTGTTTAGGACGACTACCAATAAAGCACAGAATAAACCGATCATATTCAAGTCCTGTATGAATGTAGGAAGTCGATAGCTGACTGATTGTGGTTTGAAAGCCGCATAACACTAAAAAAACGGTTTGTCTGCAATCTGATTTTGGCCAGAAGTAGGTGGGACTACAGAAGACAACCACTATTTTTTACTTTGCAACCGCTTCGGTCTTGGTGTACCACCACTTCAGTAACTCGGCCTAGAAGCCCAGTATAGACATTAATATCTTCACCTAGCTGTTGATTTCATTAGCTCATGAAATCCACTCAGTTGGTAACATATCTCATTTTTAGTTGAATCTTGCCTACAATTCGACATTGGCGACAGAGATAACTAAGCGACAAATCTTTTCTTACCAGTTGCTCATTTGATTGAATTTTCTATCCTTATGGCATACAAACGGTCGTTGGTAGATATCCGGACTATTAACGCAAGTGGAACTCTGTGTCATGGGTATGTGTGTCACGCTCAACTTTCAGCCAATGGTTAGAACCCTGTTCTACCGATTGAGGTGTAGACGGCAAGGTAGTATCACTAACCGTAAGACAAAATAGGTGTGACTCATTACCTACCAGCTGTATAGAAATGCAAGTGATTGTCGAGTAACATTTTCATTCCGAATAGCTTAGTTTCTTATCTAATAATAATAATAATAATAATAATAATAATAATAATAATAATAATTTGCTTTATTCCAAAACAGTACTTGTGATACAGAATGGAATTCTCAGCATTTTACTACAGTATTGCATCCACTTAGTACATTTATCAATAAATAAAATTCTACATAGATTAAGGAAATCTCAGTTCATTATGACAACAACATATTGGCATGCCGATAGCAAAGCCAAAATTGAACAGTATTTGAAAGTGTTAGAAAAGTAGATGCTAGCATCTTGTGTCTAATACTGAGACGTTTGTTCATACCACAGCTTGGCTGCATATGAAACATTATTTTTGAGCTCTTACAAAAGTTATTAGAGGCATTTCTTTGGAATTTTGTTTATAGTCTCAGAGGCGCAGTATATATAATTACAGAAAATATCTTGAGCAAAATGAAGTAAATTAGATAAAACAGATGCAAAGCTTCATTGTGTGAAAACGATAAGGACAATATAATAGTGAGTTGAATTTTTACGCACACGGTTCGCGATGCAGAATAGGTGGTTATTTGTGCGACTGTGGGGGTGGAAATTAAGTCTTTATGTCAAATTTTGTGTGAAGGCTGAAGTACTACTTGGACTTTAAAATCAAAACAGCCAGTTGTTTCATCAAGTGACCATTCCTCAATTATTTGACCGGAAGTTTAGTGCTCAAGACAATAGCGATTTTTGTGATTGCTGGTGGCCATAACAGATTTAAATCACTACTTGTTACTTGTGGATCTTTTCACGCATGTGCATCATTTTTGTTTAAAATCGAGGTTTTCTGATCCCTCTTGGTGGACTGTCTCTGTCGGCTAATCCCATGATAAACTCTAGACATAAGTATTTTTCTTTTCTCGATAGTAGGGGCGATCCCCTCCACTGCTTTGAAGGCAATGAAAAGAGTCCAGTAGAAGAAAAGAATGAGCAGCTGTATATAATCCTTTTGAGTGAAACACGAGGGTGCATAAACCCTCTATCGCATTGAGTCATTGAAGTGAGGTAACAAATCACAAACCCACGTTTTTTTACAGGTTGTAATCCGTATATTTATATTTTGCATACTCAAAACTTGAATTATGACTGCCGCTATACGTCTTTATTGTTTTTATCTTTATTCCACAGGTACGCTGAGAATGCCTTAATTGATCAACGATGTCATCTTAGTCCTCCTGACCATCGTGATCTTATGATGCTGACATATTTTATATCCAGTCTTTCCAATGCACATACTAGCTTACCACCTAGATTAAAGAATGAACCTCTCGGGCATCCAGTAGCTCATGTTCTTGATTGTATTCCATATCTAGTCCCAGTCGTACCTTCATCAAGTCATCAAGATACATTTGAAGAAAAATTAAATGAACAAGGTAGTGTTGTATGTGATGACTCTATCCGTTTTTCTGACATCGATCATAATACTTTGCAAACGACTGACTCACCATGCAGTGGTAGAGAAGAAAGTCAAAGTCAATTAGCTTTTCGAATAATGCGACCTGATTCTAACATATTCGAAAAAGATTCTTCTCCACTTATATTAAACGCAGACGATTTGTTATCTTGTATAAATGCCACTTTGGTTGCTCTTTGTGTTGTACCACAAAATCTTGTAAGTTCTAATAGTTTTATAATTTTTAGTGTATAGTGCAACATGTTTTTTTTGGAAATTTATCGTGTTGTTGAATTATCTTGTGTAGTAGGTTAATTTCTTGGTTAAAGAACCGACACATTAAATGTACACATCACAGATTGAAAATCAAATTCTCACTTTGCGAATTAAACAATTCCAGATGAAATTTCTGTATAGTTTTCTTTGTAAAATGAAATCATTAAGATCGCAATATGTGACCTGCCTGATACCGTAAATGTCCAGAAGGCAAGCATAAATACATGATGCTATATACTACTGATCAATTGATATGAGAAGTTAGATACTATTATCGTGAAATAGTGGTCAGAATTCAGATGATTTGAACTGATTCGTACATCGCTAATGAGCTTGGCTTCTCATCAATGAAACAACCATCTGATATTTGAATGACTTCGATCTGGCTAGCAAGCACTACTGGGTGATTGGAGCGGTTTCTGACTACTATTACCAATCAGTAATATATACCATTATGCATCACTATCTTATCCGATTAATATGACTACACTGTATTACTCATTGCTTTTTGTACTGCTGCTTTCGATAATCTTCAACTTGTGACTGCATTTTCCAGCTTAAAATCAATGCCGATACTCAAAAGACCTAAAGTGTTTTGTCCATGTCATGTCTTATATTTTATATTACTACTTACTGAGTGTTTAAAAAATAGCTGCTTAAATAAATATCAATAGTAAACGGTGGCGTACCCTTGTGAAGTCACCACAAATAGGCTTATTTCCATCTTGAAATTTGGCGTTATTGTCACATTATAGAGAAGCAGTGTTCTGTATAACTAGATAAATCATTGGGGTTCAAATGCGAATTTTGATTGCATAGTAAGTGTTGTAGAGTCTTTGAGATGCCAGTTGAACTGATATGCTTTTGTAGTGCTGGATAAAAACGATCACCATTATTCTCAGTCTAGGCTCCGCTATGAACTGATACTAATAGAAGAGGACATATGAATGAAAATGACATTTACTGGCAGTGACTCTATATTACTGATATAAAGATAAAAATTGGGCACTGCGGTATAGTATAGCTCCATTATGGGTAAAATTTTTTGATAAAATCACAGTGTTATACAGTAGTATTTATTGATGACGTTTCGAGCACAATGTATTGCCGCCCGTAATCATATCAAGGCATTACTCACAAAACTTTTTTGCTTCATTTATAAACATGAGTAAAAATTGATTAGACATTTGAATAAAATCAATATTACATAAAATACATTCGAAAATAATATTAGTGTTATCAATAAAATACAATAAGATGTTTTTATAGTAAAATTAAGTAACTTGTTAGAGTTTTATAATGTGAATTGAATACATTTTAACATTATTTATAATCCTCTGATTTGACTGGCAATAATGTCTTTCATTTCTCTGGTATTTGCGTTGAGTCACTTCTGTTGCAAGTGTTGGGAGTAAACTTGATGAACCAGGATTCAGTAATCAATCTCTCTCTCCACCCACCTATATCGTAAATTGACAAGCTAAAACTTGTGGGTCATTAGGTTCCAACCTAGTGACTAAATACCAAACGTGGTTGGGTGGTAATCTAACGATTCTCTGTCCAATCTGTGATGGGTCGATGCGTGAGCACTGTTGATGAATCACAAGTTGAGATGAAGTATTCTTCTCTAACCGATATTGGTTCTTAACGAAATCTCTACATAAATTAATCAAATTTCTCTAACCCTGGCATCTGTATCGGTTTTTAGTTTCCAAATGTTTTAGAAAATTTAGTGCATTCGTTTTGACACTGTACCAACAGTTATTGTGCAATAACCACTACTTCTTATACAATAAACAAGTTTTTTAGTGCAATAAGGGAAGTCGTACACAACTTACGAGTTACCTTGTTTGAATTATTAGCATTTCTCCATTCATTTATATGGTCATTAATTCGATCTTTGCAAAACGTCAAACTCTACTCTATCACTACTAGTCAAATTACCAATTTATTCATGTAAATATGCATATCCTGTTTTCAAAGGTTGGTTTTTCTAAGTACCAACTTCAACTGAAGGAATCATTAAGGACCAAAGGACTTAGCTATAAAGTCTTAGTTTTGCGACTCATTTCAATGCCTCATTTGTATTCTATTTCTTATGTAAATTTCTCCAGTCAACTATCCTATGCCTAGTAACTTTTGGTTGGGTGCACATGATATTCTCTGTGGTTACATATTCTCTAGTAATCTCTCATTCTCTATTCCCTCAACTTATTCGCAGGACTTGTTAATATTATATGCAGACAACATTCATTTAGCTTTTGAAGTTGAGCACTTTTGACAAGTGGGCGGCGGCGACTGGTTTATATGCGTCATACATTGAAAATCTTGCTGATGACTTGACCGCTAGGGTACCTTTTTATAAACATGTTGATGATGTCATCTTCACAGGCAATAAACATGAAAACTCGACTTGTCTACCGTGTATGCTTGACTTTATACAAAATCAGATCAGTCTTAAATGTAAAGAAAGAGGTTGCAACCAACTCGTATTTCTAGACACTTTTGAGTGGACGAGAGGATGTCTCAAAACGATCGGTTTGTAGAAAGCCTACTTAGGGACAGGGTAGTATTTACATTTTCACAACTGCTGTCCATTACAGTATCAGAGAGGTTTTGGTTAACTGCTTATTTTAGAAGGTTCAGTCTATCTGTACAGTTGATTTTATAAATGCTGACGAATTATTGACGGACACACCTATAGAATATGGATATCTTACGAAGTTTTTGAACCGATATAGAAGTCAGTTAAATTCAGAGCATACAGTCTACTATGTTCCTAGGAGAGATGTCTAAATCAAATTTCCTTACAAATGGTGAAATAAATAGCAGGATTTTTTTAAAAACTTCATGCAATTCTTCTCATTAATAAACTTGAACAAAGCAAGAACATAATATAAGCTCATCTTTTATTATTTCGAGGACTCTTCTCAACTGGTTACAACCTCAACGTTAAAACATATGTATTACATTAAAGATATGAACATACTTTTCCGCGATCATAAGGAGTAATTGGTAGAAATTAAAAGTAACATTGGTCCGGAATGATTTAACTGATTAGGAGTTACAAACATTGACTATTTATAGAATAATTAGACAATTAGGCTTGGAAACAAAAAATGGTTGCGTATATATATATATATATATATATATATATGCGTATAGAAACAAGGTTTAGCTAGAAAGTTGCGTAATCTACTTTTTGTTATGCTCTTTCTAGCTAAACCTTGTTTCTATACGCACATATATATATATATATATATATATATATATACGCAACCATTTTTTGTTTCCAAGCCTAATTGTCTAATTATTCTATAAATAGTCAGTGTTTGTAACTCCTAATCAGTTAAATCATTCCGGACCAATGTTACTTTTAATTTCTACCAATTACTCCTTATGATCGTGGAAAAGTATGTTCATATCTTTAATGTAATTCATATTTTTTAACGTTGAGGTTGTAACCAGTTGAGAAGAGTCCTCGAAATAATAAAAGATGAGCTCATATTATCCTGGTACAATTGTTGTTCTTGCTTTGTTCATGTTCAAATAGCAGGATTTTAAAATACAGGCTAAAGTCGGTTACTTGTAGAATTTACTATTCGGTCCAGCTTGTAATTATCGAAAAAGCCAAAAACATGCTTTACCACAAGCTTCAACTTTGTACAAGTGACAAGTCACAGCCCATGCTACATATGAATTTGCATTTCTGTGCGGTCACAGATATTGAGGAGGAGTAACCAGGTGGAAGAACGTGTTCTTAACTGTGTAGGAAAACAAATAAACTGTGAGAAACCTCGATAAACTCGGGTGGCAAACTACCAACTTCGTCGATATCAAAACACTTAATTGATATTAATCCCAAAATTGATATTTATATAGCCTTCAAGATTCATTATTACAAAAACATTTGTAATTCCCATTGAATAAAAAACAAAACGATATTTCTCTTACTGACGTTTCGTCACTTAATGGTAGTAGCTTTAGCAAAGTATTATTAAACTAGAATTTACAAAATCTCAGTTTATATACAGTAACCTAATCATCTTTCTTCAACATGAGTTAGTTTTTACGTTGTCAAGTTGGTCACGTGGTAATCGTAACAAAACTATGTGTAGATTGTTGGACTTGATAAGTGAATAAAAATTATAAAAACAGGCATGTGTTTACATAATGGAATTGCTTTCCACATTTGTGTTGATTTCGTCACTTCATGCGGGGTGGTCAAATTTTGTCTTAGTCCATCATTCCTATTCAGACAATTTGGATTCCATTTAATATAAAGTGCTTCTGATATTAGACATTCTATGTGATTTCTGAAATCTTTCTGGATTATTTCAATACTGTCAAAATCAATTTTGTAGCCTGATTATATAGCATGTAGACTTATGGCTGGTGATTTTTCAAGCTTTTCTAGTTCAACTGGATTTCTCGTTGTCGAATCGATGCTCTATGGTGTTCGTTTCTTCTGATCTTGATTTCTGGTGATGTTTTTCGCATCATATTCGAAGCATTTTATTTCCTAGACAAAATTAGATTAATGCATTGAGATTCGGTCTTTTAGATGGACAGTATTGCTTTGTAGTGTGTCTGATGTTTTGAAGAGGACTCTAGTTATGTGTTTATTGAGTGCTCTTCCAATATCGCTTGACTTTTCTGATCTATGTGGGATGATAACTGTTGAGGTCCCATGTCTTCGGAATACTTTTTCGACCGTGTTTGATGTTGGTGTTGATTTTGGCAATGAAGTCGATTTCGTTTATTTTAATTGAGCTTTCATTTTTTTTCGTTTTTCATATAAATTGGTTTAACAAGTAAATGTGAGATCAAATTGTTCGAAACGTTTTGTGCAAACAAACCACGCATTTTTCAGATAAACTCCGTCTTCTAATGATGCCATTATATGCCTTTCGGTTGTCTTATTTTATTCCAGTAATTCCACTGATTTCATCTATTATCATCTCGTTGTCTTGTCTTGTAATTCTATTCTAATTTTCTCTTTTCTCTTCTCATTAGATTAGAGAACCGAATTCAGAATGCTCATACAGATGGATAGAAAGTAACCCGGTGTGTGAATGTATGGGTCTAGGTAAGTAAATTGTAATCAGCGCTTTGAATTCAGTTAATGAACTGTGTGTATTATGATTGTGATTCCCTTGGATTCAGAGTAGGACATCTTCAGCAGGATATCTCCATTTCACCATGTTTTCTTCAGTATTTTTTATTTGGCTTCACGACTTATCATAAGCTTTTATTTCCTCTTCATATGCGATCTTCTCCATCTCACCCTCAGACCCATGCCCAACTCGTTGTTCCTCATTCACGTTCTACCCGAGGGCCTGATGCTCGATGTCACTTAGTATGGGCATAACCCATCTGTGTTTCCTTCTATAAATTTTTTGGGCATCAGATTTGTGGTTTGTTTGCTGCCAGAATTCCTTGATACCTGTCCTTTCTGTCCATCTATTCTTCAGTATGGATAAAAGTCTCTGATAGCCTGTTGATAGTGTTTTTGGTGACACGCTGGCTGACTTGACATTAGTGTAGAAGATCTGAATCTTGTCTCTTATACTGTACCGGTTGTGTGCAAAATATTATTTATTCGTCAATGCATAATTGCAGTTATGAGGGAAACATTTTGGCAAACGGACAATTCAAAAACTTCACCATTTTTTACTCGCAACTCGTTCAAAATATCCACTCATGACTTCATGATTACTAGGTGAGCACATTACCATTCAGCAGCCTTTGCGTCGGAATACGATGCCCCATGATTTCACGAGATGACAAATTAGAAGTCAATCAAATTCACAGAATAACAGCCACCAAATGACCTTTAACAACCAGTTAAAATTGCAAATTTGTCAATTAGTTATGTATTAGAATATGCAGACTGCCTAATTCACACAAGATAATTAACCATCATGTTCTTTAGGTAAATTTCCCAATTTTTCCTGGGATAATGTAGTAATTTATTGTAATTGAAATATTAGTATTTCGAGATGACGGAATTACACGAATCCAACCAAAACTCAGAGAGGGCAGCAATCAGGAATTTGTATTTAGCGGAATTCTAATGCAATTCTTATAAGAAACATATCAACAGTCAACAGTAAGTATTTAAACAATACAGAGATAGAAATTGTCAATCACCACAGATAATTTATGGACTTGCATTCCTTGAGGTGACTGTAAACCTGTTTACTTTCTAGGATCTGTTTATTGATCAAATTTTGTTCTTTAAACGACCTCAAAATCCCTCAATTCAAATGGTATAAGTAACTACTGAGGTATACGAAGTCAATAGGATGATTAACTTGATGATTTATGTATCTCAAAGAAGATGTTGTTGTAGCCGGCCTTTTCATGTCTTCCACTTACAATGGCCATGTATCATGACCAGCGATAAAGGAGGACGGAGTGAACTACTGAGTAGTATACACGCTCTTTGGTTGACAGCCATCCGGATAACACGTCTACTAAGCCAGAGATGGCGTAAGTTGGCGTATGCCAAACGAGCCTTCTGTATCCGTGCAGAGATTTCGTCAGCAACCAATCCACTGGTACTGACTGATGCAACTCTCCAAACCCAACGACTTCACTTCTGCCTATCTTTAAGCTGGGAGTGAGTCGATGTATTTCAGTTCAGTCCTGTAGCATCATCTTACATTTGACATAAGATAATTGCATGCCAAACATTCGAAGATTTCTCCTCAAGGTGTTCAGACGACCGCATTTTGTCAGCGTCTCCACCTTGGAGGACTATATCATCTGCATATTCTAATTCAATGAGATTATTCCTCGATGATAATTAGTCATTCTCTGAGTCGCTGAAGCCAGTTAGGGTTAAGTCCGTGAGTACAATATCTATGATGAAATTAAAAAGAAATGGGGATAGTGGCCATTTTTGATGTTATCGCCGAAATGACCTGTCACCAATTGGTATAACTCCGTTGCTATTTAGTCATAACTGAACTAAACTGAATAGACTCGTTGCTACTCTGTTATGTCTGTGCCTGTCTAATAATGTAACGGTAATAAAGTCGACTGACACGCTAATACGTCTGTTTGTCCGCTATACCTCCTGATTCACTGAGCCGCGCAAGTATCAAAAGACGAAGGCTGGCCTGCGACTGTAAGATATAGTATTGTACTGTTCTACACTATGTGTATTAAGAAACAACACATGATATTTATATATTTTCTTAACTGTAATAAAGTCGATTCATGACCGTGAGAATGTATTGTTCGTGTTGGTTGGATATATTTATCCTGATTTGTTGGTGGTCAGAAAAAGATAAAGGTGAGACGAAACAAGATGAATTGGTCACACGCTAAATCACAATATGCATGAGAAATGATACATTCGCATAGTAACTCCGTCACATGATAAATCACATGATTCGTGAGAAAGGATGATGTACTATTTTAAACTGAGTCCTATCACATGACGGACACCATTAGTTGTCAACACTTCTCCATAGGCTATCACCTGGCTACGTGATTTCGAGTAGATTGCCTTGATCAGTGCTATGTATTTTCTCGGCATTCCCTTCACAGCCAAACATCGCCATAATACTTATCGATCGACGGAATCGGTCAAGAATTATGGCGAATGTTGGTGATATGTATCCACATATATATATTTATGTGTGTGTGTATGTTGGTCTCTCTTTCTGTTTGCTCTCTTAGTCTGTGACCATTTCACTTGTATGAACCTGTCTCCTTTAACAATGTATATTCTCCTTATATTATATTATATATAATATGAGTGTTTGTTGACAGTCCGTTGCTTGGTGACATATATCCATATATGGTAGTTGTTGACATGTCTGATATATTTTACTATGTATATTTGGATCGACACTCCATTTATAATTAGCCATTCATGTTAAGACTGTCTAGTGATTTGTTTCTCACCCTTTGTCTGGATGGTCATATATATTTCGCTCTCACAATTTGTGACACACACTCACTTACTTTTACTTACTGTGGTGTGATACCACTTATTGCTTCTCCCGGTGTTGGAAAATAGAAGTATCATCGCAAACCTAGTGGTCTTGCGTCTTGCGTCAGGACTATTAAATTCTCAACCAGTCCATAACAATAACTTAGCGACGAGTACATAACAGTTGGACACCGGTGAGTATAGCTATGTTCCAGAATCTGTTGAAGGGTGAAGATATGATCAATACATCATCTTCCTAGTCTAAAACCTGACTGCATCTCTTGTGTTAATTTTCCTCCCGTGAACCGCTTAATCTACGCATGATTATTGAGCCTAGAACTTTAGATATCATATTAGTCAAGCTAATAATAATAATAATAATAATAATTTATTTTATTGCATGGAGGATTTAATCATGAGCTGACATCAGTTAGAGAACCACTGGAAAACCTGGGAGTACTGGACAGCTGTTTCGTCCTAGTTTGGGACTCCTCAGCAGTACGCACCCACCGGGATTCGAACCCAGGACCTTCTGGTTACAAGGCGAGCTCGTAGACCATTGAGCCACTGGGACCCGATCCAATGGTCCTTGAATTCTAACTTCTGCCAGTTCACGGCATAGCGCGACCACTTCGCAATGTCTTCTTCGATGAGTTACTGCCTCATCTTCGACCTGCTGTACCCTACTGGTCACGGCTTCCCACTAGAACCCCAGGTTAACTGCCTGAATAGGGCCAGTCACTAGTGAGCATCAGATGAATTTTCAAGTATTGGTTTTTTGTAGGGATTTTGTTTGATTGCATGGAGGATTTAATCATGAGCTGACATCAGTTAGAGAACCACTGGAAAACCTGGGAGTAATGGACTGCTGAGGAGTCCCAAACTAGAACGAAACGGCTGTCCAGTACTCCCAGGTTTTCCAGTGGTTCTCTAACTGATGTCAGCTCATGATTAAATCCTCCATGCAATCAAACAAAATCCCTACAAAAAACCAATACTTGAAAATTTATTTTATTCCAAAAACAGTACTTGTGATACAGAATGGAATTTTCAGCATTAATCACAATATTGCATCTAATTTCCTCAAGCTATAAATATAAATTAATCACACAGGAAATTTTCCACATTTACAACAGGGGTAATGTCAAAACATGCAGCATACAAAATGGAAATAATAATAATGATATAACAGCTAGGATAATAATAATACGAGTGAAAATTGCCGTGGGCTTGTTTCACACAGTATTGGCAATGTGGTATAGGAATCCTGACATGTTTAAAAATATTGAATATAATTTTCTCTTTACATGATATGGTGAGAGGAAGAACAAAGATTACAGCAGTCGTAGAGATAAGTTGGTGTTTGCAATTATGAGAGTAAAACAAAGAAGTAACAGGACCATAAATATAATAGAAATAATAAAAGTAAAACTTGAAGGTATCTAAGGATAGATGGAGGAAATTGTTTATTTACTAGAGGAAAAAAGGTCAGTTAGTTCCTGCCTGACACTATTTTCATCATATAAAATACGTGCCAAGTATGGTATCATAGAATTTTTATACTTAGACGTGCGAGCATACAGTTTTCTGAAGTTACTTCTTGTTCTACCTGAGGAGATGCAAGGTGAAAGCTGAGGGTAAAGCGGATGCTCCAAGTCAGACAAAATCCCTTTAGAAAATTTATTGCACGAAGTCAAGTGTCTATCGACAACGATGTTAACTATGTGCTCCACTGGGACACCACTCACCCTACTGACAGTCTTCAGCCTTCTACGAATTGTGACATAGTCTTTTTTAAGCAAACCAGGAAAGAATAAGGGTGAACAATAAAGAAGAATAGGTAGGATGCTAGAGTTTATGAACTGTAAGAGGAGGGGTTGAGTTATACCCGAGTGTCTTCTTAACGTAAAATGTCAGGCAAAATATTTTATTGGAGATTGCTAAGACATGGGAAGACCAGGAGAGATCAGAAGAGAAAATAAGTCCAAGATACTTAATTTCTGATTTGATTCCTATATCATTGTCGTCAATTTTACAACTGTCATAAGAATCGATGACTTCTTTTAGCTGATCCTTCTCTGATTATCACAGTAGGACTTGTACACCGGAATGATCAATGACTTACACCAACCCGATCGAACTAACTCTGGTTCCTAGACACTGCCTAATGACTTAGTTAACTCAGACAGTAAACTGTCTGCGCCCTCATTAAACGCCTCTGGAGTCATTCCAACAGGTCCCTCTGTTTTCCATCGTTTCAGACTAGCGACAGCCTTAGTAACCTCAGTTAGGGACGGAGGACCTGTGTCCATATCCCATTCAGGGAGGTGTTGGATGTTCGTTAAGTTGAGTGTGGCTGTAGGCCAATTAAACTGCTCCTCAAAGTGTTCTTTCCAGTGTTCCAGTCGTCTATCCTGGGAGCTAATTGTGGTGCAAATTTTCTCAGAGATTGTTTCACTTATCGTCTGTCTTTTACCATCTGTTTCCCTGATAAGTTTAAATAGTTGTCTGGCGTTACCTACCTCCAATGCCTTTTCTGTTTCCTTTCCTTATGTCACCCACCACTGTTCACGGTCGTTACGAAGGCTTTTTGTGAGTTTGCGTTCGAGTAGCTTTCGATCCTCATCGTAATCGGAGCTCGCCGAAATCAGTCTTCTTGCGTCGATCAGTGCAGATGAGGTGGTAAAGATCTATTGTTTCTTACTAACTTTTGGTTTTAGGTTATTAGCAGCTTTTACAGCTGTGTCTACAGCTAACTGTATGTTGTGCCAGATTTCTTTAGGAGGAGTCTTGCAGTCAATCTCAGATACGCGTCTGGTTATATCTCCCTTAAAAAGGGACTCAGCGTCCTGATCAAGTTGGGGGCGTAACTGCTTCACTGCCAACAATTTTTTATGTCCATTTAGACGTAAACAAAATCGTGCGGGAACCGGGACGTGATTGGAGTCTACGGACGTGTTCCAGAAGGAGCGGCAGTCTTCCACTGACTCGCCAACGATACCCTATCGTTATGTGATGTGTTTGAGTCCAACTTATTGTCAGCACTAGTAGTCATTAAATCGTAAAGGAAAGCTTATTCAAAGTTATTTACAAAATCAAAAGAAAACTCTTGGAAACGTTATATTTTCGTATTCTTTGCATCGCTGAAGCCATTCTTGTTTAAAACCATAATTTATGCAGAAAATAGAAAATTGTCTATCCACTCCTTTTAGCCTGCATATAATCTCAAGCCCAATTGTTATCAGTATCCTGTCTTGTATTCTTTGGTATTGTGGTTGTTAGCATCATCTTAACTAAGAATTTTACTCCGTTCTTCCGCTACGTAATATATTTTTGTGCCTGCTTCTATGCTCTTCTGATTAACGCGTTCAATTTTCTAAATAGTTCCTTCACATTACTCAACCTGCGATCTAAGTTCACGAATCTTCACACCCTTAGTTAAATTTTGATTAGTCGTTAGTGTTCCGATGTGAACATTACTTCAAACTGGTTTATTACGCTATGCTTGACAAACTGAATACTATATATATATATATATATATATATATATATATATATAATGTGCTGAACACTTTTACTAGAACTTAGTCTTGAATAGTGACGTGACTCACTGGCACAATCCATTTGCCTCTCACCTTGTGCGTCCGAGGTTTGAATTCTGTCCTACGTATTTGAGAGTGAGCGAGTGGGTAGTATTATCAGCCCCCCATACAACAGATTGACCCGTAGCCTGGAATAGGTAGGGTCTGCTGTAAAAACTAAATTCAAACAAAACTACTTGGCCTCGAATCTGTGAAAAACCTTACTTTGAATTTCTACATTCATGCATTTTTTCGCATTCCGATTTTCATTATTTTGGTAACTCAGATGAGTGCATCGGTAGTTTTTAGGAGTAGAGAGTTCGCCAGCCACGTGCATGGTATGGGTGCAATTCCTGGCTAGTGACCTCTTGAACCCTGCATAGTTTGTAACCTATAATAAGCCCAGTAAAATGGGAAGTGTGAACGTGAGGCTAGCAACGACATCGTATGAAACAACACCACTAATGGAAATTTAAATTTTAAAGTCCTATGTTCCACTGAGAAATCAAAGCGAGGAAAAAAACGAGTGACTAAGGTGAGAAAATAACTGAAAAACTGTCAAAAATAATTCTATTTTGTGCGATTATTAGAAATGTACTGTCATTATGGCTGATATAAATAAATAACAAAAATGTGATTGTCATTATTGAATTCACCCTATGTTTGCTAATTCTTTTGTTATTAAAATTATTTAACCTTAATCCACTGTTAATCCAACTATTTGTGTCCTATGTCATTCAATCTTATTTTTTCCCCAGCTATTTGTCGTGCTATTGATCCCAGTGCTCGTGTAATTTATTTAACAACTGGTGTTCCTCAGGATAAATTATTAAAAGTAACAGGAATCCTGCGTGGCAATGTAAATCTACCTAATTGCTTCTTTTTAGAACAAGTATGTCCTAAAAGTATTCTGTTTTTGTATAAACCTCTATATTTTGCGACTGACATTTCAGTTGTTTAAGGTTTTTTTGAGTTAGTCTGATTCAAAGCATAGCGCATTAATCTTCTGTTTATTTAAACAATGCGAAGGTTTCCGTAATAGTTTTCAGTTCATTGGGTCTTGTGTCGCATTTCAGAGATACCTGACACGATTCAGTACTCTGACAATTTCTGTACATTGAGTTTCCATTTAGACTTGAATTTATATTTCTCAAGTAGTTTATCATCTATGGCCCCTTATTAATGTGTGGAATGTATGGTGGTTATCGATATTTCAATCATGTTTAAAGACAATGCAATTGTATTTATATTCACTACGCAACATCTATCAGTCTATTATTGAGTAATAGGGAAGTGTGTGTCTGTGTGACATAAATGATACGGTTACTCAGAAGGGATAAACAGAAAGAAATCGTATGATTCTTGAGTGACTGACTGACTATCTGGTTTCAACGTGGAACTTTGCACAGATGTGCAGCAGTTCCAGTTGCCACACTTCACTTAGCACACAAAGCAAGAGAAAAGAGTAAAAATTGATTCAAAACAGAGTTATGAGTCAAACAAAATAGTAGTGCAAAAAACAGTAGAATTTTATTGAATATTGTAAATCAAAAAGAATGAATGTATCTGTGCCATTGAGAAGTATTTTGACCCATATCACCAGCTGTCTCTAGCCGTCATTGGTTCTTACCATGCCGAGGACCCCAACCAGGAAGTCTACATCTCCCGACGTGACTGGGTTAAACTTACTGTTATGGATTTCACTGACTGATGAAGCCATGTTTTGTTTCGACCACCACCGCGTAGTCCTTACTTCAATTGTGTCGGTAAGGGTTCGAAATTTGATAAGACCAAAATTGTTTGTTAGATAGATAAGTGTTCACTTAACAAGCGTGACCACTTTTCTCCTTATCAAACCATTGCTTCCATTGTGTCAGCACTTAAAGATCGCAAGTGATTGTTAAGTAATATTTCATTTTTTTTCTCCGTTTTAAATGTAATGGTTTTTAGATCACAGGTAATATATTTCTTCACTCTTGTTTAAGATGGCTATCATACACTAATGATACTCTTCACATGTTCTCATAGTAGTATAATATCTGGTCAGTAAATTCATTCTTCTTACTATACGATTTTCTAAATAATATACATCTATTTTCAGCCATTCTTTCGAACCAGAAGCGATAATGATACACCTTTTCTACCGTATTTGGGTCCAAGCAATACACAAGGCAAAGGACGTATGGCACTACCATCTCGACGTTCTTATCCGAAGACAATGCATCATGACACCCATCGTATGGGTACATCAGAAATTATGGAATAACCTTTTTTTGTAATTATATATATGTATACATAAAAATGTATACAAACTTTATTTTTCATAGTGCGATTTCTGCCTGTTATTTTTATTCCACTTCACTTTAGATCCAGTCTTGTTTTTGTTTTTTCAGTGAATAACTTTCGTTAGTTTGTATAAGTTTATGATTTGCCTCAAAACCTGCATTTACAGGCTTCATAAATCAGTCACTTATTGTTTTTTTAGTTCTGTTCTACCACACACTGATTGTTTGATATGCGTTTAGTGAGATGTTGAATTGCTTCTAGACTTCAGAAACCGTCACTCACATAACTTGGCGTTGATTTTATGAGCGTAATTTGTTGTTCCTATTACTGTCTGAAGAACTTTTAGTAGAAATCAGTTTAGGACATGTTATTACAAGTAAGTCTTATTTTATATAGTTTAGGCGTAGAGTGTTAGATAAGGAGTGAAAGTCACTTGATGAGTTTGTAAAGCTGTATCAATTGAGATGGCTAGGATACGTGTTACACATACTGACCTACTGCCTCCCCCGACGAGTAATGTTATCTAGAAAATAGGATTAGCGGTAGTGTATAACTCCATTATGGATAAAATTTTATTTCGATAAAATCACACAGTGTTCTACAGTAATATTTACTGATGACGTTTCGAACACAATTTATTGCCGCTCATAATCATCTCAAGGCACTGCTCACACAACTTTCTTGCTTTATTTATATGCATGAGTAGAATAATATAATTAAAATAACTTGCAATGACTATGCGTTAAGTCAACTACATAGGTCATACTAGTGGATAAGGAGTAGTAAGGTTATGAGAACATAAGAATTTAGCTAAGGTTAGAATGATTCATCCCACGAAGATAAGTAATTTAGAGAAAAAAACCACAGCAACAGCACTGCATGCATTAACACACAACCATACAACAGGGTGGGACAGAGTCAAAATTCTGAAAAGTAATATAGGTAGGTGGAGAGACAGATTGATTACTGAATCCTAGTGCATCGAGTCTACACCTAACACATACAATAGAAGTGACTCAATGCAAATACCACATCGGAAGATGTTGAGTACCTAGTTGGGATCTTCGAGATTCTATCGACCCAATAGCCATGACTATTGATGATAGGGCTCAAAATCATTCTCGCAGGCGCAGATGTATTCACTTTTTATGAACTTCCAAATCCATCAAATTCTCTATGCCCTCTATGTAATTATTCTTTTTCCCATTCCCTACTGTTTATAATGATTCCTTTGCAATTTTTCCCTTTACCTACCATTATGTGCATTTTATGAATTGTGGTTACTTGAGCTGCTGCATTTTCTTATAATCTTCTATGTTGAAAATTAAAGTGAAAGAAATGAGCCAACGATGTACTGAAACCTCATGAACATACATGGTATAAGTAACGATTTGTCACAGTTCCCATAGAAAAACTGAATGTTGTTATAATTCATGAAATTTTCAAAACTCATGGAAAAATGATCTGTAAGAAATAGTCTTAGTGTCCTACAAGCGGTGAATTTAACGATGACGTTTTTAACTTCCACAAGACGTATGAACACCACAACATGCATTTAAAACTACACAGATTGATTCTTTGATTGGACACTAGTGATTAACTAGTGTAACCTGTCTTCTCCTTTATTTGGTGCAGACTGATTTTTCTGGACTGATAGAATTCATCGCTCACCAAACACAGGACTAGACACATTAAACTAATGTCCAATACAATTGTACAGGAGGTCAATCCGTGCCCAAATAGCTCAGTGGTAACGTCTCTGGCTGCAGCACCCGGTGACACGGGTTCGAGTCTCGGGAGGAACATGAGTTCTTTCAAGGCTGCAGCTACATCTTGCTGACGAGTGCCAACTACTACGAAACCTAGGTTGGAGGCTTTCTGTTGACCGCCTCCAACTATCTGATAGATTGATTCTATTAGTAATACGCTTGCTTTTTTATATGTCGGTTAGGGATATGCAGCGAAACTGCGTTAGGAAAGGGCGTTTCAAACATCTGTATTAAGTAAGTGATCGGAAAGGAATCAGAATTCTAAGAACTATAAAGTGGAAAAATTTGTAAGTACTTCATTAGGTTTACATATGTACAACTGAGTTTTTGAAGAATTCAGTGCAGGAACAATGCTTCCTAGCATTTTCAAAGCCTCTGTGTAGTAGTTTACTCAGTGTAGATTAAGTGTGATTAGCCTAACAGGACCAAATCGTATCCTGATCATGAAATGCGAAGGAAAGGAAGTGGTGAGTCTGCGGTATCCTCACAAATCATCTCTCATTATTTTAAAGGATTTTTACCAAACCTATTATTACTATTTGGCAGTAGTCTACACAGGCTTTGGGTTTGTTTGTAAGTCTTACCGTTTACAAGTAAATACCATTTTATGGGTAAATAAGTTGCCTATTTAATAGCTTAATCTTGTTGGTTACTTGTAACTTGCTGCATGATGTTGAACCTCTGATTAAAACCTTGAGTTGTGAGTCACGAACCAGATAAAGAGGTTTGCTCATAACCCATCATCTGTTACACTCAGTAACTCATAACTATAGGAGCATAAAGTTATTGTACCAGGTAAACTCATAATTAGAGACTGATTCACATGACCCAATCGAAAAATGTAATCTGTCTGGACATTAAGCTCATATGTAATTTCACGTGTGGATTTCTGTTCATTGCGGTAGTTTTGAATTTTACTTTCCTCTATCTTTGTGTGCTATTGTGAGCGTGTTAGTCTTATTTGCTCTGCAGTTCTATGTAGAAACTCAGTCTGGTTCCGCGCACTGGAATTTATGACACGTGTTTCGTCCTATTCAGGATGTAATCGGCAAAGTTAAACTTTAGACACCACTAACAACCCATCAGCAAACGACCTTGAATGGGCCAATCACATTGAAGAGGCATATATGATGAATGGAAATGTATACTTATAGAAAAAAAGCATAAAATAGAGAATAAAGAAGTCACATGGGATATCTTTCTGGAACATGTGGGAGAAACCTCTCCCAGTTTAGCATGGGAATGTCAATGGAGAAGTTACACCATATCCTGTACATATGTAAGTGTTGGAACTAGGCTTAAGATAGTCCTCGATATCACCACACTTACTAAAAACTTCACCGTCTTATGACTTTACCAGTACTCTACCTAACGTGTAAGTACTGATTAACTCAATCAAAGTTTAAAGGCTAAAAATGGAAAGAATTCTTAGTATGAGTTGTATTTAACGTAACTGAATAACAGATTTAATAAATAAAGTGACTGTACAACTTATCTGCAGACGTTGCTGGAGGTAGGCTCGGAGAGTGTGCAGAAAGAGAGCACAACAAGAGAGCGAACCAATGAACGTACGGAAGACTCAGGCAGCCTGTCGACGGACGTAATTTTGAGTGACCGCGAATGAGATAAACAAGCGATTTGCTCGCTTGTGATTGGCCAGTTTGTCATTCGAGTTGAGGTAATTTCAAACATCATTCTGCTGCTTCGTTAGGTCCTGAATTTCCGTGAGCGTTTTATCAAATTGGAGAGATAACTGACAACACAAATTATTACAGCTCAGGAAAGAGATGATATAGCAGTAGATTTATTTGCTGAATTCAACGAATTCATGCCAAATTACAATCTAAGGACTTCTCAGGAGTGTCAAGAATGCAAACAATGTCTTGAAGAGGTAATAACTTCACGCAACTTCAATTATCGCTTGACCATTATTTTCAGAGATCCTTAAATAAGTATAATATACACGGTGGTCTGGCTAATCATGATAAAAACGGCATGGTTGATGCAGCATATACGTTACGTTTTCCCATGTCCAGATAAAATTTGTTTGTCCCACCTTTTCCCAGTTTTCCCACGTAACCCACGTTTTTACCCATTTATCCCATGTGCAGGAATTCAAAATATGCCCACTTTTTCCCCGTTTGCCCATGTCATTTTAGAAAACAGCCCACTTATTCCCACTTTGCCCATGTTACAAACGAAAACAGCCCACCTTATCCCATTTTGCCCACATTTAAACGGAAAACTACCCACGTTTTTACCCACATATCCCAGGTCCACAAAAAAAGTAACCGACTGGGTATACTTATGTATATATACATATATGTAAGTAAACCTAGATAATCTGTGTTCTTGTCATGAAGATAGGAAAGCAGGTATCAGGTGTCTCAGTAAGCAGTGTAATACATGTAAGTTACATGTTTTTATTTGACACAAGCTGGATCTTCACTCACTTTCAGAATTAATCTTAAATTCAGTTGGAATAAGCTTGTTGAGCACATCAGTATTGAGAGAATACAGTGAAAGTAAGTAAACACATGCTTCTTAAGATTAAGTGATACATTTATTTGATATGATTGTATTATTATTAGTTGTCTATCTAAGTTAATGATGAATTCGTTGCCATAATAATATGTTATTGTTTTTATAGTCACTATGAACATGATTGTCATTATTATTGCTGTCAAGACCTATTATTTGTCATAAAGTGGTTGTCATTTTTGCTAAAATATTTGTACAAGCTTTGAAAACTACTGCATAACTTGTCGTTAGATAATTTTATCATTTCATGATGCTTCGATGGACCTACTAGATATCGACAAACGATAAGTTGCGTAGTCCCTTAAGTTTAGTGAAAACTATTGGGCTACTTATATATACATATATATATTATATTGTTTGTAAAGTGATTACTTGTAAATGCTTATCAGGAAAATCTTCTTATTCAGATCATACATGTAATACCCAAGTTAATTATGCTTTTCTTAAACCTTTTCAGACTTATGGAAAACCATATATGTGCCGCGTACGCAGATGGAACTTACTGACGGTAACATAGGACTACGCATCTGAATTATCTGTACATTTGAAATCTGATTTTGTTTAATAAACAATTTTTCAATGAATCTGTCTTCATTCTGTTGTAATGCAATTGTGTTCCAGTAACATAAGTAGCACGTGCTAAGTTAGAAATTGAGGGTAAACTGTTAGGAGTAAATGCGGCGTCTGGAAAACTTTTGTTTACGTGATTATATAAGCAGATTGCAACGTATCGTGTTCTTTGACTGAGAACCCTAGGCATTCTGTTTTTAATTATTACGATAACCGTAGTTGTACTGAGTCATACATCTAACAGCATAGGTATAGTCTCTCCTTATGGTATATTGCGGCATGCAGAAATCACAAGCAAACTATCTCAGGTAGGTTTACTCTCACTTTGTGACTAGGAATCGCGAATCAGTATATGTACTCTGCTGAGACGATAGATAACTCGAAACGCTTTATAATCGCAATACCTCCTCTACGACTTAGACATATTTACTTTATTTGACTACAATATAATTTTTTGCCAATAGGCTTCTCCGAATACCTGCTCCTACTTAGTATTTCAAAGATAGCCTCATATACTCTACACCTCACAAATTACGCAAGGGCTAATATTCGGTCTTATCAAGTAGAATAAACAAACGAATAACAAGGGATACATTTATTAATGAATTAACATGTAATACAAAATCGACAACAGTGCAGGTATCTTTTTCTTTATCACCCAAATCCATGAAATTCCCGAAAGAAGATATTATCTGAAAAAGAACATAAGAATTATACAAATGTAGTCATTGTTATCAGTGTAAACACAATAATTAGCCATGAAATATGCTTAAAATGACAAAATAATGATTTCAACTGTAAATAATTATGTTAGTCAACATCTTTCAATAATGCTAAGTTGATATTCCATCTGCCTGCTAACATCAAGTTTATGCCATCATATAAGGAAATACTATGCATATATAATTTTTATGTATTTCTGCAGATTTTTATTAAGGAAATACATGTGGAGGAGCCTTGTCAGCATTTTACGCAAAGTACACAACAAAGTAACTGAAATAATTACCAAAACGAGCTGTCCCACCTCATCATGTCCATGCGTAATCCATTAAACTGCAAAATAAATTCACAAAAAGTCTTTATAACATATTTCTTCAAGTAATTAGACATTTTCTGAACGGAAAAATACGTTATTTTCAAGAAACTGTAAACTGCCTGTGACCTACGTCCGGATAAGAACACCACCATATGCTCTTTCTGCTAAATAGGCCGCATTTCATCCACTTTTAGCAGGAATATAGGTAGAAAAGTGTGAAAAACAACGAAAAATGACCTGACCTTGACGTTTTTCCAATAAATAACGCCAATATCCATCAGCTGATCAAATGACCTACGTCCGTCTACAGGCTGCCGAAGACTCACAACTCAAAGGACAAAAAGTGTATCACCATGAGTGAGCGAGTTAAAACAAAGGATCAAAGATACAATGTGCACTTCACATATATTCATCCAAATGATTATAAATGAGATTCATTTATAGCCCTTATCCTATTTTTCAACCTGCCCCAAAATCCTTCAATAGAATTTGTATGTGTCCTCTTAACGGGATCCACAAAATCACTTGAATGGTTGACACTATGATGAATATATCCCAGAGATGACAGCGAATTGTAGCCTTTCCACTTGTCCGTGTGTATAATTGACAGTCGCTTAACAAGTCTGGTAATAATAGGTATAAGAGTAGCTGCTTTTCTATCTGCTATCCTTTCGACGAATCCCTTTCGAAAGGAGGTGTCATACAAACCTATTACCGCGCTGCTCTCACACCCTGTTTCAACACCCATTAGATGCAGATATACAAAATCTGGGATAGGGAGAGAAGCGACCTAGCGAAAAAAGTTCCTACGAAATATTAAAATTATCAGCTTACCCCCTCTAGTGTTAGTAGGCTTCAAGCATATAGCACAACGATGAACAGACCCATCAGTTGATTTCGTATAGCTTTTTAAAGTCAAGATACCAGCAAAAAGACAAATTCGCTCTTTCTGGAGCAACTCAAATCCAGGAAATATTGGAAAACACTAACCTCCTCGAATTGCAACAATAGCCTTGTAAGGTCACGCATTAGAAATGAATCAAGCGCTATACAACATTGAACTGCGTTCGTGAACCTCATTGGATAATTCGGCATCCATCGTGAATCTCATTGGATAATTCGCTGATTGGTAGTTAGTGGTGTCGAAAGTTTAACTTCGCCATGTAATCCTTCGGCAAGATTAAGCAATGATGAATATAGAGAAAAATCTTTTTAATAGTCTTTATACACATGAATGGAATTAACAGTGATCTTTTAAAGCGCTAAGTGATTGTGACCACTATTGATCACTTCTTATTTTCAAGAAGTGAAGTGAGGTTAACTAGGGACTAAGTGAAAGAGAAAAATTTAGTCAAAACAATTAAACTTATAAGATGTTACTAGTGATCATAGGCAGCCTGTAGGGCAGCCTGTAGACGGCCGTAATTTTGAGTGACCGCGAATGAGATAAACAAGCAATTCGCTCGCTCGTGATTGGCCAGTTTGTCATTCTAGTTGAGGTAATTTCAAACATCATTTTGCTGCTTGGTTAAGTTCTGAATTTCCGGGATCGTTTTATCAAATTTGAGAGATAACTGACAACACAAACTATTACAGCTGAGGAGAGAAATGATATACCAGTGGATTTGTTTGCTGAATTCAATGAATTCATGCCAAATTAAGATCTAAGGACTTCTTAGGAGTGTCAAGAATGCAAACAATGTTCTGAAGAGGTAATAACTTCACGCAACTTCAATTATCGCTTGACCATTATTTTCAGAGATTCTTAAATAAGTATGATATACACAGTGGTCTGGCTAATCATGATAAAAATGGCATGGTTGATGCAGCATATACATATACTCATGTATATGTAGGTAAACCTAGATGAACTGTGTTCTTGTCACGAATATCGGAAAGCAGGTATCAGATGTCTCAGTAAGCAGTGTAATACATGTAAGTTACATGTTTTTATTTGACATAAGCTGGATCTTCACTCACTTTCAGAATTAATCTTGAATTCAGTTGGAATAAGCTGGTTGAGCACATCAGTATTGAGAGAATACAGTGAAAGTAAGTAAACACATGCTTCTTAAGATTAAGTGATACATTTATTTGATATGATTGTATTATTATTAGTTGTCTATCTAAGTTAATGATGAATTCGTTGCCATAATATATGTTATTGTTTTTATAGTCACTATGAACATGATTGTCATTATTATTGCTGTCAAGACCTATTATTTGTCATAAAGTGGTTGTCATTTTTGCTAAAATATTTGTACATCTTTAAAAACTACTGCATAACTTGTTGTTAGATAATTTTATCATTTCATGATGCTTCAATGGACCTACTGGACATCGACCAATGATAGGTTGCAAAGTCCCTTAAGATTAGTGAAAACTATTGGGCTACTTATATATACATATATATATATTGTTTGTAAAGTGATTACTTCTAAATGCTTATCAGGAAATATTTTTATTCAGATCATGCATGTAATACCCAAGTTAATTATGCTTTTCTTAAACCTTTTCAGACTTATGGAAAAACATATATGTGCCGTGTTCTCAGATGGAACTTACTGACGGTAAAATAGGACTACTCATCTGAATTATCTGTACATTCGAAATCTGATTTTTGTTTAATAAGCAATTTTTCAATGAATCTGTGTTCCTTCTGTTGTAATGCGATTGTGTTCCAGTAACATAAGTAACACGTGCTAAGTTAGAAATTGAGGGTAAACTGTTAGGAGTAAATGCGGCGTCTGGAAGACTTTTGTTTACGTGATTATATGAGCAGATAGCAACGTGTCGTGTTCTTTGGCTGAGAACCCTAGGCATTCTGTTTTTAATTATTACGATAACCGTAGTTGCACTGAGTCATACATCTAACAGCATAGGTATAGTCTCTCCTTATGGTACATTGCGACATGCAGAAATCACAAGCAAACTATCTCAGGTAGGTTTACTCTCACTTTGTGACTATGAATCGCGAATCAGTATACGTATTCTGCTGAGACGATAGATAACTCGAAACGCTTTATAATCGCAATACCTCCTCTACGATTTAGACATATTTACTTTATTTGACTACAATATAATTTTTTACCAATAGGCTTCTCCGAATATCTGCTCCTACTTAGTATTTCAAAGATAGCCTCATATACTCTACACCTCACAAATTACGCAAGGGCTAATATTCGGTCTTATCAAGTAGAATAAACAAACGAATAACAAGGGATACATTTATTAATGAATTAACATGTAATACAAAATCGACAACAGTGCAGGTATCTTTTTCTTTATCACCCAAATCCATGAAATTCCCGAAAGAAGATATTATCTGAAAAAGAACATAAGAATTATACAAATGTAGTCATTGTTATCAGTGTAAACACAATAATTAGCCATGAAATATGCTTAAAATGACAAAATAATGATTTCAACTGTAAATAATTATGTTAGTCAACATCTTTCAATAATGCTAAGTTGATATTCCATCTGCCTGCTAACATCAAGTTTATGCCATCATATAAGGAAATACTATGCATATATAATTTTTATGTATTTCTGCAGATTTTTATTAAGGAAATACATGTGGAGGAGCCTTGTCAGCATTTTACGCAAAGTACACAACAAAGTAACTGAAATAATTACCAAAACGAGCTGTCCCACCTCATCATGTCCATGCGTAATCCATTAAACTGCAAAATAAATTCACAAAAAGTCTTTATAACATATTTCTTCAAGTAATTAGACATTTTCTGAACGGAAAAATACGTTATTTTCAAGAAACTGTAAACTGCCTGTGACCTACGTCCGGATAAGAACACCACCATATGCTCTTTCTGCTAAATAGGCCGCATTTCATCCACTTTTAGCAGGAATATAGGTAGAAAAGTGTGAAAAACAACGAAAAATGACCTGACCTTGACGTTTTTCCAATAAATAACGCCAATATCCATCAGCTGATCAAATGACCTACGTCCGTCTACAGGCTGCCGAAGACTCACAACTCAAAGGACAAAAAGTGTATCACCATGAGTGAGCGAGTTAAAACAAAGGATCAAAGATACAATGTGCACTTCACATATATTCATCCAAATGATTATAAATGAGATTCATTTATAGCCCTTATCCTATTTTTCAACCTGCCCCAAAATCCTTCAATAGAATTTGTATGTGTCCTCTTAACGGGATCCACAAAATCACTTGAATGGTTGACACTATGATGAATATATCCCAGAGATGACAGCGAATTGTAGCCTTTCCACTTGTCCGTGTGTATAATTGACAGTCGCTTAACAAGTCTGGTAATAATAGGTATAAGAGTAGCTGCTTTTCTATCTGCTATCCTTTCGACGAATCCCTTTCGAAAGGAGGTGTCATACAAACCTATTACCGCGCTGCTCTCACACCCTGTTTCAACACCCATTAGATGCAGATATACAAAATCTGGGATAGGGAGAGAAGCGACCTAGCGAAAAAAGTTCCTACGAAATATTAAAATTATCAGCTTACCCCCTCTAGTGTTAGTAGGCTTCAAGCATATAGCACAACGATGAACAGACCCATCAGTTGATTTCGTATAGCTTTTTAAAGTCAAGATACCAGCAAAAAGACAAATTCGCTCTTTCTGGAGCAACTCAAATCCAGGAAATATTGGAAAACACTAACCTCCTCGAATTGCAACAATAGCCTTGTAAGGTCACGCATTAGAAATGAATCAAGCGCTATACAACATTGAACTGCGTTCGTGAACCTCATTGGATAATTCGGCATCCATCGTGAATCTCATTGGATAATTCGCTGATTGGTAGTTAGTGGTGTCGAAAGTTTAACTTCGCCATGTAATCCTTCGGCAAGATTAAGCAATGATGAATATAGAGAAAAATCTTTTTAATAGTCTTTATACACATGAATGGAATTAACAGTGATCTTTTAAAGCGCTAAGTGATTGTGACCACTATTGATCACTTCTTATTTTCAAGAAGTGAAGTGAGGTTAACTAGGGACTAAGTGAAAGAGAAAAATTTAGTCAAAACAATTAAACTTATAAGATGTTACTAGTGATCATAGGCAGCCTGTAGGGCAGCCTGTAGACGGCCGTAATTTTGAGTGACCGCGAATGAGATAAACAAGCAATTCGCTCGCTCGTGATTGGCCAGTTTGTCATTCTAGTTGAGGTAATTTCAAACATCATTTTGCTGCTTGGTTAAGTTCTGAATTTCCGGGATCGTTTTATCAAATTTGAGAGATAACTGACAACACAAACTATTACAGCTGAGGAGAGAAATGATATACCAGTGGATTTGTTTGCTGAATTCAATGAATTCATGCCAAATTAAGATCTAAGGACTTCTTAGGAGTGTCAAGAATGCAAACAATGTTCTGAAGAGGTAATAACTTCACGCAACTTCAATTATCGCTTGACCATTATTTTCAGAGATTCTTAAATAAGTATGATATACACAGTGGTCTGGCTAATCATGATAAAAATGGCATGGTTGATGCAGCATATACATATACTCATGTATATGTAGGTAAACCTAGATGAACTGTGTTCTTGTCACGAATATCGGAAAGCAGGTATCAGATGTCTCAGTAAGCAGTGGTTCTCTAACTGATGTCAGCTCATGATTAAATCCTCCATGCAATCAAACAAAATCCCTACAAAAAACCAATACTTGAAAATTCATCTGATGCTCACTAGTGACTGGCCCTATTCAGGCAGTTAACCTGGGGTTCTAGTGGGAAGCCGTGACCAGTAGGGTACAGCAGGTCGAAGATGAGGCAGTAACTCATCGGAGAAGACATTGCGAAGTGGTCGCGCTATATCGTGAACTGGCAGAAGTTAGAATTCAAGGACCATTGGATCGGGTCCCAGTGGCTCAATGGTCTACGAGCTCGCCTTGTAACCAGAAGGTCCTGGGTTCGAATCCCGGTGGGTGCGTACTGCTGAGGAGTCCCAAACTAGGACGAAACAGCTGTCCAGTACTCCCAGGTTTTCCAGTGGTTCCCTAACTGATGTCAGCTCATGATTAAATCCTCCATGCAATCAAACAAAATCCCTACAAAAAACCAATACTTGAAAATTCATCTGATGCTCACTAGTGACTGGCCCTATTCAGGCAGTTAACCTGGGGTTCTAGTGGGAAGCCGTGACCAGTAGGGTACAGCAGGTCGAAGATGAGGCAGTAACTCATCGGAGAAGACATTGCGAAGTGGTCGCGCTATATCGTGAACTGGCAGAAGTTAGAATTCAAGGACCATTGGATCGGGTCCCAGTGGCTCAATGGTCTACGAGCTCGCCTTGTAACCAGAAGGTCCTGGGTTCGAATCCCGGTGGGTGCGTACTGCTGAGGAGTCCCAAACTAGGACGAAACAGCTGTCCAGTACTCCCAGGTTTTCCAGTGGTTCTCTAACTGATGTCAGCTCATGATTAAATCCTCCATGCAATCAAACAAAATCCCTACAAAAAACCAATACTTGAAAATTCATCTGATGCTCACTAGTGACTGGCCCTATTCAGGCAGTTAACCTGGGGTTCTAGTGGGAAGCCGTGACCAGTAGGGTACAGCAGGTCGAAGATGAGGCAGTAACTCATCGGAGAAGACATTGCGAAGTGGTCGCGCTATATCGTGAACTGGCAGAAGTTAGAATTCAAGGACCATTGGATCGGGTCCCAGTGGCTCAATGGTCTACGAGCTCGCCTTGTAACCAGAAGGTCCTGGGTTCGAATCCCGGTGGGTGCGTACTGCTGAGGAGTCCCAAACTAGGACGAAACAGCTGTCCAGTACTCCCAGGTTTTCCAGTGGTTCTCTAACTGATGTCAGCTCATGATTAAATCCTCCATGCAATCAAACAAAATCCCTACAAAAAACCAATACTTGAAAATTCATCTGATGCTCACTAGTGACTGGCCCTATTCAGGCAGTTAACCTGGGGTTCTAGTGGGAAGCCGTGACCAGTAGGGTACAGCAGGTCGAAGATGAGGCAGTAACTCATCGGAGAAGACATTGCGAAGTGGTCGCGCTATATCGTGAACTGGCAGAAGTTAGAATTCAAGGACCATTGGATCGGGTCCCAGTGGCTCAATGGTCTACGAGCTCGCCTTGTAACCAGAAGGTCCTGGGTTCGAATCCCGGTGGGTGCGTACTGCTGAGGAGTCCCAAACTAGGACGAAACAGCTGTCCAGTACTCCCAGGTTTTCCAGTGGTTCCCTAACTGATGTCAGCTCATGATTAAATCCTCCATGCAATCAAACAAAATCCCTACAAAAAACCAATACTTGAAAATTCATCTGATGCTCACTAGTGACTGGCCCTATTCAGGCAGTTAACCTGGGGTTCTAGTGGGAAGCCGTGACCAGTAGGGTACAGCAGGTCGAAGATGAGGCAGTAACTCATCGGAGAAGACATTGCGAAGTGGTCGCGCTATATCGTGAACTGGCAGAAGTTAGAATTCAAGGACCATTGGATCGGGTCCCAGTGGCTCAATGGTCTACGAGCTCGCCTTGTAACCAGAAGGTCCTAGGTTCGAATCCCGGTGGGTGCGTACTGCTGAGGAGTCCCAAACTAGGACGAAACAGCTGTCCAGTACTCCCAGGTTTTCCAGTGGTTCTCTAACTGATGTCAGCTCATGATTAAATCCTCCATGCAATCAAACAAAATCCCTACAACAAACCAATACTTGATAATACATGTAAGTTACATGTTTTTATTTGACATAAGCTGGATCTTCACTCACTTTCAGAATTAATCTTGAATTCAGTTGGAATAAGCTGGTTGAGCACATCAGTATTGAGAGAATACAGTGAAAGTAAGTAAACACATGCTTCTTAAGATTAAGTGATACATTTATTTGATATGATTGTATTATTATTAGTTGTCTATCTAAGTTAATGATGAATTCGTTGCCATAATATATGTTATTGTTTTTATAGTCACTATGAACATGATTGTCATTATTATTGCTGTCAAGACCTATTATTTGTCATAAAGTGGTTGTCATTTTTGCTAAAATATTCGTACATCTTTAAAAACTACTGCATAACTTGTTGTTAGATAATTTTATCATTTCATGATGCTTCAATGGACCTACTGGACATCGACCAATGATAGGTTGCAAAGTCCCTTAAGATTAGTGAAAACTATTGGGCTACTTATATATACATATATATATATGTATATTGTTTGTAAAGTGATTACTTCTAAATGCTTATCAGGAAATATTTTTATTCAGATCATGCATGTAATACCCAAGTTAATTATGCTTTTCTTAAACCTTTTCAGACTTATGGAAAAACATATATGTGCCGTGTTCTCAGATGGAACTTACTGACGGTAAAATAGGACTACTCATCTGAATTATCTGTACATTCGAAATCTGATTTTTGTTTAATAAGCAATTTTTCAATGAATCTGTGTTCCTTCTGTTGTAATGCGATTGTGTTCCAGTAACATAAGTAACACGTGCTAAGTTAGAAATTGAGGGTAAACTGTTAGGAGTAAATGCGGCGTCTGGAAGACTTTTGTTTACGTGATTATATGAGCAGATAGCAACGTGTCGTGTTCTTTGGCTGAGAACCCTAGGCATTCTGTTTTTAATTATTACGATAACCGTAGTTGCACTGAGTCATACATCTAACAGCATAGGTATAGTCTCTCCTTATGGTACATTGCGACATGCAGAAATCACAAGCAAACTATCTCAGGTAGATTTATTCTCAGTTGGTGACTATGAATCGGGAAACAGTTTACGTATTCTGCTATGACGATATATAACTCGAAACGCTTTATAATCGCAAGAGCTCTTCTACGGTTTAGGCATATTTACTTTATTTGACTACAACATAATCTTTTACCAATAGGCTTTTCCAAATATCTGCTCCTACTTAGTATTTCAAAGATACCCTCATATACTCTACACCTCACAAATTACGCAAGGGCTAATTTTCGGTCTTATCAAGTAGAATAAACAAACGAATAACGAGGAATACATTTATTAATGAATTAACATGTAATACAAAATCGACAACAGTGCAGGTATCTTTTTCTGTATCACCCAAATCCATGAAATTCCCGAAAGTAGATATTATCTGAAAAAGGACAAAAGAATTATACAGATGTAGACATTGTTATCAGTGTAAACACAATAACTAACCATGAAATATGTTTGAAATGACGAAATAATTAGTTGAATTGTATATAATTACGTCAATAGACATTTTTCAGTAATACAAAATCGATATTGCATCTACCTGCAAACGTCAAGTTTATGTCATAAAATAAGGAAATACTATGCGCATATAATTTCAAAGTATTTCCGCAGATTTTTCCTTAAAGAAATACATGTGGAGGAGCCTTGTCAGCATTAATAATAATAATAATGTATATTCTCATATAAACATATAAATTTACATGAAAATGCATGCCATTTTTACAGGCACGATCAAGTATGATATAATATCAAATCGTAGATTGTCTACAAGTTAATAATGTTTCAACAGTTAAATATTTGATATATATATATATATATATATAAATACACACTGTCTGAACTAGGCTGTATAGTTATTGAATTGTACAATTGTCCTCCAGGTTGAGCGGGAAAATCGACTTCGTTTCATTTTCATCCCGTGGTTGTCGGCATACGATAACCAACCAATATTGAGGTAAGTACAAAGTTTACAACGGATTGAAAGCCGTTTTTAGAAAAGTAAAAGTGCTAAGGTGAATCAATAAAGTGTAATGAAATGGGTAAGTGCAAGTATCACTAATAAATGCATTAATAGAGGAAACTCCCTAGGCTGACAACGTTCATTTGCAATGTATAATGCTACGCGTATATCTCGTACTATAATGATGTCCACTTTTGGTTTTAATACATTTTTCCTTATGTCGGTTTTTTTATTTTATGCTTTTTTGTGCATTTAGTGCACAACCGTACCCCACAGAGAATAGGAATATAATAAGTCAAATCAAATTCATAAAGAGCTATAAAATGTTAGGTTTAATGGGATATAATGAGGATTAAGTAAAGACGTTATTATAAAATGAATCTGATAAGACATTGTGAAGTGGTATTTAAAAATCCGACAATGGACAGCAAGTTGATTTATAAGATGCCCCATAAATCTGTGCAGATCCCACCTGGTCGCATCTAAACAATAGGCTGAGCGAATGGTATATATTTACAGGTAGAAGCATGATCTGTCAAGGCGTTCATTATTATCTTTTTCAAGATAAAGATCTAAGCCCTCATAAAAATCAGAAATATCTCGAGCTGTCAAATTGCGTATTGTTGTTCCTGCAGAATGGGGCGATTCACCTTAGTGACCACCACCATATCTACTGATCAGCTAACGCCACCCTCCCTCCCTTTTTGATGTTAAGCTCTGAGAATATGATTATTATGGCTACCGCAAATATACTGCTCGGTACCAGACATGTTCGTACCCCATATTCCATCTCCCTAGCTTTCTTAATGAGTGCTTCCAATAGGTCTCCACACACATCTTTATGAACATTATATATGTGTGCATGCGTCCTAATGAAAAGATTACTTTACAAGAAGTTAAAACCTTAAAGAATAAAAAGAATAGGTTTTGTGAATAGTGAAGCAAGATTCAGCAGAACAATATAGTTAGGGATCAATGTAGATAGTATGAGCTGAAAGTAAGGTCGGTTGGCAGGACTTAGTGTACTAAATTATCATGACAGTCTTGTATATAGTAGACATCTGACATTGCAAAGTAACGTGTCTAAACATATTATAAAAGATATTAACAGAAATACTACATAGCTTTAACATTATGAATTTTAGAAAATTATATGAGAATGGGTAACTGTTGACTGAAGATAATCAATTCAACTCAAAAATAGTGCAGTGTATTATGCTAATAATATAAGTATATTCGTAAAATATTAAAAGATATGGTTGCTAATGTAATGGTTTTCGGAAATAATTATACTGACGAACTTATTGAAGATTACAGTGAAGAGGAAACCAGTGAGTTAGTTAAACGGCTACTGTGCAGTTAGTGTAACAACAGAAGACAAGGGCCAGACAACAGATCGTTTTATTATGAAAATCAACACGTATTTATACATCTTTCAACTACATTATTATAGACAAGCGCAGTCATCTGATTGGTTGTTTAGGTAGACAAACGCAGGCTTCTGATTGGTTGTTTCGGGATTCCTTGACAAATAGAGTTCTCTATCTGCGAATCATATTTTGCCACGTTAACTTCGCTGTGATTGGTTGTTGACTCAGCCTTGTTCACGGCCCATATTAGTGACCTAGACCTTAACGTAGATTAGTGCCAACCAATCGGCTAGCAGCCTGCTCTCACCACATTAGTAGTGAAAACGTCTTTTTCAAAAAGTAAAGGGTAGAAGAATTTTGAGCACCGGAGAAAATTAAGTCATATTCTACTGAGTAGAGTGTAGTGAGTAGTGGTACGATTAGGGATAAGGGCAGGTTGAATGAACTTGGGGAAAATGGTTGGTTGGTTGAGTTTGTTATTACTAGGTATTCCTGGCCACTTTTCATATGGCATGCTTTAGACATTACAAAGTACCAGTTTGCTTATATTATGGGAGAACTATCACAACGAATTTGGGATTATGCATCCAGGAGAGTCTAATGAGTTTATAAACCCGATTGAAGAAATATCGATAGGATCTCTAGTAAGCTGAATAACCGGACCTTAGGTAAAGGCATGTGGGAGAGATTAGGTTGGTTTTATCACGTTATAGATGAGGTACGGTTGCCGGGGCAAATGAGTTTCCTCAAATTGGTGGTATTGCACTGGGGTCTGTAGTAGTAAAGCTAGTTGAGCGGCCCATATGGATAAAGTATGGATAAGTAGACCGAAGCTCTTTTGTTGATAGGAACTCGTTAAGTAGACGCTAGAATTCAGTAGGAGATCGGCAACTACATACAGTAAGTGGAAGTTCGTTCCATAATGCACTGTACTGTATTTTAAAGAAACGTGATCGCAGTTTTGTCCGGAACCGGCTTATGGATAGAATATTTTCATGATTCCTAAGAGTATATATGGGTAAATTATTGAAAGCTATTGGATTACTGCTTTTGATGTAGCCGTGTAAAAGGCGAAAGAGGAATGTAAGGTTGAGTTTCAGGCGCCTTAACCAAAGTGGCTGAAGTCCATACATTTTGCACCTATCAGCGTAAGTCAGTCCTTCATGTTTGTATAATAGGCGTCGAGTAAAACTTCGCTGAATATTTTCAATACGAACCCTGTCATACCCATGCATGAAACCGAAGACAATTGTGCAGTATTCAAGTACTGGACGAACCATGACTTTGTATAAAAGGACTTTAGCCTCATTTGTGTACATTTTTCGATGTAACAAGCCTGTGAGTCTTCAGCATTTAGAAACAAGTGCTTTTGCGTACTGACTGAATGTTAAGTTTTGTGAGTAGGTAACTCCCAGGTCTTTTATGGAACTGAGGGTTTGGAGAAAAGAGTTACCTGGGTGTAACCTGAAATTCGGATGGGAGTTATTGAAATATAGGACACCACATTTATCAGAATTGAATGGCAGTTGCCAGTCATTGCTCCAGTTATGTAACCTATCCAGATCATCTTGAATATGTGTGAATCCTTCGTTTAGTGTAGAATGGGGGAAGCTGTATACAATCTTTAAGTCGTCAGCAAAGAGGTATGGGGTACCATGCTTGATAACGCTGCAGATGTCGTTAATGTAGATTACGAAAAGCAGTGGACCTAGTGTGTTGAAGTCGTGAAGTTAGCGTTGTATTTCCCTGTCCTTTACTGGAGTCAAATTCAAGATAGTAGTAACTGGTAAGTCGGACTGCAAAGAAAATACTTATAACATCTGCAAACTGAAAGTTAAAACTCGGGTTTCATATTTTGCCACCACTTTATATTCTTTCACCGTATAATCAATCTGTCTTCAAATACCACTCTGTTATGTTGTCACCAATGATGTCGCTGCCTCCTTCACGGAAGGAGTGGGTGTGGTTGCAAGCGTTTAGCGAGGGTTATAAAAAAGACGTTAAGTCTTGTTCACAATTTTCGTTGAATTCCACTCAGTCCTGTCAATTACATTACGTCACTCAATTTCCTTGTTCAGTTCTAATTTCACTTTGGTTTCTATCCAATTAGCGCTCCTTATATTACGTGATTTATTATGTAAAATTTATAGACCTAATGATTCTTCTTTGGAAATATTCTTTTTGTTGCTAAGACAATTCACTAAATATATGAGATTATACAGTTTGAGAATGATATCGCTGAAAAAAGTAACCCTTCGCTGAACGCCATTTCTTTTATATGACTCGATGGGAATTTTTAATTTGTTCAAAAAAGGATACATTGCAGTGCTTCTGAAAGGCTTCGATGCTGTCGCTGACCTGGCCAGCGTGCGGAAGCAGAAAATGGAGCTCGTCGTCTTTGGAACCTAGCAGTTCGCATGGACCTAGCTTGGAGATGTCATAGAACGAAATCGTTCAGTGGCTGTTTTCACAGTTTGACAGACAAGTGTTGTGAAAATATGGCAGGCTACGTCATGGCGTATTTGAAGATACATTGGTTTTGACATTACTGTTGACAAATTTATACTGCCGCCTTAGTTCAGTAAATCTGTACCTACTCCAACCACTTACCAGCTGAAGTTAGTGAATGCAACTCGACTAAGTATATGGGCGGGCTAGTGATAATCACAGGAGAATTAATCACCCGATACTCACAAGACTGGATTTATTGTTCATCACTGCTAATTCTAGCATCTTATTCAGTTGCTGTTTCGGTTTAATGATAAGTCATATTTTTTAAATGACACCTTGGATTAGAAAATTTTATCTGATGTACATAGTATCGGTGGCATAATGTACTGGAGCTGCGTTACACATGCTGCACATGTATCAGGAAATATCTCTTGGTACTGATATCTGAGCAGTGTAACAGAGATTCAATCAGTTTAAAAGCCGGACATCTATTTGGCGAAGTATCGTAATCAAAGTCGGGATCTGTGAAGTATTAACTGGCAAAGTTGAAGTACCATTGCCAAAGCGAAAGTCTTTCAAGAGTTGTCCAGGGACCAGTGAGGCGCAGGGATTGCTATGAAAAGTCATTCGAAATCAAATCATGACTGCCATTTTGAACTCGAAGAAAATAGACACAGGGCAAATGGGTGAGTGATTGCCTTAATCACATGATAAAGGCGATTTTTGCACATTAAATACATATATTTGTGAAAATAATGAATAAAAAGGCACGGAATTATCGCACAGGGTGCTTCCCCCTAAGGTGTGACAAAAATACCCCCTATTTTTGGACTGAAGCATCAACAGAATAATTTAACCACAATTTATGCATGTAATTATCTATCTCTTCTAACCTTAACAATAACCCTAATCTTTCCTTAACTTAACCCTAACGTGAAAATATCCCTAAACTAACTGTAATCCAACTCGAACCAACCATAATTTCGCCCTTGTTTGGTTGCCCTAACCTTTTCTTAGCCTGAACCTTAACTTTAATATTTCCCAGACCTGATCTGAAACTTATAGATAACCCATTTATTGACATAACACTTCAATAAACATATTTTATTCATGGTAACGTTATTTGCTAGGTTACACTAATCTGCTCAGTAAGCGTTTCAAGGTCATTGGTACAGTCAGATACAGTATTTCACTTATTTTCTGATTACTTTTTCTGTAAACCTATACGGCTAGTTAGGGTTATAGCGTTATAGATTAAGGTTTAGGGTTAAGATTAAACTTAGAATTATGGTTACAATTACCAATGGGTCCCACGTTTGAGATAGTAATTAAGTAACATGACCTACAGTCACCTGAATGAATGCACCTATTGTACATTTTTTATTTTTGATTACAGCTTGATTCCACACTGTATTTTTGGTACAAGTATGGATATGAGATGTGCGTTGGCAGGGGATCGAACCCGGACTATAAGCATGGTATGCGAGAGTCCTAACCACTGCGCCACCGACGCACGGTATGATTTCCCTATAAATCATCCATTTAGTAGCTAGGATCCATTCTTACCTCACATAAGCGACAACTCTATAGTATAATATCATTTTTGGAGCGTTTAGTCCATTTTCAACGATTATGGGCGAGGATATAGGCTACAACCTGTTATATTATCCGCGCCTCAGGTTTTCTCGTCTTTCATTGGCTAGAACTGTGGCGGTCAGTTGGATATTTAATTTGTCCTTGGTAGGTCCTATCGTGTGAGGTTTTGTGTGGTTGTGTTATGCGTCGTTTGCAAGCAACTTTGACGAGCGTAGATGTAAAATTTGACTATTCTAACACTGTTACAGATACACCTCTCTTTTCGTCATGAGGTTATGAGACTTTGCCTTTGAATTCTGATCGGTTGCACAAGGTCACTGTGGTTTTGGCCAAGCTGGTTTAACTAAGCCGTCTAATTTTAGATGTCGATGGAGTTGAAGATTGAACGATCGATTCTTGGTTGTTTGTTCAAAATCAACTTCCCCAATTTTCGCGGAGGCATCAATATGACAGTCATCGTCTCATCGGTCGCTGTTCAGAAAGAAGAGTGAAACATCGTCAGAAGTAATACAGAGATTTATTATTGTAATATTTGTTTACAGACCTTAGTTCGTTTATTCCTTTATAAGTTGGTGTAACAATAAAGAAATAACAAGTGGTAGATCGGTGTTTTGGATTTGCGTCCGTTATAACCAAGCGTTTCTGAAACTCAAAGGAACAGCGTGGGCCCGAGGGTAGCGAGAGCTGGGCATTAATGGTTTATGAGAATTGACTGACAGTTTCTGATGATAGAAAGAGATTCTGGCGGATTGAAACAGTTGGTGAAAGTTTGGATAGTCACCGTTCATCTTTCCTGGTGCCGGTCAAGTCCTCTTTGAACAAGCAATATCTGGAACATTTTTGGAATTGAGTCAAGTTCAACAATGCCTGGGTCAAAGAAGGGACAGAGCGTCTTGGATGCAAACAGGAAAGTAAGTCATGATGACTTGTCTGTTAATTGTAACGATGTGTCTGATGTTAAGTATGACATGGTTGATGTTACTGTTTCGCCGTTCAGGGATAATAGGAACATCAAACTCCCTAAATTTGAACCACGGTGTTTTGATGGAAACCCAGCTGATTATTTACAATTTGTAAAGGAGTTTGAGATCATGTTGAGTAGTTTTCTATTAAGTGATGAATTGAAGTTAATGTATTTGATGAGATATTGCACTGGACATGCTGCAAGAGCTATACAGTGCTGTAAGTTTATGAAGCCAAACGAGGGCTACTACGAGGCAATGAGCATATTACGTCAAAGGTTTGGAAGACCTTCGATGATTGCAGGGAAATTATTCGAAGCTGTTGAGGGTAATGGTGGTCAATTACGGGATGACTCCCAGGCACTCACTGAGTTTTTAGATAATTTGCTAATCATCAAGAATGGAATGATTTCGATGAATCGAATGAGTGACCTCAACTCGAGTTTTATACTGGAAGTAATAGCAAGACGCCTACCTACTCGACTGCAAAGGAAGTGGGTGAAGATAAGCTCTCGTATGGAGGATGAGGGTATCGAGCCAAAGTTTGATGATATCCTGAAACTGGTAAATACTAGTGTCAATGAATCTATCAGCAAGTTCGCCAGTCTATTAGATCTCACCCCTAGAATAGAGCAGTTTGAGAGCAAAATGCAATCATTGATGACGAGTAGGCCTCAGAGAGGTGGATATCGAGAAGGCTCCATGATGTCTAGTAATGCATATAGACCTAGTGTGTGTAACAGGTTTCGTAGTACATCCTCAACAGATAAGTTAAAAGATACAAGACAAACACGGTGGTGCTTGACATGTGTGCAAGAGTTGCATACAGAAGTGAACTGTGAACCGGTGAGCAAGTTCAGTGATAAGCTAAATGTGAAATCCAGGCCTGACTCCGAATTGTGTGACGATAACGGTGTGGTCAGGAAGTCTGTAGTTGCAACTGGTAAGCCGTTGTTGCATAGAGTGTCGCCGAATAGAGTTACTGCTTCAGAGTGGAGTTCTGACTCCACAAGTTTACAAAGTATAACTAGTCAGAGTGAAGATATAAAACCTGTAATGATTTGTGAGGAGGAACCAAAATTGTCTACTTCTGTTATTAAAGAGTTTGAAAATGATGAACTTGACGGTAAATTGAATATTTGTGGTAATGATCATGATAGTGCAGATTTGTCTTTGGTTGATCATGATGAGATGCGGGATATGCCTACTACTGCTAAGTTAAATAAAGGTTCTGTACAACTACAACTTGAAGTAGAATTGAACGCAGATGCAGTTCCAGAAGATGTGCATACTTGTGAGACAGTCAGTGTAATTGATCAGCGTGTAGCCCACCTATCATCAGATGATAGTGCTAGACCCGAACTAGTAGGAAAAGACACCAATGGTGGTGGTCTTGCAGGTATAAAACTTTCTGAAAGTCGAGCAACAACAGCTTCTGATCCACCGCTAACTTCATCAACTGATATCAATCAATCGTCGTTGGTGCTGTCATCCACAATGAAACAGACACCCATCAACTCAAGTATCTTGTGCAATGACTATGCTAGTATCAGTTCGTTTGAAAGGACGAATATCAATGGTCAGTTTAGTGTGGATAAGCCAAGTGTAAACGAGAGAGTAATTGTTAAATTGACTTGCATGAACCAAGGCATTTCTAGTTTCAAGTTACTAATTGAATGTTATTATCTTTGGTGTGAATTACTCTGTTTCTATACTTGGTTGATGAGATATGTCGTGTGTTTGTTGGTCATCTGTATTCTACGATACAATGACATGAGCGCGTTACCGTTCAGATTTGAGGATATAGCTGATAGAAGAAAGTTAGCAAATGAACTCTGCGACGATTTTCCAACCTAGTTCGTCAGCCTGAGAAGGGTTGTAGGCATACTGCTGTGAGTCCTACAATTCTTCAAAGGGTAGCGCATCAATGAGCAGTCCAATGTGCTTGGTGTGTGATTTTGTACATATGTTCATATTGTATATACTGAATTGATATCATCTGTCATCCAGCTGTTGGTAATTCTGTTTGTGTCCGGACGACTTCCACTTGGATCATCAACCTGAGAAGGAATGTAGGCGTACTGCTGTAAGTCCTACAGTTCTTCAAGGGTAGCTTTTCATGCCGGAATCCACAACATTTGATGTATTGATTGTACATATGTTTGTGTTAAATAGTTGTGTGAGTTCCAATCATCGTAATTGTTGGTTAATCTTGTTTGTGTCCGGACATTCCACAACTTACAATCGTCAACCTGTGAAGGGTTGTAGGCGTACTGGTGTAAGTCCTGCAATTCTTCAAAGGAATTCAATCAAGACATGATCGGCGAGGTTGTTTGTACTATTTGTATATATGTGTGGTGTGTTCTATCAATTGGTGTTTTTTGGATTCATTGTGTTTACTTGTTGTTTTCGTACCTTGTTGTTATTGCGTAATTTTCTTAAAATTTTCGTCGTGATTACTTCTGAAGTGTTTTCGAGTCTTCTACGTCCATGAATGAATTGATTGATGTTAGAGACAGCAGATGAGTCGTATACGCCGGGGAGGCTAGGCTATTGCTGAGAATGAAATGCACACGGAGATAATTGTTAGCTGGCGTCCCACACGCCGGGGAGAAAGAGTGTAAACGACTGAGGCTCGCATGCGTCACCGTTACTAGAACTGAGGCAGAATGAGTGACAAGCGATTGCAGTAGTAATTGGTAGTGATTAGATAAGAGGATGTGCGACGAGTATCATGAGGTGCTGCTATGGTCACGTTGAGTTCTGAAAGAGTCATTCTAGCAAGTGGCGATTGTGTTGCAAGATGTCAAGAGGAGGTCTCTGTCTGGAGGCGCAGGTCGTCAGCGATGTGTGAGATTGTGCTGTGGGTATGCTTGTGGTGTGTTGGCTTTTCTGTTTGTTTTCCATTTCAGCTCTGTCCGTGTGACCCGTGTTCTCGCAATGGCATCCAAGTCAACGTGTATTGGTCGTGATGGAAAAAAGGGATGGATCCCTTTTTTGCCGGGGAGTGTCAATGGAGTTGAATATTGAACGATAAATTCATAGTTGTTTGCTCAACACCAACTTCCTTATATTTTCTCGGAGACATCCGTACACCAGTCATCGTCTCATCGGTCGCTGTTCAAAAAGAAGTCAGGCCAAAACTGTCAGAAACCTTAGTTAAAACTTAATTTTAAAATTGACTATATGTTGGTGTTACAATAAAGAATTCTCGAGTAGCCAACCGGTGTTTTGGTTTTGCGTCCGTTATTACTAAGCGTTTCCGAGAAACTTCATGGAACAGCGTAGGTCCCAGCGTAGAAAGAGTTGGGCATTGACGGATTACGAGACGTGGCTGACACCTTATGCGAGTCAAGTTTTCGAGACGCTAACATTAGCATATTTGACATTGAGATTTTTTAGTGAAATCAAATGTATTTTCGACTAAGTCGTTAGCACTTTTTGTGTAGATATGATGTTCGCCAGATGTTAATATATTTCTTCCTGTTTATGCAGGAACATACCAGGCATGGATAAGTTATTATATAAATTACACATAATTTGATGTATGATGAATTTACAGTTTGGTTGTTCTCTCTGACATAAGAGTCTGTCGAAACAGTCTGCTATAAAGTCTGTTTGTGTTGCGCATAAAGAGTTTAGAAATATTGTCTTCGCATTAAATGAACCCAGACATCAGATGAATGCAATACGGATAAATGGGAAAAAAGCTTGAAGTCAAATAATAATAATATTGTATATTCTCATATAAACATGTAAATTTACATGAAAATGCATGCCATTTTTACAGGCACGATCAAGTATGATATAATATCAAATCGTAGATTGTCTACAAGTTAATAATGTTTCAACAGTTAAATATTTGATACATATAATACACTCATTGCCTGAACTAGGCCGCATAGTTATTGAATTGTACAATTGTCCTCCAAGTTGAGCGGGAAAATCGACTTCGTTTCGTTTTTATCCCGTGGCTGTAGGCATACAATAGCCAACCAATATTGAGGTAAGCTCAACTTTTACAAGGGATCGAAAGCTGTTTTAGAAAAGTTAAAGTGCTAAGGTGAATCATTAAATTGTAATGAAATAGGTAAGTGCAAGTATCATTAATAAATGCATTTATAAAGGAAACTCCCTAGGCTGACAACGTTCATTTGCAATGTATAATGCTACGCGTATATCTCGTACTATAATGATGTCCACTTTTGGTTTTAATACATTTTTCCTTATGTCGGTTTTTTTATTTTATGCTTTTTTGTGCATTTAGTGCACAACCGTACCCCACAGAGAATAGGAATATAATAAGTCAAATCAAATTCATAAAGAGCTATAAAATGTTAGGTTTAATGGGATATAATGAGGATTAAGTAAAGACGTTATTATAAAATGAATCTGATAAGACATTGTGAAGTGGTATTTAAAAATCCGACAATGGACAGCAAGTTGATTTATAAGATGCCCCATAAATCTGTGCAGATCCCACCTGGTCGCATCTAAACAATAGGCTGAGCGAATGGTATATATTTACAGGTAGAAGCATGATCTGTCAAGGCGTTCATTATTATCTTTTTCAAGATAAAGATCTAAGCCCTCATAAAAATCAGAAATATCTCGAGCTGTCAAATTGCGTATTGTTGTTCCTGCAGAATGGGGCGATTCACCTTAGTGACCACCACCATATCTACTGATCAGCTAACGCCACCCTCCCTCCCTTTTTGATGTTAAGCTCTGAGAATATGATTATTATGGCTACCGCAAATATACTGCTCGGTACCAGACATGTTCGTACCCCATATTCCATCTCCCTAGCTTTCTTAATGAGTGCTTCCAATAGGTCTCCACACACATCTTTATGAACATTATATATGTGTGCATGCGTCCTAATGAAAAGATTACTTTACAAGAAGTTAAAACCTTAAAGAATAAAAAGAATAGGTTTTGTGAATAGTGGAGCAAGATTCAGCAGAACAATATAGTTAGGGATCAATGTAGATAGTATGAGCTGAAGGTAAAGTCTCTTATTATTAGCAGTAGATGGTCAACACGGTCAAATGCCTTAGAAATGTCAAAGTAGATGACAAGTACTAGTTGCCGTCTGTCACGACTGCTGGTTACAAAATTGAAGAAGTCTAGGTGACATGTTAAACATGATCTGGATTTCAGGAATCCATGTTGGTTCGGACTTATAATATTGCAGCTAAGCATATGTTTGATTAGTTATCTTTGACTAGTCTCTCCATGATTCTAGATGCTATAGGTGTGATATTGATTGGCCGGTAGTTACTGACTTCAGTTTTCGAGCCAGATTTGTGTTTAGGCATAATGAATGTTGTCTTCCATATGTCAGGGTAAGTTTGGGTTTCTAGGGACATTGTGAATATTTTAAGCAGCAGTAGAGGAATGTCAGGGCCACCATATTTATAGAAGTAAGATGATATACCGTCGGTACCGAAACCTTTTGAACTTTTGAGGGTTCTTATAGTTTGGTTAATATTAGTGTAAGTGAATTGAACAGTGCTAATTTGGTGTGAGTGGAGATGGAGTTTGTGCCATATTAGTAATAGGGTGTATATCGAGTAGCTGGACTGAGGGCTTAAGGTAGTTACCTGCAAACGTTTTGTTGAATAGTTCACATATGTCTGCAGAGTTAGTGCATAGCCTACCTTTGTCTATGAGGAGAGAAATGCTGTGATTTTTGCGATTCATTCGCTTCCTTAAGATTTCTGTGAGTGCATACACTCTAGCAGGACTGGCTACTGCGATGCGTTCTTCCTTTCTCATACGGAAATCTCGAGCTTGTGAGATGGAGCTAAGGGTGTTAAGTATTAGACCTAGAGTGCCAAAGTCGTGGTGTTTGAAGTAACTTGTTGAGAGTCTCTTCAGTTTCGTACGATCCTTTGGTTTTATGAATGACTTTCTGTGTGGGGAAACCTTTAGTGTTTGGAGTGGAATGACAGCATCTAAGCATGTGTTAATGTTATGGTAGAAGATGGTTAGGGCTCTCGAGAGGTCATCAGTAGTGAAGTATTCATCCCATTCGGAGGATCTTAGCATTGATTCTACCAAGGCCCAGTTTGCCTTACTATAGTTCCTATATATTACTTGTTGTGAAGTGGAGGTATGAGATGCATTGCTACTCAGCGGAAGTGGCAGTGCACATATCACTGTTTTGTGGTCGCTCCCTGGAAACTCAGAACCTACTAGCGTTGAAAGGGGGCTTATATTGTGGCAGAAGATTAAGTCTAGTACGTTATTACCTCTTGTGGGAGTAGTGACAGTTTGTTTCCAGCCAAGTATATCCAGTGTGCCTAAGAACTTATCAAATTTAGTTGGGCCTGTGGGTATATCCCAGTTGATTTCAGGTAAGTTAAAGTCCCCACATAGGATCTTATGATCGTATTGTAAGTCGGATAATTGCTCCAGAGTATTAATAAGTTGGGTCTCGTAATTACTAAAGGTGCCAGGTGCTCTGTAGGTGCATCCAATTAATGCTGTTACGTTATTTAAGTGTACATTAACCCATAGAGTCTCAGGCATGTTAAGTGTACTACTTTCTAGCTGTGATACAGTAAGTGCATTCAGAAAGTACATGAGACAACCCCCTCCCTTACCACCTTCCCTGTCACACCGAAAGTGTGTGTAGTTATCTAAGCTTATTTCTTCATCCAAGATGTTCGAATGACACCAAGATTCAGTGATGACAATTACAGGGGGTTTGTATATTACTGTGAGTGCTCTGAGCATCGGCAATTTATTTAGAACAGATCTAGCATTTATGAGGATTAGGTAAAGATGAGAGTTGAAGTAGCATTTGAAGTATTTAAGTTCGTTAGTCAGCCCCGAATATGGTTCAGCACCCAGTAGTTCTGCTTGACATGATGATCCTATGTTAAGAGGAGTTTCAGCATCATGCTCACCTATGTCTATCGAGTTGGTGTGTGCTGTTTTCGGTGAAGAATTAAGAGTTGGAGTACTGGATTTGCTATAGACCAAGGAATTTTTATTTTTAGTTAGGTTACAGAAGTGGGTAGGGTTCTTTATTTGGCCTATACTTGTGCAGGTGTCAAGTGTGCCTAATGGATACGGGTGCACTAGACCGTTCCTGTTTTCATGCAAGGAGGGAGCCAGCTCTAGTGGTTTAGGAGTGTTAACATCCCTACCAGCTGTTTTTTCAACGCTGACAGGGACGCGGGGGATAAAAAATGATTGGATCCTTGTGATGACCATGGCTTATTATTCCACCTATTGTTTGATGCTAGTTGTGTCCTTGTGTGGGTTTCATGTGTACTGCATTGTGGGTTAGTTCCCAGCAGACTTGTACCATATATCCGGTCAAAATTTGTTTGTGTGCCATACTCTGAAGACCCTAAGTTGTTGATAGCCGAGTTCTGACTATTACCACTTGTACTATTGAGGGTGACATTGTTGTGACATTGGATATCAGTGTGTGCCATGGTGCGATTTAGCACGTTGTGGGTGCTAGTACTATTGACCGTGGGAAGTGTGGGTTTATTTAAGCTGCCACTGTTTTTGTTGGTATGATTTAGGGGCATATTTTCCTTACTTTTAACAATGAAGTTATGGCTAGGAGAGGACAAAGTCGAATTTCGGGGGGTTTTGACTTTTTTCTGGGGTTATTTAATGGCATTTTAGATTCTGCGGTGATAGGTGGTATGGTTTTGTTATTTATTTGGTTACAGTCTAGTGGCCTTTCGGCTGGTGTTGCACTCTGATGGGATAATTCTGTGTGTTTTGAGAGGGGTGATGCGGTGGGGTCTACTGTATCTTTCACAGGGTTGGGAATAATGGCTGCTTGCAATGTCCTATTACCTATTTCACAATTAGTCTTAGCGAGATAGTTGTATGCGCGCCTTTCTATGACTGTTTTGTCCACCCCGACCTTTATATGTTTGTAGTTTCTGGCTTGCGATAGGGTGTGTTGGGAGTGGATGAATTTTCTGGTCTCTGCCGGTGTTTCGAACTGAAAACGAATAGGACAACACTTCTCATGTTGACTCTTCTTCAGCCTATAGCACTTAGTCTTGGAGTTAGGCATTTTCGCTTCACTAAGTAAGATGCGCTGTACCTTTTTTAGTGCCTCATTGTCCGGAACGTTGTAGACAATAGCACTCAGTTTTGCGTCGAGTCGTTTTGTTACTTCTGTGGTAACAAAATTAATGAGGTTATCTACCTTAGTTACCGATTCTGTGTCAAGCTTGTTAAGGTTTACAGTTTTCATGAGGATAGTTAGAGGTGTCAGTTCACAGACCTGCGATCTGATATCGCTGATCTGATCTGATAATTTGGATATCTCGGTATCGGTTTCGATGTTTCCAGCATTTACTGACTTACTGTTTTTTATTTCCCTTAACTCAGCCTTAAGTTCACCTATAGACAACTTTAGAAGTTCTATTTCTGAAGATAGTACTGAAAAAGAGCTTGATGGCTGGAGTTTTTCGATAAGCACATAAGGTGAAGGGAGGGTTCTGTATGAGCAGAGGGTACTGAATTTTTAGGAGTAGTGCTAATACTAGCTGTCAGTACAGTTTTATCCTCAGTTCCAGCTCGACGCTTACGGCATACAAGTGAGTTATGTGACTCACTATAGCCGTTTGTAGGGGGTGTGTTGCTTGATGTAGCAATCAAGGACGTTAAATTAGACACCAGTTTTACAGGGGAATGGGTTCGTTGCTTTTTACTTTGATTAACCATAACTATTAGAAATGGGAGTTAGTGGTTACAAGTATGGAAGCAGTGTATTACTTGTGCAAGTACTACAACAAGATAAATTTTATGTAACGAATCACGCAGAAATGTAGCGCAAACGTTGAACGTACCGCGAAGCTATGTGCTATGTTCATTCAAAAGCTGCTGCATGCTGCGATCGAGTTAAAACTATAATGCATAAATCCAATGACTGCTGTTGCGGTAAATAACTCCCCAAAATTATTGACTCTAGCAACCATCAGTGAACATTTAATGCTGACCCTCACTGTTTAAGCCGAGTTGTTTAGCTGAAGGCTTCCGGTGAATTTGTTCTTCTTCGTATTTGTCCTTGTACTATATTGTAATCGGCGTACACTTTGTCATGATTTATCCTAGTCGTAAGGTCATTCGTATTCACTCAACTGCCAAAACCGTTCAGCTCGTACCATATTGGCCAGATAATGCTGAAACGTGGTTTCAGATATCTCAGTTTGATACTTTTTGAGCATGGAATAACCGTTCATAATTCCATGTAGTTATTCACGCCCTACCTCGAAAATTCAGCAAGTGCGTAACTTTGCAGATGTCGAGTCCCGAGGTAAGTAACTCGTACGAGTTGCTCAAACCATCCCTCCTAAGGAGAAACGTACTCACGGACTGACAGCGTCTGGACAAATTAATTAATAACATCGGGGATCAGTCATCTGTAAGCATGCTTACAAGAACGAGAGAGGTTAATGGCCAACGTCAGTTCGATGAAGGACTTTAAAGAGAATTCTACTTGTCCAAGCTGCCACAGTCCGTGCAGATTGGGCTGGTGTCACTTCAGAGTGTTCTTATGGATGACTTGGCTATTTCTGCAAATAAAATTCTAGAAACAACTAAACGGCCAGTTCCTGAAATATGCTCGGTGCCCAAACAGACTTCCAGTAGGGATACTGTAGTGATGGAATTATGCAACTCCATCCAACAGATGCTTAGGTCAGACATGCATTGCAGTTCTTACTACCGTCGTCCGAACTCTCCTCAACGCCGAAACTCACGTGGTCAATCTAAGTCCGAGCTGCGTTCTGTGAAAAACCCTGACTGGTGCTGGTGTCACAACACCTATGGCCAGGAAGCGAAATACTGTCGTAAATCTTGTAATTTCGGCAGTGTCTCAGTCTTTGGGAAATTGTCCAGCCGACACGCGTTAGCGCAACCGTCACCGGTGTCACTAGCCGCCTGCTTTACATCCATGATGTGATAAGCCAGACTCGATACTTAGTCGACACAGGCGTCGAAGTCAGCGTCCTTTCTGCCACAGCCGCAGATCGACAGAAGGAACATACCTTCAACTTACAGGCTGCAAATGGGAAACCAATTGCAACCTTTGGTTGGAAATACGTCTATCTGAACGTAGGTTTACGCAAACCTATTCGGTGGATTTTCCTTCTCGCTGACGTCACAATACCCATCATTGGCACGGACCTACTTAACCATCATAATTTACTCGTAGACGTCCGCCGAAAACGACTGATTGACAATACTACTAGTCTGTCTATCAAAGACGTCAGCTACATAGGCCCTAGCTTGTCACCCGTTAGGATAAAGGCAATCATTGATCCAACTTTTCAACCTATCGTTGACAAATATCCGGAACTTAATTGCTCGTCGAACGACCTACCGTGCATAACCAGCAATGTTATGCACCACATCGTTACCTCAGGACAACCCGTGACATCTAAAGCACGACGACTTGCTCCTAACAGACTGAGAATCGTATACCATTAGGCCACTGGGACCCGATCCAACGGTCCTTGAATTCTAACTTCTGCCAATTCACGACATAGCGCGACCGCTAGCCAATGTCTTCGGCGAGTATTTGTCCTCACACCCGACCAGCTGCACCCTACTGGTCACGACTTCCCACCGGGACCCAGGTAACTACCTACCTGAATAGGGCCAGTCGCCAGTGAGCATCTCATTGCTATTCAAGTGTTGGTTTGCAGGGATTTGATTGGTTTCAGAATTTCATCATAAGCTGACATCCCGAAACCAATCAAATCCCTGCAAACCAACACTTGAATAGCAATGAGATGCTCACTGGCGACTGGCCCTATTCAGGTAGGTAGTTACCTGGGTCCCGGTGGGAAGTCGTGACCAGTAGGGTGCAGCTGGTCGGGTGTGAGGACAAATACTCGCCGAAGACATTGGCTAGCGGTCGCGCTATGTCGTGAATTGGCAGAAGTTAGAATTCAAGGACCGTTGGATCGGGTCCCAGTGGCCTAATGGTATACGAGCTCGCCTTGTAACCGGAAGGTCCTGGGTTCGAATCCCGGCGGGCGCGTACTGCTGAAGAGTCCCAAACTAGGACGAAACAGCTGTCCAGTACTTCCAGGTTTTCCAGTGGTTCTCTAACTAATGTCAGCTCATGATGAAATCCTGAAACCAATCAAATCCCTGCAAACCAACACTTGAAGACTGAGAATCGCTAGAAATGAGTTCGACCATATGCTCACCTTTGACACCATTCGACTATCGAATAACACATGGGCATCCACACTCCATATGGTGCCGAAAAAGGACAGCAATGACTGGCGACCCACCGGTGATTACCGGCGAGTGAATGCCAAAACAACCCCTGAATGCTACCCGTTGCCTCATATACACGACTTGACGGCAACATTATCTGGCGCGGCTGTATTCGCTAAAATCGATTTGGTTAAAGCGTATAACCAAGTTCCGACGGCTCGAGATATTTCCGATTTTTATGAGGGCTTAGATCTTTATCTTGAAAAAGATAATGAACGCCTTGACAGATCATGCTTACACCTTTAAATATATACCACTCTCCCAGCCTGTTGTTGAGATGTGACCACGCGGGATCTGCACAGATTTATGGGGCATCTTATAAATTAACTTGCTGTCCACTGTCAAATCTTTACATACCACTTAACAGTGTCTTATCTCATTCATTTTCTAATAACATCTTTACTTGATCCTCATTATACTCCATTAAAACCTAACATTTTATAGCCCTGTATGACTTGTTCTTTTTCTATTCTCTGAAGGGTACGGCTGTGCACTAAATGCACAATAAGGTATAAAATAAAAACAACTGGCATGAGGATAAATGTATTAAAACCAAAAGTGGACATCATTATAGTACGAGCTATATGCGTAGCATTATACATTGCAAATGAACGTTGTCAGTCTAGGGAGTTTCCTTTATAAATGCATTTATTAATGATACTTGCACTTACCTATTTCATTACAATTTAATGATTCACCTTAGCACTTTAACTTTTCTAAAACAGCTTTCGATCCCTTGTAAAAGTTGAGCTTACCTCAATATTGGTTGGCTATTGTATGCCTACAGCCACGGGATAAAAACGAAACGAAGTCGATTTTCCCGCTCAACCTGGAGGACAATTGTACAATTCAATAACTATGCGGCCTAGTTCAGGCAATGAGTGTATTATATGTATCAAATATTTAACTGTTGAAACATTATTAACTTGTAGACAATCTACGATTTGATATTATATCATACTTGATCGTGCCTGTAAAAATGGCATACATTTTCATGTTAATTTGTAAATTTATATGAAGTATATATTCTTATAAGTATTCACCCAGGGAATCACGACAACTGGATTACGTTTCACATTTTACACCATATATTCGCCATGTACCCTTGGTGAACGACACTGTGGCAGATGCCTAGTCGCGAGTTTGCTCCCTCACCCAAATCGACGGCACAGACCTTGTAAAGCTGGCTCGTCTTGAAAACGAAGATACCGAGTTTCAACCTGAGTTATCGAAAACAACTCTGCAACTAGCCGAGTAGCGCTTAGGTATGGGAAGAGATACTATTCTATGTGGCGTTTCCGAGACTATTCCCCGCCCCATCGAGCCTAAAGGTTTTGACCGTGACGTATTCAAAACGTAACACGGCTGTCAGCGCGCAATTCAAAGGCTTTGTTTCTATTTCGCGTGTTATTTCGCAATTCTATTTTTACTCCATAGGCGACTTTTTAATAGGTCTCTCGACGATAGTATTAAATATTTAGTTCTATTCTTACATAGAATATAACTTTTACGGTTAAAATTATCCGTTATAGATAGTGTCCATCTAAGTGCTACTGTTATAGCATCTTCGCATTTAGAGTATTTGTATAGGGTATCTTAATATTCTATCTCAATATTTTTATTCCTATAAACTGTTAATTCCATACAGAACTAGACAGTTTAAATCCCCAACACTCTAAAACGGACCTTACAGACACATTGCTCATTCTCTTATAATTAAGAATTTTAACTTAGTACTAAATGCCAATGGTCCAAACTAAGCGTCTAACTCCACTGTCTGCTTCACATCCCAGTAAAAAAATCAAACCAAACAGAATAAGTAGCCCTGCAGGAAGTGAGAGCACTACATCTGTTGATTTAACAACTACATATACGTCTGCTGCGGTAGACACGTCAAGTCCGGACATTAAACTCCCCTCACTTGCTTGCGTAGTAAACAACATCATGGATGGTATACACAGTGATACTACATGTAATGATCTAGGCCTCGTAGACACCTGCAAAGCGTCTTGCGATAAGAATCACACGGCAAACATTCTTACTCCCATCACTAATCCAGTTTTTTGTTCTACACTTAGTTGTGAAGATAAATTCGAAGAACTATTTTCTATAATTAGGGGGCTTGAAGTTAAGATGTCAAAACTGGCACTGCCTAGTGAAACTGGCAGTAGTAGTACTTCACCTAGAAAGTTACCACAAACTGCAAACCTTATAAACTACGTTGCAACTGAAGTATATCAACGTGTAGTGCGCGAGAAGAACATAATTGTGTATAATATACCGGATAATGCACAGATCAACAAGGTCAAAAGCACTCTTTTAAATGCATGCTCTATGAATAACGTCCCATGCAGCTGCCATCGACTAAGAAAGTCTCAGAAAAACAAATCTTGCCCACTTGTGTTGAAATTTGACTCGTCCTCCAATGCTGACATCTTTTACAGTAGGCAAACCCTACTAAAAAATACGCGTTACCACACGATCAAGTTAGCTCGTGACAAAACGCCGATCCAAAGAATGACTTATATGACCGATGCTAAAACTGTGAATCCCAACTCCTCTACAACACCCCTGAGCACCCACAATTCCGTAGAGGCAGAGCAAAAGGGTGTGAACCTTTCTGTACAAAGCACATCGTATTCGGAAACGAACTTCCGTGGAAATATAAGGTCCAAAAATGGATCGATGTATAACCACAGACTAAGAAGGAAATCCACCGTGGATCTAGACTCCTCTGATAACGATCCCTGTACCCCGGTGACAAACTGCGGTACATCACACCCAGTATTCCCCAATCCAAGCAGCCTCAATTCCAGGAAGTTGAAAAGTGGGGCTACCAGTTCGTCCACAAAGACAGTGCATAATAAGAGACTATTGCCACACACTAATTCAGATACTCACAGTTTGATAACACACCTCTCTCCAGAAACAAATACTCACAAAGCCGAAAGGGATAAAAACCGTAAAACGCAGCCCGAACCTCGTAGCTACTTGTCCAAAAAAGTAAACCCTCCCACCACTTTAAACCGAAAGATTGATACACCTAACTATAGGACGTCGAATAGTGGTGAAGTAAATCGCAAAAATTCGAGTCAGTTTAGCTTGCTTGGTAGGCCACCTCCACCTATTTACATGCCCATACTCAACGGGACTGACCATCCAACGATCAGCAATTTCGCTGAAACGACATTACCATTTTTTATTCAGGTTCACAACATGACCTCAAACATACTACAAATGCTCACCACTCTCCACAGGTTTCGCCCCCCAATATAGATATGACAGCTCATACAGCAATGCCTAATTACTGCCTAGAGCTCACCTTACATGACTCAGACAATTCTCTTCTTCGTCAAAAACCCTCTATATCCTTTTCTTCTGATAGCCAATCTTCTTTACATCCGAACTTACTTGAACTCGGAAATATAACTGACCCCCTCTGCACTTCTAGCTTTCCTAGGGCATCTACAGACATAGATATTTCATTGTCGTCTGAGGACACTATGATTGAATCTCATCACCAGCTACTTCAAGACATGGCTAAAATCTTAAGATATGACTCGGTTAATCCTAACATAGTCCTTATTAATGCCAGGTCAGCTGTAAACAAAATGGCGTACGTCCAATCCCTACTACTGATTAGCCAACCTACAGCACTAATGATCACTGAAGCTTGGTGCACAAGTGAAATAAATGATGATTTCTTTCACTGCGAAGGCTACTCATTTTTCAGGAAGAACAGATCAGTTGGGAGGGGTGGAGGATGCATTATCTATGTTAAATCTGACTGCAGAGCTGTGCACTATGATGACCCCAACCTGGATATATGTGATACATTATGGGTGACACTCTACATAAATAAACAGCAAACCCTATTATTAGGTTGCATTTATCGCCCACCCAACCACGACAGTGAACTGCTAAGCCAGATAACTGCAGCCTTCCATTACACTTCGAAATTGAACTTTACTTATAAAGTGATTGGAGGTGATTTCAATATGCCAGAAGTTTCATGGGAGCCCATCAGTGCTCCTCCCCGCTACAGCAAATTCTTAGATGCAGTTGAATTATGTGGGTGGACACAAAGTATTCTAAGGCCCACCCGAAACCAAAATATACTGGACTTGGTTTTCTTGAAAGACATCGCCTTATCTACCATAGACATCAGCCGACCATTCCCTGGTAGTGACCACAACACAGTAATCTGCGCCCTTGATACCAAGCTTCACTCATCAAAACGCTCTACCCTGCGCAAGACATTCATGTGCTTCGGAAAAGCTAGGTGGGACGTATCTAACTCCTTCATTAGAAGCTTAGACTGGGATCTTTTCTTTTCTAATAGCAACCTAGACACTATCCTACTAGCCTTTTACCAGAATGTATCTATTTGCTTTGATAATCTCGTTCCTAAATGTAAAGAAAACCCAAGAGAAAACATAAAGAATTTCATTCCTATAAAAGTAAAGGCTAAGCTGCGAAAGCTGTACCGACAGTACCACAGAGAAAACGACTTCTCATGCCTTCTAAATATACAGAACATTTATCTAGCTTTGAAAGAAAATAACGACAAAGCCCTACTCAGACAAGAACATGCAGCTCTTAAAGATAGCTCTAAATACACTGCAATCTGTAGGCTTTATCGCAAAAGGCTAAACTCCCGTAAAACGGATATACAATTCATTTTAGAAAATGGCGAAACCGCTAGTGACTCTAAAATAATTTGTGAGCTTCTAAACTCCTATTTCTCACAGTCATATACCTATGATGATAATACGTTGCCACAACCTCTATTCCCTGTACGTTCACAAAAAACCTTAGAAATTATCAGCTTTTCTTTAGATAATATTAAGAAAGCAATCACTTCTCTTAAAAGTTCAAACAACCCAGGTCCTGATATGATTCCCTCAACTTTTTTAAAATACGGTGGTGAAGACATTCCTATTCTCCTTCTTAAATTGTTCTCTACCTCTCTATCAACTGGAACATATCCAGATGCATGGAAAACCACGCACATTACCCCTAGGTATAAGTCAGGCTCCCGTTCAAGTGTCATGAGTTACAGACCCATTAACCTAACTTCTGTTATTTCAAGGGTTCTGGAAAAGATCGTGAAAAGTGCCATTTTTGACTTCCTCTCTCAAGAGAAACTTATCACTCCTTATCAACACGGTTTCATGAAGTCACGTTCTTGTACGACATGCCACTTACAATTTTTCGACCACATCTCACAACTTAAAGATTCCAGTATGATCACAGTTATCGTATACTTAGATCTTAGTAAAGCCTTTGACACTGTAAGCCACCGACTGTTAATATCAAAAGTCCAGTCCTATGGGATTAAGGTTCATTGTTAAGCTGGCTCAGTTCGTTTCTAAGCAACCGGATGCAAATGGTCAGGTTAGGTTCCCACACATCCAACCCCGTTCGGATAACAAGTGGAGTTATACAAGGTAGTGTCCTAGGTCCACTGCTATTCCTGTTATATTTCAATGACATTTGCGACGTTATTAAACATGGCAGACCTTTCCTATTCGCCGATGACATCAAAATAGTGTATCACTCACTCAGAAATGAAGTGTCATGTGTATTTAGTAGGATTCAAGATGATATTGAGAGCGTCCAATTATGGTGTAACACATGGAAAATGAAGTTTAACGTTGAAAAATGTGGTGTGCTATGCTCCAAAAGCATTTCATCTGAACTTTCCATCTCCCTACACAACAAACATATTCCTCGTCTGCCGCTTACAACAGACTTGGGTCTGAAATACACTCCAGAATTTAGCCTGACTGAATACGTTAAATTACAAGTATCAAAGGTCAAAAGGCTCTTTGGATTTTTATTCCGAAACTTTAAGACCAGTGAATCCAAAATTATGCTGTACAAGTTGTGCGTAAGGCCCTTACTTGAATTTTGTCCCCCTATCATGGACAGTGTCTCCGTAAAAGACAGATGCAAATTAGAAAGTCTACAAAGGGCGTTTACTAAACGTCTAGTAGGTGAAAATCTTTGCATTTCTTACTATGACAGATGTAATCTATTCGACTTGGAACCCTTATGGGTTAGACGACTGAAGTTCAACCTAAAAATTACATTTAGGATTGCTAAAGGGCTTATATATTTCCCCCACAATGACTTTACTTTCAGTTCACCTAAGAAATATAACCTGAGAAATAAATCTTCTTCTTTTAAAGTTCCCCGCTGTCATACAAAATACAGATCAAACTCTTTCACTGTGAGATACCGTTGCATTTGGAACCGTCTTCCAACTGAAATTAGAGACAGTCCTACCCCAAAAACTTTCTCATCTTTGCTGAACAAATATTTCATTAACAACGGGTTAGAAGGGGTATGTGACAAACTAAAAATTAGAGATCTAATACGGCACTCCTCTGATCCTCACTGTTAGCTCCTGAAATCTGTAAACCCTATGTTTGACAGTCACTTTCACTATGATTGCTTTCACAACCCTAGACACCTATTCTTAATCAGCCTTAAATTTTAAATTTTTTTTATTTCCTTCAAATATTTTTGCATATATCCCTGATAATATTGTATTATGAGTATTTCAGTATGCTAAGGTTCAATCTCAAATTCCAGATGCAAATCAACTGAAGACGACTGGTATTAAAATATCTCCAGAGCCTGCCTAGTGCTATACGTCTAGCTCTACGCAAATTAAGGCCAAAATGGTAGTTGTCTAAATATTCAAATAAACGGTGAGTTTTCAATAGTGACTCTTATCCTATTATTCTATAACTATAATCCTCTCTGTTCAACTTTTCTTGAACAACATATTATAACTTACCACTGCTTATTTGCTCAATGCTGCACGATTATTCCCTGATTTTCTAAACTACATTTGTTTATATCTAAAATGAATCTTATCTTACTATTCTATTACTATAATCCTGTATGTTCAAATTTTCTAGAACAACATATTATAACTTACCACTGCTTATTTGCTCAATGCTGCACGATTATTCCCTGATTTTCTAAACTACATTTGTTTATATCTAAAATGAAGAATTAGATAGCCTTTCTTCCTTACATTTTTCGTCTCCAAAATGCTGTAAGAGATGAAACATACATGATGTTCTTCTGAAAGTAGACATTCATGCCATAAATTTGAGTAAGTCGACGAATGAATATTTGGAAAACAAAAAGTTTGTGGCATATTGCAACAGAAATAAAAAATAAATAAATAAATAAAAGTAAATAATTTAAAAAAAAATGAACCATTCCGCCAGGGCCTTGCACAAAAAAGGTGGGAGGGTGGTGACTGCTAGTCAGCGGATATGATGGTGGGGACATATGTGAACCACCCTTATCTGTGGGACAGCACTCTATTGCTAAGGCTCCTGAGTTCGGATGGCTTCTGCAAAATGAGAATAAATAAAAAAGTAAAAATAAAAAAATTATAATAAAAAAAATAGAAGTTGAAAATTACCTAAAGCCAAAGTTTAGATACAAACTCCCGAATGAAAGTAAATGGTATGAGTCCGCTACTTCAGAAGGACACCTAACTGTATACTTCGGAAAAACAGATATTATTAGTCCCTCACTTTTCTTTTACATAGCTCACGCACTCTGACTTTTGTATTTAACTCCTTTTCAACCTGCATAAGTAGGTGAAATTATCACCTGTCTTTCACTTTAAACTATCTGTTTGTAGAAAAGATTGTAAAATATCGGGAAAATAATATTTCTTGAAAAAAAACACAACAAAAAATGATGAACCCCATGCCTGCTATATACTTTGTATTACCAACACCTTTTATATACTTCTGAACCTGTCTGCTGGTTTTGTTGTGTCTTCTCTTTTCAAACATACTGCTTTCAACAAAGGTGCTGATACAGTGCCGCTATTCTCCACTTATTAGTGATATTGCTAGCTCATCTGGTGAATAACGCATCACCGATATTATAAAATCTGCTAACAAGTTCAAAGTCGGTCTCATAAACAACTGGAAATATCACAAATATGGTGTACTTACAGGTGAATTTAATGTTTACTAGACTTTGAAACACTTTATGAATCATTTACTGATAAGTATTGTTTATTCTGCATCGAAAATTTTAAGAAAATTACGCAATAACAACAAGACACGAAAACAACGAGTAAACACAATGAACCCAAAATACACCAATTGATATGACACACCACACGTATATACAAATAGTACAAACAACATCGCCGATCATGTCTTGGTGGAATTCCTTTGAAGAATCGCAGGACACACAGCAGTACGCCTACATTCCTTCTCAGGTTGATGATCCAAGTGGAAGTCGTCCGGACACAAACAGAATTAATAACAGCTAGATGACAGATGATATCAATTCAGTATATACAATATGAACATATGTACAAAATCACACACCGAGCACATTGGACTGCTCATTGATGCGCTTGCCTTTGAAGAACTGTAGGACTTACACCAGTACGCCTACAACCCTTCTCAGGTTGACGATTGTAAATTGTGGAATGTCCGGACACACACAAGATTAACCAACAATTTCGATAATTGGAACTCACACAACTATTTGACACAAACATATGTACAATGACTACATCAAATGTAGTGGATTCCGGCATGAAAAGCTACCCTTGAAGAACTGTAGGACTTACAGCTGTACGCCTACAACCCTTCTCAGGTTGACGCTCTAGGTTGGAAAATCGTCGCGGAGTTCATTTGCTGACCTCCTTCTATAAGCTATATCCTCAAATCTGAACGGTAACGCGCTCATGTCATTGTATCGTAGAATACAGATGATGAACAAACACACGACGTATCTGGTCAACCAAGCGTAGGCGCAGAGTAATTTACACCGAAGATAATAACATTCAAATAGTAACTTGAAACTAGAAATGCCTTGGTTCATGCAAGTCAATTTAACAATTACTCTCTCGTTTACACTTGGCTTATCCTCACATATCTGAGCAATATCTTTCGTCTTTTCAAACGCACCAATGCTATCATAGTCATAGCACAAGACACTTGAGTTGGTGGGCGTCTTTTTCATTGTGGATGACAACACCAACGACAACTGATTGATACCAGTTGATGAAATTAGCGGTGGATCAGAAGCCGTTCTTCTTCAGCTTTCAGAAATTTGTCTAACTGCAAGATTACCACCACTGCTGTGTTTCACTACGACTTTGGGTTTAGCACTATCATCTGATGATAGGTGGGCTACATGCTGATCAATCACATTGATGGTCTCACAAGTATCCACACTTTCTGGAACTGCATCTGTATTCAATTCTACTTCACGTTGTAATTGTACAGAACCTTTGTTCAACTTAGCAGTAGTAGGCATATCCCTCATTTCGTCATGATCAACCAAAGACAAATCTGCACTATCATGATCATTATCACGAATATTCACTTTACCATCAAGTGAATCACTTTCAGACTCTTTGTTAACAGCAGTAGACAATATTGCTTCCTCCTCACAAATCATTAGAGGTTTTATATCTTCACTCTGACTAGTTATACATTGTAAACTTTTGGAGTCAGAACTGCACTCTGAAGCAGTAACTCTATTCTGTGACACTCTATTCAACAATGGCTTACCAGTTGCAACTACAGACTTCTTCACAGCACCGTTATCGTCACACAATTCGGAGTCAGGCCTGGAGTTTACATTTAGCTTATCACTGAACTTGCTCACTGGTTCACAGTTCACTTCTGTATGCACCTCTTGCAAACGTGTAAAACACAACCGTGTTTGTCTTGCAGCTTGCAACTTATCTGTTGAGGATGTACTACGAAACCTGTTACACTCACTAGGTCCATATGCATTACTATACATCGTGGAGCCTTCTCGATATCCACCTCTCTGTGGCCCTTTCGAAATCAATGATTGCGTTTTACCCTCGTACTGCTCTATTCTAGGGGTGAGATGTAATATACTGGCGAACTTGCTCATCGATTCATTGACACTAGTATTTACCAGTTTCAGGATATCATCAAACTTTGGCTCGATACCCTCATCCTCCATACGGGAGCTTATCTTCACCCACTTCCTTTGCAGTCGAGTAGGTAGGCGTCTTGCTATTGCTTCTAGTATAAAACTCGAGTTGAGGTCACTCATGCGGTTCATCGAAATCAATGCATTCTTGTTAATCAGCAAATTATCTAAAAACTCAGTGAGTGCCTTGGAGTCATCCTGTAATTGACCACCATTACCCTTAACAGCTTCGAATAATTTCTCTACAATCATCGAAGGTCTTCCAAACCTTTGACTTAGTAAGCTCATAGCTTTGTAGTAGCCCTGTCAATGGAGTTGAAGATTGAACGATAAATTCATAGTTGTTTGCTCAAAATCAAGTTCCCTATATTTTCGCGGAGACATCCGTACACCAGTCATCGTCTCATCGGTCGCTGTTCAGAAAGAAGTCAGGAGACAACCGTCAGAAGTAATATTGTGAGTTATTATTGTAATATTTGTTCACAGACCTTAGTGGAATTATTTTTTATATGTTGGTGTTACAATAAAGAATCCCCGATTCGCCAATTGGTGTTTTGGTTTTTGCGTCCGTTATTACTAAGCGTTTCTGAGAAACTTCAAAGAACAGCGTGAGCCCGAGTGCAGCAAGAGCTGGGCATTAACGGTTATCGAGACTTGACTGACAAGCCCTCTTTTGACTTCATAAACTTACAGCACTGTATATGTCTTACAGCAATTCCAGTGTAATACCTCATCAAACACATTAACTTCAATTCATCACTTAATAGTAAACTACTCAGCATGATCTCAAACTCCTTTTCAAATTGTAAATAGTCAGCTGGGTTTCCATCAAAACACCGTGGTTCAAATTTAGGGAGTCTGATGTTCCTATTATCCCTGAACGGCGAAACAGTAACATCAACCACATCATGCTTAACATCAGACACATCGTTACAATTAACAGACAAGTCACCATGACTTACTTTCCTGATTGCATCCAAGACGCTCTGTCCCTTCTTTAACCCAGGCATTGTTGAACTTGACCCGATTTCAAAAACGTTCCAGATATTGCTTGTTCAAAGAGGACTTGACCGGCACCAGGAAAGATGAACGGTGACTATCCGAATTCGTGCCAGCTCTCCATTACCGTTTGAAAACTGACGTTGTACTGTCAGAAACTGTCAGCCGCGTCTTGTAAACCGTTAATGCCCAGCTTTTGCTACGCTGGGACCTACGCTGTTCCTTGAAGTTTCTCAGAAACGCTTAGTAATAATGGACGCAAAAACCAAAACACCAATTGGCGAATCGGGGATTCTTTATTGTAACACCAACATATAAAAAATAATTCCACTAAGGTCTGTGAACAAATATTACAATAATAACTCACAATATTACTTCTGACGGTTGTCTCCTGACTTCTTTCTGAACAGCGACCGATGAGACGGTGACTGGTGTATTGATGCCTCCGCGAAAATTGGGGAAGTTGGTTTTGAGCAAACAACTATGAATTGATCGTTCAATCTTGAACTACACTGACAGTAAGGGAATGGGCACACGAGTGCTTAGCTTGCTAAAAGTGCAAGTTAGTGAGGCACCAAAAGCCCCTTTGGCAGCTTTCTTCTCCTTGATGCTCGTTTAGAACACGTTCATGTAGATCTGTTTGGCCCTCTTCTGGAATCCCATGGATAAACTATTATTTACCTGCATCGATTATTTCACACGATGGCTTGAAGCAGTACCCCTCAAGGATGTATCTGCTTAAACAGTCGCACGCAATTTTGTCGAACGATGGATCGCGAAGTTTGGATGCCCATCTTCCATAACAACTGATCGCGGTCGGCAATTCGAAAGCGGCTCATTCTTCATCCTGACCAAAATCATAGGTTGCATGCATTTAGAACAATGGCCTGCCATCCTCGAGCTAATGGAATGGTTGAACGTCTAAACGGACAGTTGAAAGCTGGTTTGTCAGCTGCAAACAATACCCATCGGACTGAATCACTTCCAATAGTTCTCCTAGGGATACGAAACGACTTGAAGTCCGAACCTGGTTGTACTACTGCCGAGCTAGTACATGGCACAACGCTACGATTGCCAGGTGAATATTTTTCCTCCTCGAGCTTCTCACCTGCGGTGGACCACGCCTCATATGTCATACAAACGCAATTCGTTCAATTAAACCTTCTCCCTTTAGACCACAGTCCATATTCGTTTTTGTTCACCCACGTTTGAAAACTTCTTCACGTGTATTTGTTCGTCGAGACTCTGTGCGTTGACCTCTGGAACTTCCATACAGCGGACCATACAAAGTAATTAAATGTATGGATAAATTCTTTGTCTTAGACGAAAAAGGCCACAAAGACACCGCCAGCATCGACCGTCTGAAACCAGCTTACTTGGAAGGCAATCCTATTTGCCTAGAGCTGAGCGTACTAGCAATCCACAAGTAATCGAATATCCTTTAGTCCTTGAAGAACTCACTAACGCGGCGAAAGCTACTGAACCTTCTGTCGAGCCCTCTAAGAAAATGAGTTCTGGAAGCAACGTAAGATTTCAAGAATATTTGCAATAAAAAGTGTTCTCTGAGCAAGTTGGTTTAGTTGCGGAGATTTCGTCGTCTTTCTGGACGATATCTTCAGCGCAGTATTTGGGATAAAGTGAAATGATTTAAATTTCTTCACGAGTGATATAATTGCGTCTCCCGGTAACCATCTTTAGATGTGTATTGACCGTTTTCCTTTGATTGAGATTTTAACGGTCAATACACATCTAAAGATGGTTACCGGGAGACGCAATTATATCACTCGTGAAGAAATTTAAATCATTTCAATTTATCCCAAATACTGCGCTGAAGATATCGTCCAGAAAGACGACGAAATCTCCGAAACTAAACCAACTTGCTCAGAGAAAACTATTAATTGCAAATCATCCACCTGAGTTACAAATCTTTTCTATTATTCCAAGAATATTTTCACACCTATATCACTCAACTAAATAGTGCGATTCACCCAACTCACTCGTTTGTGGTATTAATTTTCTTTTTCTTTTCAGACACATCAACTTTTTATATGTCATCACTAAACACAAGTAAAAAAGCTTTTTTTCCTATGACAGTGCATTTTACATGCACTAAAAAATATTAGATATATATTTCTTCGATGTCCTAAACTTTGCATTATTTTACTGTACGGTAGATGCACAGCATTCTTTTTAAACGCTGATTTGGTACTTTTTCCTTAACAGGGTTCTTAGCATTATCGTTTTCTTTTCCAGGTTCGAGGGGCACTGGACAAGGTACAAACGAAGCACGAGATCCAATGGACAAACATCAAGGAAACGATGTACAATCAGCTTATTAGCATAGGTAGACGGATCACTAGGCAATTCACCAAGCCGTTCGGAGGAGTTCTTTCACCCGCAAGGGAACCATCGAGCTTTTTTACTCCTGGCTGGTTCTGTCTTAGGGTCCCCATAACACCACCGCAATTCTCCACTTATTAGTGATATTGCTAGCTCATCTGGTGAATAACGCATCACCGATATTATAAAATCTGCTAACAAGTTCAAAGTCGGTCTCATAAACAACTGGAAATATCACAAATATGGTGTACTTACAGGTGAATTTAATGTTTACTAGACTTTGAAACACTTTATGAATCATTTACTGATAAGTATTGTTTATTCTGCATCTCCTATGTATCACGTCAGCACCTGTACAGAAATGCTACTCACCTTCCCCAACTAACGCAATCATTTACAATTCCCGCGTGAAATAGACACGTATATTTTTCTCAATCACCGTTTAGATTAGACGCTATATCTATTTCCTTATTTGTACACTTCATTTTAAATGTTTATCTCACAATTACCAATATTCAAATTATTTCTAAATTAACAAATCATATTATATATTCTTAAGTTTTCGTAAGTGTACATATGTTCATGCCTGTAGAAATGGCTGGTTTCTGTTATAGAAATAAAATATCATTATTATTATTAAGTGAGTTGTAGCGGTAAATAATTCCTTAAAATTATTGACCCTAGCAATCATCAGTGAACATTTAATGCCGACCCTCACTGTTTAAGCCGACTTGTTTAGCTGAAGGCTTCCGGTCAGGCATCCCCAGCATTTGGTAGTCCGTCGTGTCACGTTCGTGCACGATCACTAGCCAGTTTAGCTTCCGCTTCAGTCCACGATTTGGTCCCGAAATATATCTCGTAATTTGGACGATGAAATACTGTCTTCTGCGTTGCCTTCGGTCCACGAGAAACCCATATTGTAGAAGTTGTTGGTATAAGATCTTGCGTTAGTTTACTCCGTACAATTCTCGAAGGTCAATACCGTCAGCCTCTAAAGGTTTTGCAAAACAAAACCTTGTGTTAGTTAATAAAGTTGCCAATTTAGGTGAACAGTGAACGTTTGTTTTTGGAACTGGTAGCCGTTGGTGAGCAACTCGAGGGCGCGAATGGTGCGATAGTATACATTTTCGACGAGGACGACGAAAAATGAATAAAAGTAATTCATAATTTTGCAGAAAATATTTGTTTATAGACTTTTACTGTTCTCCGCTCTAATTACCAAACAATATAACTTCCTTCTTACACCGCTGGTGTTTTGCAGTTAAAGTCGAAGAAAATACACAGTATTTATCGGTGCGGAGTGTCTTCGTAACAATATGAACTAAGGGATACGTTCCTTAACAAAAGTTGTTTTCACTGGCGCCGATACGTTTGCTCTTTTTAATCTGTCGTTTCTATTCAACCCTCATCTTTTCCTTTGTAACTATTCTTTCTTCCTTACAATTCCGCTCACTGTAATTCCGCCCAATTCATTTTTCGCTTTTCTGTATCTTTGGGTGGTTTTTGGTATGTGAAATACTGAACTTCTGCACCTATGTGCTGAGTTATTAATTCAAACTCAGCTTTTCTCATTGCGACTGCTCAGTTTAATACATCAGTGAAGTGTTAATTGGATTATACACTTAGCAACATAGTTCTTTAAGCACTCGAGTGCTCGTTTTCCCAGTCCCTTGACTTGTCTAGATCAAGTGCGCTGAAGAAGAATCGGTAATACGTCAGTCACGCACATGAGAAATAGCAAGAATTGAAATAAATGAGACGAGTGATTGTCGTTTTATTATCCTTGTTTTAGGCTACATTTAGATGCCAATATTATGCATTACGACACATATCCTAATTGTTTCACTTTTGTCTTCATGGTACACTCAGCTTTTTCAGGCATCCCTTAAGATATCGCCATACACATTGACTGGAAGTCACATTTCAATGCATCTAACTCCCACAAAGTTGTTGATATTACAGTAGTAGGTAATATTCCAAAATTATAAGCCACAGTATTCATCAATGAACATCAGATGCTGACTCTCACTTTTTTAGTCGATTTGTTTAGCTAAAGGCTCACGATCAAGCATCCACACCGTCGTTTTACTTTTGTGTACGATCCCTAGCTAGTCGGGCGATTAACTTCGCACTACGATTTGGTCCCAAAGTATACTTTGTAATTTGGACGATCAACCCGATGATTTACTGAGTCTTTGGTCTATTTGGAAGGAATACTATGGAAGTTGTGGGTATGAGACTTCCTAACAAGCCTGTTACTTCATAGACCCTACAATAATTCGCCAAATATTTAACAGGTCAGCATATCCAAAAGGTTCTAATCTTTCAAGTCAATTATCTCTGAAATGTCGCTCATATAGTTCACAGCAATCCTTTTGTCAGCCAACTCTCATAAACTGTCAATGTCCAGCTCTTACTACGCTGGACCTCACGCTGTCCCTCGAAGACTTTCAGAAACACTTTGTGTTAAACAACGCAAAAAACCAGAACACTGATTGGCGAATCGAGAATCCTTTATTCTTACGCCAATATGTAACCAACAGTAAGGTTATTAAACACAAGGTCTAAGAATAAATGTTATAACAATAAATCACGATAATACTTCTGATAGTTTTCTGTCTTCCACTGAACAGCGAACGATGGGACGATGACTGGTGGTTCGATGACTCCCGAGAAAAATATGGAGGATTTCGGTTTTATAATAATAACAGCTCTATTCTACACAGTATTTTTGGTACAGGTATGGAATTTTCAGCGTGCATTACAACATATTGCATCTAATTACCTCATAAATTTTATAAGATTTTCAAAATAAATAAATAACCAACACCAAAATTATAAAAGATAAACTTTATTAGAACAGCGTAGTGTTTTCATTTCAAACAGTGCACCACAAGATATGAAACATGAAGTTGATATGTGACAGAAGATGAAAACAACAGTGGAATAGTAACGAGGAAAGGAAAACAAAAACTGATGGACTATTTGTTGGAGTGCCGCAGTAAGCTTATCCCGTTATACTTAACGGATTTCTCATCTCATAACAGCTGTTACAGAATCGGTATTGTGGAGTTTCGTGTTTGGTAGCCCTGGCATATAGCCTCCTATAGCTGCTTCTAGTTCTACCAAATGAAATACAAGGAGACAGCTGCGTATAGATAGGATGCTCGGGCTCTGACAATATTGTATTCGCTTGTTTCTCACATGACGTATTATGTCTATCCACAACAGTGTTAACAAGTTGGTTTAATGATATCCCACTTGCCCTACCAACGGCTTCTAGCGCCCTTCTCAGCAAAGCATAGTCTTTCTTAAGTACTGAAATGAATACCTGACACTTAGACGGATTCAGCTTAAGACCGTTTGAAGAGGACCACTAACTAATTTGCGACAGAAAGTTATTTGATTTGAAACAGTCTGACTGAGGGTTGACAGGCATAGAAACCGAGAGGTCATCAGCATACTTAACAAAAGTGGCTAAATCAGAAAGCGGTAAGTCATGTAAGAAAAACGAAACAGAAAAAGAGGAAGACCAGCACCTTGAGGAACACCAGCTAAAGTAAGTGAGGTAGTGGAGGACTTTTCCTATCAGAAAAATAGGAATGCAACCACTTATTTGTCCAGCTCTCAGTCTGTCTTGAAGCAAGCTTACTTAGCAAGAGAGACCTAGGTACAGAGTCAAATGCAGATGTGTAATCAAAGAAGGCACAGCAAACGAATTCAGCTCCTTTATCTGAACTAGAGATCATACTATGATGTAGAACAACAGCAGCATCTAACGTACACCTACTATGTTTATGAGCAAACTTGTTGGGGTCGTTGAAAGGCTTCAAAGAGGTTTCAAGATTAAGTAAAATAAGCCTTTCCATAACTTTCAAAAAAGGTGAAGTAATAGCAATGGACCAAAACTTAACATTAGGTCCACTTGTTGATTTAGGCACTGGAACGATCTTGATATTTTTCCATGATTCAGGTATAATACTTTTGGAAAACGATTCGTTGAAAATGTCAGTTAATGGTGAATACAAGAAGTCAACACACTTCTCAAGGGTAACAGCAGGAACACCATCAGGACCAAGGGACCGAGTAGGTTTGAGAGACTGAACACACTTGAGGACATCATTCGTATTAAAGCATGAGAAGCAGTCATTATTTACACTATTTGAGTCAAGAATCATAATATCTCCTGGGATACATGTGAGGGATTTATTAAGCATGTCAACATCTACAGAAATATCATTCATTATTTGCTTACCACCTGTGATTTCTTTTAATAACTTCCACATATTAGATGGGGATTTACATGAAAGAAACTTCTGGTTATAGAGAGTATTCAATCTTTGTAATTCAAGCCTAATCAAAGTGTCCATTCTCTTAACACAAGATTTGTTTTTCATTTTAAGCAACCTTTCTTTTTCACGGCGGAGCTTTTTGAGTTGAGAAGCGGAGAAGCGACCGAATTTTAAGAAGATTGTCTCTTTTGGACAACAAACATCAAGACAGAAATTGAGATAATGTATTATATTGGTAATTGAGTTATCAAGAGCGTGTTCAGTAAATAAGTCCCAGTTTGTGTCTTTTAACATGAACCTTAGATTCAGTATGTTGTCATGGGAATAACATCTGTGTTGTGTTTTCTTTCCAAGGTGTGAGAAGACCCTTTTGTGCTGCCTTCCATATACTTTGGGCAATATTCTCATGATACAGTGATCTAGATTTAGTAGTGGAGCTCTTTTTCGAGCTTCAAATATCCCTGCGTCATTTGTAAACGCAAGATCAATAGTGTTATCCATTCTGGTCGGGAAGTTGACAATGTTACCGTGTCCAAGTGAAATTAGGAAGCTGTGATCACTAGAATTGAAATCTCCGAGGGAGGTGGCAGCAAAGGAGGTAAATTCACCCGCAAATAGAGACAATTCTGTGGAATTGCATCCAGGAGCAATATAAATGCTCGAGATGTAAATGTAGTTGTGTTTTGGCAAATGTTTAGGTCGACACTTAACGGTGAGATAGTCAATATTATCACAAAAGAATTTGAAACGTACATTATTAGACGTACACCATTGTGAACTGATGAAGATGGCGACACCGCCACCGTGTTTCTTTCTGGAACTACACGGATCTTGTCTGAACAGTTTGAAATCATTTAGATATACTAGATTGTCATCACATAGATCATGTAACCATGTTTCTTGAAGTGATATAATCCCAGTATTACGATATATAATAGAAGACACCAGCGATTGAAGACGGTTAATTTTAGCAGACAGAGAGCAACAATCGGCACTCATAATTGCGGGAACAGTCATGAATTGATTAGGGGTATTTTTAAAGCTCTCTGCCGGCCGGCACGATGCTTTTTCTTGTCTTTTTTGTGGAGTTACAGATCAGTAGGTTTTAAGGATATTGGATAGTCACGAGAATAAATAATCTGATTAGAGGTCATATTTGAATAAGATTTGGTGATTAAAATCAATTAGAAATGAGAAATTAGATCCAATATGATTTGTAATGTTTAAAGCAATTAGTAGCCCAAGATCTAAGCAGGTCGCCAAGGTCACTAGCTTAAAAGACAAAGGCGAGGCAACAAATCGTTTGAGCAAACAACCGTGAATTGATCGTTCAGTCTCCAACTATATTTACACCTTTTATTTGATTATTATAATACTCTATTTTCTATGAATAATGTACCTGACTCACTCTGGGTTGTCTTACATGGAGATAAGTACAAACTTCTCATAGGCTGTGTTTATCGAGCACCAAGCGCAACAAAAGAAACTGATGCGTTATTAGCTAAATCTTCTGCACACGCCTCCTTGTTTAGTGCTAATTACAAAATAATTGCAGGCGACTTCAATCTTCCAGAAGTCAATTGGTTAAATAGTTACTTGCTACTATCGACTGTTATGGATGGCAACAACACGTCCAGACACCTACTCGTGGTGACAACATATTGGACCTTGTTTTTTGTCATGACACAATCCCAGTCTCCACCTATGTTGGTAATAGATTTTCCAGTAGTGACCATAGAATGGTACTCTGCTCTCTGCCTTTCTCACCACTAAATACAGGAAACAAACAAGATTCAGGAAGCACAATATGTCGTAGTTACAAATATACAGACTGGGGATTAGTCCAAGAACTTATTCGACTCTGTCAATGGGATGACTATTTTACCACTGACTCCCTGGAGGCCGTAGTAACCCTGTTTTACAGGAATGTTACCCTTTGTCTAGATACAGTTGCTCCAAAGAAAATAGTGAAATTAAGTAGACACCGAACTGAATATATTCCAAGGGCACACCGTAATAAGTTAAGGAAGCTGAAGAAACAGTACTATTCCACTAAGGATATCACTACTGCTCTCAATCCACGAGTCTCTTGAATCTATCAAGCGCCTACGCTCTCAAAAGGACCTCGACGAAGAGTTAACGGCACTTGAAAGTACCTCCAAAGTTTATAACTTAACGGCACTTCTTAAAAAACGAATGCAGTCGGCGAGGGAAATCCCCTACTTACTTCACGACAAAGTAATCTACAATGAACCTGCCACTATCTGTGAACTTTTCAGTGATTGGTTTGCAAACTTTAGTTTAGAAACACATATGCCTGGTGAAACCGCCCCCTTACTAGCTCTTCCCTTGAAAGCATTGTGTTCACTAATCAATAATAGTACAAGCAATTAAAAGCCTTAAACCTTCCACTAGTACGGGACCGGATGGCCTCGCTTCGATAATTTTCAAAAACAGTGGGTGTGATATACCCCTGTTACTTCTTAAATTCTTCTCAATATCTATGGACACTGGCACTTACCCTAGTGAGTGGAAAACTAGCTTCATAATTCCACATTACAAATCTGGTGATAAGGCAAACGTCCGCAATTACAGACCCATAAATATAACCCCAGTTATCTCACGAATCATGGAGAAAGTTGTCAAAGATCAATTGTCAGACTACCTAATTAGGGAAGATCTTGTTACAAGGTCTCAACACGGATTTCTCAAAAATAGATCCTGCGTTACTTGCCACTTCGACTTTTTCAACTGCATCACTAGTAGTCGCGAAGCACGTAAGCTAGTCGTTGTTCTCTACTTCGATATATCTAGGGCATTTGACATGGTATCTCACAGTATTCTCTTTGAGAAGCTGTACTCTTGTGGAATTCGCAACCCATTACTGAACTGGTTAAAATCATTTCTAAGCAACAGGGTACAAATAACCAAAGTTGGATCTGTATTGTCTCATCCTAGGCAGATCTCAAGTGGGGTCGTGCAAGGTAGTGTCCTAGGTCCACTTTTATTCACAGTCTACATTAACAGCATTTGCAAGTGCTTCACCTCAGGTAAACCATTCCTATATGCTGACGACCTCAAAGTCGTCTACTCCTGCTACACTCATGAATTAAGCGATATGGTTACTAAAATACATCTTGAACTAAGTAGCCTCGCAACATGGTGTGCTGAATCCTGTCTAAACTTTAACATTGACAAATGCGGCTGGATTTGTATCGGCAACAGTAACCTTGATCTAACTCTTGAAATAAATGGGCGAAAACTAGCTAAGCTCAACTCAGTCGTAGATCTCGGTATTAGATACTCTAGTAACCTAACGTTCGCTGAACAGACTGATTATGCCAGACGTAAAACACGAAGGCTGATAGGATGCATAACACGCAATTTCTTTTGTTGTGAAACTAGGGTTTTATTATACAAAGTATGTGTCCGACCTATCTTAGAATACTGCCCGTTTATTCTTAGCGGACTCAGACAAAATGACAAGCTTAAATTAGAGGGAGTGCAACGGCAGTTTACCTCAAGAACTCTTGGTTTAGAAAGTGGTCTGGAATACCATGAGCGATGCGAAAGGCTAAGATTAGAACCCCTCTGGAAAAGACGCCTTAAGCTAAACCTTATCTTTTACTACAAGCTAACTAATCTTCTCTTGCATTCCTCCGAGCCAATAACTAAACCTACCGCTGTCATCAGTTACAATCTTAGAAATCATCACAACCTAGCTGCTATAGAGCACTGTCAGACTTACGTGCGGTACAACTTCTTCTTAAATAAGTTTTCAGTCATTTGGAATAGACTACCAGCTAATGTGCGCGATGCAAACACACTTCCAGTGTTCATCTCCTCAGTCACCAGACTGCTCAAAGATGACAATGCACTTATACGTGGCAGCCTGTAGACGGCCGTAGGTCATTTGATCAGCTGATGGATATTGGCGTCACTTTTGGAAAATACGTCAAGGTTAGGTCATTTTTCGTTGCTTTACACACTTTTTTACATATATTCCAGCTAAAAGTTGATGAAATACGGCGTATTTAGCAGAAATAAGCAATGGTGGTGCCCTTATCCGGCCGTAGTTTACAGGCAGTTTGCAGTTTGTTGGAAAAACGTACTTTTCGATCAGAGTATGTCAAATTACTTGAAGACACATGTTATAACGACCATTTCGTGAATTTGGTTTGCATTTTAATGGATTACACATGGACATGATGGGTGGGCTAGCTCGTTTCGGTAATTATGTCATTTACTTCGTTTTGTAATTTTCGTAATGCTGACAAAGCTCCTCCATATGTATTTCTTTGAGAAAAATCTGCAGAAATACTTAGAAATTATATACGCAAAGTATTTCCTTTTTTATGGCATAAACTTGATGTTTGCAGGCAGATGCAATTGTTGTCGATATTGTCTTACATGTTAATTCATTAATAAATGTATTCCTCGTTATTCGTTTGTTTGTTCTACTTGATAATACTGATTTCTAGCTTTTGCGTAAGTTGTTAGGTACGGAATTTATGACGTTATCTTAAAAATGCCAAGTAAAATTAGATAATCGGAGAGGCTTATTGATAAAACGATTATGTGGCAACATAATGAATTTACTGCGTCCACAGTTAAAAGAAAACATTGAGATTACAAGCGCTTGGAGTTATATATCGTCATAGTAGGAACCTATTAACGGACTTTGGATTCATAGTCACACAAGGTGAAAAGTAAATTCACCTGAGATAGTATGCTTGCGATTTCTACTTATTGTACTAAACGAAGATGGTAGTAATTGTAACTATATTAATCGACAATGTGTAACTGAAAGCAACTACGGTTACTGTAAGAATAGTAAAATAATGCCAAGGTTTCACGAAGATAGAGGCTAGTACGTTGAAATCTATTCGTTTAACCGTTTCAACAACAATTTCCGTAAGTTAGAATGAAGAAGATTTTTTAATGGGAAATTTATTTACAGTTATCTTTAAAAATATGTACATAGACCAGTCCGAGTCTGACGGTGTAGATGCCTGATCATCCGAATGTCCACCAGCTTCAAGCAGATAATTGTATACGTAAAGAAACGCACTTCTACATATCCTAGGATGCGTCTGTATAAGGTTTCTCATTTGATATATGATTCCTTATATAAGCATTTCCACGTCCAATTCCACTGCTGTTGTGGACTGCGATTGGATGATAGTGTGGTTGTAATATCGTAACCACCTAGTACCGTGTCTAAATACATCTATTACAAAATAACTGCAGGCCTATATGAACTTACCCAGATGTGAATATAGATGACATTTGGTATGTACAAGATGAGGGCATGGTAAAAGCATATTTATGTTTTAGAAACATATGCAGCTACGGTCATGTTTGTCCACAACGAAGTACCTTTCACCTCCTTCGAATACCACGTATGCTTCTGTGCTATCATTTACTTTCATTTCCGGATGCCTCCTGATGCTTTTGTAAAGCGAGTAGGTCGCATAGCTTGTAAGCTGCCTCAAAATGCCTGAAAGGCCTTCCTCCACCTGAAAAATCTTCAAGTTGCAACTATTGGACTTACGTTAAAATGAATGTAGTAATGCAGGTTTTGATTTCCTTCAATAGCTTTTCTTCTCGATGACTCTATGGAACACTTCCATATCTCACGAATGCTCAGTTCTATCGGAAAGCACTTGCTTAGATGTGTCTTCAGGTGTTTATGGCAGGATTCAACTCTGTCATTCGTTTTGTTGCCAAGACTCACAACATCTTTTATATAACAGGCTGCCCACATATCACGACAACTCCATAAGTTGTTATTTATGTAAGTTATGGCTGCAGGAAACTTCAAACCCATTAAATTCATTGACTCACTAAACCTAGAGAAGTATTAACACAATCACTTAATTACCTGCTGTTATTCGTTGTGTACACCATCTCTTTAAACATCTTTTTACAATTAGGATCACGGAACTTAAGGACGTTAGGTAAGTAGTAATGTCGCTTACTTTGTTATTGAAGGTCCGGATGACGTGAAATGCACATAATATGATGGAGCAAGCAGGGAACTCATTACGAATTGCACGTTGCTCTGCAGCACTGTTGTCAATTACAAACGTGACATTTTGCGATGTATCACCCATGATATTCTTAAAGGACTGTAATACTGCTTCAACGTCAACAAGTCTTTCACGATGAGTTGTGCTGTACATGACTGGATAACTTCTATTCATACCATATGTAACGACCAGTTGATATAGAGGATGACTGCAAGAGATTCGTTTAACATTAAAATATTACCCTTCTCTATTCGTATTGTAGGTTGAATCCATGCCCACAACCTCTGGAAATTTCTTATACAAAATCATCATTTCCCTGATTGCGAAACTAAACTTTTCCAGACGTCATCGACTGTCCAGTACGCACCATACTGAACCTGTGACACGAATTTCACGGATCAGTGTGTCAGTGTCTCGCATTCCTATAGAGACTGTTAACTCAATATAGTAATAATATATATTTCACATAAGTTAAGCATTTACATGATTCACATACCGTTTGTACAGGCATGATCATATTAGACAAGTGCAGTCTGGAACTGAACACTGTTTTATGAAATTAAAAATTGGAAAATGACCTCTAGAAACTTTATAAGAACAGAATATAAGATTTTGGTTTAAGTCTAAATTATAATATTTAATATACTCATAGTGAGTCAGATTCATGCGGGAATTATGAAATCTTGCGTTAATGAAAGGTAAGAAGAGAGGTGATATACAGGTGCTAGAGTAAGCCACACTGGATCCAGACCGTTATCATTATCATTTTATCAATCAATAAGGGTTCGAAAGTTTATAAAAAACCACAGTATGATAACTTACTAGGGTAGACTAGTTCTCGAAAATTCCGATAATCATCGTAAGTCATCAGCTTTCCAAACTCAACATCAATCATATTTATAACTTGAGCAGGGGGACGTTTCTCTCTACAAGAGGTAATATTTTAGATTTTTCTTCTAAACTAAGTCTCCGAACTGTCGGCTCAACAGAAAATGGCAGTTCTCTTGACAACGCATGGCTGTGTCGAGTATTGACAGGTTCGACCGCTTTATATGGTCCAAATTCCAGCTTAAATCTGAAACTTGATGGACACCCTATGTACTTAGATCTTAAATTTAAGGCTTAGGTACTTTACAGTACTCACTGTGATATTCTCAGGTGCCTGCTTTCTGATCGTCGACGTCGACCAACATGACATGAAAATGAAACATACAAGTACTTATAATCTGGATCAACCTCGTTATTTTCATCACGACGAACCCGGCAGTCACGTATTTTATACAAGCTGCCGGTTCGCTACAATTAATAATGACAAGCAGTTATAACAACTTGCATGAACCCATCACCTCTTGAAAACGACGTATACATTCTTCACACTCCTTCCAAGTCCTTAGAATTCGGTAGCGAACTAATTCATTAAATTCAGTGGTTAAATCAACTGATATTTCATTAATTCCCTCTACCATGACCATATGCATTACCAATAATCCTAAAGAACAATTGAAATCACCTTAAAAGGTAGAAACAAAACAAAACAGCCAATAATGTTTGCAAATACCGCCACTCAGTCTTGTTAGGTGACAGACCAATCACAAGCTAGAAAATCACTTGTTTATCTCACTCGCGGGCACTCAAAATTATGGCCGTCTACAGGCTGCCCTTATACGTCTGACTCTCACACCTTCTTTTTCACCCTACATAGATATTTTAAGTTCTTTAAACGTGTAGTTACAACAAACTACAATTATAAATTTTAATATTATTGGAACTAGATGATAAACATTTCTACACAGGACAGTAATATTAGTTCACACATAATATAAAAGTTAGCATTACGGGACTAGTTAGTTAGTGAACAAAAATAACTATAGTTACTAGACAGAATATATGTGTATATATTTATTAATCACTCCTTCAGGACACCTCTTGCTTTCTTTTGTTTTGCTGTTGTTTATCTTCTTTTTCTCTCACCATTTAGCTTCCATTTGACTTTTTGAAAGAGAATGAAGAATGTGGATGTTTGACCATTTACAATGACAAATGATCTGCAAACATTATTGGTCCCATATCTTTCAGTTGCCTAGTTAATAACGAATTAACTTTCCCCACGACGCAACCTGGATTACATTTGTGGAATATACTCTTATACCAATGGAAAAGTATCAATTTGTAATACAACTTCACGATTGTAACTTATAACATAACTGATCGTATCTGTAAAAATAGCTTTCTTATTACCCAATTTGGATATAAATCAAAAATGAGATTCGGACTTGTACACACCTAAGTTATATTGTGGAATTACTTCAAGCTTTATTTTTTGCAAAGTATTTGTAATCCATCCAAAACATACTTGGGTTATTTTTGTTAATGCAAAGTCAATATTCCCATATTTCTTGATGTGCTCCATTGAATGACTGGTTATCATATTGTTCCCACAAACCAAAGACAGAAACGTCAGCAACCATGTAATTTAACCATAAACCAAATTTATGAAATTTAAATAAAGCTTATCCATTCCTGTACATTTGGTGTGTCCTACATAGGCAGAAAAAAATGTGTATTTTATTAAAACATTATTATTAAGTATGATTGCTAATCGTATATGTAATTTATCATATTGATGATGCCTGTAAACTGGCGTCCCTCATGTGCAAAATGATAATATATTATTATTATTTAAAATTTTAAACATTAGTCATGCCGGTAACCACACGTGTTGCCTCCCTTTCAACCCTTTCAAGAATGTTTAAGTCCCCTTTAAAACAAGTACTGTCTGCCTGGATACAGTTTTCTATTCATGGCTTCACCAGAGATGTAAGTAAGGAGGTGAACATATCTCTGGTGATTCCAGTAAAGGCTCTGCGAATTGTCCATAAGGGCCTGAACCTACAACAACCGCGCGACAGTGTGCTATAGTTTTTAAGTCATGCCTAACTATGACCCCTGAGTCCGAGTGAGTCTGAATTGATGGATGTGTTACTCCCTCTAGTTTGTAGGACCTGATGTTGCTTGCCCGATACACTTGGATGCACATTTTGCGACACTGATCGAGAGCATCCATTCAATGGACCACTCTAACAACTTGTTGAGATCCTCTTGCAATGTGGACTTATCACTCTTCCCCTTCAATTCTCTCCAAGTTTTCAAGTCATCCGCGCGCAGGACCATGGGGAACCGGTGAGCAGAGATAATTCAGTGATATACAAAATAAATAGGAGAGGTCCGAGTACCGTGCCTTGTTGTGCTCCGCTACGTACTGCTGTTCAAAGGGAGAGTTTCGAGTTGATCCTAGCCCTCTGTCTCCTATCTATAAGGAATTCCTTGAGCCAGTTTAGAAATCTGCCTTTGATACCAAGACTTTCCAACTTCGTCAGTAGTCTTTTGTGAGGTACTTTATCAAAGGCTTTGCTGAAGTCTATGAACACGACGTCAACGGGTCTTCTGTTGTCCCTTGATTTGACCCAGCTTTGTCTTACAGTGAGGAGGTTTGACAGACATGGGAGGTTTCTTCGGAAGCCATGCTGTGCTCTGGATAACAAGCTGCTGTTTTCCAGAAATGACATGATGCTTTTCTTGGTGATTCTTTCCAGTGTCTTGATTAAAGTGCTGGTGAGACTCGTAGGCCTGTAATTTGAAGGGATTTGTCTTGATCCTCCTTTGTGGGTATGGGCTACTATGGTCTCTTTCCAGTCACGCGGTAGCACTTTATTTAGGAGAGGAAGCTTGAAGATTGTGGTCAAAGGACCGGCTATGTGAGCTGACAGCTCCCTGAGAGGCCTTGGATCAAGATTATCAGGACACATTGATTTCTCTGTATCCAGTTTAATTAGAGCGACTTTATTGCATATCCCCTCAGTGACGCTTGTTGCTATGTTGCTATTGGATTCAAGTGGCCTTGGTTTTGGGGGAAGATTTAACTGATGTAATATTGCGATTTCGTAGACATAACTCAGGCTCATAGGTGAAAAAATCCTGGAATAAGGACAAGTTGTTCAGAAGGTAAGGAGGACATTATTTTTCAGTTTATTTGTATATATACTATTGTGTATCGAGCTGCGTTGAGTTCTTAGTGCAACTGTATGTAACTGCATTTACATAAAGTAAAACATTACGAATGTTCCTGTTTTTAAAATAAAAAACATAATTCTTTTCGTTAAGTGTAGTAATGAAGAATGGAATTTTTTCCACGTCAGTGGTATTTAATTGAAGAATTAATCTCTGTAGGCCCTTGAAGGAATAAATTCGGCACGGAGAACTCCTGTGGAAACCGAAAGCACTTTTAGTTTACTAAATCTTACTGACTTCCTGCATAAATTTGATCTGTCAAGTGTTTATGTAAAGTCTGCTGGTGTATTCAGTAAAGTAAAAGTTGTAGTGCATAACTCCTAGACTTGTTGTAGTCATTGCTATTCCCAGGATACTACTTACTCGTTTTATGCAGCCGAAATATTCAATTCTCACTTTATTGAGGAAATACTATAGTGCCTGCAAAAGTAGTGCGTCAGTTTACGAGTTTCATCAAGCCAACAGAATGTTTTCTATTCACTGAATACTGTTTGCGAATTATCCGAGAAAACATTTCCGAGTGTGATGTAATACAAGGCTGAATTCTTAAACTGTCATCCTTATAACAGTTCAATTCAATCACACATATAATAATATGATAGTCTGTAATTGACTTCAAAGACTTATCAGGGAATATTCTCATCACCTTACGGTTTGCTGATGATATTGTCCACCTAGACTATGAGAAGTAACCCCTGATGCTGTAAAATATGAAAATAATACTGTGTTTGATTATAGGTGTCCGCGTTCTATCTCATGAGGAAAGCAGTATAATATGGCGAGTGCTGTTGAGGTTACGCATAAATGTTTAGGTGGGGAGGGTTAGTTAGCCTTCAAGGTAGGGAATCTGAATAGGTTGAGATGGCTATAACGCGTGATGGCATACAAAGCCATCGCCTTCCTCCAGGGACAATGCTGACCAGCACATGTTAAGGTTTAAAATGCGTTTGGGTCGGTCAAATGAAAAGGTGATATTGGTTCATAAAATTGTTGACAGTGAGCTGGAAGAAATACCGGAGATGTGACTGCAAATCTTTGGTACTGGTACTGGTGCATTCACTCTGTGTAATCTCACATATCTATTCAACTTATGTTTTTCCTTGTCACTATTTATTTTCCCTCACATTTTCACTCGGTAAACTTCCATTTAGTTTTACGTCTTTACCTTTGTGTGCTACATGAAATGTGGTAAATTAAACAGGTGGACTTCTCTGCAAGGTCATACTGAAAGCTGGTCAGAATGACACAGTCTGGGTATAACTAAATGCGAAACATTGATAAATGATCTCCAAAATTTCAACAAATGATAAGTGTAGTTCATAATCTTACTCTTTGCCAAATGAAAAATTGATACCTTTCGATAATCTCTTCTTCCACCCGGGACTCGTCTCCTACTTTGCAACTGGATTTGTGCTTTGTCACTTTTGTGCTTAGCTTTCGGTCATTCAGCATTTGCCGTTGTTGTTGACTCAGCGCCTAGATGACTTTAGTTGAATAAGGTTTCGATCGTGCAAACTTGGGTCCTGGGCAGTTGATTGGTTGCATTATCATTTCTCAAATGGAATGCAGCATACTGTATATTAGGGTAAATATTCCGCCTCGCTTGCTGAAGCTGTGAACTGCAAGAACTGTGTCGTTCACAAGATGTTTGTATCAAAGAGGGCACTGAAACAGAAACTAAGTCTAACAGAAAATACCTTGGGGTAAATCTATCCTCCGGTCTTTCTCGGTCATTCTATATCTTGTCGATTTCTAAGAAAACCTTCAGTCTAGCTTACCATGTTATGTATTCAAGACAGTCAGGAATCATTCAACCTCTCTTTCTACAACTTGTTAACTCTTGCATTGGTCTTTACTGCTCCCCCTTATTCTTTCCTGAATTACTCAAAAACGACTATGTCGTATTGTGCAAGGTATTAAGGTCGTCATTAGGGCAAGTGGTGTACCATTTGGTCAACTCGTTAATGCATTAGTTAAAAGACATCTAAACTCATGCGAGAAATGGTCTAAATCTATACTGTCTAACCCTCAACATCCCCTCTATTCTCAGCTCTTCCCTTTAATTTCATCTGATGGAACCAGAAGTCGGAATAAAAGATTATGTGATCGTTTTTGGAATTAAGTAATACCAAAAATTGTTGTCGTTTTCATTGTCAGCAGTTCACAGCCTATTGAGTTTACGCAGGTGGAATGCTCATTTCCCACTTTCCTGAGGAGACATCAACTAGGATTCTAGGAAAGTAGTACGTCAGTATGCGAATTTCATGAATCTGTAGACTGCATTCCATTCACTTACTACTGAAACTAAACTATGGGGGAACTAATATTTCAAAGAAGGATGTAGCACAAGGCTCATTTCTACAACTGTCGTCCTTATTTTAGTTCAATTTCATCATAAATGTATTAACAAAATTGTCTGTTACTCGCTTTAGGGATTCACCAGGGAACAGTCTTGCCAACTTAGTGTTGTCCACTTAGGCTGCGATAAGTGACCATTGAAACTGGAAGATATGAAAAGACTACTGGTTTTCCATCGTAGTGTCTGTACCATTTCTTCTGTGTTAAGTAGTCTAATATGGTGAGTAATAGGGGAAGTTTAAGAATAGCGTCCCAAAACCTTCAACGCTCAAATGACCTTGAACGCATGCTAGTCGTTGGCTAACGGTTCCTGTCATTATCATAGCTGAAATATCAACCCTATTCATCAAATAAGGAGCAAGTTTCACCCAGATAACACTTTTAATACTGTTTGGACAATGTGTTAACATCTAGTTAGCGTTAGGATAGGGGTTAAAGCGAGTATTGTGGTTAGGGTTACGGTCATTGTGTGCGTCGGTGGCACAATGGTTAGGGTTAGGGTTACGGTTAGGTTTAGGGTTAAGGTTAGAGCAGCAATTAGGAATAGATTTTTCGTTTATTTCAAGTTCTTTTATTATCCTTATTTCCCTTGTATGTAGTCGCCAATGCTCTTACTGGAACCATAGTAACTAAACCGAGGGCATAGGAGAGGACTACACAGCAAGAGAAGAGAGATGAACCATTCCCAAAACAGTACACCTTCAGTCACTTTGGTGAATACATCTACAGAAACTAGTCCAAATTAGCAACTGATAATCTTCATCGCAACTGGAACGTATTTTTAAGTCATATCAGAGAAATATAATCCGTTTAATGTGTTTTCATGCATTTTCTTGTGAATATAAGTCATTTTTCGTGCAAAAATCCTCATTTTTATGATTGGCTGCCTGAAGGTCACTCGTGCGTTCGCATCACTTGGGAAGCTATAGTTGAAATTTGCCGAGTAATATTGGGGTTAAGCTTAGTGTTAAGTAGAAATGTGATTCCAAAAGTTGTTAAAGACACTGTCAATGTAGTTGAAGATTGAACGATCAATTCTTGGTTGTTTGCTCAAAATCAACTTCCCCAATTTTCGCGGAGGCATCAATATGACAGTCATTGTCTCATCGGTCGCTGTTCAGAAAGAAGTCAGGAGACAACCGTCAGAAGTAATCTTATGATTATTATTGTAATATTTGTTCACAGACCTTAGTGGAATTATTTTTTATATGTTGGTGTTACAATAAAGAATTCTCAAGCGGCCAATCGGTGTTTTGGTTTTTTCGTCCGTTAATGCTAAGCGTTTCTGAGAAAGTGCAAGGAACAGCGTGGGCCCGAGCGTAGCAAGAGCTGGGCATTGACGGTTTATGAGACGTGATTGACAGTTTCTGATGTAGAAACAGATTTGGCGGATTCAGACAGTTGGTGAAAGTTTGGATAGACACCGTTCACCTTTCCTTGTGCCGGTCAAGTCCTCTTTGAACAAGCAATATCTGGAACTTTTTTGGAATTGGGTCAAGTTCAACAATGCCTGGGTCAAAGAAGGGACAGAGCGTCTTGGATGCAAACAGGAAAGTAAGTCATGATGACTTGTCTGCTAATTGTAACGATGTGTCTGATGTTAAGCATGACATGGTTGATGTTACTGTTTCGTCGTTCAGGGATAATAGGAACATCAAACTCCCTAAATTTGAACCACGGTGTTTTGATGGAAACCCAGCTGATTATTTACAATTTGTAAAGGAGTTTGAGATCGTGCTGAGTGGTACTTTATTATATGATGAATTGAAGTTAATGTATTTGATGAGGTATTGCACTGGAGATGCTGCAAGAGCTACACAGTGCTGTACGTTTATGAAGCCAAAAGAGGCCTACGATGAGGCTCTGAGCATATTACGTCAAAGGTTTGGAAGACCTTCGATGATTGCAGGGAAATTATTCGAGGCTGTTAAGGGTAATGGTGGTCAATTACAGGATGACTCCCAGGCACTCACTGAGTTTTTAGATAATTTGCTGATTTACAAGAATGGAATGATTTCGATGAATCGCATGAGTGACCTCAACTCGAGTTTTATACTAGAAACAATAGCAAGACGCCTACCTACTCGACTGCAAAGGAAGTGGGTGAAGATAAGCTCCCGTATGGAGGATGAGGGTATCGAGCCAAAGTTTGATGATATCCTGAAACTAGTAAAAGATAGTGTCAATCAATCTACGAGCAAGTTCGCCAGTATATTACATCTCACCCCTAGAATAGAGCAGTTTGAGAGCAAAATGCAGTCATTGATGACGAGTAGGCCTCAGAGAGGTGGATATCGAGAAGGCTCCACGATGTATAGTAATGCATATGGACCTAGTGAGTGTAACAGGTTTCGTAGTACATCCTCAACAGATAAGTTGCAAGCTGCAAGACAAACACGGTTGTGTTTTACACGTTTGCAAGAGGTGCATACAGAAGTGAACTGTGAACCAGTGAGCAAGTTCAGTGATAAGCTAAATGTAAACTCCAGGTCTGACTCCGAATTGTGTGACGATAACTGTGCGGTGAAGAAGTCTGTAGGTACAACTGGTAAGCCATTGTTGAATAGAGTGTCACAGAATAGAGTTACTGCTTCAGAGTGCAGTTCTGACTCCAAAAATTTACAAAGTATAACTAGTCAGAGTGAAGATATAAAACCTTTAGGGATTTGTGAGAAGGAACCAAAATTGTCTACTGCTGTTAACAAAGAGTTTGAAAATGATGAACTTGATGGTAAATTGAATATTTGTGATAATGATCATGATACTTCACATTTGTCTTTGGTTGATCATGATGAAATGAGGCGAATGGCTACTACTGCTAAGTTAAATAAAGGTTCTGTACAACTACAACGTGAAGTAGAATTGAACGCAGATGCAGTTCCAGAAGGTGTGCATACTTGTCAAACCGTCAGTGTAATTGATCAGCATGTAGCCGACCTATCATCAGATGCTAGTGCTAAACCTGAGCTGATAGTAAAAGACAGCAGTGGTGGTGGTCTTGCAGGTAGACAAATTTCTGAAAGTCGAGCAACAACAGCTTTTGATCCACTGCTAAGTTCATCAACTGATGCCAATCAGTCGTCGTTGGTGCTGTCATCCACAATGAAAAAGACACCCATGAACGCAAGTATCTTGTGCAATGACTATGCTAGTATCAGTTCGTTTGAAAGGACGAATATCAATGGTCAGTTTAGTGAGGATAAGCCAAGTGTAAACGAGAGAGTAATTGTTAAATTGACTTGCACGAACAAAGGCATTTCTAGTTTCAAGTTACTATTTGAATGTTATTATCTTTGGTGTGAACTACTCTGTTTCTACACTTGGTTGATGAGATATGTCGTGTGTTTGTCGGTCATCTATATTCTACGATACAATGACATGGGCGTGTTGCCGTTCAGATCTGAGGATATAGCTGATAGAACGAAGTCAGCAAATGAACTCTGCGACGATTTTCCAACCTAGAGCGTCAACCTGAGAAGGGTTGTAGGCGTACTTGTGTAAGTCCTACAGTTCTTCAAAGGGTAGCGCATCAATGAGCAGTCCAATGTGCTTGGTTTGTGATTTTGTACATATGTTTGTATTGTATATACTGAATTGATATCATCTGTCATATGGCTGTTGGTAATTCTGTTTGAGTCCGGACGACTTCCACTTGGATCATCAACCTGAGAAGGAATGTAGGCGTACTGCTGTGTGTCCTGCGATTCTTCAAAGGAATTCCACCAAGACATGATCGGCGAGGTTGTTTGTACTATTTGTATATACGTGTGGTGTGTCATATCAATAGGTGTTTTTTGGATTCATTGTGTTTACTTGTTGTTTTCGTGTCTTGTTGTTATTGCGTAATCTTGTTAAAATTTTCGTCGTGATTATTTCCGAAGTTGTTTCGAGTCTTCTACATCCATGAATGAATTGATTGATGTTAAGGACAGCAGATGGGGCGTATACGCCTGGGAGGCTATTGCTGAGAATGAAATGCACACGGAGATAATTGTTAGCTGTGGTCCGACACGCCGGGGAGAAAGAGTGTAAACGACTGAGTCTCGCATGCGTCACCGCTACTAGAACTGAGCCAGAATGAGTGACAAGCGATTGCAGTGGTAATTGGTAGTGATTAGATAAGAGGATGTGCGTAGAGTATCATGAGTTGGTGCTATGGTCACGTTGAGTTCTGAAAGAGTCATTCTAGCAAGTGGCGATTGTGTTGCAAGATGTCAAGAGGAGGTCTCTGTCTGGAGGCGCAGGTCGTCAGCGATGTGTGAGATTGTGCTGTGGGTATGCTTGTGGTGTGTTGGCTTTTCTGTTTGTTTTCCATTTCAGCTCTGTCCGTGTGACCCAGGTTCTCGCAATGGCATCCAAGTCAACGTGAATTGGTCGTGAAGGAAAAAAGGGTTGGATCCCTATTTTGCCGGGAAGTGTCAATGTAGTTGAAGATTGAACGATCAATTCTTGGTTGTTTGCTCAAAATCAACTTCCCCAATTTTCGCGGAGGCATCTATATGACAGTCATCGTCTCATCGGTCGCTGTTCAGAAAGAAGTCAGGAGACAACCGTCAGAAGTAATCGTGTGATTTATTATTGTAATATTTGTTCACAGACCTTAGTTCATTTATTATTTTTATATGTTGGCGTAACAATAAAGAATTCTCGATTTGCTAATCGGTCTTTTGGTTTTTTCGTCCGTTAAAGCTTAGCGTTTCTGAGAAAGTGCAAGGAACAGCGTGGGCCCGAGCGTAGCAAGAGCTGGGCATTAACGGTTTATGAGGCGTGGCTGACAGACACAGATGCATTCACTCTATGTAATCTCACATATCTGAGCAACTCTTATATTTTTTCCATATGACTGTTCGTTTTTCATCACATTTATGCTCATTATAGTGACATTTAATTTCTTTTTTCTTCTACCTTTGTGTGCTACATGAAATGTGCTAACTCAAGCGGGTGCACTTGTGTGCACGCTTCTATGTTGAAAGTCAGTCTGTCAGAATGGTCTATAGTCCAGGTATAATGAAATGCTAAAACGTGGATAAAAATAGGCAAAATGTCAGCAAATGGTAATCGTATTTTTTCATTTAGTTCTTGTCTAACTGAAAAAAGTGATCTTCCAATAATTTCTCTTCTTACCCGAGATAACTCTCACACTCTGTCCCGTTATATCACATCAGTTAGTTAATTTTATCGTGTAGCCCAAATAAATAAATAAATTTATTCTCATGATACAGTACATGAGGGACGCCAGTTTACAGGCATCATCAAATTGTTACAGAAATAGGACCATATTATTCAGTCAACATTTTACAATCGATAGCAAAATATGTTTAACATATACGCTGGAGATTATACATACACTTGATAAATGTTAATCCCAGTAGTATAAAACATCCTTTTCACTTATGTACAATCATTTCTGTGCATAGTTGGAAAGATCCGCTAGATTGTCAGTGAGTGCAACACATCAGGAATTACAGAAGTATTGCCTTCGCATTAACAAAAAAACCAGGTCTTTGGTGGATGGGTTATGAGAGCCTGGGAAAAAAATAAAGCTTGAAGTCAATTTTCGTACAATACTTTATTGTGTGCAGAGTCCTTGAATTATAGTTCATTGATGTGTTATTTTGAAATCAGTGATATGTTTATCTCATTTGATCTGCAATGTCATTGTTGGGAGTAAAATACATAAGCTTTAGACGCATTAATGCGAAGTTGAAACACATCTGATGAAATATGTTTTGCTTATTACCAACCAAATATAATATTTTTCAAGTGTGGAACGTCACAAATCGAACTGCTACACTTCTGTGCTCATTTCCATGTTAAAACTCAGTCAGTCAGCTTTGTCACTGCAGATGCGCAGTGTCACAACTACCTAGTGTTAATTAGCTTAAACAATTATTCATGCCGTTTCCTAAGTACTCTGTGCGTTTCCCGATTCCTTAAACTGTCCAGATAAAGTGCACCTAAGAGGAAAACATAAACCAAAAGTCAGTAACTCGGACGTAAGAAATAATGTGAATAGAAGTGAATGAGATGAGTGACCTTCTATCCCTGTAGTACGCTTAACTAAAATACTCATGTATATGAATGAGGCAAAAAGTTGTGTGACTGACTTGATATGATCATGAGCAATAGTTTGTGCTCAAAACGCCACCAAGTAATATTGCTGTACAACACTGTGTGATTTATCAAAATAAAATCGTATCCATAATGGAGTTATACTCTACCACAGTGCCCAAGTTTTATGCTTATATCAAAAATACTTATCTTTTATGTGTCTCCTAATTGTTTCATTTTTGTCTTCCTCATTGCAGGTTGTCAGTCTCCGTAGACATTCTACCAGATGTCGTCATGCATAGTGTCTGCAAGCAGTCTTTCAATACATCTACCTCCCGCAAAGTTATTGTTACGATGCCTTTAAATCATTTACACTTGGCCGTAATACAATTAGTGTGCTAATATTACTGATGCAATGACATGCAAGACTTGTACATGTTACTGTGAAGTTAGCTTGTAATAACATTCCCTCCATAGTAAATAGAATGCTTGTGATAACAATTCGTCATTATCTTTTCATTGTGTTGATAGTTGCGTATATATTAGAAAAAAGCTAACCTTGTCGTATCAGTTCTCTAAATTACAATCACTAAGTGCCCATACCTCTGCTGAATACCAAGTGCTACTCGTGGCCCATGAAATACTTATTACTGCATTCGGAAATAACAATCAAACTATTATTACATGGAGTAGTGAGACAGAAAGCGTATGAAATTTAGATATTAGTGTGTATCTGAAGTTAACGACACAATATATATGTGCATGTTTCATTTCCAAACTAGAGAATTTTATAGGGTAATGTAGGAGTGAGCGCAATGAGTTAATAATGTATTCTTTACTGCATCCATCTTGTATGAGTGGAATGCTTCTATTCAATTTTCGGCGAAGCTTCAATATCACCCTGCAGGGTTTCTTCAATGCACTCTCATAGGGAATAATACTTGGTACTGAGGAATCCAGCCAAAAGCATCTGTGACACAGTCGAATGACTTTTTCAACTAAAAGCCGCAATACTGATATTAAGTGTGATTTACCTGTAAACTGAGGGACTCTAGTGTAACACAGCACCATATCCCAGCAGGGTATTCTTTGTGTTTTACAGGTACAAGTAGAATTCATGGACTGAGCATTTGTTAAATATGGAGGCGACCCATTGAGTCACTTAGACGAAAGGCTGACGAGATGCGATACCTTACACACGCACTTTCAGATGTAGGCATGTGTCACTTCACATGAACTCTGGACCATATCGAGTAGGCATTCCTTTAAATTAATTATTGTTCGTATATGTGATGACTTGGTGCGTTTCCTAGTTTGCCTATAATTACGGAATGTACATTATATTAACGAACACAAATGGATTTTGTGAAAACCAGTGGTGTTCCTTCTCTAGTCTTAATTGATGTCACATTGATTGACAAGATTAAAGGAATAGATTGTAACGTGGTGTTTTCTGTAGCTGCGAAACGTAATTACCTAGTTTCGAATTGACATCATGCGTCTAATCCTATTAACCTATGGGTATGGTTCATCCTTCATGAAAACTAGAAGTCAGGAGCGGACTGTCTTTGACAGATCTAGTTTTACGATGTGACTAATTGGTGAGTCACCTGGTGTTGTGGTAGTAAAAAAACAACTCCAAACCTTAGTATTTTCTAGATATGAACATATTTACTTACTTTGGCGACAATTTAATCTTAGGGATATTAACCTTTACTTAGTAATTTGGATCCGAAAGTAAACGCCATGTTACTAAGTTATTCAAAAGACAGAATGATGAGTGAAACAGTACTCGGATACTTATTCTAACGAAATCGAATAATGATAATCGTTTAGCCTACCAATATGCCGCTTACTTTCAGTCTTAATTCAAAGACAAATTTAATTGCTCACTAAATTAATAGTTTCAGAAGACTGCTCTACTCCTCTCTTCGAAATACTTTACCCGATCGTGTTTTACTTCAAAATAAGTGTATACTGGCCAGCTGATGTTGCTTATCCAGTTACACTGTTTTTCAGTTACAATGTCCCATCCATTTCCTATCAAACACAACATCTCTTAAACCATCAACGAGTTACCATCATTTCTAAATAAATAACCTTAACTATTCGCATGTAAACGATGCTATAAACTTTATCACTTACGTGATGTTTCAAATTTCGATTAATCAGTTTTCCCTTACATGAGCACCTGTTTCAATTTTAACGGATATTTCTAACCTTTGACTACTGAATTAGTACGTTTCGTTATATACCATCCATACGAAATATAGGTACTGATAATAATTACTGCTAACAGATTTATCCCGAGAATGTACTCCATATTGACGACAATATTCCTCAGGGGCGGACGTATTTTCTAAACGCGCTACTCAATACAACACATGACCCTAACCCCATAACTCTGTAGCTCACAACATTCTATAAAGTTAGTAGTGACTATTAACAAGTAGAATGTCTATTTGAGGTATAGAGAATACATTTATTAGTGATTCGACACAAAATACAAAATCAACGGTACTGGAAACCACTTCTTCAGCAACGAATCCCACGAGGTCACTGGACTACAGATTATCTAAAAAAGAAAACAAGGGTTCACAGGATGTATACATGAATATGACTACCAATATAATATTAACGAGATAGCACAGTAAGAATTAATGAAAGTTTATATCGATGTGCGATTACATCAGTCACTATTTTTGACACAAGTGAATATTTAGACGAAGTAATAAGAAGACGTAATTTGTCCGAGTCGTGTAGTGTTGTATTTGTGCAACACATTTTGGACAATCTGGTCACGCATGGACTTGTTATAGGAATACATATGAGATTAATACAGTTAAAAGTTTGGAAAATAAATTTAGGTGGAATTAAAACCACATATTGAAGGTCAAAATAACAATGAAGATTACTAAACCAAATATCTGAGGTACTAGTACATCTACCCTGACTAGTTTCAAAACGAAGTTTAACAAAGGTTTCGTGTGATGACGAATAGTCTTGGAATTCACAAAAGTGGTTTAAACTTCCTAATCACACTTCGGTTCCCACAAACTTTAGGATGCAATCCAAACACGTTTTACAGATAGGTTTAAAAATGTGCAAACGTCAGTTTTATGTCCTGTCCCTATAATATGTTTCGAAATAGAGGAGCTGGGACCCCATTAATAACTTCTGAAGATTCTGTTGCTTCTGGAGGCATTTAGGAATATGATGCGTAGCCCTTACTTGCAGAAATCGATGAGCCTTCCCTAAATGGATACAGCAACCACTTCTAAACCTTACGTCCATAGCTTTAAGAGATGTCGGACACTACTTCTACGTGGTTTTAAAATAATTTTGTGAATTAACTTCGAACAAGCGCGAATAATGTGGCGTCAGGACAATAAAAAAATCGGAAGTTTATGAAACCAAACTCACTAATAGGACAAAGTGACGCACACGTCAGATGTCTTTACGCACCTGATCACGAGGATGGTATTGAAATCCACCAAATTACTCAAATGTTGCCGTGTGCATTTAAATCATTTAAAAATTTTGGCAGAAAACACTGAATGTTGTAAGTGATCGTAAAACATATTACAGGTTCTTCCCATTTGTGAACACTGACTTTCGCTTGTATCTATGCATTCCATTGACTTTCAGCTATCAACACCACACAAAAGTGCGGAAGGATGCTAAATTTGATATCAACCATATTCCTCGGTTCCTGCAGCAGTAATAGGTACTGCACAAATGCTGATAGGGAAATTTGAGACCGAGTACAAGTTTCCGCCAATCTGCAAAGAAATTTATCGAATGACAGTCGTTGAAATGTACGCGAAGCTTACTCGGCATGCCAAAAATCACTGCATGAACCATGTATTTAAGCGTCCTGTCACACAAGCAATCAGTAAATGCTCGAGAACAATATCGAACAATAATTTTCATATAAATTCATCCAACAAGAGCAAAATAAGCACCGAAATCGCGTCTACTGCGTTTGCTGGACGACTAGCTCCAACTCGAATCAACGAAACCGCGCAAATGCCGTCAAGGTTAAGCCAAAGGCGCCACTTCAAATAGGGGATATGCCTTATCAACGCCCTTTAATTAGGCAGTTGAGCACGATGCTTTGGTTGACGTTAAAGGAATCTATCCTGTATTCCTCTGAGGCAGCCAGAGCTGATCTTACAGGGAGTGATGACTCCTGTGTGAAGACTAGGGGGAAGTAGTCTGTCGCTGATTTTGCTTTTTCTTGATTTTCCTCGATTGTGCCGTTGTCAATATTCAGGTATGGGACACCATTGGATTGATTGGCGGATTTCTGCAAAGGCCTTATTCCCAGCAGTGTTATACAGTTTTTTTGGTCTCAGAAGTCTTAAGTGTGGCAAACAGGTTCCAACATTTGTGTTCACGTCTGGCTAACTTACGAACCTCTCGGTTTATCCAAGTAGGCAATGTTTCCGACCCGTTGGGACAGACCAAGGGATGAAAGGTTCAGTTATTTGGGCGTAAAGTTGTTTTGATTAGTTCCATGCGGCTTCTACTTGAGACTCTGTGTTGATGTACCGGTTCACTGGGTTAGCTGCTGAAACGATCTCATTTATATCAGCTTTCCAGTCGTTTGGTAGAGCTGAGATTTCGGTTCTTGCTGCTGTTGCTGTGAACTTGAAAGTGAGCACAGCATGGTCACTTCTTCCTAAGGGAGGAAGATGTTGTAGGGGATCCACATCCTCCCCGTGGGAGAACACTAGGTCCAGAGTTAAGGAGGAGTGCTGAGTCATAGCGTGCGGGCTTAATGACATGTTGGACTCGAGCTAGCGATATACTAGATTCCAGCAGTATCAAATCAAAAAAGTTTTCTTGAGATGGCGCTGTAATGCTTGTCCATCTAATTGTTGGGGCGTTGAAGTCACTGAGTGCGAGACTTAGACATGTCTAGGGGCCTAGCTTCTCTATTAGGAAGTCATCTGCACTGCAGTCAGGACTGCGGTATATGGCAATGAGGTCAGTGTCTTGACCTGTGCATTTAAGTCTGCGGTTTAGAAGTTCGCACGACTCACTTTCGTGAGAGAGTGCTTCGATGCTGCACACGGTTAAGCGTTTATTGAGATGGATGACTACTCCATCACCTTTGAGGTTCAGTTGGCCAACCCTATGCTCTTCGAAGTTTAGCGGGTTAACTTCATTATCAGTGACGTCCGGTGTGAGCCATGTCTCTGTGATGATAATTTCATCCGGGTTTCCGGGGTTTATCATACTAACCAGCTCAGTCCGATAGCTCAACAGGCTGTGAGCGTTTGTGTAGCAAACTGTCAATCCAGTTTGGTGCTTCCGCGGCCTACCTACAGAGCTTTCGAGACCGTCAAACTGTTAATTTTAACAACCCGAAAACGCTTAATCTTAAGGTTCTTTTCGCCGTTTCGACGTCGTTCGCCTAAATATAGATCTGCAGACTGTCTTTTGACACTGTCTGCTAGGCTTAAGTCGGCACGGACATATATCCCTGATCCTTTAAGAATTTGAGAGGATGTTTTCTCTCTTCAAATTTGAGAGTTTTTTAAAATTGGCATCCTTCTCTTCTTTGAAGTTTAGTACGACTTTGAGGAGATGTACAGGCTGATTTGCTGTAGGGTCGGGCTTTTGGCCGATTCTATGTACGCTATGTATTATTATGCCTGATACTGTTCTTGGCAGTAGCTTATCTGAAAGGGGCTTGACAAAGCTAAGGTCATGCTCGGATGTGACCTTGAGATCGGAGGCCAGTGACTCTTCCACTTTTTCGATAATGAACGGCTTATCAGAAAGATCAGGTTTGCTTGCCGTGGCTTTCCTGCTCTGAGGTGTAAATGTCTTTTTGTCCCTCGTGGGCAGTGTAGCCGATGTGCTGTCCTTATCTCGCTTTTTGCGGGAGACTACATTACGCCGTTACTTTTCCCGTGGATAAGGTTTGATCTACCAGCCCCTGAGGGACCTGAGTTGCAGATTTTCACCCCCTGGTACGCCTTTTCTTCGTTGCAGTCTTTCCGTTACTGTCACTGGAGGGCCTATCCGGTGTCGTGGGGGCAGCGAGGTGTTTGGAGTATGGTGGGTGCTCCTCTGTGCTGAAGAGCACTCACTCATTGACAGAGACGCATCAAGAACATGCACTCTTTTGTCGATGATGCTAGTCACGTCTTCGGTGTCTGAGCAGTAGTAGGTCGTTTCCTGTGGTGGAAGACCCTTGCAGTCCATGAGCTTTAAAGCCACAGTGAGAGTAGTATGGCTTCTGTTATACGAAATTTAGTCGTACTACAGCAGTCATTAAACACCCAGTTTGCCAGAGGTTTGCAGAAACGTTTGTGTGCTGCAGGAGTTAGGTTTTTGAACATGCTATGAAGAAAAGGAACATGACAACAACACCAATGTTTGACAGTAACTATATTTTCATCAAAAAATGACATGGTTTTCCATGGTAAGACCAATATAGTTAGCACTGCGAATGTGCACTATCATTCCAAGTACTCTGTAGCTCTTTCTTGTATCTATCTTGTAAATGTGTTTCCAAACATGTATTGTCCATAATTGCATTTTAAACCATTATGAAGTTTCCCAGGTCGTTCTTCTCTTCTGGAAATGGTGTGCGATCAAGTGGGGGTATAGCACTTGCCCAAATATACGTTGTTCATAGGTTGGTCAAAACTATCGTCAAGAAATGGAACGGAGTTTGGGTGGGCGCTCATTAATGATGACGATATTAGTGAAGGATTTTAAATTTAGCATTTATAAGAACCTGTTCTGATTGGTTGAACTATAATTCAACAATTTAAACTTTTGAAAATGTGCTAATTTATGCTAGTTCGAAATTGTAAATTATAACATAACCAGTCGTGCCTGCAAAAACGGTACGCATTCCGTATAAACATACCCGATTATACGGAATATAAATAAATAAATAAATTTATTCTCATGATACAGTACATGAGGGACGCCAGTTTACAGGCATCATCAAATTGTTACAGAAATAGAACTTATTATTCAGTCACATTTTACAATCGATAGCAAAATATGTTTAACATATACGCTGGAGATTATACATACACTTGATAAATGTTAATCCCAGTAGTATAAAACATCCTTTTCACTTATGTACAATCATTTCTGTGCATAGTTGGAAAGATCCGCTAGATTGTCAGTGAGTGCAACACATCAGGAATTACAGAAGTGTTGTCTTCGCATTAACAAAAAAACCAGGTCTTTGGTGGATGGGTTATGAGAGCCTGGGAAAAAAATAAAGCTTGAAGTCAATCTTCATACATAACTTTATTGTGTGCATAGTCCTTGAATTATAGTTCACTGATGTGTTATTTTGAAATCAGTGATATGTTTATCTCATTTGATCTGCAATGTCATTGTTGGGAGTAAAATACATAAGCTTTAGACGCATTAATTAACGGATTTCTTCTGCTTGTGGGTATTTACTTCTCGTGAGGAAGGTTTTTGAATTTTAGTTGTTCCGACAGGAGTTGTGGATATTGACTGCTCAGCAACATTACAGATATAAGTTCATCACATTATCTCAGGAAAGTTGGGTTGTAGTTGGTGAGGCATATATGATGTCCGACGAGCGTACATCTGTCCATGTGATGTTGTGGTGAGTTATATCTTTTTCGTGTTGTCGGTTTATGTCCATTTTATTCCACTTATTGTGTTGGGTAGAAGTTTTACAAACGAAACTTCTTGTCTGTTTGAGGGTAAGTATCTTAATCCTTAATGTTTATCTAAAATTATAAATATAGGCAAAAACAACAGGTGTAGTATTTGAGCTTATACATTAAATGGACCTATAATTTCGGAGGCTCTCAGATAATAACTAGGACTGCTGTCGTTTGCAAACTCTTGTAGTTTGTCATTGAGCACCTTTTTGAATGAGGCCAATGTACCTGCTTGACGCATTTCCATTGGTAGTTTATTCCATATCTGTGCATACCTAATCAAGTAAACCTTTGGCCTGGTAGCTGCTTTACATAGTTCGATAGCTACTGTACCCTTAGTGTGTCTTAGTTTGTAGCCACTGTCATCTGAAAGTCGAATGCCATTAGTAGAGGTAAAAACTAAGTGGTTTGGAAGCTTATAGTAAAGTGTTAAGTTTAGTCTCAGGCGTCTTAGCCATAGTGTTTCTAATCCCAGGGTGTCACATCTAGTGGAGTAGTTCGCATCATTTTCGGTTCCGAGTAATTTTGACGTGAAGTACCTCTGCACTCCCTCGACTTTCAATTTGTCCTCTATGCGTATGCTACTATACATAAATGAACAGTAATCAAATAAAGGACGCACACAAACCTTGTACAACAGAATTCTGGACTCATTTCTGTAGAAGTTTCTGAGTAGAAAGCCAATAAGTCTGCGTGACTTTGACACTTGTTTGGAGATATGTTCAGAAAATGATAAGTCATGCGAGTATTTCAGTCCTAGGTCCAATACAGATTCCAGTCGTAAGAGTGCATGACCTTGAATTGTCAGGTCAAGTTCTAAATTGTTGCAACCTATGCAGAGCCGGGCACATTTGTCGACATTAAACTGGAGTTGCCAGGTGTCACACCATCTATCCATTTTTTCTAATTCTTGCTGTATGGCGTTTACTGTTATTCCGAGATCTGTGTTCTTGAATTTATAGGTCACATTTAAGTCATCTGCATATGGTATTGGTTTATCAACACTAAAGCATTCACAGATACTGTTTATATATATTATGAATAGGAGTGGACCTAATACACTTCCCTGGATTACACCACTACTTACTGGTTTAGGCCTTGAGATTATCGAGCCAACTTTTGTTATCTGATTCCTGTCACAGAGAAATGATTTTATCCAGCTCAGGAGAGGGTCACATATCCCTAGTGAGCATAACCTGTAGACTAGCAGATTATGGGGGACTCTATCGAAGGCTTTTGTTATATCGAAATATAGCACAATTACTAGTTCTCTGTTGTCTCTGCTTCGTGTAACTTCATTGAAAAAGTCTATGTGACAAGTCACACATAATCTCTTTTTGAGGAATCCGTGTTGTGATGGGTTGATAAGTTCATGTTCTAGTAAGTTGTCTGACACTTGGTCTCTAACCACATTCTCCATTATTCGTGATATTACCGGTGTTATATATAGTTGCATGAACCGGTTTTGGCCGCTGCTTTGTGCTTAGGTAATATGTATGTGCTTATCCACTGTCAATGGAGTTGAAGATTGAACGATCAATTCTTGGTTGTTTGCTCAAAATCAACTTCCCCAATTTTCGCGGAAGCATCAATACGACAGTCATCGTCTCATCGGTCGCTGTTCAGAAAGAAGTCAGGAGACAACCATCAGAAGTAATATTGTGATTTATTATTGTAATATTTGTTCACAGACCTTAGTAGAATATTATTTTTATATGTTGGTGTTACAATAAAGAATTCTCGAGTTGCCAATCGGTGTTTTGGTTTTTTCGTCCGTTATAACTAAGCGTTTCTGAAAAACTGCAAGGAACAGCGTGGGCCCGAGCGTAGCAAGAGCTGGGCATTAACGGTTTATGAGACGTGATTGACAGTTTCTGATGGTAGAAACAGATTTGGCGGATTCAGACAGTTGGTGAAAGTTTGGATAGACACCGTTCACCTTTCCTTGTGCCGGTCAAGTCCTCTTTGAACAAGCAATATCTGGAACTTTTTGGAATTGGGTCAAGTTCAACAATGCCTGGGTCAAAGAAGGGACAGAGCGTCTTGGATGCAAACAGGAAAGTAAGTCATGATGACTTGTCTGTTAATTGTAACGATGTGTCTGATGTTAAGCATGACATGGTTGATGTTACTGTTTCGCCGTTCAGGGATAATAGGAACATCAAACTCCCTAAATTTGAACCACGGTGTTTTGATGGAAACCCAGCTGATTATTTACAATTTGTAAAGGAGTTTGAGATCGTGTTGAGTGGTATTTTATTAAATGATGAATTGAAGTTAATGTATTTGATGAGGTATTGCACTGGAGATGCTGCAAGAGCTATACAGTGCTGTACGTTTATGAAGCCAAAAGAGGGCTACGATGAGGCTATGAGCATATTACGTCAAAGGTTTGGAAGACCTTCGATGATTGCAGGGAAATTATTCGAGGCTGTTAAGGGTAATGGTGGTCAATTACAGGATGACTCCCAGGCACTCACTGAGTTTTTAGATAATTTGCTGATTTACAAGAATGGAATGATTTCGATGAATCGCATGAGTGACCTCAACTCGAGTTTTATACTAGAAACAATAGCAAGACGCCTACCTACTCGACTGCAAAGGAAGTGGGTGAAGATAAGCTCCCGTATGGAGGATGAGGGTATCGAGCCAAAGTTTGATGATATCCTGAAACTAGTAAAAGATAGTGTCAATCAATCTATGAGCAAGTTCGCCAGTATATTACATCTCACCCCTAGAATAGAGCAGTTTGAGAGCAAAATGCAGTCATTGATGACGAGTAGGCCTCAGAGAGGTGGATATCGAGAAGGCTCCACGATGTATAGTAATGCATATGGACCTAGTGAGTGTAACAGGTTTCGTAGTACATCCTCAACAGATAAGTTGCAAGCTGCAAGACAAACACGGTTGTGTTTTACACGTTTGCAAGAGGTGCATACAGAAGTGAACTGTGAACCAGTGAGCAAGTTCAGTGATAAGCTAAATGTAAACTCCAGGTCTGACTCCGAATTGTGTGACGATAACTGTGCGGTGAAGAAGTCTGTAGGTACAACTGGTAAGCCATTGTTGAATAGAGTGTCACAGAATAGAGTTACTGCTTCAGAGTGCAGTTCTGACTCCAAAAGTTTACAAAGTATAACTAGTCAGAGTGAAGATATAAAACCTTTAAGGATTTGTGAGAAGGAACCAAAATTGTCTACTGCTGTTAACAAAGAGTTTGAAAATGATGAACTTGATGGTAAAGTGAATATTTGTGATAATGATCATGATACTTCACATTTGTCTTTGGTTGATCATGATGAAATGAGGCGAATGCCTACTACTGCTAAGTTAAATAAAGGTTCTGTACAACTACAACGTGAAGTAGAATTGAACGCAGATGCAGTTCCAGAAGGTGTGCATACTTGTCAAACCGTCAGTGTAATTGATCAGCATGTAGCCCACCTATCATCAGATGCTAGTGCTAAACCTGAGCTGATAGTAAAAGACAGCAGTGGTGGTGGTCTTGCAGGTAGACAAATTTCTGAAAGTCGAGCAACAACAGCTTTTGATCCACTGCTAAGTTCATCAACTGATGCCAATCAGTCGTCGTTGGTGCTGTCATCCACAATGAAAAAGACACCCATGAACGCAAGTATCTTGTGCAATGACTATGCTAGTATCAGTTCGTTTGAAAGGACGAATATCAATGGTCAGTTTAGTGAGGATAAGCCAAGTGTAAACGAGAGAGTAATTGTTAAATTGACTTGCACGAACAAAGGCATTTCTAGTTTCAAGTTACTATTTGAATGTTATTATCTTTGGTGTAAATTACTCTGTTTCTACACTTGATTGATGAGATATGTCGTGTGTTTGTTGGTCATCTATATTCTACGATACAATGACATGGGCGTGTTGCCGTTCAGATTTGAGGATATAGCTGATAGAACGAAGTCAGCAAATGAACTCTGCGACGATTTTCCAACCTAGAGCGTCAACCTGAGAAGGGTTGTAGGCGTACTGGTGTAAGTCCTACAGTTCTTCAAAGGGTAGCGCATCAATGAGCAGTCCAATGTGCTTGGTGTGTGATTTTGTACATATGTTCATATTGTATATACTGAATTGATATCATCTGTCATCTAGCTGTTGGTAATTCTGTTTGTGTCCGGACGACTTCCACTTGGATCATCAACCTGAGAAGGAATGTAGGCGTACTGCTGTAAGTCCTACAGTTCTTCAAGGGTAGTTTGTCATGCCAGAATCCACAACATTTGATGTATTGATTGTACATATGTTTGTGTCAAATAGTTGTGTGAGTTCCAATTATTGTAATTGTTGGTTAATCTTGGTTGTGTCCGGACATTCCACAACTTACAATCGTCAACCTGAGAAGGGTTGTAGGCGTACTGGTGTAAGTCCTGCGATTCTTCAAAGGAATTCCATCAAGACATGATCCGCGAGGTTTTGTGTACTGTTTGTATATATGTGTGGTGTGTCATATCAATTGGTGTTTTTGGATTAATTGTGTTTACTTGTTGTTTTCGTGTCTTGTTGTTATTGCGTAATTTTGTTAAAATTTTCGTCGTGATTACTTCTGAAGTTGTTTTTAGTCTTCTACATCCATGAATGAATTGATTGATGTTAAGGACAGCAGATGGGGCGTATACGCCTGGGAGGCTAAGCTATTGCTGAGAATGAAATGCACACGGAGATAATTGTTAGCTGTGGTCCGACACGCCGGGGAGAAAGAGTGTAAACGACTGAGGCTCGCATGCGTCACCGCTACTAGAACTGAGGCAGAATGAGTGACAAGCGATTGCAGTGGTAATTGGTAGTGATTAGATAAGAGGATGTGCGTAGAGTATCATGAGTTGGTGCTATGGTCACGTTGAGTTCTGAAAGAGTCATTCTAGCAAGTGGCGATTGTGTTGCAAGATGTCAAGAGGAGGTCTCTGTCTGGAGGCGCAGGTCGTCAGCGATGTGTGAGATTGTGCTGTGGGTATGCTTGTGGTGTGTTGGCTTTTCTGTTTGTTTTCCATTTCAGCTCTGTCCGTGTGACCCAGGTTCTCGCAATGGCATCCAAGTCAACGTGCATTGGTCGTGAAGGAAAAAAGGGTTGGATCCCTATTTTGCCGGGGAGTGTCAATGTAGTTGAAGATTGAACGATCAATTCTTGGTTGTTTGCTCAAAATCAACTTCCCCAATTTTCGCGGAGGCATCAATACGACAGTCATCGTCTCATCGGTCGCTGTTCAGAAAGAAGTCAGGAGACAACCGTCAGAAGTAATATTGTGATTTATTATTGTAATATTTGTTCACAGACCCTAGTAAAATCATTATTTTTATATGTTGGTCTAACAATAAAGAATTCTCGATTTGCCAATCGGTGTTTTGGTTTTTTCGTCCGTTATTACTAAGCGTTTCTGAAAAACTGCAAGGAACAGCGTGGGCCCGAGCGTAGCAAGAGCTGGGCATTAACGGTTTATGAGACGTGGCTGACATCCACACTTCAGGATAAGTTCCAGTTTCCAGTGACAGAGTAAATATTCTAATTAACAAGACTGCCATTTCCATGCTACCATTTTTGTATATGACAGATTGTATGTCGTCTGTTCGAGTACTGCTATTTGACATCAATGTCTTAATTGCTAAGTCTATATTTTGTATATTAAAATCTATTTCTCCTAATTTGTGGTTTCTTTTGCAGGTCATTTGGAAATTCGGGATCGGGTGCACTCTGGTGTCATTGCAAAACCACTCACTGAGGAGTTCACTTATAACCTGGGGATCGTTGTATATTACACCCCTATGTTCCAAGATGCTTACATTATTGTCTTTACTGCTTTTCAGACGTTTTTGCAATATCCTACAAAGTTCCTGAGTTTTGGTGTTACCCATAAGCGCTTTATTTTTCTCATGTTGTGACTTCATTTTGTGTTTCTCTTCAAGCAGTTTAAGAGCTTCATGTATTTGGTTTAACGCACTAAATTCCTTAAATACATGGTATTTCCTTTCCAATTTCTTTAGTTTTAGTCGCGTTTTCCGGTCAATAAATGGAGTTGGTGTCTTTAGGGCAGATTTTAGGGGTGCGATTGTGTCTCTTGCTGAGCCAACTGTTTTGTAGAAAATCTCAAGATATACTTCTAAGTCATTGTTGATGAAGCATTCTTCCCAGTCAGAACTTCTCAACAGATCTGATAGGAATTCCCAATCAGCATTGATAGCGCACCGGGGAATTTTTTGATGTGTATTTAGTTGTTAGTCGGAGGGGTAGCGTGCAGTACAATATGTTGTGATCACTGTTGTCGAGTTTACTTCCCGCCTCTATCGAGATGGGCTCTATGTTATGATAGAGGATTAAGTCAAGAGTATTTTGGTTCCTTGTAGGGAGGCGTAGGCACTGCTTCCATCCTCCTATGTCTATAGCTTGTAGTAGCTCTTCATGGATTCTTGGTCCTGTACAGGTATCCCAGTTTACTCCAGGTAAATTGAAATCTCCACATACTACTTTGTGGTCGAAGTCCAGCGTGGCTACATGCTCTAGTATTTCTGCAATAGTTATATCAGTCATTTCAGGGCTATTGGGGGGTCTGTATATACATCCCGCGAGAATTTTACTTTCGTTTGTGCGGATGCTTATCCACTTAAATTCTGGGAGTTTGTCAGTATTTGGGTTATTGAGAGTATTGGAGTTAGTGGATTTATAGGCATATATTAAACAACCGCCTCCTCTTTTGTCAACTCTATCGTTCCTATAGATGTCGTAGTTGTCTATTACTAGCTTTGTGTCAGGTATATCAGTAGTAAGCCAGGTTTCAGTCACCATTATTAGTGTTGGCCGTTCTATGTATGCCAGGCAGCGAAGCGTTGTTATTTTATTAAGGAGAGATCTAGCATTCAGGAGCATAATTGTTAGTAAACCAGAGTTATTGAGGGAGACGTTAACACGGTTACTTGTTACTATCCCTACGTTATGTTTGGAGGGGCTCTGAGGTGAGACAGAGTCAGTGTGTGTACTATTTCCTGGATGAACTGTGCAGCGAGTGGGGCTATTGCTTGCTGCAGCCGAAAATAATCCTGTTGCATATTTTGTCTGTTAGCATCCATGGGTCAGCATCTGCGTTCATCTACTGGTGATATATGGTCTGTCCTGCAATTTGGGTTGTAGTTTGCTGGACCTAGGTACCCTGTGTTAAGATTGCCCTGGTAGTTGTACCTCATGAGGCTTTCATAGCCATATGTATATTGGCTCACGTCACGTGTGTGAGTGAAGTTATTGAGGGGATCAAGTGTCGACCTGTTCTCATTATGTTGATGAGGTTTAACATATATAGTGCGAGAGTCTGGACGAGAATTTTCATTAATATGGTGCCCATATGAGTCCCGTTTAGTGCCCCATATATCCCAAGGATCCATTCTACGTTGCATTCCCAAGTTATGTGCGTTGTTATGCATGTTACTTCTAGTTAGGGAAGGGGTATTCCTTCTCATATGCTGCGTGGTGTCTTTGGGAATGTGCTTCGTTACCCAATCATATATATCATATATCATTATTATGCGTTAGTGTAAATCGTACTATCCGTGAACATCAACACCGTTAGCCTCTAAAGTCCTCACACTGTAGATCGAAATGCTTAATTTGCTCATTCGCCGTCACAATTAATCTTGAGTTGGGGCAGTAAATATTAGTTGATCCCATCAACAATGGAACTGAGCACTCGTAAAATCTGGATGTACTGCCGTGAGTCACGTAGGTGAAAGGCTCGTGAAATAAATTACAATCTTCATAACGTCATGAAGGCTTAACATCTACGGTTCTCAATTTGAATATCTTAAGTTGGATGAAGACCTTTCATTCATCTCTGGACCACCATACAACTTATAGCTCTTACTCCGTTAACATTAGTCCGGATGGTATGCTGATAAGCAAGTTAACCAGTCCGCAGAACCATTCGAAGAATGTATCAGATGCATCATTGTAGACAAACATTAAAACCAGTTTTTTTGTTTCCAGAGAGCTAATGTGCTCGTACCATGCTGCACTTTCTTTAATACACATGCACATTTATCGGAGTATGGATAAATGATATTAATTTGGGCGTATTTGGGCATAGGATGACGTAGTTGAGAAACCATAATCATGCTATCATCGAATCACAGCTAATAAGTCCTGAGACATGGGCGTATGGAAGCTTGCTTAAGTAACACTATATGAAGTACGAGACCTTACGCAGATACACCTGCATGTGTTGCGTCACGTGTGTTCTAAGCTAAATCAAGAGGGCACTCACTTCAATGAACTCTTCTCTGTTTACTCAGTGCTTATTTTTCATATATTTATAATTTCTTGTTGCATTTCCTGGTTGACTGTTATTATGGATTGTATATAAGTTTGAAGAACACTGGATAAATTTTTCTTGTAATCAATGGTCTCCCTCTTCTAGTCCTAACTGTCGAAACAATATCGTTTCTTGTGGTGAGAGCTGTCTGCAAGCTGAAACTGTAGACAACAATTAATGTCAATGTTTATGTCCCAAATCGAGGTCATGAGATGATACGATAACAAAGCTTGACCTTGAGGAAGTCACCAACCAATCACAGCAGGCTTAACGTATGCAGTTACGATTAGCAGATGTATACGGCCAAATTTTCTAAGAAGCGGTCACACTCGATGCAGAACAACCCTCAGAAAGAAAATAACCAATCATAAGACGTCTCTTCTCTGCTAAAATTCACTAATAATAATTTAAATAAAAATATACAAATATCTGTTGATTTTCTCAATAAACGATCTGTTTCCTGGCCTCTTGTCTTCTGACGTCCTCTCCTGACTAGACGAACAGATAGTAATATATAATGTTATGTGGCTTTGAACCGCAAACACTTTGTTTTGAATTAAAATTACGCGCCTAACTGTATAACTCTTTCGATGCAGGTTTTTCCCCACGTCAAAATTCCGGATCTAAAATTCAGGAGCACAGTGTCTTTGGCAAATTTACTTTTGCTTTGTAGACAACTGAGATTGGCGTCTCATTCGAGGTGCCCTGGTAATAGAGTAGATAACTCTGCACACTTTGGTATTTTAAATGCTTATATTTATCTAGATATATACTTTTACTGAGCGACAAACTAGTACTTTAATTCAGAAAACAATACAAGTTTCCATCTTTGCTTAGTAAATGAAGGATAACATTAAGCTAATCATTAACGTAATAGTTTTAGGAGACTGCTCTACCCTTGTCAACGAAACACTTTGATAGACTCTGTACACTGGCCACCCGATTTCGCCTACATGTGCATTCATTTTTCTTAACCCGTCTTGTTTTCACTCATCAAAACGTCTCGCATGATGTTGACGAGTTGCTCCCACTTTTAAAAATATTAATAATTTTCTTTCTTTATCTTAAACTGTTCGCATAAAGACGATATTAAGAAACTCCGGCTACCTTATATTGACCCTAACTGTAGGCTTTTTAAACTTATTCAGGTATCTATATTTTGCGTGGACAGAAAATTATTTTACCTATACCTGTCGCATATTTACCATTGTATTATTGGATATTGGCTTTCGTTCACCATACAAATATATATTTGCGTGGCTACACAATTTTACACTCGCCTCGCGTTTTTCGAAATTTGATTTCGTTAAAAAGAAATGTCTTCAAGTTTTTACCTGTGCTTCTCGATGCAACGTTGTCCCCATCTGTTCGTGTACAGCGTTAAGCACATCACAGAACTTGAAAGCGAGGATTAGCTACAGTATTATCGTCAGCATCGTATTAACTGCACTATAACTCCCGTCATCTCTCTAATGATGATTTCACTAAAATTACGCATTATCCTAAAACTTGTTTCGGCTGAGACTTACTGTTTTACCCGTTAATTGTAGTGTTAGATTCTTGCCAGTATAGGATACTACCTATACATTGGTACCGATAGAAACAACTTAAGCGTGAGTGGACTACATATTAACGTAAATATAATGTAAATGCCAACAGGATTTTCAAATTTACGCCCCGATTTAAGAAACGCCCCTTGTTTGCAATTATGTCAGTCGATAATTTTGACAAGGAATAAACGGATATAGCAGCTGTTAATGTAGTTGAAGATTGAACGATCAATTCACGGTTGTTTGCTCAAACCAAACTCCTCCATATTTTTCTCAGGAGTCATCGACCCACCAGTCATCGTCCCACCGTTCGCTGTTCAGTGGAAGACAGAAAACTATCAGAAGTATTATCGTGATTTATTGTTATAACATTTATTCTTAGACCTTGTGTTTAATAACCTTACTGTTGGTTACATGTTGGCATAAGAATAAAGGATTCTCGATTCGCCAATCAGTGTTCTGGTTTTTTGCGTTGTTTAATACAAAGTGTTTCTGAAAGTCTTCGAGGGACAGCGTGAGGTCCAGCGTAGTAAGAGCTGGACATTGACAGTTTATGAGAGTTGGCTGAGAGTTTCTGATAGTGTTTGGATAGTTTCCGTTCGTCTTCCCTGGTGCCTGCAAGTGTTCTTTGAACAAGTATTATCTGGAAGTTTTCTAGAATTTTTGGTCAAGTTCAATGATGCCTGGGTCGAAGAAGGGACAAAGCGTCTTGGAAGCAAGCAGAAAAGTAAGTGTTGTTGAGTCGTCTGTTACGTGTGATGATATGTTTGATGCTCAGCATGATGAGTCTGTTGTTCATGGTTCGCCGTTTAGGGGTAGTAGGGGTTTATGATTAACTAAATTCGAGCCTCGGTACTTTCACGGAAACCCAGCTGACTATCCACAGTTTGTAAAGGAGTTTGAAGTCATATTCAGTGGGCTTGCAATAAATGATGAAATGAAGTTGATGTATTTATTGAAATATTACAATGGAGCTGCTTCAAGAGATATACAGTGCTGTAAGTTTATGAAGCCAAACGAAGGACACTCTGAGGCTGAGTATACCGCGTCAAAGATTCTGAAGACCTTCGATGATTGTAAGGAACGTATTCGAGGCTGGTAAATGTAGTGGTAGTCAATTACAAGATGACTCCAAGGCACTCTCTGAGTTTTTGGATAATCTGATGACTTACAAGAATACGCTGATTTCGATGAATTGCATTAGCGATCTGAACTCAAGTTCAGTCCTAGAGATAATAGCGAGACGCCTACCTACTCGACTGCAAAGTAAGTGGGTGAAGATAAGCTCCCGTATAGAGGATAAAGGTATTGAGCCAAAGTTTGATTATATTCTGAAACTGGTGAAAGATAATGTCAACCAAGCTATGAGCACGTCAACCAGTGTATTACATTCCACCTCTGGAACAGAGAGGTCTGAGAGCAAAACGCAATCATTTATGACGAAAGGGTCTCAGAGAAGTGGATATCGAGAAAGCTTTATGGTGTCTAGTAATCCTTAGTGAGTGTAACATCTTTCGTGGGACATCTCCAACGGATAGGTTACAAGTGGCGAGACGAACACGGTTGTGTTTTACGCGTTTTCAAGATGTACACACAAAGGAAAACTGTGAAGAAGTGAGCATGTTCAGTTGACTGATAAAATCCTTTTTCCTGTTTGTGTGGATTAGTAAAGTAGGGATAACATTTACCTATAAATTTAAGAATATTTATTCGGATCTATTCAACGGCTGTGGTATTTTCTTAGTGGTAATATCACGCAACTAGGGAAATACGTTGTCACTCCATTCCTGTGAACCGTAAATTTTAATCAAGTTTTCTAAGAAAAAATTTTAAGCGTTCATTTCATTGCGGATGTGTCGGAGGATTTTTGTCTACGTTGTTTGAGTGAGTTTGAACCTGCTTATGTATTATACCTTCGAATAATGTCGGCAATTATTTTGTGGGCATCAGTGATGTGTAGATCTATCTACTGGCTGCTGGGTGGGTTCTCCCAAAAATGTTTGCAGTTGTTTGTGTGGTTCAAAAAAGGTGAGAGAATGAAAAACATGGTACCTTGAGATAACAACGGCCTTTGACTATCCCCTTATGATCACATTAGTGGAGAAAAACAATATGAGGATGTGTTGATTCTACTATTCATTATTATGATTGTATCCTTTAATTCCTAGAGGAACATAGGGCTTCAGCTGCGCACCTCCATTGCCTTCTGCTTTCTACCAACTTTTTCACCTCGCTCTAAGTTTGCCCACATGCTTTCATTTCCTCTTCACATGTCCTCCTCCAAGTCACCCTTGCACTGAGCATCAACTCGCCGCTTTCCTTTCGGGTTCCACTCGAGATGGCATGTCTAGTGATGTCACTTGATGGTTTCCTCGGAGTATGGCCAATCCGTCTCCATTTCTTCCTGCATATTTGTTTCGCAATCGGTTCCTGGTTGGTTCACTCCCAGAGATCCCTGTTGCTGAACTTTTCTAGCCGTCTGATCTTGAGTATTGAGCTAATACAGCTATTAATGAAGGTCTGTAGATTGTCTGAGACGATCTTTATGACGCGCCGAGTCTCTGATCCGTATAGTAGCACTGACTTCACATTGGAGTTGAAAATCCAGATCTTATTTTTCATGCTGGGTGCTGCTGACCTCCACACAGACTTCAGAGTATTGAAAGCTTGTCTTGCTTTTCCGGTTCTAGCTTTGATATCCTCGTCAGTTCCGCCTGTAGTTGAAACGATGCTTCCCAGGTAGGTAAAGGAGGTTGTTTCTTTCGGGTTCCTCCCATCTGTCCTGGCTGATTGCTGTCTGTTGTTGTTGTTGCTGTTGGTGTTGACCAGGAATCTTCATCACCTCTGTTTTACCCATGTTCACCTGAAGTCCTATCTTTGATGTTTCTTCTGCCAACTTGTTGCTCTTCACTTGCATAACTTCTAGTTTATGGGCAATCAGACATATATCATCGGCGAAGTCCAGATCCTCAAAGTTCTTTGGGTGAGTCTATTTTATGCTGTTTCCTCATTGCCCGTTGTCTGTCGCATTATCCAATCTACTGCAATCAGGAAGATCATTGTTGATAGTAGACAGCCTTGCCTCACTCCCGTCCTCACTTCGAAGGCTTCCGTAAGTTTCCCGTTGTGGATTACTTGGCATGCAGCATTGTCTTATAACTGTTGGATGAGATGTATAATTGTCGATGGCACCCCGTAGTAGCGAAGTAATTGCCAAATTACCTCTCGATCGACGCTGTCGAAGGCCTTTTCAAAGTCGATGAAGTTGAGATAGAGAGGTGGCTGCCATTCCAAGCTTTGTTCAATGATGATCCGTAGAGTGGCGATTTGATCAATACATGACTTGTTTCTCCTGAATCCAGCTTGTTCCGGTCGAATTTTTCATCCAGGTTGGCGTGTTTGATTCTCTCCAGGATGATGCGGCTTAGTATTTTGCTTGGAATGGACAGGAGCATAATTCCGCGCCAGTTTTTGCATTGACTTAAGTCTCCTTTCTTTGGTAGTTTGAATAAATATCCTTTCTCCCAATCCTCAGGTACTTCGCCCTCTTTCCACACTTTCTCCAGCAATGGCGTCATCAAGTCCGCTGTTGTGTCTGGGTCCATTTTGCATGCTTCTACTGGGATTCCATCTGGTCCTGCTGCTTTTCCAGCTTTTAGCATCTTGATTGCCTTCAGGACTTCTGATTTCGTCGGGGGGTCGATGTTTACTGGTCGTTCTGCTTCCGTTGTTGGTATTGTTGGGCGCGTTGTAGGTGGCGGTCGATTTAGAAGTCTTTTGAAGTGTTCAGCCCAGTGTTTTCTTTGCTCTACTTCTTTGGTGATTGACTTTCCATTGTCATCCTTTACTGGCTTAATCTGTGTCGAACGTTTGCCCGATAGGTGTCTAGTTGTTTGGTAGAGTGTGGCGAGGTCTCCTTTGCCTGCAGCTTGTCCTGCTTCACTTCCCATGGCTTCATAATATTTTCTTTTGTCTTGTCTGGCACTCTTCTTCACCCTTTTATTCAGCGTATTGTAGCTTGCATTTAACTCCTGTTTTTGTTGCTTGTCGGTGCACTGGATAATCCTTTGTTTCACTATCATTCTCTTTTCTATTAGTCTACAAGTGTCCGTAGTGAGCCACTGTTTGTCCGGCCTCTTCTTCCTTCCTAGAACTTCCATGCAGGTTTGACTCCACACCGTTTTCAAGTTGTTCCAGTGCTTTTCGACGCCGACCTCTTCGCTAGTGTTGATTTGTGTCCCGGCTTTGTCCCCTATGCTTGCAACGAAGATGTCCTTTGTATCTTGGTCCTTCAGTTTTTGAGTGTTGAACTTGGCTTGTGGTTTATCTGTAGCTCCTGTTTCCCTGAAAGCTTTTAATTTGATTTGGATTGTCCCTTGTACGATATAGTGGTCTGAGCCAAAGTCCGCCCCTCTTCTTGCGTTTATGTCCAGTAGGCTGCGCCTCCACTTCCTTGAGCAGGATTGAGATGAAGTCAATTTGGTTTTTGGTTTGCCCATCTGGTGACACCCATGTAGCCCTGTGTATGTCTTTGTGTTTTTATACGCTGCCACCAATCACTAGTTCTCTGAAGGCGCAGAAGTCGGCGAAGAGTTCTCCATTTTCATCCATTTCTCCGAGAGCATTTCTGCCCATGATGAGTTCCCTTCCTATGTTGTCTGGTCCCAGTTCGGCGTTCATGTCTCCCATTAGTATTTTAATGTCACCACCAGCTGGAGTATTGTCCATTGCCGCCTGTAGTTGTCTGTAGAATTCTTCCTTCTTTTCGAGGTCTGCGTTGTTTTTGGGTGCATAACATTGTGTAATTGACACTTTCCTTCGTTTGGAGTTGAATCTAGCGGTCATTATCCTGGACGAGATCGCCTCTCACTAAATCAGGTCCTTTGTTGCCGCTGGTGACATCATGATAGCCACGCCCTCGGTGTGCGTGTGGTTATCTTCTGGGTGACCGGAGTAGATCATTGACTCACCCATTGACAATTTGGTGAGTTCATTCCCTTCCATCTGCTTTCACATATTCCCAGTACTTGAATTCTGTATCTTTTCATCTCGTTTGCGATCTGGGCAGCTTTTCCAATCTCGTACGTAGTGCGGACGTTCCATGTCCCCACACAGACTTTTTCATTTGGCGGAAAGAGATTCATCGTGCTGACGTTTCTGTAGCAACTTTGTTTATAGGGTGGGGTTGCTAGCTTCACGCCTGAGAAAGGAATTTTTACGTTAAGATAAAGCTTAGACAGAGCAACCTTGCAGGTTGCTCTCCTTAAAACCGTTAAAAAAGGAATATAAGGAATAAAACAATCAGAACAGCACTAGCAAAAGGAAAATAATTCACAGCCAAAAGGGCAAAAAGCGACAACAACAATACTATACAACAACATGCAATATATTTAAGCACAGTTAATTAAAATGATACCAAAACAATAGACACACTGACTTGAACATATAAATCCAATGTCAATCACGTCTCATAAACCGTTAATGCCCAGCTCTCGCTACGCTCGGGCCCACGCTGTTCCTCGAAGATTTCAGAAACGCTTAGTTATAACGGACGAAAAACCAAAACACCGATCTGCCGCTTGATATTTCTTTATTGTTACACCAACATATAAAAAGAATAAGTGAACTAAGGTCTGAAAACAAATATTATAATAATAAATCATTGTATTACTTCTGACGATGTTTCACTCTTCTTTCTGAACAGCGACCGATGAGACGATGACTGTCGTATTGATGCCTCCGCGAAAATTGGGGAAGTTGATTTTGAGCAAACAACCAGGAATTGATCGTTCAATCTTCAACTCCATTGACACTCCCCGGCAAAAAAGGGATCCAACCCTTTTTTCCTTCACGACCAATTCACGTTGACTTGGATGCCATTGCGAGAACCTGGGTCACACGGACAGAGCTGAAATGGAAAACAAACAGAAAAGCCAACACACCACAAGCATACCCACAGCACAATCTCACACATCGCTGACGACCTGCGCCTCCAGACAGAGACCTCCTCTTGACATCTTGCAACACAATCGCCACTTGCTAGAATGACTCTTTCAGAACTCAACGTGACCATAGCACCAACTCATGATACTCTACGCACATCCTCTTATCTAATCACTACCAATTACCACTGCAATCGCTTGTCACTCATTCTGCCTCAGTTCTAGTAGCGGTGACGCATGCGAGACTCAGTCGTTTACACTCTTTCTCCCCGGCGTGTCGGACCACAGCTAACAATTATCTCCGTGTGCATTTCATTCTCAGCAATAGCCTAGCCTCCCCGGCGTATACGACCCATCTGCTGTCCTTAACATCAATCAATTCATTCATGGATGTAGAAGACTATAAACAACTTCAGAAGTAAGCACGACGAAAATTTTATCAAAATTATGCAATAACAACAAGGTACGAAAACAACGAGTAAACACAATTAATCCAAAAACACCAATCGATATGACACACCACTCGTATACACAAACAGTACAAATAACCTCGCGGATCATGTTTTGGTGCAATTCCTTAGAAGAATTGCAGGACTTACACCAGTACGCCTACAACCCTTCTCAGGTTGACGATTGTAAGTTGTGGAATGTCCGGACACAACCAAGATTAACCAACAATTGCGATAATTGGAACTCACACAACTATTTGACACAAACATATGTACAATCACTACATCAAATGTTGTGGATTCCGGCATGACAAACTACCCTTGAAGAACTGTAGGACTTACAGCAGTACGCCTACATTCCTTCTCAGGTTGATGATCCAAGTGGAAGTCGCCCGGACTCAAACAGAATTACCAACAGCCATACGACAGATGATATCAATTCAGTATATACAATACGAACATATGTACAAAATCACACACCAAGCACATTGGACTGCTCATTGATGCGCTACCCTTTGAAGAATTGTAGGACTTACAGCAGTACGCCTACAACCCTTCTCAGGTTGACGCTCTAGGTTGGAAAATCGTCGCAGAGTTCATTTGCTGACTTCGTTCTATCAGCTATATCCTCAAATCTGAACGGCAACACGCCCATGTCATTGTATCGTAGAATATAGATGACCGACAAACACACGACATATCTCATCAATCTAGTGTAGAAACAGAGTAATTCACACCAAAGATAATAACATTCAAATAGTAACTTGAAACTAGAAATGCCTTTGTTCGTGCAAGTCAATTTAACAATTACTCTCTCGTTTACACTTGGCTTATCCTCACTAAACTGACCATTGATATTCGTCCTTTCAAACGAACTGATACTAGCATAGTCATTGCACAAGATACTTGCGTTCATGGGTGTCTTTTTCATTGTGGATGACAGCACCAACGACGACTGATTGGCATCAGTTGATGAACTTAGCAGTGGATCAAAAGCTGTTGTTGCTCGACTTTCAGAAATTTGTCTACCTGCAAGACCACCACCACTGCTGTCTTTTACTATCAGCTCAGGTTTAGCACTAGCATCTGATGATAGGTCGGCTACATGCTGATCAATTACACTGACGGTTTGACAAGTATGCACACCTTCTGGAACTGCATCTGCGTTCAATTCTACTTCACGTTGTAGTTGTACAGAACCTTTATTTAACTTAGCAGTAGTAGCCATTCGCCTCATTTCATCATGATCAACCAAAGACAAATGTGAAGTATCATGATCATTATCACAAATATTCACTTTACCATCAAGTTCATCATTTTCAAACTCTTTGTTAACAGCAGTAGACAATTTTGGTTCCTTCTCACAAATCCTTAAAGGTTTTATATCTTCACTCTGACTAGTTATACTTTGTAAACTTTTGGAGTCAGAACTGCACTCTGAAGCAGTAACTCTATTCTGTGACACTCTATTCAACAATGGCTTACCAGTTGTACCTACAGACTTCTTCACCGCACAGTTATCGTCACACAATTCGGAGTCAGACCTGGAGTTTACATTTAGCTTATCACTGAACTTGCTCACTGGTTCACAGTTCACTTCTGTATGCACCTCTTGCAAACGTGTAAAACACAACCGTGTTTGTCTTGCAGCTTGCAACTTATCTGTTGAGGATGTACTACGAAACCTGTTACACTCACTAGGTCCATATGCATTACTATACATCGTGGAGCCTTCTCGATATCCACCTCTCTGAGGCCTACTCGTCATCAATGACTGCATTTTGCTCTCAAACTGCTCTATTCTAGGGGTGAGATGTAATATACTGGCGAACTTGCTCATAGATTGATTGACACTATCTTTTACTAGTTTCAGGATATCATCAAACTTTGGCTCGATACCCTCATCCTCCATACGGGAGCTTATCTTCACCCACTTCCTTTGCAGTCGAGTAGGTAGGCGTCTTGCTATTGTTTCTAGTATAAAACTCGAGTTGAGGTCACTCATGCGATTCATCGAAATCATTCCATTCTTGTAAATCAGCAAATTATCTAAAAACTCAGTGAGTGCCTGGGAGTCATCCTGTAATTGACCACCATTACCCTCAACAGACTCGAATAATTTCCCTGCAATCATCGAAGGTCTTCCAAACCTTTGACGTAATATGCTCATAGCCTCGTAGTAGCCCTCTTTTGGCTTCATAAACTTACAGCACTGTATAGCTCTTGCAGCATCTCCAGTGCAATACCTCATCAAATACATTAACTTCATTTCATCATTTAATAAAGTACCACTCAACATGATCTCAAACTCCTTTACAAATTGTAAATAATCAGCTGGGTTTCCATCAAAACATCGTGGTTCAAATTTGGGGAGTTTGATGTTCCTATTATCCCTGAACGGCGAAATAGTAACATCAACCATGTCATGCTTAACATCAGACACATCGTTACAATTAACAGACAAGTCACCATGACTTACTTTCCTGTTTGCATCCAAGACACTCTGTCCCTTCTTTGACCCAGGGATTGTTGAACTTGACCCAATTCCAAAACAGTTCCAGATATTGCTTGTTCAAAGAGGACTTGACCGGCACCAGGAGAAATGAACGGTGACTATCCAAACTTTCACTAACTGTTTGAATCCGCTAGATCTGTTTCCATCGTCTGAAACTGTCAGTCGCGTCTCATAAACCGTTAATGCCCAGCTCTCGCTACGCTCGGGCCCACGCTGTTCCTCGAAGATTTCAGAAACGCTTAGTTATAACGGACGAAAAACCAAAACACCGATCTGCCGCTTGATATTTCTTTATTGTTACACCAACATATAAAAAGAATAAGTGAACTAAGGTCTGAAAACAAATATTATAATAATAAATCATTGTATTACTTCTGACGATGTTTCACTCTTCTTTCTGAACAGCGACCGATGAGACGATGACTGTCGTATTGATGCCTCCGCGAAAATTGGGGAAGTTGATTTTGAGCAAACAACCAGGAATTGATCGTTCAATCTTCAACTCCATTGACATCCAACAATATATACAATTGCAGATATGAGTCACAAAATTCCAAACAGTTAGTTATAGGTATTAGTGGTCAACAAGATTATATCCACAGGTTTAGTGTTCGAAAGTAAACGGATTGCAACAATTTCCCAATCTTCGTGGCGAGAAACATCAGAGAAATTAGAATTTTGTGTAACTAAGCAATTTTAGCGCACTAATCGAAAAGCGCGGTCGTTATTATCTCGTTGATTCTTTAACTTTTTTAAAATCTCCCACAATTAATTTTGTCCTTCTTTATCTGTTCATGCCAGTCTCACTGTAGCTGGTCAAGTCATCTTGACTGAAGTCTGGATTCGCATCTTTCGACTTCACTAAACTTGGAAAGTGAAGGGATAAATTCTTATCGAGGAATGCAGGAATTTGACTAAGATAACATTCATAACACTAAATTTTATTGGTCGGATGTGTTGACCTGGACTAAACTGGACTTCTCCGTCGCTTAAATTCCCCACAATATCTCACTCTGCGGCTCATTCTGATAGTCTGTCACACTTTTTTTATCTCGCAGACATTTTATTTCCTCGAAAAAAATGGTTATTTATATATTTATTATCGCCTATGCCTAATTTATTCTGACTATACCGAACAGCCAGACACGAAAGAGCTACGTTTGGTCACAGTGGTTTCTTGGACATAACACAGGCTTCAAATCAGCCTTTGCATTTAATAATAATAATGTATATTTTCATATAAACATATAAATTTACATGAGATAAAAGCCACGGCAGGCATCTAGCAAAAATGAATACTCTTAAATACAATGAGTCTCTCGGATAATGCTAGGAAGGGAGATTAATTTAGTCAAGTATGCTGGATACTGTTACGCTTTCCTATTTCCGTTTCTGCCTCTTAGTCTGGAAAACTTCACTAATTATATCTTTTATCAGCATTATTATTATTACTATTTGTTTTCTCTTGTCGACGATACCGAAGGAATAACTGGCGAAAGGATCAACTCCAATCACAGTAGTAACAATCTCAACACACCTCATACTACAAACCACATATAAGTAATTCCAGTACTACTACCTTTGGAGTCAACCAAAGCTACGACAGTGGAGTGGCGGGACAAGCTACGCAGAAGTTTACTGAAGATCAGGAACCTATCAATTTGGTTTATACTAGCTCGTAAAAACGATATTGGATATTGGATACTGAATTTCGTATAGCAATAATTTATATAAGATGACAGTGAATCAGTTCTTTTAACCAAACAGAAGACCGAAGAACAATTTTTTCGACATCTTCTGATGAGAACGACATACTATTAGACATATAATTACATCGAACCATAACCACTGCTCGTTTGAATACATTTCTTTTCAAGTTTACTGCACGACAGTGGGAATTTGAACTTCGCCTCGCGGTCGTTTAATTCGTCAGAATGTCTTGTTGCACTTTTCAAACAAGTTACACAAATGGTGGCTCACCTGGAAGTAGTCACAAATTTGAACAGTTCAAGAGCGATTTTATCGTGGAAAACGAAATAGGAAGGTAAACTCCAACCGTTAACAGTTCAATAATACTTAATTTTATGACAGAGGAAGATTTGCCAAAGTATCGCTAGTCAGACATCGTTTAAGTGGAGAATTATCTGCAGCCAAAGTGATTAGACGGTGGAGGTGTGGAAAAGATACTTTGCAAGGTATTATGCAGGAAATCGAGGTTGTGAAGACTAGCCACCACAACCCTAACATTGTAAAAATGAAGCACTATTACGTTGGTGACAAGGAAGTTGTTTTGCTCCTTGAAAAGTAAGTAAATAGGAATATGTTCGGTGTTATCTTACACAAGTAAAATCCCTAGTATTTCCGAGAATCGGACGCTTTAATATGTGTAACTCTAGACATCTATGCTTTAAATATAAAATTAATGTCTACATCCAATAGATGAATAGTTTACCTCTAATTTTAATTATGCTACGGTCTCCCGATTTAAGAAGGGGCTTTATAAGTAGCTAAGTCAGGCTGTCTTTTCTTTTCAGTGATCTTGTGAACACATGGATGTTTTGGGGACGCTATTGATCTCTACAGTCAAAATCCTTCTCGAACGCTGAGAGGAAGAGACCGACTGACTAGTAAACAGACTAGGCCACTTTTTTGAATGCGATATGCTTTTGTCGTATTCTTGTAATTATTGGTACTGCTACTGTCGAGCGCGCTCCTTGAATAAGACGTGCTTTTTCCTCTAACCGGAAATATCCAATTTTGTGAATTATTCGTTTGGGAAACCTGATCTTCCTACCCGGCGAATTTTATTCAACCATTTCTTCCTCACCGAGCCTGTGTGTGGTACTTCCCGCTGTCTCGAACTACTGCCAAAGCTTCAGGTGCTACTTCTGTAGCAACATCCTCCTCACTCTTTCAAATATACAGGACTTGTGGGTCTGTTACGTGATTGCTGTGAAACCGAATAACCCGAAAGTTACAGGTAAAGTCAAAAGCTTTTACTTAAATACTTTATCCTTCTTTTCTGTGCTCTCTATTGTCTTTTGCTGTAAGTCTATTGGACAAAATAACAGTCTCTTATTATTTAATCACCAGTATTAATTTAGGAGTAAAATGACAATAGATTCTCAACCTAAAATAAGTAATGGGACATCATACTCTGTAGTTACCAGGGCTTCAGCCAAACTAGGCAAACAGGTGAAGGTGATGGACTCACGCATACCGGTCTTGAAGACCAGGGCTAATATTCCCAGCTCGTACAGATTACCCATGTCGCCACAGTCCTACAGTGAAGCTGTGCAAAGTCAGCCAAGTGGATGTGGCTCCACCCCTGTTAACACGACTAGGTTAACAGATCCGAGTGGGAAAATTGCACTAAGTGAGAACTTCATAACACCCATCCCCATGGTAGACCATGAAACAAATAGGAAGGCCAAAAAGAAACGTTCACGACGTCGCAAGACGACAAGAACGCTCCCCAAGAAGGCAGACGACTGCAAGGTCTGCGCTTCTGTTGTCGAACAAGCAGACTCTGCTTTCGAATGTAACTTTTGCAAGCGATGGGTGCATTGCAGATGCGACAATGGGGTACCAAAAGCATATTATGACTTTATGCGTAAAAACCCATGCCAATGGTTCTGGTACATATGCCCGAGTTGCCGTCCTGATGTAGCCTCGCGTAGTCCTTTGAAAACTAAAGATGGCACAGAAGTAGCGGGGAAAAAGGTGAAAGTTCGACCCCCACCAATCCGGAAGTTAGTACAAACGCGCGTAAACCGGGGATACCAAAATCCTCACCGGTTAAACTTGTAACTCTTGCCATAACCGCTCCAGACACAGAGGCTGGAGAACCACGGGTTTCCGTCGTTGGAAAAAGACCCCAACCGTCTGCCAGTAATGCTGGCCATAGCACTGAGACACACAAAAATACCCAGACAAACCAAAACGGTCTTAAAGGTGATCACAAACGTGCGAGGACCGAGCCCAAGCCCACGGTTAGCAGATCAAATTGTGTAATCCTCTTTAATGTACCAGACTGTAGCAGTAGTCTGCTGAAAGATAGGGCCCTATTTGATCAGGAACAGTGGTCCATCTTGTGTAGCACACTGGGTTTGGACATCCAACCAGTAAATCTATGCAGATTGTATAGGGGCACTGCTGCACCTGAAGGCAAACCATCCCCACTGAGGGTAACATTGGGCTCTACCGAGGATGTTGAAAAAGTGTTACTGGCTTCTCAAGTCCTTTCTATAGGGAGGGCCTGTAACATACGTGTTAAGCCAGACAGGCCGTGGAAGGAAAGACAAATGGCGAGGGAGTCGCCAGAGCTCATTCCTTCTGCCTCCATGGTTGTGCATGGCATTCCCGAACTGGTAACTGGGAACGCCTGCGAAAAGCATTGTCATGATGTACAACAATGGAGATGGTTAGCATCCCAGATGGCCCTGGGGAGTTCAGGGGCTGTCTCTATTTATAGACTGCCTCGACCCACTCATCTTATGTCAATTAACTCGCCACGTCTGTTAGCTGTCAAGTTCAGCTCCCAAGACCAGTTGACTACCGCTCTCCATAGATGGTACGAGACCAAGGACAAGGTCAGCAAACACATTCGCTGCTGCGAGAGCCGGCCTCGCACTCAAAGGAGAGAACAAAGCGTAGTTAAAAAAAATCCTCAACCCCTAGTCACACTACAGCGGTGCAGCACGGACGATGATAGCCAGTGTCATCCGAGTGCTCCAACTGAACTAGAAGAAAAAAACGCCAACAGGCCGGTTCCTGGGGAATCGGCCAACTAGTTCGTAGGATAACTCCTCAACCGATAGCCAATATCAAGTCAACTACCCCCCAATACGGGGAAGTGGTGAGACTGACTACCAGTTGCCTGTACAGTAATGTGAGAGGGCTAAGAGGCAAAATAGCTGAACTTAGACACCTACAATCACAACTGAACTCCAAAATCATAATACTGACGGAAACCTGGCTAACCCCTACGGTGGCAGACAGCGAAGTCAGTATAAATGATATGGTCCTAGTCAGGCGAGATAGGGACCTGAAAGAAGGAGGTGGAGTCGCCATATACGTCGACAAACAGCTCAGATGTGTTCACGCGATGGACCCTCCCCTCACAGAGCTCCCTGACTCCATATGGTGCCACTTCACCGTTGGGTACTGCAAATATCTAGTGGGCAGCATTTATCGATCACCTTCATGTGGAGCAGACCACAACCAGGTACTGCTAAATACAATCTCAGCAACTCAAGACATGGGTTATGATCAAATTGTCATAGCTGGTGACTTCAATGCCCCATCTCTTAACTTGGTGTCGGGAAAAGCCCATGATAGATTTGATCGAAATCTGCTGCATACCATCAGGAAGGCTGGATTCACTGAAAATGTCAAGATGGATACTAGATGGGGCCCTGATGGGAAGTCTTCTAGACTGGATTACGTGCTCACTAGTGACCAGCTACTAGTGGAAAACGTTCAGATCACGACTCCCATAGGTAGTAGTGACCACGCGGTCATAGTATTCGACATAGTCCTCCGCGAGCGCTTACAGTGGGACAATACACAGCCCTATCTGTGTTATAACAAAGCCAACTACACCAAAATGCGAAGACTTCTGTCTGAAGCAAATTGGCCTAAAAAATGGACAGAGCTAACAGTAGAAGAACACTGGAGAGTGGTAAAGGAGATCATTCACCAGGCGGTCTCAGACACTGTTCCTTTAGTCACACCAAAAGCTAGGAAGCAACGATCATGGCTAAAAAGGGGGACACAACGCCTTCTGCAGGCAAAGCGAAAAGCCTGGTTCGCGTGGCGACGATCGAAGAGTCAACCCGAATATGAAGTGTACCTTGAACTCAGGAATCGATGTAACATACGAGTCCGGAGCGATAGAAGGACATTTCAGGGAGACCTCGCCAATAAGCTTCTCGTGAACCCCAAAAGCCTATACAGGTTTATGTCCGAAAGAAAACCGACCAACCAGGGAGCATGCAATCTAGTGGGTTCTGATGGGAAATCTCTTACTAGTCTTGAAATGGCAGAGACATTCAGCCTAGCCTTTCACAGGCAACTAAATAGTAACGAGGATATTACCCCACAGAACATCCAGATTACATCGCAAAACCAACACGCGAAAACCTGCTGGGTACATTTCAAATTACCCCGGCTATGGTACTTGCAAAATTGGGAAGGTTGGCTTCGGGAAAGTCTTCAGGTTGTGATGACATCAGACCATCTGTCCTGAAGCAGTGTTCAGAAAGTCTCTGTCAACCCCTAAGTGATCTGTTCCAACACTCCCTTGATGTAGGGAAACTTCCATGTGAATGGAAACGTGCAATCCTATCCCCTATCTTCAAGGGTGGTGACCGGCAGAATGTGACCAGTTACAGACCAGTTGCTCTACTTCCAGTGATATCGAAGATATTGGAAAGTCTCATTGACGACCACATGAGAAAATACTTCGATGGGACTAACCTTCTTCACGAAGCACAGCACGGTTTCAGGAGGGGAAGATCCTGCGTGACGAATCTTCTACTAGCCTGGAACGATTGGACACTATCCTGGGACAAAAAGGTACCAGCCCACGTGATCTTTCTCGACTTTGCGAAAGCATTCGACACAGTTCACCATGGTCTGCTCCTTCACAAAATAAGCAAGGCGAGTTTCTGTGGAGCACTTCTCGCATGGCTGAAAGATTACTTAGGCGAGAGAGAATTCTGCACCAAAGTCAACCGCATCCGATCATCCTGGCACACCTCGGCATCAGGGGTTCCTCAGGGTTCTATCCTAGGGCCGTTGATGTTTTTGATTTTTATCAATGACCTGCCCCCCCAACTAAACTGCTCTGCGCTTCTTTACGCTGACGACGTAAAGATTTGGAGAGCAATAAACTCATCGGAAGACTCAGATAGATTGCAGGCTGACCTGCAAACTCTGGGAAATTGGGCTCTGGCTAACGGAATGCCTTTCAATCTAAAGAAGTGCAAAGTAGTGCAACTTCATTCCGGCAGGTCACAGAGTGTAAATTACACCCTTGGTGGCCAGAACTTGAGTTGTGTTCCATCAGAGCGTGATCTAGGTCTTATTCTAACAGAAAAGCTAGACACCAGTGGAAATTACTCGAGGGACGTCGCCAAAGCCTACGCAACATTACACTTTATGCACAGGCAGCTGGGAGCTCTCACTCCCGAACTGTTCTTAAGGTTATATAAGGCATATGTGAGGCCACACCTTGAGGTGCATAATATCATTGCACCTCCGCTACTCAAAAGGGATGCTAACATTCTAGAAAGTGTCCAGAGACGAGCGACAAAATGGGTGATCGGCCTCCGCAACAAATCATATGAGGAAAGACTAAAGAAATTAGGTCTTTTCACACTTAGTTACCGTAGGCACAGGGGAGACCTCATCACCGTCTACAAGATCCTAAATGACCAGGCCCACCCAAATAAAAGCATCCTGCCATTAAGTGATTATAGGCTTCCACGAGGTAACCCGCTAAGGATAGCACACCAGAGACCAAAGACTCGAGTGCGATCACATTTCTTTTCGCTTCGTGTTTGCCGTCTCTGGAACGCTTTACCGGCGGCCGTGACTACAGCGCCATCTGTGGAGATTTTTAAGCGGAAGCTAGACAATCATGCAGAAATGCAAGGTTTGTGTCTCAATGGCTTATCCTCATAAAACTTGAAACCACACTGTCAATGGATAAGCGTACAAACTAAATCCCCACGACCTATTCTGCCTTCTCTCACTCTATCTTTTCCTTAGGTCACCTTTATTATTCCACTTATCTCAACCTATATTATCTACACTACAACCTATTATTATTATTACTATTCTGCTTTTATGACTACACCGAATGACCAACGGGAGTTAGGTCAAACTCCATTCACGGCAGCAATACAGTCCTAACATACTGCATACTACAAACCACATCTCGACCAATCCCCGCACCACTCCTCCTGGAGTCTACCAGAGCTAAAGCAGTCGAGTGGCGGGACTTACTACGCAGAAGCTCACCGAAGATCTGGAACCTCTACCTCACAATCAAGAAGCGAGCTCAAAGAAATCACTGGTTTATACTAGCTCGTAATCAGGATATTGGATACCCCAACTACTTCGTATTTTTATGGCAATAGGCGTGCTGCTGATGATTACTGAAGCTAGCTACATTCCCTAACTATCATCTTCATTTTCAGTAGACTGCTGCAGGTATTTTTTTGAACAAGTGTTTGATATATGTATAAATATGTGCCACCTTTTTATTTATTGTCATTATACCGTGCTTGTTATTTTATCAAAAAAACCTAATCTTACTAGTATCATTATTCAATTTATACTTATTTCGCTTATCTGCCATTCAGTGTGTAAAGCTAAAGTCTGTTTCTGTCACCATGACTTTCACAAAAGTGTCCTCTTCCTACACAGACTTTCTACTTTACTCATCGTGTAAGGTGATGCAGTGAGATGAAGGAAAGTTGTACTGAGTTAGTATCTATTTGCAAATGACCTGGGTAAAGTATAAGAAACTGTCTACTAGATGTGACTCAAGGTCAAGATCATTGTCCACTGTGCCAGCGTTTTCTTGTGTCAACTTTAGGAATTAGTACAAATCGATGAACAGAAGTTAAGTTATTTTACCCCGATGTTCACTTTGTTATTCACTAGCTGATCATTTCATTTTTCTTTTATACTGGAGCTGCATCATGCTGTCAGGTAATCATACTGCTCGTTGTTTAATTTTAGGTTAAATGTAACAATTGGCCACAGTGTTAAGTAAAAAATCCAAAGCCGATTTCACCAATATTTTTCTGAAAAGCATACACCACTTACGTGTAATGCGTGCAGTTTTACTAACGAAAGAAGTGGTGTTAATTTGAGCCAGGTGGCATACTTAGGTCTACAATTGTGACTCAGGTACACAGTTTCACTGATATAAACATGTCTCTTTGACACCAATGTTTATTTAAGATTAAAATTATGGGAATACTTACTTTGAGAATAGTCTTTTAACTGTGCTGAGACTTTAATGTCGTAATTAATTTTTAGTTGTTCTCAAGGCGATCTCTATCATTATGTCCATTATAACGAAGAATCCCTTGAAGAAAAGGTCGTTGTTGAAGCATCTAGACAACTTCTAAAGGCTGTTTCATTTTTACATTCACAATCAATTGTTCATTTGGATATTAAAGTAAGTTATTTTTTAGCGTGTAAACATGTTAATTGATAGTACTGTGTTAATAAAAGTAGTTTACCTTGATGTACATTGAAATAAAACTGTTAACTGGCCAGAAAACTCGTCAAAATATGGTCACATCGATCAGTCAATTGTATAAACGTAGAATAAGTGCTAATTGACTTTCCACCAGTGAGTCTGCGGTTTAGATCTGACTCTGTCTAATTCAGCTTTGGAGGCCAGAGAGCACTACCAGCCTTCACACTATAAGTGCCGCTCTTAGCTACAATAGTGGTTCCCAGAATTGATTTTTTGATACAGGCTGGTAGTAATTTCCTTAATTTATTTTGTAATTGCAATTGGTCCTAGTAGCGTTGTAATTTTAAGGGCGTAAGCCATTAGCTTCGATGTTTAACAAGTATGAATCAGTTCTTTGTAAATATACGGGTGGGTTTCTGTTCTACGCTTAGATGTAGACTGGTCATTTTTTCTATGCGGTTAGCGAATAGCTTTCAAGTCATCATGAACTTCTTCATCGACGAACAGATGTCTGTCTGTCCGTTTTTGACATAGAACTTTGCACCGATCTGCAGCAGCTCAACTCGCCACACTCTATGTAGCACACAAAGCAAGAGAAGAAAGAAATGCAAAATAGAGATAGTAGACAGGGATATGAGACAAAGGAATAGAAATAACGAAGATCGATATAGTTTCATTGGAGATTATAAGTCACAAGGAGTGGATGCATCTGTTCCAGCTATTGAGAACGATTTTGAGTCATATCACCGATTGTCTCCAGGTATTGGTTTTTACCGTTCCGAGGACCCCAACCAGGGAGTCTACACCTTCCTACTTGGCTGGTTTAAACTAACTGTTGTGGATTTAATTGACTGGTTCCATGTTTCGGTTTGACCACCGCTAGCTCTTTTTCAGCCTGACCCTATGTCAGCTAACATAGCCTGTTGTCGAGGAAGCCGATCACTAGGCATACGTAACACATGTCCTAACTATCTCAGTCAATGTAACTTCACAGCCTCGTCGATTGATTTCCCCTCCTTACCTAGAACTCGACGCCTAACCTCAATATTGCTCACTTTATTATACCACTTCACACGGGAGATAGAACGCAGACACCTATGATCAAAGACAGCCAGCCGGCCTTTTAATATCTTCCACTTTCAATGGCCATGTCTCACAGCCAACCATTAAAGAGGACGGAGCTACCTATTGAGTAGTATACACGCCCTTCGGTTGACAGCCGTATATCACGTCTACGCCAGAGGCGGCGTAAACTGTCATATACGAAACTAGCCCTTTGTATCCGTGCTGAGATTTCGTCAGCGATCAACCCGTTGGCACTGGTTGACGCAACTTCCCAAATAAGTGAAGCGGCCAACGTGCTCTTACACTTTACTCCCTATTTCTAAACTAGGAGTTAGTGTAGTCCAGTCCTGTAAGGTCATCTTGCATTTGGAGGGAGCGAATCGCTTGCCAAACATTCTTAGATTGCAGCTGAAGGTGTTCAGAAGACTGCCCTATCTCGTCAGCGTCTTTTTCACCTAGAAGGACAAAATCATCTGCATATTCTAAGTCAACGAGATTATTCCCTGATGGTAACGAGTCAATCCCTGAGTCTCTGAAGTGTGTTAGGTTTAAATCCATTAGTACAACTATGATGAAATTAAACAGACATGGGGATAGTGGGCATCCCTGACGGACACCACTAGTTGTCAAAAATTCAGATGACAACTCTTCGTAGGCTCTCACCTGGCTGACTGCATGAGTTGGAGTAGAGTGAGTGCCTTGATCAGTGCAATGTATGTTCTCGTCATTCCCTTCAAAGCCAAACATCGCCATAGTAACTCTCGGTCGACAGAATCGAATGATGCCTTTAGGTCAAGAAATATGACGATTGTTGGACGCCGGTGGTGAGTATGTCTATGTTCCAAAATCTGTCGAAGGGTGAAGATATGATCAATACACCCTCTTCCTTGTCTAATGCCTGCCTGGTTCTCTCGTGTTTGTGCCTCCCATTGACCGTTTAGTCTACGCATGACTTTTCAGTCTAAAACTTTAGATACCATATTAGTCAAGCCAAACATCCTGTGATTATCATAGCAAGCATTGTCTCCCTTCTTGTATTTGGGGATAATCAACGACTTACACCAACCCAACGGGACTTCCTCTAATTCTCAGACGCTGTCTAGTACCTTAGTTAACGTAGACATTAAATTGTCTCCACCGTACTTAAATACATCTGGAGTCATTCCACCAGGTCCCTCTACTTTACATCGCTTCAGACTAGTGACAGCCTTAGTAACCTCAGTTAGGGACGGAGGACCTGTGTCCATATCCTATTCAGCGAGGTGTCGGATGTTCGGTAAGTTGAGTGTGTCTGTAGGGAAATTATTTTGATGTCACACAGTGTTGTACAGTACAGTTGTACAGTAATATTAACTGATGACGTTTCATTTACCTCGCTGAGCCAGAAATAATGCTGGTAAAGAGGAAAGGTTGGGCATGAGGCTAGCAAACCCATCCTGTAAAATAAACATAGCTACAGAAACTTCAAGCCACTAGCTTGAAGCCCTATGTTCCACTGGGGAAAGTGAAGCAAAAAATGTAGGGAAATTAAACTGCTCCTCAAAGTGTTCTTTCCAGCGTTCCAGTCGTCTATCCTAGGAGCTAATTGTGGTGCAAATTTTCTCAGAGATTGTTTCACTTATCGTTTGCCTTTTGCCACCTGTCTTCCTGATAAGTCTAAATAGTTATCTGGTGTTACCTATCTCCGATTCCTTTTTTATCTCCTTTGCTTTTGTCGTCCACCACTGTTCACGGTCGTTACGAAGTCTTCTTATCAGTTTGCGTTCGAGTAGCGTTCGCTCTTCATCATAATCGGAGCTCGCTGGAATCAGTCTTCTTGCGTCATCAATCAGTTCGAATGAGGTGATAGAGATACAATAGATCTTACTAACTTTTGGATTTAGGTTATTAACAGCTTTTACAGCTGTGTATACAGCTAACTGTGTGTTGTGCTAGGTAACCTTAGGAGAAGTACTGCTGTCGACCACAGATATTCGTTTCGCTATTTCCTCCTTAAATAAGGACTCGGTGTCCTGATCTAGTTGGGGACGTAGTTGTTTCTCCGCCAGCAGTTTCTTATGTCCGTCTAGCCGTAAGCATAAACGTGCGTGGACCAGAGCATGATCGGAGTCTACGCATGAGCGACAGTCTTCTACTGACCCTCACCAACGATACCCTATCGCTATATGGGCTGTCTGAGTCCAGCGTTGATTTGGTGATGGAGATCGCCAGGTTACGCAGTGTCGCTCTTTGTACCTAAAGTTAGTGCTGACTAGGAACAGATGATTATCTGAGCAGAACTGTAGAAGACCATCACCGTTGTCGGTTCGTTGGCAGAGAACTCCATACGTACCACCTATATACTTCTCAGTCTGGCACAACCTCCCTACTCGGGGATTGAAGTCGCCTGCTAAAACAACCATATCTGAACGTTTCGCTTTCTACAGCAAATTAGACAGTTTCAGGTAGAAATCATCCTTTGGTTTGTCCGAACTGCAGTCTGTTGAGGCGTAAGCGGAGACTACGAGAAGACAACGACCGATAATGCCGTCCTTCCCCTTCTAACGGACCTGTTCAGACGGACCGCACACACACGACTATCTGCTGGGATCCAGTCAAGAAGTGATTTTTCTGCCCTAACACTGAATGCTATCCCTACACCTGCGAGTCGTCGCGAACTAGCAGAGGAGTCTCCAGACACCGTTGAAGTGAATTTTGCAGATCCACCTTGTTGGTCGGGTGAGGCTAAGTGAATGACCACACTCAGGTCTTGTATGTGTGTCTCCGAAACACAACATACATCCATGGCTCAATATACCAGAGTTCTTGCTAGTGATGCCTGTTGTCCGATTTTACAGAGGGTCCTAATGTTGGATGCTCCTATATGAAGTTGGCAACGGGGCTTTAAGAGGTTGTCGGAGGTGTTTCTATGACTCTCATCGTTATTTGTGGTCACAGAGTGAAGTGAAGATGTCTCTCTAGTCTGAAGAATAGTACTAACTGTAGTAGGGGAGCAAGATGATGGAAGTGATGTGGGTAAAGGAGAATGATTCTCAGGGAGGCTTCGTGTGCTCTTGGAAGTGTGTGGGCGGTTGTTACTTCCCAGCTGCCCCCACCGTGGAAGTTGGTTGATTCCTCGGGTACCTGAAACAGAAAGAGGGTTATTGTTGCGTGACCACAGAGTGCAGGAAACAAGTGCCTGAGGTCGGTCACACATGGCCTGTTTGAACTGGTTTATTAGTTTGGTTCCGTATTAGTAAACTTACCGCCGGTTACGGACCACCGTAGGGTAAGTCGAGATGTACAGTTGTTGGGGTCGACCTTTTCTAACCCCCTCTCTCCGAAGTGGAGTGACAGCATAGCTGGCATGCTGGTCATCTGAAGGAAACACCTTACTGCTGTTACATCCCTGTTCCCCAGCAGCACGACTTCGCCCACAGACCCCCAGCATAGTGTAAAAAAACTCCTACACTATTCCGGTAACTGCTTCTAGTCTAATCGCTATCGTAACAACTATCCTAGCATGCAGGGACAATAGTTCCAGCCAGTGTAGCTCGTTGGGTCAATGCGATATGCAAGCCCGACCTCCACGTCAAGGTACCAGCTATCGGTCGGAATTTCTTTACACTCAATCCTGTTTTTGTGTCACTAGATACTGTTGTCTGACCTGTCTGTTCTCTGTCCGTTTTCGACATAGAACTTTGCACAAATGTGCGGAAGTTCAAGTCGCCACACTCCGTGTAGCACGCGAAGCAAGCAAGAGAAGAAAGTACAAGAAAAGCATAATAGAAACAGTGAGCAGAGGTGTGAGACAAAGGAGTAATAAAGAAAAACAAAACAGTTTCACTGGAGATCATAAGTCACAAGGAGTGGATGCATCTGCGCCACTGAGAACGATTTTGAGCCATGTCACCAATTGTTTCCAACCACTGATTTTTACCATCCCGAGGACCCCAACCTGGAAGTCTACACCTTCCTACGTGGCTAAGACCAACTGTTGTGGATTTCATTGACTGGTGCCAAGTTTTTGTTTGACCACCGCTAGCTTTTTTCCAGCCTGGCCCTATATCCGCTAACATTGCTCGTCGAGGGAGGCGATGGCTTGGCATACGTAACACATGTCCTAACCATCTCAGTCTTTGTAGCTTCACGACTTCGTCGATTGATTTCCCCTGTTGTCTGACCTGGAGTTTTAAACGGTTTCATCTTGCTTTCAGACAAAAGTTTCTTTTAATATGAAATTCTGGAGTATTGCTAATAATTAGCTATGTTAGGGGACAGTAGACCACAGGTTTTTATATTTAGATTTATATTGAAATCATCCGTGTAGTGCATTATGTTCGGTTATTTGTTTAATAGTTTACTCAGTTTTTGCAATTTTGATGAGCACGTGTAAATATTTCGTAAGCTCTTTGAGAGTAAAGCAGTCTTCTAGTCGTCCACAGGAAACTATTCTGTTTAGTTGTAGGCACCGTATAATGAAGTTTTTAAAATAACTGTTAAATTAAGTGATCTGGTGTTGTGACTTTTATGGATTTTATTTTTATAGCCCTGAATTAGTCGATAAGTCTTGATCAACCCACACTCATTGCAATAACAATTACGAGCAGTCTATGTCTTCACGATTGAAGAGAATTTCACCTTTCCAGGCGTTAAGACCATCGCCACTGAATACTGCAGTTCTCGATATTATCATGGGGACTCAAGTGATTCCGCCTTAGCGATTCTGACTACAACATTTAGGTACCGTGTTGAGATTCAAACCTAGAACTCATCCTTCAAAACAATAAGTCCTGTCTGTCATGTAATTCTTATAGTGAGAGTAAACGTACTAAAAGAGACAGACAGTCCATATGAGAGTTAAGTTATTTGATTCGTTTGTAGTTGATTAGTTTTGTAGCAGTTTTTAATATAATTTGAAAAGAACTTGTATAACTCGAAGGGTACTAAACAACTACGCTGACTGTAATTATCTTATTTATACAAGGATATATAATTTGATAAATGGCACTTATGTATTCTAAATACCTTTTTGTATACTTCAACAATAAAATTACATTCAAAGGGTTGAGATTGTAGGATTTTCACGACAAAATAATAAAAGCAGTTAATTCATTTTCAATATGCTTTCTCAATTTGGCACAAACAATCTGATCATACATGCATTTATCAAAGTAAATATCGTGTATCGTTTGATTAAAATATTGAGATAGGAGACGCTTATGGTTATCTACATTGTGATCTTTTCCTCAGCCCGAGAATATTCTCCTCCGACATCCTTTTCCTCAATGTGAAATTGCATTATGTGATTTTGGTCTAGCCAAGTATCTAAAGAAAAACGAGATCATCCGAGACCTTGTAGGTACACCAGACTACGCTGGTAAGTTTTCTCATACTTATCAAGTTTTTCTCTTAGTGATGTGGTGTATTTATCTGTAAGAAATCAAGTTTAATATGTGATATTGTGGAATATGTTACTACACCAAGAATAACGGTACCGCCTTTTATTTCAGAGGGGATCTGTTCTGAACAGCATTTGCCTTCTCTGATAAGTCGTTCATATTGTATACTGTCTGTTCCATCAAATAATTGTTGGTCACTGAGTTAAGTTTTGTGTATTTTGCTTACACTCATGGCTTCACTTAACTGTAAAGGTATGCGGGTGTATGAAAATGGACTTGTTATTAGAATGATTTTCTCTTTTCGTTCATATTCAATAACTGGTGAATTACACCAAAAATACCTGTAGAAAAAATCTGTAATTTCTGCCCATTTTTAGTGGCCAGCGAATTTCTCATCAACATAGCTTCTGTTATTAAAAGGGCTTGAGAGCTTTAAATAAGCAATTATTTCTAGTGAGTGTGTACTGGTTCTACTTAAAGAGGTTAATGATACGGCCAATTTGCTTAAGGTTTCAAATTGCTTATCACAGCTCTCTGAATTCTAAAGCACAAGGTTTTCTCCTTTTGAGTCTTCTGTACGACTCAAGTTTAAGAAGATACTTCAACTTTATGTCTTGTGCATAAAAATACGAACAACTTCACATTTTTATTTTTTAAATGTTATGTCTGTCTGTTATGTAAAAGTGTAGTAGTTAGTTTATAATTCCTGAATTCATTATTATAAGAAGAAGACGTAATGAGATGATAAGATTTTGATTTTATTGAAATAGTTCACTGAGGATTTTTCACTACCTAGACAAGTAAGTATCTCAAAGATCTTCCATAGTTAGATGATGACGATAAGGCCAAGGGAGAATAACTAGCCAACAGACAACACTTAACTTCCAACCAGTTTATTCACAGTTTTGAATCCTAATATATCCTAATATGCAGCTTATTGCCATGTATCTCAGCTTATTTGTAGTTGCTAAATGTTGCAAATATGTGCACGTATTCTCTGTTCGATTTACAGTACTCGAGTTGCCTTACTTTACTCATAAAACTTGAGCTGCTAAAATTCTCTCACTTGAATAATTTTTAAGGGTTATATACTGCTGTGTCAGAAGTCAAATTTGACATAAAAGTTCGAAGTTAGCCTAAATGTTAAGTTGGGTATTTCATAGAAATTTCTTTGCTTCCTTTTCTTTTATAATTATTTTAATGTAAAATTTGATTGTCGAGAATATACGTATGTATCAGCTAACTTAAGGATAGAAAGAATAATATAATTGTAGATCATATCTTGTCATTCTGTAAAAGTTGTACGTAGTACTAATGATTGTTTTTATTTTGAATGCACCTGTGTCAATAGCTCCGGAAATTTTGAACTATGATCCCATTCACTTTACAACAGACATGTGGTAAGTATCATTTGTGTGCGTGGCGTTTTTGTTGATTTTTATTTTACTGACTTTCTTACCGCCAATTAGTTTGTCGATAGAGTTACGCATTGGTGATTCGATGATGGAATTCTCACCAGCCACGTGAGAGGTTCGGGTATGGTTCTCAGCAGACACACTCCTGTATCTCTTCCAGTTAACTAGTCGGTAGTGAGCCCAGAAAAACGGGGAAAGGTAGTCACATGGCTAGGAACTCTACCACGTAAAACGTTTGGTATTCTATGTTCCACTGCGTAGGCAAGGAAATGAGAAATAGATTTGCCCATGATTTGAAGCGTTAAGTGATTAACAGATATAGAAAAATTTAGACAAATTTTCCCATTGGTTTACTTCCACAAAGCGAAAGCAACAAATTGAGTAGAGTGATATAATATCAACGTTTTATTCCGTTGGGTCTGCATGACAAACTAAAATAATTTTGATATCACCAGTATACAAAATATTCAAATAGTTTATTTATCCAGCACGAAGACGAAAACCACCAATATATTTCGTAATTAAATAGTAGAAGGGAATGAATAAAGTGTTATTAGGCTCGCTACTAATAAGTAGGAATAATTACAAGAGCATTCTAGAGTTAGGAAGGGAAGTTGGAAACTGATTGGACATGTAAAATGTGACAACACAGTATATAAGCATGGTTTTACTTCGAATATTACCGTCAACTGCATCCGCCAATTTTCCACATGTCTGCCAAACTATAGAAAAAAGTATGTGTGACGGCATATCTCAGTAGATTCTAAGAAAGGAAGACGCTGAAGTCCTCAGCAGTGCCATTTCCCACCACTTGACAAATAGTAGTAGTCAATTAAATCGGTGTCTTAAAATCATTTGAAATAATTAAGCTTAAGGTTAGTTCAACCTTACTGCGTATAACTGAAGTTGTGATCGTTAAACAGTTAAAACTGAACTGACGCATTCAAAAATAAATTGTTGTTAATCTCTTCCTACCATAGTGAATGTATTTTATGTTATTTCGTGGATACTTTCCTTTGACAAAGAAAGTTTATACCCTTAATTTCGTCTCTGTTCATACTGTTGACCTGACTACTTTTGAACTCTGCTCAACAAAATTACTTAAGAGAAGAGGCGTTCAGCTACACCATACTGAAACTGTACAGTCGCATAACATCAGAAAGAATATTTTAAAGATGTGTAATTAAAAGTGTAGGTTTTAGATAGTATTCAAAGGACTCCAAATTAGGCAATACAGAGGACATCAAGGAGGTAAAAACTTGGGCAAATTTAAATAATACAGAAGAAAGAAAATCCCATTTAGACTTTTAATTAGATCCTCATCTATGACTCTACTGTGATATATATATATATATATATATGATACAGTACAAGACTTTCTGTCAGTCAATGAGTTAGTTAACAACAATTAATGAATGTCAACAAGTCAAGGAGGTGATAATTAACCGAAAACATCGGCGCAAGTGACAGTTTACCCCCCTTCTCTTGTCTTTATTATTTCATCATTCTGACTACTTTATCTTCAACTGCTTATTGTGTAGTCAATTTGAACACGAATTTATTTCTTAATTACTGCCTATTTTAAAGTAATTTGGTGGATGGTGACTAGCAGTAGAATCCAGGATGCCCATTTCGTCCTATCTGAAGCTCCTCATCTCGATATATCTGCCTATTTTTCCAAAATTGTGCGTTGCACAACCGACTTGTTTAGGTCTGCAATTATTTTTCCCCTTTAATTGTTTCATTGATTTACTTGGTCATTTATTACCTCCTTGACACGCTGATATTGACCAGTTAGTTATTGTTAACAAACCTATCACTACTAGACTGGTAGAATATTTTGTGTTAAAAATGCTATGTAGTTTAGAGTAGAGCTATATATAAGGATCTAATTGAAAAGCAAATATTTCTTCACTCAATCCTTTTGTCTCATAAACAAATAAATTCAGTGAACTAACACAATTGACAGGATTAGGCAGAGCCAAACTAAAGCGGAAAAGCTTTAAGACCATTGTCATAAGGTATGGAAATTCAATACTCGGAAAGGAAAAAATAAGAAAATAAAGAAATTCTAAAAAATTTACACGTTTAATGTTAGGACAGATTAGGTGCTTTGTAAGTCCAGTGACTGAACAAACCTCTGTATGCAAAGTTCAGGATTTAACATGTCGATTACCATAACTTCTGCAGATTGAAGAAGTTCGATTCGCAATCTTTAAGTGAGATTTCCAAGTAATATGTTGATGACTGAAGCTAATATCTGACTACACTTGGTGTCCAGAATATATGTACGGAGATATCTTTTTTCTCCTCTGTAACGCTATGAGAGGGAATGTTTGGACAACAAATGCTTATTACGGCCAACATAACGGCACAACTTTAGAGACATTCCTTTTGTTGCTGTGAAAATATATTTTGTATATATGCAGTTGTACACCTTGAGAAGGGTAACTCTTCTCTGAACATCTTTTCTCTTGTATGACTTAATGGAGTATTTTTAAGCTACTTGAATTATTGGCACTTAAGTAACATGTGTTGTCACATTTTACATGTCCAATCAGTTTCCAACTTCCCTTCCTAACTCTAGGATGCTCTTGTAATTATTCCTACTTATTAGTAGCGAGCCTAATAACACTTTTTATTCATTCCCTTCTACTATTTAATTACGAAATATATTGATGTTTTTCATCTTCGTGCTGGATAAATAAACTATTTGAATATTTTGTATACTGGTGATATCAATATTATTTTAGTTTGTCATGCAGACCCAACGATGATATATGATTCTGCTCAATCTGTCTTTACTTTATTTATTGATATAAATTTTTGACTATATAATTTGCCTGACAGTTGTATTCACTGTCGACTTCCTCGTGCACTTGTTTTATGCACTCAAATGCATGTGTATCAAATGATGGATTTTGATATACCTAAACCTTGAACACTGTGTATAGATGTCTGTCTGTTTTCGACATAGAACTTTGCACAAATGTGCGGAAGTTCAAGTCGCCACATTCCGTGTAGCACGCGAAGCAAGAGAAGAAAGTACAAGAAAAGCATAATAGAAACAGTGAGCAGAGGTGTGAGACAAAGGAGTAATAAAGAAATACAAAACAGTTTCATTGAAGATCATAAGTCACAGGGAGTGGATGCATCTGCGCCACTGAGAACGATTTTGAGCCATGTCACCAATTGTTTCCAACCATAGATTTTTACCGTCCCGAGGACCCCAGCCTGGAAGTCTACACCTTCCTACGTGGCTTAGACCAACTGTTGTGGATTTCATTGACTGATGCCAAGTTTTTGTTTGACCGCCGCTAGCTTTTTTCCAGCCTGACCCTATATCCGCTAACATTGCTCGTCGAGGGAGGCGATGGCTTGGCATACGTAACACATGTCCTAACCATCTCAGTCTTTGTAGCTTCACGACTTCGTCGATTGATTTCCCCTGTTTACCTAGAACTCTACGCCTAACCTCCATGTTGCTCACCTTATTATGCCACTTTACACGGGAAATAGAACGCAGGCACCTATGATCAAAGACAGCTAGTCTTTTCATGTCTTCCACTCTCAGTGGCCAGGTCTCACAACCATAAAGGAGGACGGAGCGGACTGATGAGCAGTACACCCGCCCTTTGGTCGATAGTCGAACATCTCGTCTACGCCAGAGTCGGCGTAAACTAACAAATGCGAAACGAGCCCCTTGTATTCGTGCTGAGATTTCGTCAGAGATCAGCCCGTTGGGGCTGATGGTACTTCCCAAATAAGTGAAGCGGTCAACGTGCTCTACCACTTCACTTCCTATTTTTAAACTAGGCGTCGATGTAGTCCAGTCCTGTAACATCATCTTGCATTTGGCGGGAGCGAATCGCATGCCAAACATTCGTAGATTGCTGCTCAAGGTGTTTAGAAGACTCTGCATTTCGTCAGCGTCTTCGCCTAGAAGGACTATATCGTCTGCATATTCCAAGTCAACGAGATTATTCCCGGTAGCAAGTCAATCCCTGAGTCGCTGAAGTCACCTAGGGTTAAGTCCATTAACACATCTATGATGAAGTTGAATAGAAAAGGAGATAATGGGCATCCTTGACGGACACCACTGGTCGTCATCAGTTCAGATGACAGCTCGCCGTAAGCCCTCACCTGGCTGTATGAGTACGAGTAGAGTGCCTTAATCAGTGCAATATATTTTCTTGGAATTCCCTTTACAGCCAAGCATCTCCAGAGAACTTCCCGATCGACAGAGTCGAATGCTGCCTTTAGGTCAAGAAATATAATGACTGTTGGACGCCGGTAGGAATGCCTATGTTCTAGAATCTGTCGGAGGGTGAAGATATGATCAATACACCCTCTTCCTGGTCTAAAGCCTGCCTGGCTCTCTCGTGTTTGTGCTTCCCGAGCACCACTCAGTCTACGCATGATTATTGAGCCTAAGACTTTAGATACTATATTAGTCAAGCTAATCCCTCTGTGATTATCACAGGAAGACTTGTCTCCCTTCTTGTATATGGGGATAATCAGTGACTTACACCAACCCGATGGGACTTCTTCTGATTCCCAGACGCTGCCTAGTACCTCAGTTAATCCGGACAGTAAGCTGTCTCCACCGTACTTAAATACCTCTGGAGTCATTCCATCAGGTCCCGCTGCTTTGCCTAGTTTCAGATTGGTGACAGCTTTAGTAACCTCAGTTAGTGACGGAGGACCTGTGTCTATATCCCATTCAGGGAGGTGTTGGATGCTCGGAAGGTTGAGCGTGGCTGTGGGCAAATTAAACTGCTCCTCATAATGCTCTTTCCAACGATCCAGTCGTCTATCCTGTGAGCTAATTATAGTGCCATTTTTTTCCGAGATTGTCTCACTAATGATTTGTCTTCTCCCACCCGTTTCCCTGATGAGTCCAAAGAGTTGCCTGGTGTTGCCTATCCTCGAAGCTTTCTCCATCTCTTTGGCTTTTGTCGCCCACCACTGTTCACGGTCCTTGCGGAGACTTTTCGTAAGTTTCCTCTTGTGCAGCTTTCGCTCCTCATTGAATTCGGAGCTCGCCGGAATAAGTCTTCTAGCATCTATCAGTTCGGATGAGGCGGTGGAGATCCAGTGGTTTTTACTCACCTTTGGGTTTACCTTATTCACAGCTTTTACAGCTGTATCTATGGCTGCCTGGATATTTTTCCAAGCTTCTTCAGGGTGAGCACAGCTGTCGAACACAGATATGTGTTTAGCTAGTTCTTCCTCAAATACGGATTTAGTTTCCTGATCGAGCTGGGGACGTGATGGTTTTACCGCCAGCTGTTTCCTACGTCCGTTCAGTCGTAAGCACACCCGAGCGCGGACCAGTGCATGGTCGGTATCTACGCACGTGTTCCAGAAGGAGCGACAATCTCCTACCGACCCACGCCAACGATAGCTTATTGCTATGTGGTCTATTTGTGTCCAGCGTTGGTTTGATGAAGGGGGTCTCCAAGTCAAACAGTGTCTCTCCTTGTGTTTAAAGTTAGTGCTTACAAGAAACAAATGATTATCAGAGCAGAACTGTAGGAGACGGTCACCGTTGTCGGTTCGCTGGCACGGAACTCCATAGGTGCCACCGACATCCTTCTCAGATTGACACAATTTCCCTACTTGAGCGTTAAAGTCACCAGCTAGAACGACTATGTCTGAGCGTTTAGCCTTTCCACCAAACTAGACAGCTTTTGGTAGAACTCATCCTTCGTTTCATCTGAACTGCAGTCAGTGGGGGCGTAGGCGGAGATTACGAAAAGGCATCGGCGAGTAGTGCAGTCCTTCCTCCTTCTTACTGATCCGTTCAGGCGGACAGCACACATTCGGCTATCTACCGGGATCCAGTCAAGCAATGTCTTTTCTGCCCTAGTACTCAAAGCTATCCCTACGCCAGCTAATCCTCGTGAACTAGCTGTGGCATCTCCTGACACCCTCAAGGTGAATTTTGCAGATTCAACCTGTTGGCCAGGTGGGGTTAGGTGAATAACCACACTTGGGTCTTGTATGCGTGTTTCTGAAACACAGCATACATCAATGGCTCGTGATGCCAGGGTCTTGGCTAGTGATGCTTGTTGTCCTATTTGGCAAAGTGTCCTAACATTAAGAGCTCCTATATGAAATTGGTGGCGCGGCTTTAAGAGGCTGTCGGTGGTGGTTTTTTGGCTTCCATCGTTTTTAGTGGACGCAGAGTGGAGAGGAAGTGGAGAGCTATCAAGTCGAGGAGTTGCATCAGTGGAAGGAAGGCAAGATGATAGAGATGAAGATGAAGACAAAGATGAGTGAGTAATAGAGAGGTTTCGTGTGCATTTCGGATTGTGAGGGCGATTGTTACTTCCCGGCTGCCCACACCGTGGAAGTTGGTTGCGTGACCGCAGAGCCCAGGGGACAACTGCTTGAGGCCGGTCACACGCGGCCTGTTTTTGTTCGTTTTTTTGTTTGGTGTGTCTCAGTAGCAGATTTATCACTCCCGCCCTGTGACACGGCAGCAGGAAGCGCGGTCGTTGTTAATCCGGGCCACGGCCGATCCGGCATGAAATTTTGTAATTTTGTATTGGACATGATGTTGGATTGGGTAGCTGCTTTTTGTTTAACCGCTATCCAAACAACCTGCCTGGCATGGTAGAACCTCAAGAGACATAAGTCTCAGCCAGTATAGCTTGATTAGGTCATTGCGGTGTTCAAGCCCGACCACCACGTCAAGGTAGCAGCTTTCTGTCGGGCTAATTTTATATTAATTTGTTTATTAGGTATTTCACACACAGTGAAAGTTATTTACTGGATAATGTTTCGGACACAATTTATTGTTTTTAATCACATCACTTATCATCCAATACATAATACTCTTCCACTTTTGTGATCTAGTAAATAAAAATAATATTCTATGACGTATTTTGATCATTGTCAAACTAGCGTATTGGCTATCTACGGAGATGATGACAAAGAGTCAGTAACTCACCCGTTTTAATGCGTATTTAAAAGTGAGTAGAATAGGTGGTACACTGTTTACATCATGTTCTCAGGGAAAAGAGGTCAGTCGATAAAGAAATGGTTTGCAATGCTTTTCATATAAGATGGTAGGCAGGAATTTGGGATGTTCCACTTCACGAAGCTAAGTTATCCTTTAGACTTCTGAGTATAAAGTAGCTGTGGATAAAATAGTGGGATTTAAATCAACATGAGCTGTATAGACTGTTAGTTTCTTTCCATCAATCTATAAATCATGGGATACTTGTTCTGGTTTTAAAAGCCTTTCTATGTGGATTCTATTTATACTGCATAGTCAAACTGAACTACCGGTTAACCGGAGTGGTAAAATATAAAAAAAGGTGAGCGTTACTTATTCATAAGACTATTTCCAAAACAGAACGAAGAAAGACAGTCGAGAAGACTGAAAAATCATCTCTTCTGTTTTCACTTAACAGTACTACTAACAATGATGCAATCATGCTACTACAAAGTGAAAACCAAAATAATGAGTATATATATATATATATATTACCTATCCACGAATGTATAAACAATTAAGAGTTAAGGAAACATCACTAGACAATCAGTAATTGCAATCATTGGTTAAGGTTGTTGATATGCCTTGCTGATGTATGCTATTAAGAAAGAAACGTAAGTTTACGACTTCTTGCTGATCGTCTCTGACCGTGTTTTATCATTGTAAAATGCCCTTCGATGACCAGTTACTTCGTGACCACATTGTAAACTTGATTGGTAGAATCCAGTCAACACCAAGGCTAGGGACTAGATAGGCGACATTGGTTATACACCGTAGTAACTAATCAGTGTATCCATTACTTGTCCTACAGGAAGTCAATCAGCAGCCCAAATAGCCCACGAATAAAGTCTTTGACTGCAACACTGCCCAGTTTGGGTTCGAATTTTGACTGGAGACATTAGTTTATCTGAGGTTGGACGAGTGCCAGCAGGCACGAAAAAGGCATTTAAGACTTTGTATCGATTGCTTCCACCCACCTGACGCTATAATTCCTTACCAATATATTGCTATTCCTGTTGTCATATATTCTTGTTAATTAACCAGCTTATAAGTTCATTTTTTAAGTGTATGTTTAAACGTTGCAGTGAATTGCTAAACTATGTTGCTTTAGTTTCAGTGGTTCTCCTGTAAACGCTTTATTTCATACCCCTCTGCGTAATTCCCCTTGTTGTACTTGGTATAATTGAGAAGTTCTGTAACTTGAGTAGACGATTTTCGTGTTATGTCCTTTCAGCTAGATAGTTTAGTTGTTAAGTTTTCAACTTCATTTTACAGGTGGCTCTGAAAATGTTTCTTAGAAGGACAATAAAAGCTTCTCAATCAAGTATTCATCCATTTCACAGAACAAAACCACACCAGAAGTAATCGGTTGCATTTATTTTCAATAAGTTAAGAAAATATACGAGATTCTTGATCATGGGATAGTTGTTGCGTACTCACCACAAATATAAATCACCTGGCCAGCTGACGTTTATAAATCTATATGTAACAAAACTACACTTTTTCTAACCTCACATTTGAAATTCCTTAATCTCTGTCTATTATCTACGTTCGCCTTATTATTTTTTCTCCAGGAGTGTCGGTGTTGTTGTTTATTATTTATTGACTAGTGAAAGTCCATTTTGGAATGAGAGTAAAGAACAAACTTTTCTTAATGTCTGCCAATTGAAAATAAGCTATGATGAACATTTATTTCAAGATATTACTCCTCAAGCAATTTCTTTCATAAAACGCTTAATTCGAAAGGATCCAAGGTTAGTGGGTTTGAAAGCAGTAAATGTAAATGAGTTTCCTGTTGTATGGTCAGAAAAAGCTCTGCAACACTCTTGTCTTCAGAAGAATAGATGAGAGACACTTTATGAGCATTTACCAGTAAAATGGAATTTTATTTATTTTTTTATTTTTATTTTTGATTTACAGCTTGATTCCACACTGTATTTTTGGTACAAGTATGGAATTTTCAGCATGGATATCGGTAGCCCAAATTTTGCAGGCCGACCATAGATATCAGATGTGCGTCGGTGTGGGCTCGAACCCCGGACCATGTGCATGGTCGGCGAGAGTCCTAACCACTGTGCCACTGACGCACGATGTATAGGAAACCATATCAGCATTTCAGGTAACCAAAATTGTCCTGTGGGACAACAAGAAAAATGATTATACCATACTTTCAGAATGTTTCCGAAATCACCTCTAGAATATCGGAACCTCTTAGAATAGTTGTCGCTCACAAACCAACATGATGTTTTTGCTACTTATTATGTAAACTAAAAGACAATAAAACTATCATCGTTTATAAAATAGGTTGCATGGATTGCAGAAAAACTCGGCGAAATCGAACGTCCTCTTCATCTTCGAATAAACTCATGACCTTAAACTAGCAGTCAAATGAGATGATGTGTATTCACTCATATCAGTTAAGGTGGATAACCTCGGACATCAACTCAACTGGGGTATGTAAAAATCTTAGGCCAAAGGGCTCACAAGTCAGAGGATTCCTAGGAGCCTGGCACTTAAATCGACTTGAAATTAATACACATGCGAATATTGATCATATTCATTCATTCGTTGATAAAAAATAAGTCGCACGAGCAAAAGATCAAATATCAAGTCAATGAGGGGACCAATCATTAGGAAATTGACAGGAACCAACAGTTACACTGAAGAACACAGGAGAAAAAAATAGTGTATCCAGTGGGAAATTTTAAAACTCAATTTACCCTGAAGTTACCACTGAGAATGTTGTATTATTAAGACACAAACTTGTTACATAATGGACACCAACTGATGCGTCATACGAAATGTTTCCTCACAGTTTGTGTGAGGGCCGGTATAATGCCCGGACTGCCAGACTGAAGCAAGTAGCTGCCTCGAGGGGCAATACCTCGAACCTTTGAATTAAAATCTGATCCAAAAGGCAGTGGAGCTATGTTTCCATGGTTTCCGGTAACTAAAGCAGGTCCATACACTGTTCTGTGTTTTGGGATTCCTGAGTCCATATAAACCGTTTGGTTTCGAATTAGCGTTTTCCAGCTTCCTTAGGTAGAACTGCGTGTCCACCCATTCCGTCGTAAACGCCAAGCGTTTGCGCTCACCGTTGCACTTTTGTGAGGACCCCCACCGCTGCGTGATGGGAATGAATATGACCTGTCTGTGACAGAGGCTATGAACGCCTGACCATATAGAAGCATTTCGACAGGAAGAGCGACGTCTGCCCACCTTCAGCCGTACTAGATCGTTTACTGTGGCACTGAAGATGTTGTCTAGGTGAACAATGAAAGCTTTGCAATTAATTCATCCAGTTCAGAGAACACAACAACACCAGAAATAATTATATTTTGCTTTATTAAAATGTAGTTTTTCTACTTGCTTCAATCATGGCGCCTTTAGGATCCATTCTTTCATGTTCCAGTGATTTACATTCACATAACTGTGTATACAATACTTTCTTGTGCATTCAGTAGGGTGAAAGTGTGGCTAACTTTGATTTATGAACAAATCGAAGCCAATGACATAAATTACCTGATTCCACATAGTCAAAAGTCACTTTTGATATAAAGAATTTACATAAACCAAATAAGTAAAAAAAACTGCAATCCATATAAACGTATCACTTATTATAGTATAAACTCTTATTTCTCAAGCTTTCCGTTACAAATTTGATCTGATACATTTCATACCTGGCTTTTACGACTGAAAAAAAACGAATACAGTTTCACATTACATAATTTGCGCCTGTATTTCTTGTTGAAGTTGGTGCATTAATAAAATTACATTTTCCGTATAGTGGAGTTTTGTACAAATGTGTTGTGTTATATATACTTCGACTTTATTATGATTACTGAATTTATGAGCCTAAATAGTGTTTGGAAAAAATCACCGATTCGGGTGTACTGTTACGTCTTTAACATATTTATGTTTATAGAACTAGAACTATTTCTTGTAAATGCGTTTCATTTTTTGTTTTACCTTCTGATTGGTGTATAGGTCCTCAAACGTTTGAGGACGTTTTCAGTAGCCGTGGTGTTGGTGCTATGGTGTATGATTACTAGCTCTATGACCACCCTTGCCTCTCTCCCGGGCTTAGTATCAGCTAGTAAACAAGGCAACATCTAGGTGTGTGTCCACCGAGAACTGAAGCCACATGGCTCCGCGTTTTCATGCAGATTTCACATAGAAAAACATTTTATCATCTTTCCACTAGTTCTTGTCCTCTCCACACAATCATATTGATTAGTCACTTTCTCACACTTATTACGTCATGCCAAATTCTGCCCCTTTTCGAATTTCCGATTAGTTACCCCTTCTAGATTAAGCCTTACAATACGTAATACGTTTTTCGAGGACAAATTTGAGCAATATCTGATTGGTCTTATGAATGACACATTTCTCATATAAATATTGTTAGCACCTTATAGATGACTTCATCCAGCTCAACAGTAACAGAATATAATTTATGCACTACTTATATGTATCGATAATACTAAGTTGTTTAATTTAGTGTTTTGGAAATTGAAAATGTATCCTTAAGTGGCATCATGTGTTATTATTTGACAGTTGAACGTCGAAAAACTTTGAGCTATGCTTGCTTTATCAAACGAAATGAAAATGCCTAACTACCTTGACATTGTCAAGTCTACAGGTAGCGTAGAAAATTTAGTTGAAAATCGTGCTAATTATGCAGATTTTGTAGCTATTCACGTGGATAATTTACATCCAATAAAGTAATATTGGATAACGAATAGTGACAATACGGAACTCCGCAAAAGTCTCCATAATGGTTAGAAATTGTGATGTGTAGAATCAGCTAAACCACAAATATGAAATCACAGATATGATTTTGTGGGATAGTTATGATGTGTCGACCGAAATCTTAACCAGTTGCATGTCTCGTAACGTACTGAAACCATAACTATTCAGTCACCAACTCAGTAATTCCTACATTTCAAGAATTCTATCATTGGTTTCCACATCTGTTTGGGATTGTCTTTAAAATAATTCATATAAAATCGTACATGTAAGCCATATAATTGGATAAGGTATCTGGATCCTTCAATTAGTCGACAAGCATTTGTTTTACGTTTTTAGTCTATGCGTTGCGATATCAGCAGTCACTGCATTTCACACTTAGATTTTGATACTTAGAACTACATTTATTGGTTGGTGGCTGCGCTATTTCGCGAATTGACAGAAATTAGAACTCATAGGCTTTTGGATTAAAACTTCTTTGTCTAAATGGTCAACCAACTCGTCTCATAAACTGAAGGCCGTGGTCCTATCCCTGGTGATGTCATTGGTGTGTACTCCTGAAGCGTCACGAGCTAGAACAAAGCAGCTGTTCAGTACTCCGTGGTTTTCAGTAGTTCTGAACTGAATTCAGTTCATGGGCAAACTTAAGATCAATCAAATCTCTGCAAACCGACACTTTGAACTGATTATTCGGCTAACTTTATATAACCAGAAGCTAAACTATGGCTTGGCAAGTATTTCTCAGTTTTTTTTTCATTTTATGTAGGAAGCATGTTCTTCATAATTGGCTAATATTTTCCCCCTATTTTCAGAGATCGCCCTTCAGCCGTTGACTGCTTAGAAGATCCTTGGTTTAATCTTGTCAAACCCATGCTTACACAAATCGACACAAGTAATAGTGATAATATTAGTCAAAATGGTTCACATGACGTTTCAACAAGACCGGACAGTAATCGAAGTTTTGGAGAATAACGCTGTTTTTTGATGAAAAACACGGTTTTAAAAGTGTTTTTAACAGATTATAAATCTGGTGTATGGAATAACTTTGAGTGTGTTGTGTGTATAACATTTGTTTTCAAACATTCCTATCTCTTACCCTAAATAAGTAGATATTATACTACCTAATTCTATTTATTGCCTTTTTCTATGCTAGATAATTTGCTTGTGTGAATAATGATAGCAATGAATTCTTCCATATGTAAGATACTTACGTAATCTTGTACAAAAAACAGTATGTATCACTTATATGCCTAGATATCTTTGTTTATTTTGTTTTACTTCCTATATTGTATTGACTGGATTCCTTCTCTTCCCTTTTCCTATTCTGTATCTAGTTTTGTGTTGTCTGCCTTTTTGTTTGTAACCTATTAGACTTTATTGAAACTGAAGTAAATGGAGAAAAAACTGATTTTATAAGAAGAAAATTTATTCTTGATTGTGACAACACATTTACGATATTTAATCATTTGGTTCTCATTGAGGTGCATCCCCCCCCGCCTCCAATAAATACTATGCTTTGAGCAGTCAACTGGTATCATTAACTTTAATACATGTAATCCGTGTAAAGCTCGATAACTTCTTTCTTTCACCTTCCTACATTCTTAATATGTCAAATAGAAACGATCAGAATATAAGTAAGTAATTTTCTCATTCTTTTGCTTTCCGAATGCAACATAAAGCTTTAGGTTTGATGCCTTGAAGTTCCATTCGGGTCGGTACTGTTCGTTTCTTCGAGAAGTGAGGTTGCGAGCCTCACTCTTTTTAATGTGCTTGCTAGGTGAGGTTTAGCAATGCTCTCGCTAGGAATTGAACCCCAAACCAAGTGCTTGGTTGGCGAACATTTCATATATATATATATATATATATATATATATATATATATAATTTCGTTGTAGGTTATTTTATAATATTATTACTTCTAGTATGTGATGGTGGGGGGGGGTAGTGTGTCCTCATTAAAATCAATCTAGAAGCCAGCATGATGACATGCTGGCTCAATTTTCTTTAGCTAGTCAGTGGTAGTAGTTACCTTAAGTACTCATTGATTAAGGTTAAAAGTTATGCTTTGGAACCACGCCTTGAGTTCATTCTAGGGACAGGTAGTCATTGATTTTTGAATTATTCAATATTAATAATATTAGGTCATCAATTTCTGAGATAGGGTTTTTCATCAACACAAAAGACAATCCTCATCTTAGATTCAACCAAACAAACAAATGAACACCTAAAGTAAAAACCTTTATAAATGTTCACTTGAATCGTTAAATATCATTGATATAAGAATAAAACTTGTGAACTGTAGTAGAGTATAATTCCATTATGGGTAAATTTTGTTTTGATAAAGTCTCACAGTGTTATACAATAATGTTCACTGATGACGTTTCGAGCACAATTTATTGCTCATAATCATATCAAGGTACTCACACGATTTCCTAACTTCATTTATATAGTTCCATTATTTTTCACTTGATTTGATTGGCGGTAGTATTTTCCATATTTCAGGTATGAGTGATGACTCATTCCTATTGCATGTGTTTGGTGTCGACTCGATGAACAAGGATTCAGTAACCAACCTCTCTCTCCACCTATTTAGATTACTTTTTAGAATTTTAACCCTCTCCCACCCTATTGTGTGTGCTAATGCATGCATTGCAATTGCTGAGCTTTTTTCTAAATTACTTATCTTTTCAGGGTCAACCATTCTTACCTTAGCTGAATTCTTATGTTTCGACAATCTGTCTACCCCTGACCTACTAGTTTGACCTATGTAGTTGACCTCACAGTCATTGCACGGTATTTTGTAAATAATAAAAACAAATAGAAGAAGGTAAACTACACACTAGTGTGTACAGAAAACCAACTCATTCTAATAGATACTTAGACTTTAATTCATCTCATCCGTTGAATGGAATTTTCAGCATGGATATCGGTAGCCCAAATTCTGCAGGCCAACCATATATATCAGGTGTGCGCCGGCGTGGGCTCGAACCCCGGACCATGTGCATGGTCGGCGAGAGTCCTAACCACTGTTAAGGCAGGCTTAGTTAAGTGTTTAACAAACCGAGCAGTAGCACAAGAAAAGACCTAAATGATGAACTAAAACAGATAGAAGAGGCTATGGTGTTAAATAACCATCCTTTAAAATTCTTTAGGAAGATCAGAAAAGGCCAAACGGAAAATAAAAATAATTGTGAAACTATCAATAATAACATAAATAAGAGAGAATATAAGTCATCTACAGCTATACCATATAAACAGGGGACATCTGAAACCCTACGTAGGATTCTAAATAAAGCAGGGATTAGGCTGACATTTAAACCTACAAACTCACTCAGGGACAAGCTGTGTAGGTTAAAGGACCCAGTTGACCCAATTAGACAAAATAATATAATTTATAAAATACCATGCAATGTCTGTGAGGTCAGCTACATAGGTCAAACTAGTAGGTCAGGGGTAGACAGATTGTCGAAACATAAGAATTCAGCTAAGGTAAGAATGGTTGACCCTGAAAAGATAAGTAATTTAGAAAAAAGCTCAGCAATTGCAATGCATGCATTAGCACACAATAGGGTGGGAGAGGGTTAAAATTCTAAAAAGTAATCTAAATAGGTGGAGAGAGAGGTTGGTTACTGAATCCTTGTTCATCGAGTCTACACCAAACACATGCAATAGGAATGAGTCATCACTCATACCTGAAATATGGAAAATACTACTGCCAATCAAATCAAGTGAAAAATAATGGAACTATATAAATGAAGTTAGGAAATCGTGTGAGTACCTTGATATGATTATGAGCAATAAATTGTGCTCGAAACGTCATCAGTGAACATTATTGTATAACACTGTGAGACTTTATCAAAACAAAATTTACCCATAATGGAGTCGTTAAATAAAGCAAAATAATCGAGACAAACTTGAGTAGCAGTGATAAAAGCTTAAGTAGATAACAAACTAATAACTGAAGAGGAATTCATGCTTATGCAGTTATGACTCATTTTTCACTCCGCTCCACCTAATGAGATTTAGAAATCCAGATACTATCACTAGCCTCCACACAATAGGTGTGGCTCATTACCAACTTCATTAAAATCCAATTGGTTGTTCGAGTTGAGAACCGATAGCTGCTCACGGTCTGTGTGGTCATATTTTGATGGTATGTATTTCGTTAACCAATTTGAGTTTTCCTACTGACCAATACTAAAGATGATAAAATGACACGTCAAACTACTTAGTGAATAGACATACTGCATATTAAACAACCAGTTACTGTTTGCGTACTTTCTAATCTGCTTATCTTTGCTGAGAACTTCGCTTTTAACATCCACTCACTGGTTAGTTATACTACTGAAAAGATTTAATACTTAACTGGGATTTATTTTTGTACTATTCGTTCTATGCATTCTGAGTAGAAAATAAAGCCTTAACAGCACATATTTATCGTACTCAGATACCTATCATCACTTTTGAGCAGACTCGACGTCTGCCCATAAGCTTCGATTTCCCTTCACATTGTCTCCGTCATACTTGGATGCGTACAAAACTCATCACTTTCCATTCGGGTTTCATTCGAGCGTGTGGTGTGCTGTGGAAGTTTCCTCAGCGTATAACCATCTCCATTTCCCTTTGCATATTCGCTGGTCGGGCAATAGGTTGTTGGCTGATCTGCTGCCAGAGTTTCTTGTTGCCTGCTTTTCTTTTCTGGCCAGCAGCTGTTGATCAAAATCTGCAGTCTGTTGCAACTCTTCTCCGTGAGAAAAGCTCCAAGTCTCTAAACCAAATAGAAGTAGTGACTTGACATTAATCTTGAGAATTCGGATCTTGTTCTGAGCGCTGCAGATCTTCACAGTGATTTTAAAGCAATAAGGAGCTATCCTTATTTGCTGGTCTTTGCTCGCTTCGACATCCTCATCGCTGCCACGTGAAGTTGAGGCGGTCAGGTAGGTTAAGGAGACGACCTCCTTTAGATTTCTCACATCGATGGTGCTTAGATTTGTTAGTCGAGTATGTTCATCACCTCTGTCTTCTCTATGTTCCTTTGAATTTCTTTCTTCCTCCCCCTATTCCGCCAACTTGTTGGTTTTTCTTTTGTATATCATTGAGTTTCTGCGACATGAGGCAGCCATCTCCGAAAACCTGATCTTCTAGAGTCTTCTCGTTCTTGAAGGTTAGATAGCCACGCAAACGTGTCATTTCTCATGTCTGTCAGTCTGACTATTGTAATGCATTGTGGATTTGTTTCTGAAGTGTCTAAATATTGCCTTGTGAATGCGCATTAATGAGAAAAAAGCACAAGTGAATTAGTTGTTTGATGTTCAGGATGCTGAATTAATTACAGAGTTTCATCATGAGCTGACATCGGTTAGAGAACCATTGGAAGGTCTGAAAGTACTTGATAGCAGTTTCGTCCTAGCTTGGGATTCTTCATCAGTACGCTGACATCGGGGTTTGAACCCAGGACTTTCTGGTTACGAGGCGAGCTTGTAGACGATTAAGCCCCTGGGACGCGCTCCCATGACCAGTGCATGAATTCCAACTTCTGCCAATTCACAATATAGCGTGACCACTAGCCAATGTCATCGGTGAGTATTTGTCGTCACACTCACACTGCTGTGCCTCACTGGTCACGAGATGGATTAAATTACTATGGAATGTGAGAACTATTCCTTCCTTTTGCTATTACGTAATTTTAGTCCTTTCAGACTGACAGCAATGATTACTGAGGTTATATAAGTCCTAAAGTTAGGTCATCATCATTATTAGCACCAAAAAGTGACATTCAATGTACTTCTACTTTGCACTATTCAAGTAAAATTAGTTGTCATTATCTTTTTTTTCGAATATAATCACGTGACGAATACGTAGTGTTGCTGAGTCAAAATCAATATAATAGTTGGTGAATTGATCTGTTTAAATTCTCCTGTCATAATTTGTGCAAATCGCGAATGTGTCATACAACGCCTAAATTTGCTGAATACCTTGGCGAAGGGAAACAGAAGGAATTAAGAGATATTGCAAATGCATTAGTGGCCCCAGGGAAAGGTATACTTGCAGCTGATGAAAGTGTCCGTAAGTATATCACACAAAAACAAAATATTTGTGCGTTGAATTTCAATTATACTAGCTAGTTTGGGAAAGCGATTCAAAACAATTAACCTTGAGAATACAGAGGAGAATCGACGTGTTTATCGACAAATTCTATTTTCTACTGATCCAGCCCTAGCAAAAAATATTTCTGGAGTTATTTTATATCATGAAACACTTTATCAAAAGGCTGACGATGGATTTCCACTTATCAGACTTCTTCAAGTGAGTAGTAAAATCGAAAGGTTGTGCTAAGTTTTATGTTCTGATCATATTTGAAATTAGTTAACCACATATGTAAGAATTATGATAGACTATTGCATTTAGTTGTGCGTTGGTGGCAGAGCGGTAGAATGCTCACCAACCACGTAGGTGGTTCGGGGGTTCGATCCCCGTCCGACACATTCCTTTACCTCGCTGAGCCAGTAATAAGACTAGGGAGGACAGAAGGTTGGGCAGAAGACCAGCAACCCCATCCTATAAAAGTAAACACCACTGCTACCGAAACTTCAAAGCTGTACCATGAAGTCCTCTGTTTCACTGGAAACGTAAAGGAATAAAGAAAAAATTGCATTTAGTTCATGCCCACATATATTTCCAATTGCATACTTGTCATAAAATAGGCTTCTCGCATAGAGACACTAAACCTCTTTTTGGATTAACTTATCCAGGTAGTTGTTTTGATGATCAGCTGACAGTAACGTATCATTTATTTACACCACTGATGGGTATTTGTTTGAATTGATTTACCCAGGGTGGATTTTTCCTGTACCGGATTAAGAGTTACACAGGGCTGATGGTACTACTAAGTTTCCCAGGCCGGAGTGGGAATCGTAAACGTGACCCAGAGGATGAAAACCAAGTGCTTGAGTTAATGAGTCACATCTCCGCTGCTGGACTTTTATCAGTGAAATAATGGCCTGGTTAGCAGTTGGGGTTTCTTAGATTAGTTGCTTGAGTGCAAAACTAGTAACTGGAAGGCCCCGGGTTAGAATCCTGCCGCTGCTTAAATCTGTCTGCACTTTCTCTTAAATCATCGCCCAACACCACTTCCATTTTTGATATTCAAGAAGAGTTGATTGAACCTTAAGAAGATTTGTCCATAGGAAACCTACTTGGAACGATCAACAGATAGCTAGGTGCCATTTGTATGAAAACGAAATTGATTTATATTCTTTGAGATTGGCGTCTGACGTATTTGAAGCTCTGACTCTGTAGAAGTCTACATCCGAAATGTGTATCCACCAAGAAAATTCACACGGTGCAAAAGTGCCGTGCCACTGTGTGACCGTAAACGAAGTGCTCAAGCATTATATCACGACACTAATCAAACTCACTCAGCGTGTTAGAGGTTACGGATAGTTGCTATCTGAAGTAATTACATTCAGTGGTATCCTTCAGGGTAGCTCACTGTGTCCATCTTTGTTTGATTTAATCAAAGATGTGCTGATGGAATACACCCTAACTAACTTTAAAGACTTAGAGTTTGACTTTTTATCAGGGAGCAGTCTTATGGACTCAGAGTATGCGGATTAATATTGTCTTTTTAAGTGAAGACTGTGATAAAATCATGAATACCTTCGGCAGAAATGTTCAATTCATCGTATGAAATGTAAGATGATGCTCTAGGACTTGTCTAATTCAACTCTGAGTATGAAGACAGAGTGACGTGATTGAGCATTTTAACAGCTTTACCTATCTGAGACTTTGCATCAACCCTGATGGACTGATCGCTGACAAAATTAGCAAAAGGCTTGTGCGGCATTTGCCAACTAACACCATCTTTTGCCTAGATGTAATATCACGCTGTCGATCATAGGACATGTTTATTGCACAGCAGTTTGCTCTTTCCGCCATGATGGTTGTGTGATATGGTCACTGGAATTGAAAGATCTGAAGAGGTTAGCTCTCGTTGACCACAGATGTTTGCATTCTACCTACCGTTCATTTGTATGCTATGATTATCTATAATGAGGTTAGGGGCTTAGTGTTAATTATGAAGGGAAAGTCAGTCAATGTGGTTATGAAGCCACGTCGATTAAGGTAGCTAGGATATCAACCCCCCCTCCTCAGCGAAAAATTATAGCTGATATGGGATGAAGTTGGAAAAGTGTTGAACCAAATCCCAGAATCGATCTGTGAAGTTTTTGTCAGTTAGTGTGAGCTATGTAGGAAGGTTCAGACTGTTCGGTTAGGGCCCTCGAGATTCCGAGAACCAATGACTTCAGAATATTGCTGACATGGCACAAAGCTGTTCTTAGTGGCGCAAATATATTCAATCTCTGTAATCTCCAACATTTACTAAATCCTCATGTTTCTCAATGTAAATAATCTCTCTTCTGCACATTTCCGTTCACATTATATTTCCTTTGTTTTTACGAATTTTATTTGTTTCTTTTTCTGTACATTTTTGTGCTACATGCAGTGTGACAGCTTTGCACTTCTGTGCAAAGTTCTACACTCAGTCAGAGGTTAATTATAGTCTGTCAGACTAAGAGTATCCCAACTGGTCTCCCCATCACTTCATTATGGATAAGATTTTATTTTGATAAGTCACACAGTGTTACACAGTAATCTTAACTGATGACGTTTCAAGCACAAATTATTGCTCATAATCATATCAAGTTACTCACACAACTTTTTCCTTCATTTATATACATGTGTGAAATTGATTAGCTATTGGAATAAAAACCAATATGAGATAATGTACATTCACCATCAGTTGCATGCTTACTTTAAAATTGACTTATATCGTAGAACGTTGAATATGGAACTTCTTTCAGGAGTCAGAACATTAATATTTGAACTTTAAGCACAATCAGGACATCTTTTTCAGATCAATGTCATAAGAATGCATGAAACAATAGTAAACCACATGAGTAGTGCTAGAAACAGAACTGATCATTATACCTTTGTCTACAGTAAATCTCAAGAACAGTATATTGGACACTGACAGCCATAAAATGTACCCAAAATACATCAATCCATAAGACAGAAATTTCGATCGTTTTGATACTCTCAGGTATTTTTATTTTAAGTCATGCACGTGGGTTACCGGTTCATGTTTCGAGTTCTGGATGTGTGATAAAAATGTGGTTCAAAACTCACTGCATCCTTGGAACTGATTGCACTAGTCCCGTTTTAGTGTGTGTAAGTTTCTGTGTTAACTTAAACTGATACATTCCTGTGCATTTTTCTGTCCTGATCTGTGTTTTTTTTTAATTTAAAACCGTTTTATTTCCAACTGATGTGTATGAGGAGTACGTTATTCAAAATATGTTTTGTTGTCATACATTAGACTTTTATCAGAGGCGGAAATGTGAGTTATCACAAAAATTATTGGTGTAAAATAGATCAACTGTAAATGATCATTCTTCAAAATATAGAGCAGATTAGGTATTGTCTATCTAAACTGTACCTGAATTCTCAAAATAGTACCTTACACAAAAATACAGCAGATCAAGTTGACACCCTTTATAAAACAAACGCAAAAGGTAAAAAAAGACAAGGAAACTATAGTAAAACAGAAGCTTGCCGCAAAAAGAATACATATATAGAGAATAATAAGAATCTAATGAATCCGGAAACTCATAACACAGTAAGTGAATCTAAGTGATTCACAACGGTTTTAAACCAGATCATCAACTCTAACTAACGGCTGGTTCTTAGACCTTCGGGGATCCAAGCCTGATTGCCTACGTCTGCCACTGTTACACAAACCGACCGTCAAAGACTTCAGGCGTTGATGCCATATCTTGGTATGACCATCATTAGCTCATTTTCGACCCAGACCTGCGTCAGAAAAAACTGCTGGATAAGGAAGACGATAGCCAGGCATGACGAACACATGTCTCAGCCATCTCATTCCATGAGGATCCATGATTTCATCAAATGACTTTCCATCCTTACTCACTGCTGTATGTCCAACTTTATTACTGTTGGCCATATTATACTACATGTCATGAGAGATACACTGAAGGTACGCTTAGTCATATCCCATAGCCTTAAAGAAGAATGGAGTAGCCCAAGGGTAGCCCAATATCAAGCCTTTGGTAAAGATGACGCAAGTTCTCAAATATCAAATAAGCCTTTTGTATGCTTGCTGAGATATACTCAATAGTCAGTCTATTAGTTGATGTAAATACACTTAGTGCGCACTCAGTCCAACAGATACTTCATACACTAGGCTACAAGCCACACTTAATGTGTCAGGGATAATGATATAACACAGGTGCCTAGGCTGAAGTAGGTGAAGTTGGACTCGAACCCATGGCCTGCCGTTGCAGATACTGTTATTTGTTAAGATCTTGAGTAATTTATTCATATTCTTTAGATTCTGTGTCTCATTACTGTTAAACACGTTGCGTTTTAATTTCTAGTTAGCTCGAAACACTGATACGCCAGGCCAATATTCAGTAGTTCAGATTCGATGATTATGGTGGTTACTACTATTTTAACTGGATTTATTTCCTGTTACAATCTTTGGAGACAGATGACATGTTACACTGACTGTCTGCTTTTAATGAACTTCAATACATAATTTTTTATGCACTGCTTTAACTTGTAAGGAGAAATTTTTGTAAAGTTTCATCACGATAAGAATAACATTTCAAAATCTCTACATTTTTAAAAGTTGACTATTCACAAACTTATATATATATGTCTGAAATTTGGTCCTCTTCATATTACGTTAAAGTGAAGAAATATGCATCAATGAATGTCATCGTCTGAATTCATGTGTTATGTTGGCGCGTAATTTTCGAAGAAAAGTGTGTTATCCATCCCATAAAGACTCTGTCATATTATAGGAGTACGTTGATCACCTAACAGGCATGTACAGAAACCGATGATTGAGAAACGTAGATGATACGACTGAGTATCGATTGGATGTCACGTTTTTTCGGTGTCTGTTTGTCTGCTTTTTTTTCAATTGACTGTCTGATTTGCAGACATAAAATGTGTGGTTACCGCTTAAAACAATGATCTACTTTAAGTTAGGCAGAAACTAACCTCCTCTCTGAGATTATTTTAATATCGCACATACGTGTTGCTGACGAGTGCTAACAAACACAAGGACTAGTTCTTGTTGTGTGGTGCTTCTAATGTACTATAAGATCAGATTTTCGAATTAAATAGCAATATTTGAACTAGAAGCGAAATGGAAAGTACATTGAAATTAAAATAATGAAAAACTGTACCAATGTCACCCTGACCTAGATGAAAGTTAAATATCTGCAGGAGAATAGGTCGACTGGCCTGAAATCATCCTGTCAGTCTAGAAACTTGGTAGTTATACTTTATTTAAAGACGATGTATTAAGTTTCATTATTAATAGAATTTTGAAATGATTACCATTCTCGAAAAAGTATATCTATTGCATTTGTTTGTATTTTATCGACATAATGAAAAACACGATACCAGGCATACCTGGATAATATTATTTATTATCACAAATTATTCATTCCTTTTACTCTAAGTGAAAAATAGGACGACAGTGGTATATCTCCACTGCACCCACTTCTCTACTATCACTTCCAACTGGCTCCATGACTTCCCACACTCTATCATTTCCTCCCAACAAGATCTTCATCTCATCCTCGGATGCACTGCCAACTCATTAGGTCCCTCTCGAGGGTCTGATGTGTGATGTCACTTGAAGGTCTGTTCAGCGTATGTTCAATCCATCTCAGTTTCCTTCTGCATATTGTTCACAGGATTATATTCTGTCGATTGTATAATACCAAAGTAGGTGGAAATCAGGTAGCACTACTCAATAACTATCTCATCCTATTGTGTTGCTAAAAGTGTAGCCAACAAACAGTTAAAATCGAACTTATCAATAATGGATACCGGTAAATAAAATAGATGAGTACTAAATTTGTTATCCAATTGCCATTTTTTAATAATTATGTAAGAATAATAAGAAACGAAGAAGTAAAGTGATATAATCATAACTAATAATCGATCATAAATCGGATAAGTAAAATTGTCACTTCAAAACTGAATCTGTACGCATTAAGATATTACATCTATCGGCCTCTAAATTTCAAATCATTGTCACATGTCTCGTCCTTGGTTTCGGTGCTCAGTCAAGTCTGCAACTCTGACCAATCTAATGCGGCAATGTAGGAAAATGCAAGCCCGAACAGCACAGTGGTAACACCTCTAACTGCAGCATTGAGTGGCGCGGGCTAGAACCTTCAGTGCTGCAGATATACCCTTCCGAAGGGTGTCAACAGACACAAAATTTAGATGCAGTCAAGGAATCCTTCTGAATTCATCCAACCATCTAACTTCAAAATATTTTAAGTGACTGGTGAAGATATGATTAAAGAGAGAGAACCGTGCAGATTGCTTTCGTTTATTAGCTTCTATTGTTTGTAATAGTGGAACTTGTTAAACAGGCTTTTACTGTTTTATGTCAGGAGAGAAATAAGGTACTGATGTAGAATATATGATTTCATATTCAATAAGTTTATTTTGGTATTTAGCTCAGAATGGTACAGTGTTAATAACCGCATGAAGTTTCTAACAGAATTTATCGCTCACAGCCATATTAGTCTATTCACACGACTTCATAATTATATATATATATATATATATATATATATATATATATCCTTCACGTTCCCCAGTGGAACATAGGGCTTCAAGCTAGTGGCTTGAAGTTTCTGTAGCAGTGTTTATTTTACAGGATGAGGTTGCTAGCCTCATGCTCAACCTTTTCTATGTACCGGCATTATTTCTGGCTTAGCGAGGTAAAGGAGTGCGTCTGTGGCCGGGGATCGAATCCCGGACCATGTGCATGGTCGGCGAGCGTCCTAACCGCTATACTACCGATGCATAATTATATATATATATATATATATATATATATATATTAAGTGTTAGTGCGCAGAGGTCTGATTGGTTACAGGTTTGATCATGAAGTGATATCACTTAGGAAACCATTGGATAACCTGGGAGTACTATAGAGCTGCTTCGTCCTAGTTGGCGACTATTCACAGTACGCACCCAGCGCAGTTCGAACCCGGGACCTATCACTTATAAGGTGAGCTCGATGACCGTTCAGCCACTGGGACACCGTCCAATGGCACAAGGTATGTGCTTCTGAAGAGTCGCGAACGAGGACGAATCAACTCTCCTATACTCCCAGGTTTTCCAATGGTTTCCTAACTGATGCCAACTCTTGATCAAACCTGTCCACAATTAAATCTCTGCAAACCAACACTTGGTGATTAATATGATGCACACTAGCAACTGGTTCTATACAGGAAGTCGCCTTCAGTTCCAGTGAAATGTTGCAACCGGAGGGATCCACCAAGTCAAGTAAGTGATCAGTTACTTACCAATAACATTGGCTGGTGGTTGCACTATATGTATCGCAAATTGGTGGAAGTTGGAATTCATGAACCATTGGATCGGGTACCGGTGTCTGAGTAATCTCTCTCTCTCTCTCTCTCTCTATATATATATATATATATATATATATATATATATATTACTTTAATCCTATCCCATGCTATTGTCTGATGGAACGCAATTGAATGCATTATAGTAGCTCAATTTTCTCTAGACTGTGCTACTTAGCAGCGCTAATCATTGTACATAAGGCTAAATTCCTATGTTCCGGGAATCTAATTGACCTCTATTTACTAGAATGACCTATTTAATTGACCCCACAGTAATTATGTGGTATTTGGTAAATCATATTATTTTTCCTAATTGGGTCTGTTGGATCCTTAAGCCGTCAAAATTTGTCTATGAATAAGTTGGTGTATTTAAATATCACCTCAATTCCAGCCTCATTGATAATTCTGTTTAAGGTCTCTGGCATAGAAGGAAGACAGTGTTTGTGTCAATTAGGCCAATTAATTTTCAAGATTAATCTTAAATTTCTCTTTTATTTATTTATTTTCGTTAAAAGGATAGAGGCATTGTGCCGGGAATTAAAGTTGACAAAGGCACAGTCCCATTACCAGGAACACATGATGAATGTAGTACACAAGGCTTAGATGGACTATATGAAAGATGCTCCCAGTATAAAAAGGATGGATGTCATTTCGCTAAATGGCGTTGTGTCTTAAAAATATCAGAACGTAATCCAAGTTCATTGGCTATTCATGAGAATGCTAATGTATTAGCACGTTATGCAGCAATATGTCAACAGGTGAGGGAATAATAATAATAGATATTCTTCTGTTCTTTTCTTTACCAAAACAATAATTAATGCTTCATCTTTACATGTACGTAATACCGTATTTATGAAATCGTAGATAGGATGTGTATTTCATTTGTATGTTTTTGGTGTTGTTCGTTCTCTGAGCGCTGGATAGTTTATTTATAATTCTTGACAGCGTGTTCAGAAACAATTTCATCCATGTGCATCGGTGGCATAGCACTTAGGACGCCCGCCGACCATGCACATGGTCCGGGATTCGATCCCCGGCCACAGACGCACTCCTTTACCTCGCTAAGCCAGAAATAATGCTGGTAAAGAGGAAAGGTTAGGCAGTGTGGAATCAAGTTGTAAATCAAAAAAAAAAAATAAAATAAAATAAATGAGACTGGCAGCTCCATCCTGTAAAATAAACACTGTTAGAGAAATTTCAATCCAATAGCTTGAAGCCCTATGTTCCACTGGGAAACGTGAAGGAGAAAAAAAGAATACTTGGTAGCTGTCTTCACACTGATGTTAATGCCGAAGATGTTACTGAGAAGTACAATAAATCTTCGCAAGTAGACTAACCTTCATAAAGGGATCACAACAACACCGTAAATTGTAGCTTGTTATATATATATATATATATATATATATATATATATAATTTGACTGAAGAATAAGGCCGTGAAATGTGGATTTAAGTGACCATGTTTCTCCTGATGTAATGGCATAAAATTTCCACTTCGTAAATTAAACAGTTCAAGGGGAAAACTTACCAAAGGCTGCATTTGGAAAACCGAAAATACTAAAGTTACAATATGCTATTTGGCTGATACCGTTAACAGAAATCAACAAATCTTGGTTGTATCTATCACTGAATGATATAAAAAGGTTGGAAACTACTCACATCAATCAGTAGTGCTTGCTAACTAGATCAAAGTAACATAATCAACGGACGGCCGTTTTACAGGCTTAAGGCCGGGCTCGTGGGGTATTTTAAGTTGATTCCATTGATTAGACTGAGGTAAGCTGGGTGTTTAAACCATTTCAATTCGGCTAGCAGTGCTGTTTCATTTGCAGGCGACGTGCATGAGTATGTGAAAACTAGAATTTGAAAGACAGGACAAACCTTTATCACTCTGAAATCATTGTTGAAATCTGCTCCACTTATTATCAGGAACAATATCCTGACCTTCAGCACTAACGTCATGTCAGTGCTTCTATATGATTCAGAGATATGGTTCATCACCAAAATAATTTCTAACAATCTGCAGACTTTCATCAGTAGCCACCTTCGATTCATACTGAAAATTAGATTACCAGAAGGGACAGACGAGTCAGTGGGACCTCTGGCCACGAATTAACCAGAAACTTATCGCTCACCCAACAGATATGGGGGAAATCGACTGAACATACTCTCCTCTGAGCTGATCGTTGTGTGACGGCACATGTCAGGTCCTCAAGTAGAACCCATACAGGAAGCGATGAGTGTGACAATGTAGGTTGACATGGGGAGATGAAAGCTTATGGGCGATCGTGAAGCCAGTTAAAGTCAGTTAAAAAAGATGGTAAAGAAAAGGATGAAATGGAGCCTTATCTCCCACTGTAAATACAAGGAAACAATACTAATAACTGATGAAGAAAACAAAAAGTAGTTTTAGTGGTGGTAACAACGGAAATGTAAATTTTATCCTGCTGAATATAATTGCATTTCATTGAGCAACAGTATTATCACTATAATATGAGATCATAAGGTCAATGAATATATATCCAAATCATCCTTTGTACTGCGTTGGTGGTTGAATTCTCGCTAGCCATACGGGAGGTCTGGTCCGATTCCTAACGAAGAATTCCTTAACTTCACCTAGTTTCCTATCTACTGGTAAGCCCGCAAAGTATGGAACGTTTGTTTGGAGACTGGCAGCCGTACCCCTCAAAAATAATAACACCATTGTTACCGAAAATTGAAAACTTGAAGCTCTATGTTCCATTTAGGACCCAAGGAAAGAAAAACTGAATTGTATTATGTCTATAAATAATTTCTTTTAGGCTGGTATAATTATGCATCCATAGAGTATAACTAAATTAGTTCTTAAACAATCCTCCTATCAACTGGCACACATTCTGTGTAGCATCTAAGTAATATCTTAGATGATAACTAACTAATTAAGTGTAACTCCAGTGTATTGTAATATACCTTCCAGGGTACGAAAATCAACGAGGGGCTAAAACGAATACGTCAGACTGAATCAACTAAATATTGACTAAATAGACATCTAGCCCGCCCAAGGATGCTATGGGCGTTATGTTTTGTTTTAAGGGATCTGAATTCTACCAGGCTAGGGTGGCATTTTCCGTTCCTCCTTTGTGCTGGTAACATGTAAATCCTCAGAGTCTGTAGTTCAGATATACTAGCAAGATAAGTTCTTAAATTTCTTCTCTAAATAACCTTTATTTTTAGAAAAGTTTTATTTGAATATGTCGCTTATCAGAATACATATCTAAGTAACTGAGTCCTTTTGATTTGTGTTTTGTTGTCACTAATTACATATCAGGTAATGTAGTGACTAAATAAATAAATACGTAATTAGGCATATTACACATAGTAAGGTTGATACAGGATAACATATCGATAGTGGAACTAGTAGCTTATGGTGTCTCGAAATAAGCTGTTATTATTCTGAGTCATGGCCTGTACTTCCAGTTGAGTTACCTGTATAAGAAGTAAGAATCGAATTTAAAGCCTCTTTCAGTGGTGAACATAATTATTAGGCTGAGTCTTTTCATCATGTGATTATTGACTTACATATATATGGAGAGCGATTCTTGCTCATTGTGCTGTTGAGAGATTTTCTGTAATCTGAACTGATGGATGGTGCACTTTCATGCGAAAATTTAATTTTACTACCAGCTGTCTATCCACCTATAATTTGTTTTATTTTGCCTTTTTACCGGAAACAACAACGTTTCTTGTAATTACGAAAGTGAGCAAAAACACTAAATGAGTATATTAGAGAAAAAAAAGGTCAGCGTTTTGAATTCGTTCATCACAGTATATAAGGACGACTGGAGCTTGGGTATCAGCTTTAATTTTAAAAGAGAAAAGAGCTCACAGTGACCAACTAACTTACCGATCAAAACGGTAAGAGGTACAAATTTTAGGGGTGTAAACTGAACGTTAAGGTTTAGCGCTCAACCATTAATGTTCCATGCGTTTACATCGTTCGATAATTGATCCACTACATTCGCATAACCCTTATCTACAACACAAAAGAAAGAAATACGGTTACATCGGAATTATTAAGTATGCAAATAATTACATACCAGTTTAATTTGGTAGGTGAATCCAAAGTATGAGCATTTCATTCTGTTTGTGACTCATTAAACGGATGTACTTTCTTTCCAAGTGAATGATACTGTTCCCACTGAAACTTGAACCCAGCTCCCATCGTTTCAAATGCCAAAGAGTTATCCACTAGGCCACTGCAGTCATATATCTTTCTGTTATGTCCCGATTACTATTTTCCACGATTTCAGGTATTAGTTTCACAATTTTTACAGATGCAAGATTCGAATAAGCCGCATTCCTATTTCACTTTCAATAATTTTAATACATTTAAAGTATACCTACATCGGAAATAAATTTACTACTCATTGGAGAAATCATTAAAAGCTATTTTCAATCAGTTTAATTACTATAATTAGCTATGATTAAAACCTACTGCATTTCAATTTAAAATAATTTCTAAAATATAGAGTATATCAGTAAAGTGAAAAACAAAACTTAGATTTTGAGAGTTAAAAAAACGACTGACGAAATGAGTATTCGTTTTGAAGAAAAAAGTCTAGTCGAAGTCTTTTACTGATTTTATCAAATCAGAAGCAGACTCTGAGTGAAAAAACAAATGAATGACTCACTGAATATTCAATTAATCTACTTCAAGTAGACAGTGAATAATCACCACTAAAATAAAAACACCCATATACAGTGAATGGCTTAAAAATCAGGGAATTCTGAAAAACTTACAAAATATGGCTTAAATAAAAACCTGCTCCTTAAGTTTATCTGCCTATACGTTCATAAAGCAGGCTATATATATAAATATATATATATATATTACTGTCAATGTGGTGAGAGCAGCCTGCTAGCCAATCGGTAGACATTAATTTACGTCAACGTCTAGGTCACTAATATTGGCCGTGAGAAAATATGAACAAGGCTGATTCAACAACCGATCACAGCAAACTTAACGTGGGCAAATATGATTCGCAAATATATGGCACCACTTTTCGATGTTACCCGAAACAACCAATCAGAAGCCAGCGTTTGTCTCCTTGAATAAGCTATAATAATGTGCATGCAATATATATAAATACGTGCTGATTTCCGTAACAAAGCGATCTGTTTCCGGCCCTTGTCTTCTGTTGTTACATCAGTAGTTGTAAGCCACTCATCTCTAACAATGCTGTTGACTACCGATATCTCGGGGAAGGGGGTAAAATGATCAGATTGTAGTTCACTAATGGTGCACGTGGACACATTCGGATCAAATGGTTAAATCATCGTCTGAATTATTTGATATCTAAGATAATTTTAATTTCATGTATTTTCAGTAAAGATTTCTAAAAATTTTTCATTTTCCTTGGGTCGCAAAAAGCTTACCACAATCAAATATGATTGAAATTATTAACTGTTGAAATTGTTTTGTAATGCTTGTTGAGTGATTCGTTTGGAGAGGAATGCTCGGTTTCTGTTGACAAGCTGGCTCTCTGTGTGGACGCTGCGGGAATGCATTTGGGTTTGAGTCAGTGTGTGTTAGATTCGAGTCTCAGTCACAAACCTATCATTCATTGAAAGGTAAAAAAGTGCATCCCTCTGCCGAGTCACAATTAAGACTAAATTCACGTCCAGCATCTCAGCCAACACCGATCAAGTAACATGACAGAAATTCATTGTTAAAACTTTGGGTAGTAAAAATCAAGATCATACCATCTGTTACTTTCAAAAACACAATCTGACCATTATTGTTTAAGAAAACATCTGTACTATCTCCCACGAATTATTAGACCTATTACCTTAAATCATATAAATATATACAACCCTTTATGGTTGCTATTGTATCATAATCTGTGTTTTCTGTTCATTTATTCTGTTGGAGCCAACTAATTAGCCTCTGCATTTCTTGGAACATGGGGAGTAACCAATGGCATGTATCTGGTGTTTATTGTTAGTGGTGACTGTATTCTATTAGTCACGCTTGAAATATGGAGACACACCATCGCTGTCCACTTTGAATTATTATTATTATTATGTAGTCGGAAATAGTCTTCAGGAATTCGTTCTCATAGGTTTGTGTTTAATAACACTCATCAGCGGTAGCATTCCTGATTGCAGTACTGGTTGTCGGGGGTTTGAATTATCAAGGGGATATAGCTTCATTTGAAACTCCAGTTATGCCTGGCTGATGGAAGATAGGTTCGTAGCTTTCCACTGATTGCCTACAGGTGTAATAAAAATATTCTCTCTCCACTGAAACATGAGCACATGAAAGTTTTAAATGCTGACTACTTAGTTTATTCCACAACAGAAACACACTCAGCTCAAACTTCTAGAATTTAAAGAGTGTTCTGGACTTTAATGTATGTTAACGTCAAATAAATTAAATTCCTATCAAGTGGGCAAATAAAAATGGCTGGAGTGACTTCACGATTTATATTTAATCCTTAGAACAGTTAAAATTAACAATGTATATGGTTGTAAACTGAACTAATAAAATCCATTATTTTTTCATTGATATAAGACGAGGTTGATTACTGAATCCTTGTTCATCGAGTCTACACCAAACACATGCAATAGGAATGAGTCATCACTCATACCTGAAATATGGAAAATACTACCGCCAATCAAATCAAGTGAAAAATAATGGAACTATATAAATGAAGTTAGGAAATCGTGTGAGTACCTTGATATGATTATGAGCAATAAATTGTGCTCGAAACGTCATCAGTGAACATTACTGTATAACACTGTGGGACTTTATAAAAACAAAAATTTACCCATAATGAAACCATTATTTTTTCATTCTTTACCCGACCGAAAGCTGCTACCTTGAGATGGTGGTCGGGCTTGAACACCGCAATGACCTAATCAAGCTATACTGGCTGAGACTTATGTCTCTTGAGGTTCTACCATGCCAGGCAGGTTGTTTGATAGCGGTTAAATAAAAAGCAGCTACCCAATTCAACATCATGTCCAATACAAAATCACAAAATTTCATGCCGGATCGGCCGTGGCCCGGATTAACAACGACCGCGCTTCCTGCTGCCGTGTCACAGGGCAGGAGTGATAAGTATGCTACTGAGACACACCAAACAAAAAAGAACAGACAAAAACAGGTCGTGTGTGACCGGCCTCAAGCAGTTGTCCCCTGGGCTCTGCGGTCACGCAACCAACTTCCACGGTGTGGGCAGCCGGGAAGTAACAATCGCCCTCACAATCCGAAATGCACACAAAACCTTCTTACGTCCTGATTGGAATATAAGGCTTCATACTTTTGAAGTTTGAGTAACGATAGTAGTATTTTATGTGTTGAGATTGCTAGACACATATCAAACATTCCCTCTTTCCCGAATTTACTAGCAACTGGCGAACCAACTGAACTTTAGAGTGTATTCGCCATGGACTGAGTACGGATCTCTTACATATCTGCCGTTCATTCTACCACTGAACCCCACAGGAATAATAAAACTCATATATGCATTGATAATCTGACTACTTGAGAATTCGTATATCAGAATGAAGTCTGCCGTATCCGTACCGTCTTTTAATATTAACAAAAATCCATAAATAAATGAGCATAATTTGGACACTTAGGTAGAGTATAATTCCATATTAGAAAGGTTAACTTGAGATAACACACAATGATACATTAATAATTGGATGACGTTTCGAGCACAATTTGTTACTTATGATCATGAGAGTTTACTGACATGGCTTCATTATTATTATTATTATATCCTTTAGTTCCTAGAGGAACATAGGGCTTCAGCTGCGCGTCTCCATTGCCTTCTTTTTCTGCCAACTTTTTCACTCTACTCCAAGTCTGCCCACATGCTTTCATCTCCTCCTCACATGACCTCCTCCAAGTCACCCTTAAAATGACGACCAACTCGCCGCCCTCTTCCCTTTCGGGTTCCACTCGAGGAGTTGTCTAGTGATGTCGCTTGATGGTTTCCTCAGGGTGTGGCCAATCCTTCTCCATTTCTTCCTGCCTATTTGTTTCACAATCGGTTCCTGGTTGGTTCGCTCATTGCCAGAGATCCCCGTTGCTGATCTTTTCTGGCAAGCCATCTGATCTTGAGCTGAGTATTGAGCGAAGACAACTGTTAATGAAGGTCTGAAGTTTGTTTGAGATGCTCTGTATGACGCGCTGGCCAAGTCTCTGATCCGTATAGTAGCACTGACTTCAAGTTGGAGGTGAAAATCCGGATCTTATTTTTGATGGTGAGTGCTGTTGACCTCCATACAGACTTGAGAGTAATGAAAGCTTGTCTTGCTTTTCCGATTCTGGCTTTGATATCCTTGTCAGTTCGGTCTGTAGCTGAAACGATGCTTCCCTGGTAGGTAAAGGAGGTTGTTTCTTTCAGGTTCCTCCCATTTATGCTGATTGTTGCCTGTTGTTGTTGATGTTGGCCAGGAATCTTCATCACCTCTGTTTATCTATGTTCACCTGAAGGATGTCTTAACTTTGATTCTTCTTCTGCCAACTTGTTGCTCTTCACTTGCATAACTTCTAGTTATGGGCAATCAGACATATATCATCGGCGAAGTCCAGATCCTCAAAGTTCTTTGGGTGAGTCTATTTTATATATATATATATATATATAATGTGCTGACCAATTCGCAACTCCACGTATCGTCAGCGACAAAGCATAGCACGAAAGCCAAACTTGTACCTCAACTTCATTGACTTCGAAAAAGACTTCGACAGTGTAGACCGAGAAGTAATTTGGAAACTATTTCTACACCATGGCGTACCTCAAGTATTTGTCAACCCCATTCAACAGCTATATGACAGTGCCACATGTCAAGTGATCCACAACGGAAAACTCAGCGAGGCGTTCGAATTGCATACAAGGCTACCTCCTATTATCACTGATGATATTCTTAATTGTGGTAGACTGAATCATACGTCAGACTGTGCGTGCGAGTTAGAAGACAGGAATACGATGGGTCGATAAGAAAACCCTAGAAGATCTGGATTTCTCAGATGATATATGTTCAGTGTCACACAAACTCGAAAACTTGCAGGCAAAAACCAACAAACTGGCTGGAGAAGCAAGCAGAGAAGACGGGACTCTAGGTGAACATAAAGAAGACGGAGGTGATGAAGATAACTAACGAACCTCAACAACAACCAGCACCAATCACCATCAAAGGGGGAGATTTAACAGAGTTTGCCTTCTCCATCTATCTAGGAAGCATCGTTTCAACTACAGGCGGAACGGATGAAGATGTCAAAGTCATCCAGAATCAGAAAGGCAAGATACGCCTTCATCAACCTGAATTCAGTTTGGAAATCTTCCACACTCAGCCAGCATAAGGAACAAGATTCGCATTTTCAACACAAGTGTGAAGTCACTTAGTTCTTGTATACGGGTCGGAAACTTGCATTGTGTGTCACGAAAAGGATTCCTACAGTCAGTTGCAGACTTTTATCAACAGCTGCCTACTTCGCTCCATACTGAAGATCAAATAGCCAGAAAGAATAAGCAACAAGAAACTGTGACTGGCAACAAACCAACCAAGAGCCGATCGCCCAACAAATATGTAGAGAAAGTGGAGATGAATCGGGCATACATTGAGGAGGCTGTTGAATGACATCACACGCCATGCCCTCGAGTGGAATCCCAATGGGAAGGGACAAGTGGGTCTACCTAGGGTGACATGGAGGAGATCGTGTGAGTTGGAGGAGATAAATGGTTAGGATCAATCGTGGACCCAAACGAAGAGGACAGCACCAAGCAGAAAAACGTGGAGACGTATCGCTGAAGCCCCATGTTCCATTTGGAACCTAAGAGAATAATAATATGATAAATTATATATATATATATATATATATATATATATATATATGTACTGTTTTACTGCTGTTACTAAACGATTAAAATGTATAACTCTCATGGACCCAAATCGAGCTCATTCAGAATTCCTGTTTGATCAGAAATGAAATTTAGCTAATGGGAAAACTGTACAATAATGTAATGTTCTATGTTAATATAATGCCATCGTTTATCTCCCTGACTATCTGGTAGACAAAGAGCTAATCCAGGGCTACTTCTGGTAAATACTGAAAAAAAGTAGTCGTACTGGTCACACTGTCTACAGAATTATAACGTTTATTTTTTGTTTGGTGAGACGGTAACCATTAGGATTTACGACTTCCTTTTTGATAAGATTTTTTCATAAACTTGATACACGAATGATGAATTTACCATACAGAAGGGATCAATTTGCTACACGCCTAGTCCATAACACCTTGGCACTTGTAACTACCGGATACGAATACTCGTTCAGTAGCCAAATTTTTCGGGTAGAGCGTGTGTTACACGCATCAAGCCATCATCTTCCTCGATAAGCAATTTAGGCTGGAATACAACTGGGTTAGAAAAGAGATAGGGTGACCAAACCAAAACATTACAGGGGTTCTTGAACACTTTTACTGTAAGTTTGAACTGGCCACGTAGGGAGGTGTGGACTGTTTAGTTTGAGTCGTTGAGGTGCTAAGAATCACTGCCTTGTGACTCATAATGATTTGGCTCAGAATTACTTTCAAATGACAACGATGTACTCACACAATCGGATCTCCGAGATGTGTTAGATTTTCATCATTCGTATTCCCTGACGCTCTCGTTTATTGTAGTTTCTTCTCGTTTGCTTTTCCCCTGTCTTTGTGCGTGCTTTTATGAAGAGTGGCTACTTGAACTCTTGATTTTTGTGTTAAAAATTCAGTTTACATGTTTCGTTAATCAAAATCATGTAGAAATTCTCACATGAAATGGAATTCAAACTGTCTGAAAATGAACGAGGTGTTACTACAAAATTTGACCCGTCTCTAATAATGTTCTGTCCTAAGGCAACTATGCCAACACAAATGTGATAACACGTTTTCGCTACTTAGACATTTTGTTTTGGTAAGTTTTACTTATACCACATTCAACAATCAGCACAAGTCTGTTATGTGCATCATTTCAGTCACCTGACAACATAGAATTATTTGAGTGAATAACTTTGTATAAACAGAACCTTTTAAAAAATTCTCGTTTACTAGTAATGTGAAGTGCACTAACACTTCAATACTGATAACATTATTAGAATACGGTAGTGAAATTTTGGTTAAAAAAATATCCCTGTTTTACCCTCCATACTTTAGAGAATATGAATTTATAATAATATTAATCATACTAATAATGAAAAAATTAATAATAATGACAATAATGATAATAAAATCACGTAACTAATGGCTATATTTTTAACAAACTATTTTATTTAATCTGGGTTGAAACACATGTACGTTTATATAGTAGGTGATAAATGAAATGGAATTGAAAATCTGAGCCTCATCCTGGTGTTCTACCAGCTGAACTATGAGACCTGGACACGAACAAGACCATCATCTCATTGTAGTCATCACTCCATATGTCGACGATAGTCTTTAGTCCAATCTGCTGCTCTCTGCCTATCCAGTATCATTAAGACTGACAGCAGAAAACCTAAATAGACAACTAGTTTAGTGACAAATAGACAGGGACAAAGCAAAGGCCACCAAGGAAAACACAAAGAAAATCGCCTTACCATATATAAAGGATATCTCAGAAATCACTACAAGACTCTTCAAACCTTTAGGAATTAACGTCGTACACAAACCAACAAAGTCGCTTCACTCAATTCTATGTCAACCAAAAGACTCAACAGCGAAAGAAGATAAAACCAACATCATCTACAATATAAATTGTAATAACTGCGAAAAACACTACATTGGTCAAAGTGGACGTCCTTTTCGTCTTCGTATCCACGAACATAAGCTAGCCGTAAAAAGACATGATATCCACTCCCTCATATCACTACATACTGACAACCACGGACATCAATTCGACTGGGACAACGTTCAAATATTAGACAAAGGAAATAGCAAGAATGCTAGAGAATTTTTAGAAGCTTGGCATTCCAGTGAATCATCAATTAATAGACACATAGAGATAGACAAAATTTATCAACCGTTAAGAAATAAGCTTCACACACAAAGGGTCAAAGTTCAAGTCAAAGAAACAATCAGTTCCAATAAAAGTAACCTAGAAGGTGTGAAAACACACAACAACAACCAATCACGTCCAAGGTCATCAGGAGAGATGATAAATGAACTCGTGGAGAAATCTAAAAGCTCTCTTCAAATTGAAGTATGCGCTGAAGGTGTCACCCAGTAGGGTGATGAAAGCTACGCAAATCAACTATCCAGCTCAAAGAACACAACTACCTCAAAATCATCCACGTGAGCTACAAATCTTCTCTATCATATCTAGACAGTTAAGTATCATTAGAATTCACACAACATCTGGAAACTGATTGCGATGATTGCAATGAAACAATGACCTGCTTAGCAGTTAGGTACCATAGTTCAACTGCTTAGGCACCAAACTAAAAATCAGTGGTTCAAATCCCACTGGCAGACATACTTCTCAAAACTAATTGATTCATGTATTCACTTGTGAATATGGATGAAACTCAGTCAATGTTGCTTGAATTCTGATAGCTATTTTGGTTAATTTCAGTTTATGGTGGCGATTGATTTTAGTTTACCTCAACTTACACTGACTGGTTACTAGAATGGTAATCAGTTGTAGTCTGTGTATCTCTGTCAAGCTTGCAAATTCACCAATGAGCCAGGAGGCTTGCCATCGACGTGTTATTCTCAGAAAGCAAGAGAAAATTGGTAAGAAGCTCTGGATCTAGGTTTTGGGCTTATTAACACTTATCACCAAGGCATATCCACAAACTTGAAAGAACTTATATCCCTTTGGTGACTCTAATTCGCTTCACTTCGTGCTACAGTCTTACAGAAGGTCATTTACAGGGCAAAAACGTCTAATGATAACATCTTTGGTTGCCAGTAACGGGTGATGCAATTTTGAATCACTAAGGAGAATACCAATCCCTCGGGGGTTGTAGATTCATTTTCATGACCAGTATCAATAGGCATGAAACCTGGATCGACAGCTTCCTGGAAACTACCTCTAACTTCCTTATAAATGCATTAATGTTTTTGTATACAATCGTCTGAAGGCAATTTCTAGTCAATACTGTACAATCTTGTATTTATAACACCCGATGTAGAAAGCCGTTAAATATTTACTATTATTTTGACACAAGTAAAATCCTGCGATAGTTGAATAATAACAAAGAGGAATCTAGTTAAAAGCTGAATATATTTTTGTTAAGTATTTCGCAGTTAAAAGAGAGAAGTACGATTCAATTACAGATAATTAGGAAAGACTGAATTCTTTTTTTCGTATACTCTCAACAAATATCTACCTCGTGACAAGAAATTGCACGAAAATACAGTTTTTTTATTTTTGTATTATCATATTCGAGTATGAATGCATATTATTTCAGATTCATATGTTGCAAAGTTTTGTTTTATGGTTATACAGTTTTTTCACTATGGCAACCAGTGCTACTTGTATTTTGTTTTATTGTCCCCCTGAGCTAGAACTATAATTATTGCTTTAAAAAATTAGTTACTTAAAAGGAACAGTTAAAATATTTAATGGTTTTCTTTTAAAATTTGAATAATGACTAGGCATTTCTAAAGATTTCTTTGAATCCCCGAAATTCAATTAATTTGACTGACTAACTACTGCTTATATATGTGAACTATTCCATAGGTTCAGTAACAGCTGAGTGGTTATCACTTTAGAAGTGGAGTGAACAAGTAAATAAAATGGTCACTCTTTCCATTCAGCTACCTTGAAAAAGAAATCTTCCTGATGTTAAGTAACTGCAGGTAGTTGGCAGGATGCCATATATCTAGGTTTTGTGCTTTTTAGCACTCCACGGTAAGACGTAAACACCTGCAACCTAGAAGGAATTGAAGTTCTTTTAGTGGTTGGAATTCGTATCACCCAATGCTACAATTAAAGGCGTTACATATGAGTCATTTGGTCTCATGACTCACCTTCTGTAGGACTACAACGGATAGATAGATTGTTCTCTAAGAGAACCAATATTTCATTTTTATAAACATTTGTGTTGATATTGACTGTTTTGTGTCACTTAAAATTTCTTGAATAGAATATGTTAATAGTTGACAGATGTATCTGGCTATGTACAACTAGATTTTACTTATACCTCAACCTTAAAGGTTAAATAATAAGGATACCTAAGATCTTAAAATTAAGAATAAACATACTTGTGTGAACAATTAAATTAAATAAAAGATTCCATAGTTCGTTGAAAGTCTGTTAAATCACAAACTTTTTACCTTCTTCACAGTTTCGCTTCTCTGGACTCTGAAGTAAGCATTTTTCAGGCTTTTTCATTACGTGTAGAGATTGGGATTTGAAAATTAAAGCAGTTTATCTATTGAAAAGCTCAACTACAAAAGGTTGGTACGCTATTTGTCGACTTACGTCATCTCTTGATTAGATGTGGTATCTAATAATTAATCAAAGAACGTGTGCACTCCACAACAGTTCTCTCCATGCTGCTCTACGACAGGGAGACATGATCGTTGAAGGAGGAAGATATGAACAGTCTAGACCATAGGTGTTCGTGTTCTATATTCCATTTTGTAGTATGATATAGCGAATCATAACGAGGTTAGGTGCACCGTGTTAGTTAAGGAAGCAAAGTTAATCACTGTGGTGATTTAACTGAACAGACTGAGATGTCTAGGATATATATTACGCATACTGAAAACGAAAAATGGCATAAATCCATTAAGACTTCGACAATTGGTTTGAGCCACGTAGGGAGGTATAATGTGTCTGATTGAGGTGGTCGAGATGCTAAGAACCAATGGTTATGAATGTTATTGATATGGCTCATAATTGTTGTCAGTTGTCCAAGTGAATTCTCTTTTCCACTTCATTTCATCATAGTCTCTTCGCATTTCTTCTTTCTTTATCTTTCTGTCAACTTCAACTGATACACTTTTGTGAGTGAATTTGTCCGCGAGCATACCACGCTGAAAACACCTGTACTCGCCGGATCACTGCAGTTAAGGGCCTCAGTGGTCCAGAGATTGAATACTCGCCAGCCACGCACATGATCCGGGGTTCGATCCCAGTCTGGTGGAATCCTAAGCTTCACTTAGTTAGTCGTAAGTCCAGTAAAGAGAGAAGGTTGGGTGTGACTCTAGTAACCCCAAAAAGTATAAATAAAGCATAATTGCTACTGAGATTTCAAAACTCAAGACTGAAGCCTTATATTCCACTGAGTACGAAAAGGAATGAAAAAGTATTTGATTTAGACAGATGAGTTTCATCCTGTTTGAAACAGTTAAATTGTGTTACCTAAATCTTAGTCAGTGTTGTTATTCTCAGTGGAATTCGAATCAAACACTTTTTACCTCGAATTCTAAGATCTTATCGTTTCGCATTCCTCTTTGATATATATACGTATAAGTGTCGATAAGTGGGATAATACTTCGACAAAAAATGTTAAACTTCTTATATCCATCTTATTATAAGAAATATTTCACATCATCAGGGAACGGAATAGGAATTTTATGTATACATATATGTATACACATACACTTAAATAGTACTGGAAACATTAATGTCAAAATATTTAAAATAGTTATTATGTGTGTACTTTAGACAAAAGTATTTTATCTCTTTGTTTAAGCTGAGATAGTTTAATAGGTTGATAAGAATGTTATCAACAAACGAAAAGTACATTAAAAGCTGAAAGCACCTTTTCGGAGTTAATATGCATCTCCCATTGGCTGATTATACTGACTTGTTGGCTCCTAGTATAGATGATTCAGCGATAGACTCGATGTTATTTCCGTCGATTTCGTCTAGTAGTATAATCCACGATACGCATTTCATTGTATTTGGGAGTGGTTAGCTGGATGTATTCACATTCCCAGTGGGTGATAGTGTTTGCATTGAGACTGAAAACCCAGTATCCATCGTTTCAAACGCTAGAAGCGTTTTCCACTGGGACACATGATAACAAAGACTCAGCATTTCTATTCAAAAAAGTCGACCTGTAAGAAATTCAAAATCCGTTCAACATGTAACAGTCGATACCTGTTTTGCAGAAGGGGTAATTTATAGCCTAGTGGTCTAGTGAATAACACTTTGGCTTTTAAAACGGTGAGCATCGGGTTCTAATCTCTGTAGGAACACCACCAGTCATATGTCTGTTATATTAACAAGACTGGTAAGCTCAAACTGTATTTATAAAGATTTAATTAAAATGGGATATTATTCATTTGAGATTGAGAAATTAAGGTTTTTAAATGTATAGGCAATATTTTATATCAAAGTAAAATCAAGAATAATTATCTGTAGTTGGTTTGTAAGGATTAAATTTGCTTTTACGAGTTAATCATGGATTGATATCAATTAGAGAAACATTGAAAACCAGGGAGTACTGGTCAGCTGTTTCATCCTAGTTTTGGGAATCATGGGCAGTACGCACCCACTGGCACGGTCCGAACCCAGAACCTTCTTAGTAGCTGAATGATATACGAGCCTGCCTTGTAACCGGAAAGCCCTGGGTTCGAACCGTGCGGGTGGGTGCCTACTGCCAATGATTTCCAAAACTAGGATGAAACAACTGTCCAGTACTCCCTGGTTTTCACTGTTTCTCTAACTGATATCAATCCGTGATCAACTGGTAAAAAACAGGAATAATTAAATAAATACTGAGACTGACAGAAAAACAGTTTCTTATAAAGAAAGGATAAATTGCTAAATTAGTTTGTTTAAAATGTGTTTTTGATCAATGTTTATATATTTGTTTTTTTGCAAATTATACAACCAACCACACATAACATTCTACATTTTATATAATTTCTGGTTTCGCCACAATCAGATTAACTGAATGTTTGAAGTGTGAAATTTAAGCTATGGCATAGATTAGGAAGCATCACGTTAATCTCAAGGCATTGTCTGAATGACTGTCCTAGGACCCTACATATCAATAAGGATGGAATATGAACCTATATACAACTGACTGATTGGCATGAGTTGTTGGATATCACTTACATCAACCATTAGTGGTGGCCAGCTGAATTACTCAAGTGATCTAAGCACCGGACAGCCGTTTCACTGATTTTTTACGGAGCTCATATATATATCGACAATCTTTAAGAATAACGAAAACAGAACAACCTTCTTGTTCGACATTTTTAACATTAGTACTGTTACAGAAACGAGGTTCTCACTCATTTTCGTAAAACTCACTTCTGGTCACTTCAGATACCGTTCTTTTGACATACTGACAACAGTCTACTTTTTGGTAGTAAATACATTTCAGGATGTCAGTTACAATTAAGAGAAATGTAAAGTTATTTAGTAGAAGAACCAAGAGGTTAAGATCCACATCCGCAAAAATTTTACGATGCATCTAAAATTCAGTGACAAAATATGTTTGTGTTCACAACATATCTTCTTAGAAATTACGGACACTTTCAGTGACATAAGTTTAGTTCTTATCTCCTCTGTCATATTGTAATTTGAATTTTCGATTTCATAAGTATTTATATTAATTCTAAATATAGATTTTGACACGAACCGACATGCAAACCTATGATAACATCAAAAATTAAACTAAAGACTATCAGAGGGCGAGGTAATGCTGTCGACCATTCATTCAGGTAGTTATAGTTCAATTAACAGTACATTCTAACTTCCATCTCTTTGTGATACAGCCACACTTGCAGCCAGTGGTTTAATCATCGACAACTCTTGAATTCGATACATGAGAGGAGGGTTTTTCAGCCTGTATTTCTCAAGAGTCCCAAACTACTATGAGATGGCTGTCCAGCGCTCTTTGGTTTCAAAAATTCGCATTTGTTTATTGTGCCTGTTATGAAATGGAATAATCTAGAGCGATATACTTTTGTCAGTGTTTCCGCACTGATTAGCATACCTGATTCTTGGAGTACTAGTATTTAACAAATCCGAAGTCAGCATTAAGGTCCAGAAATAACGAATATGGTTCACAATTAATCGATAGATAGTAAGAATCGTGCATCGCTTGTGTCGTATTTCAGTGCCGTATTCTTCCTAGCTCCCTATCGATATCACATGCTGAAAATTCCATATTCGTACTGAAAATACGGTGTGGCATCAAGCTTTAATCAAAATAAAAAATATATATACATATTTAGTATTGTTGACTTTTTGGCTCAAAATTTAACTTTTATTAAACAAGCTACTTATAAGTAGCTAAAGAGTTAAAAACTAATTTCACTTTGACATTAAATTTTCAGTGTGTAAAACCTGGACACTGTAGTAGAATGCAGCGACATGCTGATTTGTTTATTGGCTAAATCCTTCCGGGTCGTTGTAAGGGTAGTAGAATCTTCGAGATGTTTGTAATAGGTATTGAATTATTCTCAATGTACGTACTCTGTGTTGATTATCCGCATAACTAAAAAACCAACACATACGTGGAATTCACATTTCGTCTTTATCGAGATTGTGAACATTTCAGCTAACATGGATATAAATGTTTCCTCTTCAGCCATACTCATATTTGTCTACTTTAATACCACTCCATTTCTGTACCCATTGTGAAATATGGTTACCTATATAGCGATACACTTCCATGCATATATGTACGCGGACTCTTATTCGTATTACTTAATGTTTTACACTGGAGGATACTCTGAAGGAGCAAATAAGAAACTAAGTAGTGAAGATAGAACGATACTGTCAAGGACAATTATTAAAAAAACCACTGCAGTTATTCATGCTGAATAAATAAGTAGTGAAAATAGGATCTCTAGTAAACGGTTTGCTTTCTTTAAACTTGACTCTACTAGTCTCCTTTGAAGAAATATTTCAGAAATCTTGGTCCCGAAAGGTTAGTTGTCACGCTAGTAATCTAGATGCTCCTGGTACAAATCTTGTCTCGGGCCATATTTTCCTTATTTCTTATTAAAAATTCTGTAGACAACAAATCATATAAAGAGTGATCCACTTTACAAAGCGAATATTACGAGTTGATCAAAAGATGCAAACCAATGCAACTTCCTTGTCCTAAAAGTTTTGAATGTAATTCATTTATCAAGTATGCAGAAAGATAACAAAGCTAAGTTACATGACACTGCAGTGAAATGTGATTCGAAACTTAGGGTTAAATTGTGTTGGTAAATGAGGACCATCTAAGTTTCCGTTAAGTGTCCGTTGACACCCATCAAAAAGCTTATGTAGGATCGTTGTGATTGAAAACACTGCTAAAGCATTTAACAGTTCAGTTCTGAAAAAGATGTTTAAAATTCTCTGTGTGATAAAATTCTTCTAAATCTCACCTAGTTGGTATCCCCTGGTTATCCCTGTAAAGAGAGAAGATTAGGTGAGGAACCCGGTATGAACAACACTGGTGTTATTGAAATGTTAATACCTTAAAGCCCTATGTGGCTTAATTCTCTTCAAGAGCGTAGATAGGTCTTGTTAATGACCAAGTGTGTACTTGAAAACTGGGTCCATAGATTCTTGCTGATTGACTCCTTGGAAAATTCTACAGTTTCAATTCTTCCTAAGTATGTATAACTTGGCTTGAGCAGAAATCATCACTTGGTATAATGCGATATAACTTCCAGTGTACCATGTGTTACACCTACCAACCACGTCTATAAAATGAAAAGGCTGGAAGGAGATTAATTAGAGTTGTAAGAGGATTCCATTTTACTTCATGAGTTTGGTAAATACAGTTACAATATGCAGAGATGTATGAGACACCTTGTTTACGTCTAGGAGAAGACCAGGAGTAACATCTACCTGACTCCTAGACTTATTCAAAATTTATTGTCTTGAAACTGTAGTTAATTCTCTTCAGTGTGATTATGAACTGTAAATTTTTACTCAGAAAAGTAATATTTAAATAATAATATTGTATCATAATAAAAAGTTTAATATAATTTTATATTTTAGAATAGTCTTGTACCTATAGTTGAACCAGAAGTATTACAAGATGGCAACCATGATTTATATACTTGTATGCGAGTGACTGAAGAATTATTATCATGTACTTACAGAAAATTAGCTGAACATCATGTATATTTAGAAGGTACACTACTGAAAACAAATATGGTAACTGCTGGTAATTTACACAGTCAAAAATATAGTGTAGAGCAGAATGCTGCTGCAACTATACAAGCCTTACAAAGAACTGTTCCATCTGCAGTACCAGGCAAGTGATTACATGTTTGCTTCTTTTGTTTGAATTAATAGTGATCAGTTATTTATGTCCACTGGTCAAAAGTGTTTATTTGTTTGGATTAAAATGAACTTATCTGATAATGAAGTCAGAAATTAAAAGTAGGTTAGTGAATTGGCCAATAATACTCGATTTCAGCTTCTTTCTTACTGATATAAATGTCAGATTGTGGTAGAATATAACTCCGCATGAGATAAGTTTATTATGGTGTCTAATACACTGTGGTACAGTGTGACGTTTCGAGAGTAATTTATTGCTCATAATCATATCAATGAATTCACGCGACTTGGTAACCTACTCTGGATAGTCCTATTTCCTTCTGTTTTTTATATTCGAAATAGGCATTGAGCCATTTTGATCGCACGTGTCTGAAGTTGACTCCATGAACAAAGATTCAATAGTGAATCTCTCTCTCAGCTTAACTATAGTGCTTTTTAGTAGTTTTATCCCCTCTCACTCTATTGTATTATTGCAAGCAGGTGAATATATTGTAATGGACGAGCTTTTTCCCAGATTATTTAACTTATTGTATTATAGTGTTCGAATTTATGTTTATAACTGACTAATAGGGAAAAGGAAAAGCCACTGTTATATACCCATAGTGCTTAAGCACACAACAGTGTATCACTTAGGTGTTGAATACTAACACCACGCTCAGATGACACAGGTTACAGAATTGGAAGTCAGCTTTTTGATTTCTCAAGATAAAAAAGACAGCATGACCAGAGAAAAAAACTATTTTTTGTGGTTATTTCATGCGACAAATAAATTACAAGTTGAAAATATAAAAGCTGTTTTACTGGTTGGTACACACAACAAAAATCTAATAACATGACCTGTGATCTAGACTGAGGTCGACTGTGAGAAACCAAGACTCATGGCACGTGTCCTCCCTAATCCAACGATTAGGTTATCAAATCGATCTTAAATATGCATTTTGGTGAGCAGTAAATACATTAAAATACGTAAAGGATATACGTTAGAATAATTTGAAACTATGACTCACTGGTCTAGACGACCAGTTACCATGCCAGATGGCATCATTAGTCCGTACACAGTAGGTGGGAAACATCTCCAGCTGTGTGGAAAAATCCAGTGGTTTCCCCATTTAAGTGGTCATACAGGTCTACCACAAAAGCCTTGAGAGAAATGTTGCCCCTCTGCGGAATATAGATGTATTCAGATGACGAATTCTTAGTAGAGTGGAATACTCAATCTGGATATCACAGCCTGGGTAACGTGGTTTCTAAAGAGCAATTCATCAATTATCTTCCATCAGTTCGAACTACCAAAATGTATTTACAGTGCAACTGAGACGAATTCGGGTGGATGGGTAGATGAGTCACATCAATAATTCTGAAATTTGCCACCATGAATTGAATTATGCATTATCACTTCACTTAGAATTTAGACCTACTTTATTCAGGTATAACTATTGTCCATAATTTTCAAATGTTGCTTTGCAAAGATTTCATTGGTTCCAAGTTTTATCACGAAATTACATAGCTTAGAGCGCTATAATAATTCAGGTAGTACTGGACAGCTTTTCCACCTTGATTCGGACTCTTCAACCGTACACACTTATGATTCCACCGTGATCATAAGTTAAACTTAGTTACATTGTAATTCTGAAAACTCACGATATCAAATTAACTATCCTAATTTTCATTCTACTTATCAATCAGTAATTTTCATTCCATTATTATAGAATGGGTTGTAATACTTAATTCAATGAAATTCTATGCGTCATATTATTCTGTCCTACTTCAAATATAAAGTTAGAGACCTCATCCTTTTTTACCAGTAAACTATGTTTTCCTCCAAACTTAGATGTTAAGAATCAGGGGATATGGTTTGATGGTCCTGTACTTTAATGCTCCGTGATCACTATTAAAAAAATGTGTCCGCCATCTAAATTCTGAACTTATTGAGATACGTGAAGTAGAAAGAGCATTTGAATTGCGTTTGCACAGAGCCCATAGGAAACCTACTTGATGTCTGTCATACACGGCTTGTTTGGATTTGTTTCTGAACGAAGACCTTACTGTTGGTTGCGAACTACCACAGAGTAAGTCGAAATATACAATTTATGAGGTTGGACTTTTCTGACCCGCCATTTCCCCAGAGCAGAGATGAATTCATTACCGACAGTGCATCCTTGAGAATGTTGAAGAGCATGAAATTCAGACTTTCTCTATCAAAAGAATGATTCTGAAAGACTGAAATAAAAGCAGTGAATAAAGTCATTCTTATTCTCGCTGAATCTAAATTATTGAAATATATGCATATTGACTTATCAAAGGATTATGTCTTTATGTGTATTTATTTAACCATTTTAGGAATAGTATTTTTATCTGGTGGCATGTCTGAATTAGACGCTACACTGAATTTAAATGCAATTAACAGATGCCCTGGACGTAAGCCATGGACCTTATCATTCAGTTTTGGTCGAGCATTACAACAGTCAGTGATACAGAAGTGGGATGGGAAAAGTAGTAATACTGTCGCAGCTCAAAATGAACTAATGAAATTAGCACAAGTGAATTTTTCTTAAATGTCTTAAAGATTTTTCCTACTGTTTTAGTTTTTTAATCAGTACTCATTTGACATTGTGCGTCGGTGGTTCAATGACGGTGGCCAACAACAATGCATGTGGCCGGGTTAGATTCCTAAACCTCGCCTAGTTTACTAGATGGTTTTAAGCCTATAAAAGAAGGAAAGTTGGTCATAAGGCTAGCAGCATCATCTACCCTAAAACGTCAAAGTTTCAACCCCCCTATATTCCAGCTCAAACATGAAGGAGTGGAAAAAAGTGACACGCATTGGCATACATAACTATCTTTTAACACTGATTTTTAGCTTTTGAAGTATCTTAAGTTTCATTCACACACAAAAATACATTCTAGATCCTATTTAGAATTAGAAGATTAGAATCCAAACTATTTTCTTACTATATATTTAATTGATTCGGGATCAATAATCACCTAATCATAACACTTATCTGTAAATCATACGACAAAATGGCGGAGGCTGAATTTCTGACTATGTGGCAAAAATATTTCTATCTTCTTGTGAGATTTTGTCTGTGGGGTGCTACACCACTCCTGTGGTGTATACTTTTAGAAGTATTTACTTTGATCTCTTTGTCTGCTCTTGTGTATGAATGTTTCTGTCAAAACTGCCACTATAAAACTGTACACTTTTTGAAAGTGAATCTAAATCCGGTTGTCTGTTTTATTGTGTGAATTCTAGTGTGTGTTCGTGGTAGTGTAACTGTTAAAGTAACTTCCGTTTCTTCTTAAGACTTTCTTGCAGACTTGCCTGTGGTATTCTACTCTGCAACTGTTATATTTTATCACTTTGTATTCCCTTAATATTCAAGTTTGCTTAAATATCTAAATAATAACTACTGAACATCAGTGAAGATTTCGTCACGAACCAACATTAGTTAAAGCATCTCTGAAAACTAAGTTGAACTAGTAAACTTCATCATTCTTCAGCATTGTGAAATCACGACCCAATCAGGAATAGAATCCAGGAACTTCCAGTTGCAAGGTCAGTGTGTTGATCGTTGAAATGATTCAAAATGCCCACAAAATTCATAATCTAAATTCCTGAACAGTTTTTGAATCTATATTATCAAATTGTTACTTTTTTGTTTGGTCTTAATTACCAAAAACAGGTGCTTCATATGTCAGAGTATGAGCTACTAAATAACTGAGTGTGTAAGGAGTAATACTACATTTTTTATCTGTCCTGGTTGAAGTAGTTGGAATGTGATTCAAATAAAAGACCCAGTTTTTGAAAGTTGAGTGTTTAAGCCATTGAATCAATACACGGTGAATTCAGAACTGAGATGCTTTCAAAAAATGTGAAGTCTGCAAAGAACTTTCATTCGCTTAGAGAAGTGAACACAGAATTTTTTTGATTTATACCTACAGTAATTCTCATCGCCGTCGTTTCCATTTGTTCTCAAATCCATGAAGTATTCACTAGATTTCAATGATTTCTCATGTAAATTGAAACGACTTTATCCTTAAGGATTTACGATTAAGACACCACTTCTGAAAGAAGCAGTGATACCATTTGAGAAGAAAAGGAGTAGTAAGAGAAAACCTTATGTTTACTGCGTCCAAATACCTTACATTGAATGGTCAACGGACTCATCACATAAACTGATGATCCTGACTTTGATACCTGGTTGATTCACGGGTACGCACTTCAGAAGTGTTTCAAAATAAGACGAAACTGCTGTTCAGTCAGTGATTTACTAGCTGAAGTCTGATTGTTATCAAACTTAAAATCAATCGATTTTCTGAAAAACAACACATGAAAATATTCCTTTTCTCCAAGCAATACACTATATACTACTTTTAAGTACTTTTATATACTACCCTTGTATTGCTTAATACTAGCACACAAACACACTTCGTATGAAATATGTTATCCACCCACTTAAAATGTTCAAATTTATGTTTAAATAAAGTGCACTGTTGGTGAATTTCTAGTGTAAGGGGCGACAGCATGATTGAAGAAATTCTCTCAAAATATATGTTTGCGATTTTTGAGTTTCTGAACTAATATAACTAGTATAAAATAAATTTTAGACTAGACCAGTGAAAATCATTGACAAAGAATGAAGAATTATAATCAAAGTGCATTAAGAGATCAGAAGTTTTCATCTTAGTACATGGCTGTATGTTGAGTCGATAAATTCACAAGGTTATTTCTAGCTAAGTATAGAAAGTCAGTCGATACCTTTGAAACTTTACAATTTGTTTTACAAATGTTATAATTCTCTTTTATGCCCTCATTGTTGAAGTAATTATTATATCTTAGATACTAAAGGTTTGTGTGTCTTTTACTAACCTACTTTTTATCTTATATAGACGTGATATCCAGCCATGCATTAAGGGAAGCATGCAATCAGAAGCAGGTTATTTCATGTTTATGGATTTAAAACAAGGCCATTGGTGTGGAATATACGAAGGGGCTAACCATAAATCTTTACATAAAATCACCTATGCTAAGTGTTACAGTGTGCTGAAGGGAAAGGTAGACTTTGAGGCTGGATTCTTGAGACTCAATTATTCATGGCTCGAAATTGTTGGTGGCATACCTCCATTGTACAGAATCATTCACTCATTGTTATCTCTCAGGCCCTTAAATTCTTTATTATTCTCTACGAAAGGATTCAATATCCCACTTACTTCTGTTTTTATTATTATCTTATTTGCATTTATTTTCTCCTTTACATTTATGTGTGATCCACGAAGTGTAGGAGCTTAAAGTGATTCACTTAATTGCAAAACTCTATGCTGCAGATTCAGTTCAATTCTTAGATGTAATTCCGTATTATTTAATCTGTTCATAAACCAGTCTCCTGAATGTACATTTCTTATACTTGTTGAGTTAGCAAACCTGAAGCCTATGTTAAATTTACCGAATAGGATCATTTTGGTGTTCTAGAATTCAGAAGAAAAGTAACAGTATTTCTGAGATGAAGAAATTCATGAAATCTTAGCCTACTCAAATAAAGTATAATTATATTTCAATAGTTTACACACAATCATAAGTTTTGTTATTGGTAATATTTCGAGCAAAATTACTGCCCGTGTTCACACCTACTGTTTTCTTTTCAGATGTGTGAAATTTGCTTGTTATTTAACTTTGTAGTTGATAAACACTAGAATGCGAGTTATTCTATTAATTTTCCAGGCTAATGGAGCGGCATCACTGGGAAAATTCGATGGTAATCTTCAAACCTTAGCATCCGGACAATCTTTATTTGTGGCTAATCATGCTTACTGAATATGAATTTGATAGACGTGTGGACAAATTTATCAAAGTTGGAGAATTCATTATTAAGGAAGCTTAGACTGATGGAGAGAACTTTACAAACTATTTTTAATGTTGGTTTTATTTAGCACTTAAAGAAATATACTTTCTCTTTCATTTCAGTTGAAAATTATTTTTAATTTTTTCCACTGTTTTTTTTCATTGCCTTGCCTTCTGAGGTGAACGTAGGGCTGCTGACTTTAAAGTCCCAGTAAAGGCGATGCTGTTTTTACAGGATGGACTTGCCAGATGCATGCCCAGCCTTCCCCATTTTATGAACTTGATCTGGTTAGCAGAATAGGAGAGGTTCATGTGTTTATCATCTGGGAATTTAAAACGGACAACATGTCTGGCTGGGGCTTATTCCCCACTGAACTGTTAGTGTAATCAATACTCTCCTATGGATTCGTATCAAGGATCTCCATCTTTCTTCGAAATAGTTTTTATACTACTTAATAGTAGCATAAGTTAAGCATGCAATTTCAGTTTTATGGCAATATCGACACGGATTTGGTTTGCCTCTAACTTTTCATAAATGTGGTTTGTTGTATATTGGAAAAATATGAAGACTTAAGGCAGATGACGATATCATCATGCAATTTCAGAGTTAATGAGGGCTCCGAATAAGTTGCAGACATCTAGGTAATTCGTAAAAGTCGCACCGACGGTCTTCTCCGAGTTCTTAAAGTAGACTCACAGGTTTAAGAAATGCATGAAAAGACACTGATTATTTGCAGAAGATATTATCTACTGAGTAGCCACGTCCAAAGTCTCACTTTAGACTAATTAAAAATTACATACCGTCTTCAAATTCTTTGTCACAATAAGACACCCTGAGTTTATAGTTGATAACGGAGACAAGTTCTAGAAATAAATGCTTCTTGTCTTTGAGGTGCGTTTTACTACTGCTGCAAATAAAGAATGAGGCTTCTCTTATAGACTGAAAATTACTCTGTGGTATTTCATTTTTCTAAATGACTGGCTTAAGTCTTGCTACTCTGTAATTTCTCAAGTTTTAAAGTCGGATATATATATAATACTGTCATTGCAGATAAATTAATGTTTGCAAGTATGTATCATTAAAATCGCAGTTTCTCGACAACAATTACGTAGTAGAAAAGTATTTATTGGCTAGAAACTGAAATAAAAATGAATGAGTAAGTTGTGTGACTTAACATAACTGACAGGAGCGAGTACAGGTCAATTAAAGTTGGAAAAGGGCCAAGTTAAGATAAGCATCGCAAGAGGAGCAGAAACAGGGTGCTGAGAAAGGATAGAAAATTACAGAACTGAAAGAACTGAGATTAACAAAGAAACTACTTATCAAATTTTCAGACAAATAAGGTACATTGTAGGCTCATCGCCTGGAAGAACCTCTGTATGCAGACTACCGGATTTAATATGTAGATTGCCATAGTTTCGACTTTTTGAAGAAATTTCATTCATACTCCTTTGTCAATATTTCCGCGTAAGGTGTATGTTAACAAGTATGATGGAGAACTCACAATTCAGTAAATAAACATTGTTTTTCACTAAATTCCTTAACGATGATATGCAGTTTTGATCTGAATGAATTTTTTTTTGTAAATATCTTATATCCAGTAGACCGGTACGTTTCTTTGACTGAACACTATGAGAAACGAAGCCCTAAAATGCCAATATCTTTAATAGATTTTTCATTCTAAGAATAATCATAAATGTCACTAGTCGAAATGATTAGTCAACACGTAACCATTGTAAGCTTAGAAAGAAAAAGTAGGATTGCGCAACAATATGAAATCAGTTGTGATTGGCACTATGCGGGTAACAAAAACAAGAATAAGTACAATAATATATATATATATATATATATATCCTGTTTCTAATGCAGCATTGAACTGTGGGAATAGTATTCAGACGTTAACACCAACAAATACAATTATTCTTACTGCGAGAATAATATTCCGGTGGGACACATTGTCTGCATCACGTTACCATCGTAGTAGTAGTAACGTACATGTTTATTACACTATCGATGATATTGTAATTCAACTATCACATAACGTGTGCGTAAGTTTTAAGTGCAAACCACTGAAATGTTTATCATTAACGGTGATAATATTACACATAAACGTATTTAAAGCACTTGTGAATTCGATATGCAATCGACCTTTACACTTATACAACTGAAAAATTCTGTTTCACCTCGGCTATTTATATAGAATCATTATTTTTGTAGAAAAATATCTAAATCTCTATTGGTGTTAGCTGTAGATAATGGCAGAAAAGAACAGTCGGAGTTATGTAAGTTTAACTGTGTACTCTTGACATGTTTATGATAACGTAAACCTAACTGTGTATTCATGAATTTTTTCCATTCGTTTACCTTTTGGTTGGAACAGAGAGCTTCAAGCTTCCGAGTTCGTAGTGGTTGGGATTGCTGGCCTCTTCTCCAAGCTTTCACCTGATAGATCAGGTGAGGTGTAGACACACGCTGGTGGAAAATCAAACCAAAACCACATGCGTAGCTGTCTAATACTCTGCCCCTGAACCACCAATGTACATTTACAAATTAGCTTCTTAAATAGACACCCAGAAGGTATGAAGGTACTGTCGATCTAGGAACGCCCAGTCAAAGCAAGAAAATTAAACCAGGTAGATAACACTATATTCATGAAATAACTGTTGAGTAAAGTGTACTCATATTCAGTAGGATATCTGGGTAGTTTAAGGTTAAGTCATGGAAAGAATAAGATTAGGTTGAAGCTAAGGACAGCCCAGAATTATATTCAACTAATTAAGGCGATACAAGAATTGGTCAGTGATAGGTCATAGTTAAGGTTAGGTCAAAGAAAGACTATGATTAGAGGACCAGATTTACTTTTAGGCGCAACTGCTGTTACAAGGTCACTGATGTGTTTGCTCCCCTTGGGTATCTAAAGTTGAATATTGTGTTGATTTCCTACAGTTTCTATGAGACAGTGAGATTGAGCAAGTCGGTTGGGAAAGAATTTAAACTTTAATGGAAGCGGGTAAAAACAGTGTCATAAAGAAGATTACTAGAAAATAGAGTTCATATTCTATGGGACTTCAGTCAGCTGAATGAATAGCAAATCGCCTACTTTGGATCTTGACAGCTACGGGTTCAAGTCCTTATGAAGATTTAGGTAACTGCCTCTAAATGCTCTTAAAGCAATACTAAACGACCATCTCCAACTTCATGGCCTTCAAGTTTTGTTCACGAAATGACTTCATTTAGGCAGCCACTGAAAACCAGGGAGTGCTGAAAGATCGCTTAAACTTATTTTGGGAGTCTTCAAAAGTATGCATACATGATTCAGTCCACTAGTCAACGTTTTTGATCATTCAACCTGAACTTTCTCTAAATAATGTCAAACTGTGATAAAATTTACCTTGTAGTCAGTCTAATTCTTATGAACTTAACATTTTAAAGGAATCGTGGTGTGTTATAACTTATGTAGATAAAATTATGAGGCAACCATACATGTATTGACCACTGAAATTGTACATAGTTACTCGTATCATCATGCAGAGTAGCCTTAGATAAGATCACCGAATGTGTAATATACATCTGAACAATTATTCCATCATGAAATCCATCCTTGTTTATTTATAATGCATTTCTCCTCACTAAATGTCATTGGTCGAAAAACCAAGTTATAGAGAACAGCTATTTTGCCTCACCTTGGGAACTGACAAAGAATCCCTACTAGTTGCATTAGTCCTTAGCGTGTTATGACAACAGAAGTAGTAATATGAATTTCGCGTTAGATCAGATGTATGAAAGATTTGTATCCTCATTTATCATTATGAATATAACTACTGTTATATTCTACAGAAATTACATCTCTATTTCTAATGAGTAGCGGACCAATGTATCTAATTTGTTGCGTATTTCGAAGTAAAGCTTGCAGAAAATCTAATTAAAAATAATGATGTAGTCTGCTTCAATATCTGTTACTAACTTTTATGATAAGAAATTCTTTACTAGTTTTTATAAAAAGGAAAAAAGAAGCACGATTCAGTGGAGAAAACCTGTTCAATTCCTTCAGGTTGAAAAATATCTAGGCTTTATCAAATTTTGGCATCAGAACACCAAGTTGACCATGTTATGTGAGTGAAGACGATTTGCAGAAAGCCATGTACCCATATTTTCTCCCTATTGGCCATCCTCAGAAAGGCGTATCTGCGATCCCGAGAGTGCTGATAATCCCCTGGAGGTCCTAAGCTGTATCGCCCATTGCTACAGCTGGAGACCTTTCCATTCATTTTGTCTAGTCCACGAATGACTTCCTGTATGGCTGTAATGGATATATAGAACGGTCACCTGTAGGCAACCAAAGTGATAGCGACTGACCGAGCTTAGTGATCACATTGCAAATGTAACTAATAGTATGGCAAAACGAGCAACAGTCACACAAAGAAGGAAAGCAGAACACAAGCCCCATGTATTTTGTACAGTTCAAGAAATCAGACTACGTGGATTAAGCTTTCAAAAACAAACAGTCTTTTTGTCATCATTGATATCAAGTCTTGATAGAAGTTGGGCTTCTTGCTTTACATTATGGACTACTAGGTGTTTCCCTGAAAGGAAAAAAGAGAACATTGTTAAATACTTTATTTATAACGGTTTTAATTTTGTTACAATAGAATTCAGTTAGTATCACTTACTCTCTACTGATCAGTTAGTGTATCAGGATTGTCGGTTAGGCGTCACACTACCTTTCAATGTATGTAAATATAACCTGAGATTAAATGATCAGGGGATCGCCATTGTTTCATTCAAGTTCATCTTAGGCAAACATTCCTTATCATTAATCTCATATCGAAATCAGCACAGAAACCTAAGGGTCATTTTGACTCCACATTCTTGAAAGTTTCGAAAAGAACACCAGCCTATGGATATAATAATCTTTATACGAATAAAACTAGTGAACAGTGGATTTCCATTAGGTAGTATTGAGATTCCACTTTTTGAGAAATTAACAAAAATCTCTTTCTCTATTTATTCAAATACCACTGCAGTCTTCTCTCGACATTGAAGATCAGAAATCCAGAAAGGATAGCTAACAAGCAATTCTGGCATAAGACCAATCAAGAAACCATTGCCCAGTGAATGTGCTGAAGGAAATAGAGATGTACTGGATACACGCTAAGTAGACCACTGTGTGACACTGCGTTCGGGGCCATCGAGTGGAAACCGACTGAGAAACGGCAAGTCGGGCATTAGTACAATGATGGCATGTTTCATTTGAAACCCATTCCTTCAGTAGCCAAATAAACAACGTTTCGCGCCAGGCATGAAATGTTGTTTTAATTTATTTATAATATTCATTTTTTTATCGGAATCACTTTCACACAATCTCAGACTGTGAAGAATGTGAAATGAGAAGGAATGTAAAAACCACTTAAAATTCTGAATCCTCCAGTTAGGACAATATTTAGAAAAAAGAATGAATTCAGATTTGATCCCTAAACTGGAGTTAAATGATGGTCTGGTTAGTAGCTGAGGCTTATGGCTCAGCTAGTAGAGCACTGCTAACTAAAATCCTACTGTAACCTGAGTTTTCATTTCACCTTAAATCATCACCCATAACACCAATAAAAGTCTGGAAAACAAAGGTTATCACAAATGGCTTTACCATTAACATATTTTTATTAGAGGATGACAAGTGAAGGTGAAATTAAAATCTGAGCAGCAGAAGAATTCGAGCCAGTTGCCTGCAAAATACTACTCCAGTGGTCTACATGCGGAGTCGGGGGATCCAGTTGCTAACCACATCATCATTTCCCTGTAACCAGCACCATGTGAAGTGTCCAGCTGTTATGTGAATAAGTGACATGTAACTGTCCATTTCTCATCACACTAGCTGCCCATATTGACCTTCGTCTGTTACTCCGAATCACCCTGAATTAAAAATTTGGAGAGCAAGTTGTTAACCGTTGGTGAAACGATTATATGAGATATCTTTGAATTCCCAATATGTTGTCTTTGCAAACAATAATGAATGGAGGTGGATCCTGCTGTAACTAAAATCTTCATTTCACCTTCAAACACTTATTACCTTTTGCACCAATAACTAACTACTTATCAACAGATGACTATCTTAAGTAATCACAGGATTATTTTTGTTACATCTTTATCAATTTGTTTAATATTGAAAGTGTGATATAATTTACTCATTTCATCTTAGGTGAGAAATAATAATTTAAACGTTACCGAATGGATGTCTGAACTTCCAGCACAAATAACATGTCAAAAACTTAACACACTGGCTATTCCAGGTTGGTGGAACTATTCACTCAAGATGTATACAAGAACACTTTTCTGGTTTAATTAAACTTATTTTTCTCATTGCTTAGCCTTCTGAGTGTAACAAAAAGCTTCAAGATTGAAGCTTTGAAGCCTCAGTAGCAATTTTGTTAGTGTTTTCAGGGAGGTGGGTGAGATTTCTAGCCGCATGCTCAACCTTCTCCCTTTTTTCGAGGCTAACTGTGGGCTAGCCAAGGTTTAGGACAGCACCGGCTATGAGTCGGACCCTAGATCAGGTGTGTGGTTGGCAAACATCCTGTCACTGAAGTAACAACGCACCCTGGACCTAACTGTATAATATTTTTTTATTATTGTGATAACAGGCCTTTTATAGCCTCTTATACATATAGGGGGAAGAGATATGAACAAACGATTTTGCTACTGACTTCTCTTATAACGACTGTCAACAGATGACTTTTTGTCAAAATTTCGATTACTTTAACGTTCAGTACAGATTCATTCTACGTAATTTCGATGCAGCTAACAAGTACTACTGTTTGACGCCAGTGATTCCCAGCTCTTCAGTACTAATCAGTTAATATGCGACTAGGCCAAATGCCATGCTTTCTTAGTTGAAATTAAATATTATCAAGTTGATGACGTATTGTTTTTGAAAAGAAAATGTGGTGATTTCTCATCTCAAAGTTCGAATTTATTCTAAATTAGCCTATATTTTTGAAAAAAGGTGATTAATTTGACATATGAACGTTTCCTCGTAAAGTATTGGGAATAATGCAAATCGATCTTCCACACTTTAAACTGATGTCAGATTATTACGATGAATTAATTTTTATTCAAGTGTTGGTTTGCACGGATTTGATTGGTTTCAGGATTTCATCATGAACTTAAATCGGTTAGAGGACGATTGCAAACCTGCAAGTACTGGACATCTATTTCTCCCTACCTTGGGATTCTTCACGGTACGCACCCACCCACCTAGGAACTTTTGGTTACAAGGCGAGCTCAAAGTTCACTAGGTCACTGGGACCCAATCCGATGGTCTTGTAACCAGGAGGTCCTGGGTTCAAGCTTTTGTGCGTGCCTACCGTAAAGAGTCCTAAACTAGGACGAAACAGCCATCAAGTACCTCCAGGTTTTCCAATAGTCTTCTAACCGATGTCATCTCATGATGAAATCCTGAAGTTAACTTTTAATCTAATCAATTTGTTTCCATACGTTTATTTTTCAATTATTCGATTACGCTACAATGCAGTTTCTTAACTAAAAATCGAACGATCTGCATCTTTCATGTGACCTGCTGTCGGCTTCAGGATGTTCAAGCATGCTATGACTACAGATGGGCTCTCACTATTGCGCCACTGTGGGCTGGAACTCACCAAGAACCTTGATTGTGTACACTTGGGAGTGTAGCTTCTGTCACTGAGAAGACCTTCAGGTCCTCTTTCTATTGGCTATCCTTCTGGCGCTAATGAGTCACCTAAATTTCAATGTAGCATGATAAATCTTTCATCCGTTTCTGTTTGTTTTAATCTTCCAATTGCGCCTTTTGATGGACGTAAGTGACTTTCAACTTACCACTATGAATTTCAAGAAGAAAATGCACAGTGACTGGACACTAACTAGTGTCATACGTCTTGTCCTTCGTTTGGTGTAGGTTCGAATCTATCAGTCAGATTTTTCATGTTGCCACCATGCTGGCTGACTCGCCATCACGTGAGTTCCTTCAAGATTGTATATACTTCTTCCTGACAGGTGCCAACAAGCATGAAACCTAGATCCAGGGCTTCCTGTCATTTGCCTCCAACCATCTAAGAAGAGAAAATGTCCTAGAATGTTATGTCTTATTTCATACAGAACAACGCTACGTTACACAATATACTTTCGATGAATATTTTACTTGAAGATTCTGTATATGGAGTAATTATTCTGCGAAAATTACACTAAGGATCCGCATAGCGCATAGACATGATTTTCAGAATAAAGTTGATAGTGTTATTAGCACAGTTATCATTCCAATTTCAGATAAATCATAGTTGTGAAGTAGAACAATTATTACTATTTTCATTTAGTCATGTCTAAGCATTTTTCACTTCTTATATGAATTTCAGTAGCAGACGGAATGACTGTTTTTAAGGTAGTAGTATGTCTTTCTATCGATTATGCTGTGTTTTAGAGATCTTCATCATTTATTTACTCATTTATATTGCTAAAGGAGACAAAGTGTCAACTAAATTGAGTCTAAAGTCTAATGATGAAATTTTCGCACTGATATTAATTCCAAAGGTCGTTTATGCCTAAGTATAGAAGAATGCCAATGAAAGCAGTTAAATATCTATCTCATGTTCAACTCATTTAGGGATCTGTTATGATCGCTGAATCTTCACACGAATAAGACTAACGTTAATAAATATTTGATAATTTCACCAGTAAATTTTTCTTAACCCGGATTGGTAGTTTCAAGAAGACCCACATAATAGTGTTAGAACGTTCCTTTTTAAACCAGAGAGGGAGAGGTAATGTAATTACAAATATGAAATGACAGTAGTCATGCAAAAAATTATCATGCAGTTAATCATACTGCAGTAATAGGCCGAGTGGTGAGCGTCTATGGTGGTGGTGGAATCTCATTAGTTGGTCATTTAATTAACATATCTAGGCAACGAGTATTTGTACAATTTCAATTCTGACCGACTAGCTATCCAGTAATCATTTAGCTACATATAACGATTACCTGCGATTGTTGAAACCATGCATACTGACAAAAGCATGTTATAGAGATTCAGATGGTATCAGCAACCTGATCAATGCTTTAAAACTAATTAATAAACGGGAAATTTTACTTCTACCCAAGTTAGAAAGACACTGTCGTAGACAAAAAGCAGAAGCTTGTTCTGTTTATTCAAAAATACAGACTGGTTGACCTGAGAATGCTTTTATGTGAGACTTAAGATATTTTCGAAGACTGATTAGTGAACAAGGAATATTCTTTTCGATAACCTCATCAGGTTCCACAGTCATATATCCATAATCACTCAAGAATTATTGTTTTAAACAATTTTAATGTTTTAAATATTATCGAATCAGATATGTAAATAGACTAAAGTTCAGAAGTATCTGTAATTGATAATACGTATCAACATAACACTAAACTGAATATTAGATATATTGGTAAGTGACACAGAATTTATGATTTCATTGGTTCTACAGCAGGCCACGGTAGCAATAATGGTTGGATCTGTTTCTTGTGCAACGGCTTCTGTTGTCTGGAGTATTCAAAACCTAGAGGCTTTTGGAGATTTATTGAGTAGCCGATAGATGATAGAAAAATATTCTTCAGGGCTCCATTACCTGTTTGGATAAGATGATTTGATATCAAACTTTGGATGGTTTTAACTAACCCTTATTTAGCCACACTGATATGTGTTCCAGGGCAAGAAAAACTAAGCTTTTAGAACAACAAACGGCCAGTATAACTGGCTCCATAGCAGTAGTTAAACTGATAGGTTCAAGAAGAGGTGGCTAGCTTAGGTACTTCGTCTTTCAATTTCAGATGGTACAGTCGGTGGTATGGAAAATATGAGCTGCAGCTTACTGCCATTAAATGTTCTTTCAATCGATTTTCGTAACTTGTTGGTTATTATTCCATTTGATATATCACCTTTGAATTGCAGTCGCACATTTAGACGCTTTCTGTGTGCAGACACAGAATAGGTTTTCTCGACTCTATCGGCCACATGCTTCATGATGAACTTTTCTCATTAGCAGCTTTCAGTTAAGGTGTCATACACAATTTTTAGTACATCTTTTGAACATACAACTCTGATCCTATAGCTGATAGTCCTTAACAAACAGAGCTAAGAAGATATGCATTTTGTCTTGTCAACGTGTTTTTCTCATGCAAATTTCTTTGTATACTTATGTCTGGTCTTCCTGTGAGTGAGACATCCAAAAAGACAATGTTACTTCGTCATGAGTGAATTTATTAGTTGAGTGTACTTCATTGGATTGAGCCACTTTAATTTCTTTTCATTTAATTTCCCAATGTTTTCTGTGTTAACTATTATTACATTTTGCTGACGTTTACTCAAACTTAGATTCATCTTATTTTAACCTGGCAGTTACTGTCTTACTAATATACTTAACAGTTTATTGAATATATTCCATTAATTTCATTCATAACATCTTAACATGTGATGAGTCTCTTTAAGTTTCTCTCGGTATACCTTTCTACTGCTTTTAAATTAACTGTGATCATTGTAAGCTTGTATAGTTCTTATCTGCTGATGACTGAAGTTTTGCGATGTATCGATTAGAAGATGCTTAATAGACATTCAGTTTCTATCTCGTTTACGTTCAAACAGTTATTAATAGTCTAACAATCACTGATCAATTTACTTCAGTCTACTCACGTTTTTTTGTTTTGTTTTTAATTACAGGCACGCATAATTCTGGTACTTACTCAGTCAACACTTTGAGTTCTGTGTCCCCAGACAGTCCATTGTATTTTCTAAAGAAATTTTTACCATCATGCTTTTTAAGTCGTATAAGCTATCCATGGTGCAAAACTCAGTCACTGAGTATTACTGCTCAACTAAAAATTGGTATTCGTTATTTTGACCTACGTATTTGTAATATAATAAAAAACACAAAGTCGAAGTCACTCAAACTGACAGAAGAATTCTACATAGTGCACGGTCAGTATGCACAGCCACTCGCTAATGAACTAAAGCGTATCAATGAGTTTATAAAGGCGCATCCAAATGAAGTGATCATTTTAGATTGTAATCATACGTATTGTTTTCAAACTGATGAACAAAGAGAAAAATTTGAAAACTTAGTTTTAAGTGTAAGTTTTGGGATATATACTTAAATGTTTAAAAGTCGTCAATGATAGCTACAATGATTTCTGATGAAACTTTCGCGTGTCTTTAGGTAACCCGTTTTAATCATCATGGACGCTTGATAGAGTCTTATCTGGATGCACAGTAATAAACTCCTTAAATCTCAGTGATTTCGAGTATAATCTGAGTTGTTTCCCTGCACACATAAGCAAGAAATGTTTTCCTAACCATTTTTATCAGCTGAAGCCATAAAAATTACTGCAAAATCTGAAATATTTGTTTTTCTGTTCTGTATTTTGATGTTTTATAGTCAGACGCCCACATGCTACCAAGAATCACTTGTTAATGAATTAACACTGTGGTCACTAGACTTAGTAACGACTTAATTATCGGCGGGTATACTTGCAACCTTGGGTTTGAAATCCGGTAAGTTCGTACTGCTGAGTAGTATCAAACCAGGACGAAACAGATATCCAGTACTCCCTGGTTTTCCAATGGTTATCTAACTGATTTTATCTCGTGATGAAATACGAGATTTACAGTTCTAAGCGTATTTCTCCTAGAAGCGTTGCATTTAACGACTTTATGAATATAACTTACAGGGCTGTGACTCCAAGCAGTTTAATAGTTGCATATCAAGAATGAACAGCTGTACAAGTGGCTAACAATTATTCTTTTGTCTTTACTTTTGTACTAACTGATGTTAATGTGACGTAAAATTAAACGGAAAGTCAGTTAAATCTCGAAGAGTCTAACATTTGAAATAAAATTCAGATGAAGCATCTCAGCATGAAATAAACTGAAAAACCTCACTTTGTCATTTATTTTTAGGCTAATTTGAGTTACTGTTGATTGATTATGTTGGTGTGAAATCCTTAGTCTCTTCATACTGATCCCTGGATATCGTCGAGGCGTTCCTACTAGGGATTGGTATGTCAACGGAGACTGAGTATTTTGGTCCAACATAATCAATCAACAGGAGACGCTAATTAACCTAAAAACAGATAATCACTGGTTCCTAATGTACAAGAGGTGGGTTGTGTGGCCATTGTCGCGTAGTGGATAATGCTGTTTCATTTGAAACGATAGGTGCAGGGTTCGGGTGTCAGTTGGAACACCATCACTCACTGGGAATGCAGATATACCTACTAGCTGATGACTCCTAAATAGGATGAAATGTGCATCTGGCATTCCACCACCAATCCAAAAAACTTCACTGTTTCATTTTCATGCAAAAATGGTTCACTGAGGAGTATACGTAGTCGAACAGCACTCCGAGATGTTAGTGATTTCAGCTAATGTCACAATTGCACTAAATGTTCCATTAATTCCTTTGATAATCATAGTTATTAAACGTTGCTATTAAAAGCAAGTTCGAACTAGGAGTACTGGACAGCTGTTCCGTCCTAGTTTGGAACTCTTCAGCGGTACGCACCCACTGGGACTCGAATCCACGGCCTTCTGGTTAGAAAGCTAGCGAGCTCATAGACCAATAAGCTACTGGCTAAATGAAGAATACAATGAAAGTAAACTAACTGAACGAAAGCCCGACAACTCATTTTACTGTAGACACTCAACAAATGTATTGAAGTAGTTTGATTAACAAAAGACTATTACAGTTTCCTGACTAAGCAGTGTTATTGTGTTTGTATTTTAGCTTCAAAAGACCGTTGCGTTTCTTTGTTCTGATCAGTCGATTACAATGGACTGAAGTGATCAGTCTTTGTTCAAATATCAGTTCGTAGTACGGAAACTTGGACAATTTATTAAGATAAAGATGGCAATACTTGTTTAGTGGCGGATAACAGTAGAACCCAGGGTGTTCATTTCGTCGTATATCAGGTTGAGTTCTCGCGTGAGATAGCTCTTTGGCATTCAAAACGATAAGTGCTAGTTTCAAGTTTTAGTTGAAACACCACTAACTACTGAGGATGCACACAGATCCAAATGATTATTCCAAAATAATTTTAAAAAATCGCCTCCTGCATTTCACAATTAGTTACCATTAAACAAGTAATAAAAATTTGTTAAAGTTTCCTAATGCGGTGCACTACACTTAGAAATCGGTCTGTCATGAAATTGAGTTCACCATATTTATAGCGATGACAATTTCGGGGAAAATCGCCCATAAAATGTGATTATAATTAAATGGGAAACTTTAATGAAACTAAGTCATGTTCGACTTTCTGTAGAAGTATATGAAATCACCTTAATGAAACCTTACTGGGATATTTACACGTTTTACAAAAAAGATATCTGTAGAGAAAAGTTAGTTCAGCTAACAATTAAGAAAAAAGTGTATGTTTTAAAAATAATGAGATGGTTGTAACTGGAACAAGCATCCAAGCTACTATAAGATCCGAACCAGCAGATATTTATGCGTCCTACCGACTAAGTTAAGAGACCCACTTAGTTGGTAGGAGAGGAGATTTTGCATTTTTAGCAAGTGGTGATGTTTATTGGTGCTACAATGTAAATTTTCCTCCTCAAACTTGTTGGTCAGACTTCATTAAGAAATCAAAAAGAGAGGAAAAAAGATTAAGTATATACGATATTCTCCCCGATAACTTCTCCATTTGGCCCTATATATATATATATATATATATATATTTAAAGAATGGTCGTCATTGACATCCAGTTGTTACAACCAAAAGAATTACCTTTCAAAAGCACCTGTTAGTGATGACATCCATAAATATATAATATTAGTTTGAATATCGTATAAAATTATGAGGGAAATTCATGAGTCTTTTAATGATAGTTAAAGTAATATTGGCTTACAGGGAAGGGGAGGCTTTCAAATTATTATAATCCAATAATGATGACCAAGGTAAAGAATGCGCCTGTATGAATTTCTTCCGAAAACACAAGTTTGTCTTCTTCAGGTGGATTCCTAATATGAAAAGTCTAACTCGTAAGACAAAATTAAGATTAGCCTTTGGAATATGGTGAATAACTTTAAAGGCTTTATTAACATCAGCTTTGTCCTCAGTATCCAAAAGGTGTGTTAGAACAAAGAGATAAATATACCTCGTTTGTCTGTTGCTTAACCATGCAGCAAGATGCTGAGAAATTAAATGGTGAATACGTCAAGTTGTACGCTCAGTGTATCTGGCATCACAGAAGCTAACTTAGATAACTTAAAACTAAACTTAAACTTTATTAAATTAAATTAAACTTAAACTAGAGCCTATTTGAGGTATTCTTATATCTCACAAATATCAGGATACATACCTTGTTGCTGTTTTTGATAGCCGTGTAAGTTGATTGACTAAACTCTGAAAAGGAAAACAATAAGTATCAGTAATGTAGGTGCACAACTTCGGCACTGTGGTAGAATGTAATTCCATCCATCAAAGTGCCGAATTTCTACAATTACATTAATGAGAATGTACAGATGAATGGTGTGAATCCCTCTCTAATTATTTTGTATTTGTTTCCCCCTATTAATTCACTTACTTTTAACAGATTATTGGACCTATAATGTTACCCAGAAATCAAGAAATTCCCTCATTGGATGATATCTGGGGTACAGACTATCGAATATTATGTTTTAGTTGTCATAATCCTAAACTTGAGAAAATGCATTTGAACTTTTGGTCAATTGATAAAATGAAATCATTTTGGGCAGAAACATCAAATCCAAAGAAAATGATTTCATTTCTTAATGATCATTTGGGGTTTGTTTAATAATATTAATTCAGTTAATATTTTTTGTTTATTGACTTGCTTCATCTTGTTCTACAGTAGTTTATATTTAAAATGTTAACCGTTTTGTGCATGTAGGTTGAGTGTGAGTTTGAACAGAAAATTTATGGTTGTATTTTATTGGTGTTTAGTATAATTTGAAGTATTTACTTATCTAGTACACCGTAAACCTGCATTCAGTTTTTGTTGTTGCCTTCTTTCAGCTGAATGGTTTACCTACTAAGCTTTCTTCATTTTTCTGGACATCATTAGAGCTAATTTTAAGAAGAAATGAGGTTTTTGAATCCTTCATTGATGCTATAATCATCTCTCTTAATGACCTTTAAACGTGATTGGTTTTCTCCACTTTATCCTATCACTGTATTCGGTTATATTGGTATTGATCATTTAGTTGACCTGATATTCGACTTTTTGTTCAAGTGATTTATTCCTGATTGCGAGATAAATCTGATCTATATTACTTTGTCCATTAATCTCAGGTTCATTTGAGTACAAAGCTTGTAACAATTCCTTAGCATTCTTTATGTTTCCTGTGTTTGAGATCTGTACATTTTTACCAACATTTTTCACAGTGGTTAAAATTTGTTTTATAAATGATATCGGTTTAGTTTCATTTTGCGGTTACGTTTTGCTCGAAATAGGATGAAATTAAGTGACTTTCTTGGTCTGTGAATAACGTCTATTCCGAAGTATTGCAGTGTCTATCACTAATTCCGGGAATATTCTCCATATGCAGTAGGATGGTTTACTTCATGGTTTCCGAAGGTGATTTTGTATTTGTAGGTTGATTTGAAGAAAAGCACGTTTTGACTAACCAGCATAAATTCCCAATTTCTCGGGAGACTACCAGAAAACGTTTCTCTTATGTTTTGTGTAAGATACGAGTAATATGCAGTGTGCTTTGATTGCTTCAACAATACACGTCAACAGATTCCCTTCTGTATGTTGTTAAGCTATTGTAGTTGTTGTAATTTTCATTAGCTTTATAAAGATTGACTTACTTTGTACTTGTTTCTACAACGTTTTTAAACTTGTTGCCATGACCAAGACATCCATATTTCGTTGTCAAGCTCCTCATCATAAGTAAATATGATACTGTAGACAAAGTTGTTGACTACAATATGAGTGTCCGAAAACCACTTTTCTTCTAATTGCAACGAATGATTGCATTACTATAACCTAAAATTATGGTCCATGGCCTTTCATAACAGCTTCAATGACCAATTATAAAATAGGTGGTATCTTAGGTAGCCTTTTTCTCTGTTCATAAATTTGACCACTAAACTAGAATTACAGTATTGCAATTGCATAACTTAGTAGTACTTGGTAGCTTTAGGTAGTTTTTTCAGCAAAATGGTGTACACTGATGACAGAATATAAAAAATTTACACTGAAACTTCAGTTTGCAACTGTTATTCGTATTCCGCATTTTTGTCTTTATTTTATGCTTTCTATACTGTCCTGCAAGAATCTTTCATTCCTACTATTCGTATCTTAGTCTGTTACTACACCACTCAAGATTCTTACAGAAAAGACATCACACATAATAAACTGCTTACAGAATCTTGTCAGTAGCACACACGATATCCACATTGAGATTTGGGAGAGATATTAACTATTATTGATCAGTTATTGTATAGCTTCTTTTACCAGCTTTTATAGGCTTGAAGAATGCAATGCTATGAAATCAAACGATACCGTGATTTCCTTATGATCTGGTTGAATGTCTTTGATTTTATCCGTAGAATGTAATAATACCAAAGTCATTCACTTGAACTATACATCTTAGTCACCCCTTACTAATGCTTATTCTCTTTAATAGTTGACGATGAAAACTTACGTAAGTATAAGATCATACAGATGACATTATCAGTTTGACTTGTTAACGGTATTAGTGAAGCAATTGGGTTGTTGTTTTGGGTTTGTGTGTGTGTACTGTTTCCTAACACTTGACCAGTCTTACCGAAACTCGTGCGTGCCATTAACAACTTGATCAGTTGTTTACCTAACCTATAACTACAGATGGCAAAACGCGAAAATCAGAGGGCTAAATCATACGGAAACTTTCTCTCAAGAGTAATATGCTAGAAAGATGAAAGATTAACGTTGTTTTCAGAGAAAAGTATGTTTAGTCAACTGGCTAGTTATGACTGAGCTACGGATTCTGAGGCTTTTAATAATAACCAGCGTTGTCAGGGCAAAATGTAAAGACGAGATGAAAATGTTGAACTTCATTATGATCTAGCGAATATAATGATGTCCAACAATTTTATTTCATTCATCAAGTGACTAATAAAATGTAAGTTGCCTATTCCCCTAAAATAGCTTTCGAATCTAATGGAGCTCAAACCTTGCTAGAATAAACCAGTATTTGTTAAGACCCTTTATTTTTGCGATACGAAATGTGAGACGGATTCGAGTTAACGAGACGAATATACCTTTAAAATTCCAGATTCTTTCTCAATGTACTAAGACATTCGGATTCAGGATTAAGATTTCGAAGTTGGTTATCTAAGTAGGCTAGGAGCTGAATTCAGAAGACACATTTCCCTCCATTTGAGATTCGTCATATGGATGAACCTGCTAAAACTCCACAGCGTTATCCACTGGGCCACTAGGCAGTTGGTTCAAGTCTCAGTGGGAAAAACATCTTTCACTGTAAAGCAGGAACTTCAACCCGACGAGTCTTAAATAGGACGAGACGTGACGTCTAGATTCTTCTACTGGCCAGCAAACGACAAGTAAATTTGAGTTTTTAATCCTGGTAATACTGAGGCATCCTTTAATGCAGCACATGTAACAAAATGAAGCTGGTCATTTCCATCGGATACATCAAAGGAAAATCACAAACATGAATAAATATTGAATTAATTTTATTGAACGTTAAATTGGTTGTAATGAATCCACCAAAATTTCGACCTTAAATATTCGTTTAAACACAAGTCTTAAATTAGCATTGATAATTTTGTTCCTGATTTGATAAAATTTACATAATTTAGAAATGCAGACTAATACAATATAATGAATTCTTTTCAACTTGACTAAATGTATCTTCAGGCACTAAAATCGAAACTCCTAATATCTGAAAATGAACAGTCGATCACTTCAGATGATTTAATAGTCCGCATGAGAATGATACGGGTTTTGGGGGAAAATTGATATGTACTCGTCACCAAATTATTGTTATGTACTGGTCGAGAATTTAATAGTCCTGACGCAAGAAAGCGTAGAAATCAGAAGACCACTAGGTTTGCGATGATACTTCTATTTTCCAAACACAAGGAGAGTCAAATATATCACACAATAGTGTGAGAGAAAAATATATATGAATGTCCAAACAAGTGTGTGAACAATCAATAGACAGTCTTAACATGATTGACTAATTATAATGGAGTATCGATCCATATATACATAGCAAAATATTGCAGACATGTCAACAAACACACATATTATATGGATATATATCACCAAGGGCAGACTGTCAACAAACACACATATTATATATACTATAAGGGGAATATACATTGTTAAAGGAGACAGGTTCATCAAAGTGAAATGGTCACAGACTAAGAGAGCAACAGAAAGAGAGACCACCATATATATATATATATATATATATATATATATATATATATATATATATATATATATATATATATATATATATATATATATGGATACATATTAAAAATATACTCTCAAGTGTTCAATGGTCTTCAAATTATCTCATCTAATTTGTCAAATTACCATGGTGGTAACAAATAACATCGTTTTAATTCTGTATGATATACAATCTGCAGTTTAAAAAGACAGTGAAATCTCCTGACCATACGACCAACGTCTGAAACTAGTATATTTCACATTTTATTGTTTCTGTGGATAGTAAGCTTATTTCATCAGTAATCTACATAATAAGAGCTGATTATTTGACAGTTATTCAAGTTATTTTTTAATCACTTAGATCACCAAGTAATATCATTTAGGGAACTAATGAAAACTAAGAAGCATTGGACAGCTGTTTCGTCCTGACTTGGGACTACCCAGCAGCAAACACCCATGCACTCATCGGAGTTCGGACACAGGACCTTCAGGTTATTAGGCGCGGATTTACGACCAGCGTGGTACATCGACTTAGGTGTGAAGACGGATACTCACCATTGACACTGGCTGGTGGCCGTGATGTGTATCACGGAAAGCTAGAATTCATGGGTCACTGCATTCCAACCCGGTGGTTGAATATGCGTCCTGCTCCCCTCATAATCTGAGGGTTATAAATTCTACCAGCACTACTGATGTTAGATCAGGAAATCAGTCAAATCCCTACAAAAATGCCATAACTGCGCTAGGTATTGTAAAAAAAGCATTTACTCGAACTATACTGAAGAGTAATCGTGAAACTCTTGAAATACTCATCGCTTATTTATTTATTTACTAGAAATTAGGTTACTATAACGCATACACTGTATTTTGTTTTTTTTCTCTGTTTTAGACCATCTTATCATAAAGATCCATTGAAATTCCATGTTTACCAGTCAGTCTTAACAGCCAATTCATTCTTTATATTACTGCATCCATTTGGCTCTGTACGGAAAACTGCTAAATGCGTTACACCATATGTTAAAAAATGGATCAATTCACCAGATCACCTGGCCAATATAAATGGTGTAAATATAATAATCATTGATTTCTGTTCAGTATTTTATCCTGCGTATTGTGAAGATATCATTCAAATGAATTATAAAACATGGCCTAGTTGAAAAATAAATTTATTCTGACCCAAAAATTTATCGGTACAATGTGTATGATTTATTTGTAACTGATTATTTGATTTCTCTATGCTTTCAAAGTTTTCTTAAATGTCATTTCCTATAATAAAAAACCTTGTTTACTTTTCACTAGAGAATCGCTGAAAATCACTTTCGTTTCACACCGACCGTGGACGCCTATGACTCTCCACCCAACAGGGATGCAGCTAAGGACTTTCAGGTCCTTAGGCTAGCACACTGACCGTTTAGCCACTGCGTTGGAGTTCAGTGACTGGTAAATCCTAACTTCCATCCATTCACTTCACATAGCTTCGCTGCCATCCTTTATCATCGGTAACTTAGTATACCTAAATAGTCAGAACTTTCCGCTAGAGCTCAAGGTGAATTCATTCTGTAGTCAGTCCTTTATGAGCATCAAACTAATTTTCAAATATTGGTTTTCTGTGATTCGTTTGACTTCAAGTTACATTTCAGTTTTAATCATGGGTGAGTACTTCCGAAGTGTCCTAGATTAAGACGAAGCAACTGCACACACTTTCTGATTTTTAGTGCTTCTCTGTCTAATGCCATTTAATGATCTAATTAGAAATTAGGACAATTCATGACTGTCTATATAGCCATAGATATCCAAGTAAATCTATATAAAAGGTTTGTAAATTTAGGGAGAAAGAGAAGAACATTCATCGCAGAAAAGAGGGCATTTTTATATTGTTATATTAAGCGGCATGCTGAATCATATACAGTGAAAATTCGGATGATTTCCAAGTGTTACCGAATTCAAATGAGATTCCCAACTTAATTGAGCGCGAAAATAAGTGCATAAGAAGAACGGTGAAATGATTGTCTTCATGGGCTGTTGAATAATTGCTCTTAAAGCTATGTCTTATTTTTCCATTGCATATCTTGCCTTTTACTTTACAAGAGACAGCAGCCTTGCGAATCAGAATCCTGTTCATTGGTAAACGGGAAAATTGCCAAAGAATTTTGAGGTTTAAGACTTGGATTACATCTCTGAAAGCGGACATTTACTTGATGATTACCGCCATGATAACCTGTGAACGTTTTACCTTACTACTTAAAATGTTTTAGAAAAACAAATAAAACTAATTGGTGGATGGTGACTAGCAGTGGAATCCAGGATGCGCATTTCGTCCTATTTGGGACTCATCATTTTTCTCTGTGTGCTATCATACTAATTGACAGCTTTTTTGGAATGTATGTCACAATGGTTCACCCCTTTATTTTCTGTCCAACAGTTATTGTGATTACCTCTTCTTATATTTATTTCTGTCCTTTGAAATATTTTCCACTTTTTCACACAAGAATTTCACTACTTCTATGAAGGTCTTATTACTCTATCCATACAGAATAGTTATATCGATATGTTTTCTTCTCTTTGAGAATAAATTAGGTCATTATTTCAGATCACTTGACACTAGTCAAAGTTACTATTTTCACTTTTCTCCCCCACTGACTTTTGTTAGACCTAAATATTTAGTCTCTGGTGACATGTCGGCTCCTAGTACACATACTGTCAACAATGTGTTAAGGTTAATGTGGTGTTATAACTTCATGGCCCAGTGGCCTTGTTGATAACACTTTGGTGTTTGAAACTATAAATAATGGGTTCGAGGCTCAGTGGGAACACATTTACTCAATGCGAATGAACGTGCAACTAACTGACAAGCAACAAAAAGGACAAAAATGACTATTGGATATCACTACTAACGACTGTTAACCAAATAACGTTAATATTTGGATTAATTTCAATGTAGTTTTCGCCATGAACAGCCATCGAAAACTAAGTATCACTTAACAGCTGTTTCGACCTAGTTTGTAATTATTTCTTCTTAACATCTCCTTCATAAGACTCTCAGATGCTCAACCTGTAGCTTCCCATTCGGATTCCATTCAAAGGCTTGGTGCATGATGTCACTTGAAAGTCTCTTCAGCGTATGTTCAACCCATCTCTCTTTCTTTCAGCATATTTGTTAAGCCACCGATTATTAGGTGGCTCACTTCCAGAGCCCCTTGATGCTTATCCTTTCCGACCATCCAATCTTCGGTATGATGCAAAGGCAGCTGTTGACGAAGTTTTGCAGTAGGCTGTTGAAAATGGCTTTAGTGATGCGCCGAGTGTCTGAAAGATATAGAAGCACTGGCTCGATATTATTGTAGAAAATTTGAATCCTGTTCCTTGTGATAAGTACTGTAGATATCCACATTATCTTGCTTTTCCGACATTGGCATCCTTATGCCATATCGCCTGTAATTGAGAGAATGCTGTCCAGTTTAGTGAAAGAAAAGACTTCCTTGCCTAGCTTACTATCCAATCCTGAACCTGGAAAAGACGGAAAGTTAGAAGTGAGGTTATTAAGTTAACTCCGCAAAAACAACTTCACTGATCTTCAAACTTGAAAGCACAGGAACAGATGTATATATATATATATATATATATATATATATATATATATATATATCAAAGAATTATTAATCAACTGAGTATCTCAGCACTGTGACTGATTCCACTCAATAATATTGCGAACTTTTAAAAGCATACTATTTGAAAATATTTTAATAGAATAAATGAGCGTAAAGTGCCACAATAGGATTGGCGCTGGATTAGCCCATCGGATGCTGGTATCTCCAATCCTGCTGCCACTCAGAATTTAGTCCCACCCTCAGTCATCACTCGCCACAACAGTAGAAGTATTTCGACGAATGTTTCAGTCACACTGTAGCACTTAAAGTGAGTAGTCTCATGTTTTGGTCACCAACTACTTGTTCCTATATCCGACTCACTTATTTTATTTTTCTAAATCCTGTACGTTCCCAAGTGAAACATAGGGCTTCGAACTGGAGCTCTGAAGTTTCACTAGCAGTGGTGTTTATTTTTACGGGATGGAGTTGCTAGCTTCATACCCAAACTCCCCTCTTTAGCAGTCATATTACTGGTTTAGCCAGGTAAAGGAGTGAGTCAGCCAAGGATCGAACCCCAAACCACCTGCTTGGTTGTCCAGCATTCTACCGCTGTGCCACCGGTGCACTGCTTTACATAAATTATTTACCTTTGAATAACCAAATAAGAACAGCATTTTTGGGATAAGATAAATTCATTTCATTTCATAGTATTTTCGTTAGCATAAATAATAGATATGAAATAACTTCTGTATATTTTTTGACTGAACAACCAGTTCATTTTATGAGTGGAACAAAATGTAACAAAAGATGAGATGTAGATTAAACAGAATAATTTAGAACAATCAGAACAGAGATATTATACACCGCAAAGAGTGGAATATTCTGGAATTTAAAGCTAATTTGGACGAGTGGGGAAGGTTGCGTAGCCATGTATTGGACTATTAAAACAAACTGAAAATAGTCAGTGCTAATAACGGTAGCCAGAAAACTTAGTAGGAAAATAGGTGGACTCAGATACCAAGTTACGTCATAAAAAATGAAATAAAATTTCAGTGAGTCAAAACAAAGAAATTAAGGCTTATCAAGGTAATAGTGAATTAGTAACCGTCTTTTTCTGAACATACATAATTCGATTTTCGTTCTTCAGATAAAAATAGTTTCAGCAGTTCAGAGTAGGCGAAAGGTGAATTGCAATATTTTCCAGAAGAAACTAGTGTTCCTTAGATTATAGTCTAAGGCTGAAGCGATTGAAGAAAAAATTGCCAGAGAGACAAAAGGCACAATATCTCAGATGTATTTAGGTACCAAACTAGACCTCCTTTGAAAAACAGCATGTTCAACTACTGTATGAAATTCAAAACAACCACTTCTTCGATTCGTCTGCAAAACATTTCAGTCTCTGTACACATTGTAAAATCATTGGATAATCTTGAAATAACTAACCTAATAGCTGATGAGATCTTAACATTTGTGATCATGAAGAAAAGTGTGAAAGATTTGAATTGTTTTTTATCCAAACACAATCGCCAACCTCCTTTTATTCATAGCATTAAAAAAAGCTTTGCCACTAATCATATTAAAACGGTAGGAGATGAAAGACCTGATCAAGGAATATGTATTTGGAATTCGGTATCTCTATATAGCCAAATTATGTACACCTTATTTTCAGCGCAGCATTTGCACTGATCTTCCGTGTTGTGCCACTCCTAACCTTCATATTGTGTTCCTTCATGTCTCCCGTGTATCTCTACAACGCTTATCATTTGCTTTCTCTGTCATCAGATCTATCTCCCTGCTATTTGATGTTTTATGCAGATGCAAGTCTCTTTATATACTACTGATAAATCTTATCAGTAGCACACGCCACAATATGATTAACGCTCTGTTCACCTAACGTACTGTACAGATAAACAAATATCTACTGGAAACAATGAAAGTATATATAAATATATATATATATATATATATATATATATATATTCTATGCACTCCCGATATGTGAGTAGTGAATATACATCACACCATATTTGTTAAATTACAAGCATATGGCGTGACACATAAACACAGTCAATTTATCTATGTATGAAATTAATCAAAAAAAAGAAATGTAACGACTAAAGAGAAAAAATACTTGCAAAATCTAAACAAGTGCATTCAAAAAAATGCATAATTATGGAAAAATAAGAAGGGTAATTAAGGAACGAATATGTTACAGGATTTCATCATGAGATGACATCGGTTAGAGGACCGTTGGAAAACTTGGGATTACTGGACAGTCGTTTCCTTCTGGTCTTGGACTATTCATCAGCACATACCCATTCACTCATGGCATTCTGGCTACAAGGTGAACTTTCAGACCATTAAGCTACGGGGAACTGATCCAATGGCCCATGAATTTCAACCTCGGTGGGTGTAAACTGATAAACAGTCCCAAATCAGGACGAAACAGTTGTCTAGTACTCTCAGGTTTTTCAATGGTTCTCTAACTGATGTTATTTCATGATGAGATCTTGTAACCAATCAAATCCCTGCTATCCAACACTTGAAAATAAATTAGTTTTTACGAGTTGATCACGGATTGATATCATTTAGAGAACCATTGAAAACTAGGGAGTACTGGACAGTTGCTTCATCCTAGTTTGGGAATCATCGTGAAAACAAAACTAATCCTTACAAACCAACTATGGAAGATAAATCTGTGTCCAAAATGATTGCGTAATAGGCACTCAAAGATGAAGTAGTCAGAACAATGAAAAAATCACAAAAATAATTTGTAAATGGCTTAGTAGGAGGGGAAAATTGTCACTTTTTACATTCGTGTATTGATGGTCAATGTGAATTTTTTCTGAACACAGCCTTTCACTTCTTCAAATGGATTCCAGTAGCCTCAGATGTATACAGAAGACGAATTCATAAAGCAAAATTTACATTATTCAGGAAGTAAAAGATAATTTTAAATGCCTTGTTAACATTAACTTTTTGCTCACTATCTATAATCTGTGTTGAAATAGAGCTAAGAATAAACGTCGTTTATTCCTTGCTTAACCATAGAAACCTGATGATGAAAAGACCTAGGTGTACGTCCAGTGTAACCGGCTCTACTGCTGTATTCAAACTAGTAGATGGTTTATCCATATTCATTGGAAGAAAATAACAATAGTGATCACTTTATTCCAAACAACAATAATAGTTATACAGAATGGAATTTTCAGCGTTAATCATATATATTCTAAAAATTTAACTCCTTTTATAAATATGTACATAAATAAAATTTAAAGTAGTAATAATAATATTAATAATTAAACCACCATAAACAGAATGTTGGTGCAAACATAATGAAGGATAAGTAGATAGTATCATAGATAATAAATGTAATAATAATCTTTGCTCATACTTTGCAGTTCAGTCACTGATTTAAAGAGTTTATAAGTTCCTTTCTGACATCTGACTCTTCACACAAAACCTGCACTAAATATGGTATGGTAGAATTTCTATATTTAGTTGTAGAAGCGTAAATTCTTATGCAGTTTCTTCTGGTTTCACCTGAAAAGATACAAGAAGTTGTTGTAAAGAGACATAGTACCTCTGCTGCATTGAATGCTCTTTTTACTGCATTCTCTAGACGTTGTCTTATTATTTCACATTGCTAAGTGTTTCCAGAGTCCCACTTATTGACTCCTTAAACTGTAACTTTAAGTAAGAATCATGCTTAATCACCATATATATAATAGGGAAAATACATAATAAACATGCATATACATCAGTAGGATTTATTAACAGAAACTATCAACTTTGTATACTCAAGTTTATTTTTTAGCAAATTCAATTCAGCGAACTTCATCGGTTTTTAGTATTTCGACTTTCAGTCTATGCCTTTTATTTAACCTATTTCCATTTCTTCAAAGCTTTACCTTTCTCTTTTGTATATGTAAGTTCCTAAAGGGGACTACGTCCGTGATAAGACTGTCTTTTCTAGGAAAATTATTATAAACTTCTGGTTGTATGTTTTAAAAGCGGAGTCACTTTTTTGTGAAGCTTCATTTCAGAAACTTTGGAAAAAAGACCTGAAAGGATAAGAATGAAATATGAGAAAAAACAAAACAGTTTCAGTCTCATGGATTTATCTACAGGTTAGGAAGGTAACCAGAAGAAACATAGATCTCAATATCATAAAGACAGAATGGTATTCAGAATGTATAAGTTTTTTTCCCCAAATTATCAACGGCCATTAGTAGAGTAGATTGCTTGAGAATAAAATACATTCAGGGTTTGATTGCCCCTTTCAAAAGCACCAAAATGACGTTGAATATTTATCTAAATCAAGTGTATTCTAAAAGGGTTAGTGATAATATACCGAAAATTTCCATTTAAACACATAGAAGACAAAAGAAGATTAGGCAAAGAATATTCCTCTAGATAACTTCGTCATTCGACTGTACGGGTATAGATGCATATAGCTGAACGTATCACCTGAAGAAATTAAACCTGGGTGTGTTCAGACGAAACTTGTACAGCCATTCCCCTTACTTTGGTCGGCATAACTTGATTGTAATAATCTGACAATTTCTCCTTCCTCTTAAACCTTTTAGCAAATATGATTGTTTCAACTCTCTTTAATTGTTGTATAGACTTTCTTCTTAATTTTACCTGATATTCAATTGGGTATTACATTTTTATGCATACTATCACTTACAGATGCTTTTGAACTGTAACTCTGTTGATCTTAACCCCTTTTTGTCCCCTTAGCAGGTATTGCAAGGACATTGTAGCAGATATTAAGTTTCCCCCTAACAAGAATTTGTCTTGATATAAGACATGATTATGAGCTTAAAAGGTCATCAGTAAATATTACTGTATAACACTGTAAGACTTTATCAAAATAAATTTTACCCATAATGGGAGAATTTGCCTTTTTGTTAAATATACCTTTATGAACATCATTAATTGAACAATTTCCCAGTCAAGAGGAAATAAATACTCACCTCAGATAATCTCTATATTTTCATTTACACATTCACCTCCATTTGTTAAAATATTATGAGTATTTATTTTGTTAAATGAAATTGTATTGCCTATTGAATGACCATACTGGATGGAGAAACTCAGTCCTTATTGCCATGTCGGCTACTAGTATAGACATTTTGACAATGTTTGAAGATTAACATAATGTCATTTGATTGATTGTGGCTAGCATTGGAACCAAAAATGCATATTTAACCCTATTTGGGAATCAATGTACCAGAATCCCCAATGAGGGTTAGCGTTCCCACCAGCATTCGAACCCGGCATTCATCGTCTCAAACTCCAAAGTTTTATCCACTTTGCCTTTGTGTCACTATATCATAACACCACGCTAACCCTCAAATACAGCAGAATTGTCCTAGTTAAGAGTTGATATCTCATCAGCTGTAACCAGTTTATCGTTCCAATACACTCAATCAACGGAAAGTATCAAAAAACCTAAACAAACAACAGTTGATATTCACCGAATAAGAGGTACCTCTCGTGGCCTAGTGGATAGGACTGTGGCTTTCGAAACAATGGCTTTCGGGTTTGAATCTCACCGGAAATACTATCACCCACTGCGGATGTTGGTAAATCCAGTTGACAAGTCCCGATTAGGACGATAAAATCCCATTACTAGCCACTATTAACCAAATATAACTATGATTAATATTCATTCACCTCTCCATGAATAATTCGAAAGTTTATAACTGAAGTCTTTTCAACTGCGTTTTTTCTTCAAAAATATATCCGTGAACAACAGAATAAATTATACCTATCGATTGACTGATTGTCTCTTAAACCATTATGTATTAGTTTCATTTATTGAATTAATTACTTCGTTGTGAAATAAAAATTTGTTCAAAACTAATTACTAATGCGTACGACTTTTTTTAATACCATATCAAGTTTATGTGAAATTGCCATCTTGGCATGTAAATGTCTTCAAGACGATAATCATTTTAATCAGTAGAAAATATGTTACGATAGCAATACTTTATTCTAACATAGGCAAACAGTAAATTTTTGGACGTAGTGGTTCACATGGGTTTGACTACTTTCAAGTTTGGTCAGCAAAATAATATCAGTTAGAGAATAATTGAAAACCAGGGAGTACTGGACAATTGTTTCGCCCTCGTTTGGGACTCTTCACAGCACGCGCCTATCACCCTACTGACTAGGATCAAAATCACTAACATCAGGTCACGAGGCGAGTCCGTTGACACTTCATCCTCAAGAATGGAATTCGAAGGCCGATAAGTCCTTACTCCTGACAATTCGCAATCTATAGAGCCATCTGCAACCAACGTCATCAGCGAGTATCTTATTTCACACTGGATTTGATGAAACTCGCTGCTCACAGCTTGTCACTTGAACTGCGGACACTCCATTCCATAGCAATCTGCTAATGAGCACTAGATGAATTTTCAGGTGTTGATTCTGAGGGATTTGACAGGCTTCAAATCCGATTACTATCTGACAGCAGTATTAAGACAAAACAGACATCCAGCACTGACTAGTTTTCAGTGGCCCTATAGCTGATATCAGTCTATGACCTGACTTAAAATGAAACCTTTCCTTATGACAAAATATTGATTTTTGGAATACAGAAGAATAATGACAGGACTCTTGTGACAGTGTCAGTGGAACATCTGATCGAATTTGGGCACTAAGCAAACCCATGAAGGAGCTTCAAAGTTGTCTAAAGAATACGCCGGCATCTTGTTAAAAGAGTACGGGTGGAACTTGTTCAAACCGCAGAAGCAATGGTAATTCACACGTCAAATCCTGAACTCTGTATACAAAAACAGTTTGTTCAGTCATTAAATCTATAAGGGCTCTGATCTGTTTTATCAATGGATACCTGATTTTTGTTTCTTAATTGTATTATTTAATTCCCCCAACGCCTATTAAATCCCCCCCCCACCTTATTATCGCTGTTATAACTCGACTATCGTTCAATATTAGTTGGATTCTACTCACTGTTGTCAATTATATTACGTCACTCAATTTGCTTATTCAGTTCTAATTTTACTTTAGTTTCTATTCAATTAGCGTTTCTAATATTACATGATTCATTACATAAAATTAACAGTTCTAATGACACATCTTTGAAAACATTCCTATTGTTGCTAAGATAATTTGCTATATATGTGTGATTGTATAACTTGGAAGTGATATCACCGAAAAGAGCAACTCTTCACCGAACGCCTTTTCTTTTATGTGACTCAATGGGGATTTTCAAGTTATTTTGTATTTATTTCCTAAAAAGCTCTTTATTTTTTGTGATCTATTTTCCGACAGAAAAGCCTCATCTCAGATGAAATGTAAAACACTTTTCAGCAATTAGCTGCTGTTTGTAGTTTCTTTTTCACAAAATCCAATGGTTTATTAAATTGCTTCTTTGAAAAGTCGGATGAAAACACGTACAGCTAGTTTAAATGGAAAGAACTGAAACACTGAGTTTGAAACTAAATTTACAGTACTTCAACTCCAGCATGATAATTCATTCAAACTACTTACACAGAAAATTCTGCCTTGTCAAGTGAATGTGTTAGTAAAGTTAATAAACATGTTCAAAATGTTGGATTTGATAAGTGTATGAATTATAAAAACAGAATGCATTTAAGTAACAAAAACTGCTGAATAAAATTGTTTTCACTATGTTAGTTCATGGGGCCAAGGGGGAGGATGGTGTTTGATCCACGTCAAATTCCATCTTAACCCATTGTTTCTTTTCAGACAATTCGGATTTCACTTCATATGAGGTGTTTCTCATATAAGTTCTTTCTTACTTTAATATTATGAAAATCAATAGTGTGGCCTAATTCTGTGACGCTTAGATCTATGACCAAAGATTTTTCATGATTCTCCAGTCATGTAGGCTTTCTCAGTTTCTTCTGAACTTGATTTCTCCAAACGTCTGCCCAATGTATACTGTGTCACAGTCTGAACATTTTCTATTTGCTCTACTGATCTCGTTTTTGATGTACTCTTTTGGTCACCTTTTAATGGTTTTGAACAAAATTACTTCGGTAAATATTGGTTTTGAGAATTCTGGTAATATTCAGTATTTAAAGCCTTATACAATCCATCCTCTAATTGAAAACTTGAACAAAACAAGGACGACAAATGTATCAGGATAATATGAGCTACTTTTATCTTATTTCAAGGATTCTTTTCAACCACAAATAACCTGAAAAATACAAAAATATACGTAGTAAAAAAGTTCTGAATATACTTTTTTGACGTTGAAAACGAGTAATCAGTAGTAAATATAGGTAACATAATTTCAGAATGATGCAAGTTATTAAATTATTAAGAGTTAAAGTTTTGAGTATGTAAGTTATAGCAAATCTAACTTGCTGCGGTTTCGTTTCCGTCTACTGGAATGGACAGAACGGAGGCAGTCAGTTGTGATTTGAATTCCCTGAAGTATTTGGTCTCACAGGATTCTATATTACGTGCTTAGAGGAATGCTCTAATCATATCAGATGTTACGTCTAACTGTTTCAAAGATGTTTTATCAGCTTTCTTACACATCTGAAATATCTCTTGTGGCATTCACTTTGATATGCGCAAAAACACCTTGCGATCGCTTTCATCCGAATTCGACACAAGGTTTAACCAGAAACAGCACATCAGCAAAATAACTTGCTCAACTGCGGGGAAAATCTCTAGAGTAGCAGAAAATAGTAACGTCAGTGACGTTCAGATGGAAACATGAAACTTTCTAGACAGAAAAGAAGATAGAGAAGACTACATGTCGTAATAAAAGATTGGATAACTTTGTCTTGTAAGTTTGATCACCATTGGTAATGCAAGGTTCACCACTGTCACATGTGTTATCGATGTATATAATCTTCATAGAAAATTTGAAACGACTGATACCTTTGTGCTGCTAAGATGTTAAGGATTCGGAATTCTAATTTCTGTTTTAGGAGGTTGCCTTCCTGAATATATACATAGGCATATTAAAATATACATTTTCTATCAGCTTCAAACTAGACAGTCCTGAAAGTGACAGTTACTCGCCACTATCTGATTCTAAAGTGAATCTTTTACTGGTGCCTTTCTAGTCATTATTAAAATTTATACCCACTTTGTTTAAATAATGAGACTTCACCTTCAACTAACACTGTGTCTTGTCTGACACGTGGTGTATTGTTTTGACATTCATGCTAAATATTTAACTAACACATTTTATTGATCAACTTTCATTTCTTCTTGTTGTCTGATATTAGTCGGTCAAATGATTTTATCATATCATACATACATTTTGATTTCTTTCTATAATCTGAAGAGAAAAATGCGCATAGTCAACCTTGGGAATATACTTCTTCAGTTAGTGATCATCAGTTATCAGTCAAATAAAAATTCTGTCACATTTTCTTCACATGATGTTCAGTACTTGAGGTATGACAAAATAACCAGATAAACAAATGCAGTATGGTGGATTCGAAAAAATTGAAAATGGCAAGGCTATTTTTCCTACAGTCCAATAAGAGACATTCATTTATTATGTATATTTATCATGTGACTAACTAATAAAACAAACAATTTCATATTGTCCAATCACATTTTCACACTTTAACATCTTAGCCTTTAAGCCTTTTAACAAGATTTTTTTCTAACACTTTCTCATAAAATGATGTTCATCACTTGACATGTGATCAATGTCTGAGTAATCAACAACGTTAAATGCTGATATCAGAATTCTATATTTATTCAACTTAGTAACTTAAATGGCCAACAGAGAAGCTTTGTGATAATTAGTACGTTAATTTCCGTTGCAATACTTTAATAAACCGTTTTAAATAGTAATTAAAAAAGGCCATTGAAAAGTCAGCGATAGTAACTACAATAGAAACAATAAAAGGGATATATATATATATATATATATATATATATATATATATAAAGATCGGTATAACTAAAATGTTTTTGTCTTTATATCAAAAAAGTGCATTAGAATAAGTAGAGCTGACTTCTGTCTTTCTGGAAGCGTAATCAAATAAGGAAAAAAGATAAACTGAATTACTGTTGAAAGATGGCTGAGGAATTGATTGATTTGGAGAGAATTTATCATGAGTCAAGACTGGGTAAAGAAATAGTTAAAACAAAGAAGTGATATGAAACCACTTCTGCTTAGTTTGAAACTTTTCAGCATTCTGCACCTATAACACCTAATAGACCCACCGTAGGATGATAATGTTTCACGATGCACTTTATAAGATTAGGTTGAGAAATAGTTAGCACTGGTTAGACCGAACGATATCACTATTCCATGAAATCTTTGAAGGTTGGTTTGAGCCACTTAGTGAGGTTTAGAGTGACTGGCTAGCATCCTTCGGATCCTAAGAAGCAACAGTTGGAGACTGCTATTGATGTGGTTCAAAATCGTCTACAACTGCGTTGATGTACTAACTACATTACGATCTAGGTTGATATTTCAGTTCGGTATGACTACAGAATCCAGTATCCTATAAGCTTTCGCCTCCGCCAAGTGGCTGTATAGCACAGCAACTATCAAATTTAGAACACAATATTCAGAGAAGAGACTCTTTTCAACGAATATACAATATGAATCTGTACAGTCATATATATATGACTTGGGAAGCTTTATCTCATGAGAAAATTTAATAATGTGAAATGAGACAAAATGTTTGCGATTATAATCATGTCTCAATATCAAACTATAAAACAAACTGTCACATGTAAAATAGTTGATAAAATGTATAGAACTTGGAAAGAGATATAAAATTAATAGAGTTGGTAGGTAAATGAAAACACCACGTAGCATGGTGAGAAGTTTGATAAGACAGATCTTAAAACTGCAAAAATATACTGATTTAAAATAATAAATGGGACAATTGAAATAATCCCGGAAACTAATCAAAGTGAAAACGAGAAATAATCGTAATAATAAGCGAAAAATACATAAATAAAAGTTTATCCCTATATGTTGAAAGTAGAAGTAGGGAATGTATATGCTTTTGTATTCAAAGGCCTGGTTTGAATTCATAAATGATCAAGGCCTCCTTTGTCTTTGGAAATTCGATGGGAAAAAAATGCGGTAAGATAGCATGAATCTGCAATAAGATGATCTTAAAATTATGATCAGGGTTAGTAGAGTGACAGCAGTCGATTAAGTGTGCGTCGGTAGCACAGCGGTTAGGACTCTCGCCGATCATGCACATGGTCCGGAGTTCGATCCTCTGCCGACGCACACCTGATATCTATGGTTGGCCTGCAAAATTTGGGCTACCAATATCACATGCTGAAAATTCCATACCTGTACCGAAAAGTACGGCGTAGAATCAAGCTGGAATAAAAAAAATCCCTTTCCAAGATCTATATATCTTATGAACTTATATATCTTATGTTTTATATATGAAATTATTTTTTCTGTAGATTAATTTTAAGTTATGATTATAATCACTAACACCACATTTCATATTATCGTAATTAGAAATAAACACACCTTTGGTTTAAATTTGCTCATGGGATATAGTTTCTTTAAAATCATATGGGACTCTTCCGCAGCACGCTCTGTCAGCTCATGGTGAAATCCTCCATACAATCAAACAAAATCCCTGCAAAACCAATACTTGACAATTAATCTGATGCTTACTAGCGACTGGCCTTATTCAGGCAGTTAACCCGGGGTTCTAGTGGGAAGCCGTGACCAGTAGGGTACAGTAGGTCGAAGATGAGGCAGTAACTCATCGAGGAAGACATCGCGAAGTGGTCACGCTATGTCGTGAACTGGCAGAAGTTAGAATTCAAGAACCGTTGGATCGGGTCCCAGTGGCTCAATGGTCTACGAGCTCGCCTTGTAACCAGTAGGTCCTGGGTTTGAACCCCGGTGGGTGCGTACTGCTAGGGCGAAACAGCTGTCCAGTACTCCCAGGTTTTCCAGTGGTTCTCTAACTGATGTCAGCTCATGGTGAAATCCTCCAGTATTCTACCCATCCTCCTTTACTGTTCCCCATTAATCTTTCCTGGACTACTTAAGAAAGACTTTGCTTCGCTGAGAAGGGCACTAAAAGCTGTTAGTAGGGCAAGTGGGATATCGTTAAACCAACTGGTGAACACTATTGTAGATAGACATATTATGTCATGTAAGAAACTAGCGAATACAATATTGTCGGACCCCGAGCATCCTCTCAATAGGCATCTATCTCCTTGCATTTCATCTGGTAGAACTAGAAGCAGCTATAGGCGGCTATATGCTAGGACTACCAAATACAAAAACTCCACAATACCATATCTGGCACAGTTGTTATGTGATGAGAAATCCGTTAGGTATGACACGATAAACTTACTGCGGCAATCTAACAAACAGTCTCATTAGTTTTGTTTTCTTTTCCTCGTTACTATTACACTGTTGTTCTCATCTTCTACCACACTAAAATTATCCACCTGAGCTACAAATCTTCTCTATCATATCTACACATCAATTTTATATTTCAAATCCTGTGGTGCATTGTTTGAAATGTAATACTCTACGCTGTTTTTTTTTAATTTTTATTTATTTTATTTATTTATAACTTATTTATTTTATTTTTATTTATTTATCTTAGATTTTTTAAAAATCTTATATAATTTATGAGGTAATTAGATGCAATATACTGTAATGCACGCTGAAAATTCCATACCTGTACCACAAATACCGTTTGGAATAAAGCTGTTATTATTATTATTATTATTATTATTATTATTATTATTATTATTATTATTATTATACAATCAAACAAAATCCCTACAAAACCAATACTTGAAAACCTACTATTAAGACGAAAATCTACAAACGATAAATTAACGCCATTAGATAGAGGAACAACCGCTAGACTAATCATATGGCATTATGAAAAATAAGTTACCTTTTTTACTGCTAAACACCTGCTACCCCAACCTCCAGCTTATGGCTGCTTCATATCAGTGTATATTCTATTTTCTTTTGCATGTGGTTATTCAAAAATATTTTCTTTTTTAACAAAACCAATGAATAGTGATTCTATTTTGACTGACTTATTCTTAAGTTATACAATCCCTTTATACCTTTTTTTAAAAAAACAACTTCAGTTTTGATTAAAGTCCAAGAAGTTAAAAGGAGATCGCACATAAAGATTACTTTCAAACACAGAAATACTATTTCCCTAAGTGAATACGACTGCTTCTGACTTTTTATTTCCTTTATAATCATATGACCATTTATTATCTAATAAATACTTGATTGTACTTTTAATATTGTTTTGATAATATGAACTTAAGACAGTAACGAACACTATCACAAGTACAGTTCAATAATCATAACGTTTGTTTGTAATCCGTATGATTACGATTTTTTCTTTAATTAATTTAGTCTGGAGGATATTTTGAAATAGAACGTCTCATATAGCGTATATTATTACTATCAACCATTTCGTTTTTTTTCCGAGTGGGACACAGGGCTTCCTTGCTATCACATACAAATGGCTCCATGACTAGCCTTAAGCTTCTTGACAAGGTCTCCTCCAATATCACTGTAGGACATCCAACTCATTCATTCTCTTCAGGTTTCCACTGGAGGGCCTGGCGTACGGTGTCCCTCAGTAGTTTTCTCAGAGTATATCCAAGTCATCTATATTTCCTTCTGAATATTTTTTGAGCATTACAAGGTAAATCAAAGCCAACTATGCTCGAACTGTCGTCAAATTTTAAATGGAAACTAAGCTTAGAAGGAAGCGCCATTCTGACTGTATTGAAATCACTACCAACACTAACTTTCGATTATTTAATTTTTAAAATGTAATTACCCTATGTTGAAATTATTATTATTATTATTATTAGGATTATTGGTATTATTGAACTGCCCTTTCTTTTACTATATTGGACTGAAATGCTCAACTGCTGTCGATATCTTGGCTCCTTGTACGGAAACAACATCACTCCCTCACTGCAGATGCAATGGTCCCCATCTGATAAGTCCCAAATATGAAGAAGTGCATACAGTGAATTGTTGAGTCTTCAGAGCTGTACTCTGCATAAAATGCACCAGTTTAAGTTGCCACAACCCAAATAGAAGGGGGAAATAACTGAAGGAACTATAATGAGAAGAGATGTATGGGATAAACAATGAATACATTGAAAAACACGAAAATTTAATGGAACACTAACTTTGACGGTCTGCTTAAAACTCGGGCTACCGAACCAAACCCTCATCAATATATTGCATATAGTTTCTCTTATTCAGTTAGTTTAAAACTAGTAAAATATGACCTATAGTAGTATCGTTTACTCTGGTGAGTATTCAAAACATTTTCAACCTTCTGTTTCGTAAGTTTCTATTAAATATGAGAAAAAGCATTATCCTTGATGGCATCTTATCCCAGTACATGAGATGACCGTTCCTGAGTGGTGTCTTTGGTTCACAAAATGTACTCCTGAACTTTTTATGACTGACATTCAACAAAATGGCGTGCATTTTTCGAAAGAGGAAAAGAAGAGATATCATCATAATGGATTGGTTGTGCTTCAGGTTAGATAGAACTGTGTACCACTATCTACTGTCAATTCATATTTTATTTGAAGACCACGGACGACAAGAAAATATCACGCAATAAACTCCTATGGAAATTCTGTACACTGCATAAACAGTGTTTAGAATAAAGCTTTTATTATGTGACAGATTGCAAAGAGGGAATAAATTGGCACCACTGAGGATGATTTTCGACCACATCACTAATAGTCTCCAGTCATTAGTTCATGGAATCCCGAGGATTACAGCCGGGCAGTCTACACCTTCCTACATTGTCTAAGCAAACAGTCAGTCGTCAAGGACTTATTCCATGTTTTAATTTGACCACTTCTAACTCTTTTTCAATCTAATCATATGTCAGCTAACATTACTTGATGAGGAAGGCATTGGCTTTGCATGTGTGACACGTAACTTAGCCATCCTAAAAGAGGTTGTTTCAAAACTTCATCGGCGGACTGACCATCCTTACCTAACACTATGTACCTGACCTCAATATCACCATGGAAGATAGGAAGCAAACACCTATGGTCAAAAACAGCTAGCTTCTTCAAACCTTCTACTTCCAACAGTCATATCTCACAACTATTAAAAGGAGAGAATGAGGTGCTGTGCAGTACATCGCTGATACCACTGCCAACTAAATAACATCATGTTTAGTTCATTTACTATAATATCAGTAGTTACAAGCACGGTATTTTGTATTCCATACAAGGTATACAGTAAAGCAACATCTATGGATATATAATGATATACACTAAGCAGTAACATACTGAAAACAATTGTCCACCGAAACATTCTTCATCGTTAACACTAAACGTCACTGTACATTCTACTTTTTGCACTTGGACAAGCTATACTGTCTGTCTGTCCGTCTGTCTGTTTTCGACATAGAACTTTGCACAAATGTGCGGAAGTTCAAGTCGCCAAACTCCGTGTAGCACGCGAAGCAAGAGAAGAAAGTACAAGAAAAGCATAATAGAAACAGTGAGCAGAGGTGTGAGACAAAGGAGTAATAAAGAAAAACAAAACAGTTTCATTGGAGATCATAAGTCACAAGGAGTGGATGCATCTTCGCCACTGAGAACGATTTTGAGCCATGTCACCAATTGTTTCCAACCATAGATTTTTACCGTCCCGAGGACCCCAATCAGGAAGTCTACACCTTCCTACGTGGCTTAGACCAACTGTTGTGGATTTCATTGACTGGTGCCAAGTTTTTGTTTGACCGCCGCTAGCTTTTTTCCAGCCTGACCCTATATCCGCTAACATTGCTCGTCGAGGGAGGCGATGGCTTGGCATACGTAACACATGTCCTAACCATCTCAGTCTTTGTAACTTCACGACTTCGTCGATTGATTTCCCCTGTTTACCTAGAACTCGACGCCTAACCTCAATGTTGCTCACCTTATTATGCCACTTTACACGGGAAATAGAGCGCAGGCACCTATGATCAAAGACAGCTAGTCTTTTCATGTCTTCCACTCTCAGTGGCCAGGTCTCACAACCATAAAGGAGGACGGAGCGGACTGATGAGCAGTACACCCGCCCTTTGGTCGATAGTCGAACATCTCGTCTACGCCAGAGTCGGCGTAAACTAACAAATGCGAAACGAGCCCCTTGTATTCGTGCTGAGATTTCGTCAGAGATCAACCCGTTGGGGCTGATGGTACTTCCCAAATAAGTGAAGCGGTCAACGTGCTCTACCACTTCACTTCCTATTTTTAAACTAGGCGTCGATGTAGTCCAGTCCTGTAACATCATCTTGCATTTGGCGGGAGCGAATCGCATGCCAAACATTCGTAGATTGCAGCTCAAGGTGTTTAGAAGACTCTGCATTTCGTCAGCGTCTTCGCCTAGAAGGACTATATCGTCTGCATATTCCAAGTCAACGAGATTATTCCCAGGTAGCAAGTCAATCCCTGAATCGCTGAAGTCACCTAGGGTTAAGTCCATTAACACATCTATGATGAAGTTGAATAGAAAAGGGGATAATGGGCATCCTTGACGGACACCACTGGTCGTCATCAGTTCAGATGACAGCTCGCCGTAAGCCCTCACCTGGCTGTATGAGTACGAGTAGAGTGCCTTAATCAGTGCAATATATTTTCTCGGAATTCCCTTTACAGCCAAGCATCTCCAGAGAACTTCTCGATCGACAGAGTCGAATGCTGCCTTTAGGTCAAGAAATATAATGACTGTTGGACGCCGGTAGGAATTCCTATGTTCTAGAATCTGTCGGAGGGTGAAGATATGATCAATACACCCTCTTCCTGGTCTAAAGCCTGCCTGGCTCTCTCGTGTTTGTGCTTCCCGAGCACCACTCAGTCTACGCATGATTATTGAGCCTAAGACTTTAGATACTATATTAGTCAAGCTAATCCCTCTGTGATTATCACAGGAAGACTTGTCTCCCTTCTTGTATATGGGGATAATCAGTGACTTACACCAACCCGATGGGACTTCTTCTGATTCCCAGACGCTGCCTAGTACCTCAGTTAAAGCAGACAGTAAGCTGTCTCCACCGTACTTAAATACCTCTGGAGTCATTCCATCAGGTCCCGCTGCTTTGCCTAGTTTCAGATTGGTGACAGCTTTAGTAACCTCATTCAGGGAGGGGTTGGATGTTCGGCAGATAAAGCGTGGCTGTGGGCCAATTAAACTGCTCCTCATAATGCTCTTTCCAACGATCCAGTCGTCTATCCTGGGAGCTAATTATAGTGCCATTTTTTTCCGAGATTGTCTCACTAATGATTTGTCTTCTCCCACCCGTTTCCCTGATGAGTCTAAAGAGTTGCCTGGTGTTGCCTATCCTCGAAGCTTTCTCCATCTCTTTGGCTTTTGTCACCCACCACTGTTCACGGTCCTTGCGGAGACTTTTCGTAAGTTTCCTCTTGTGCAGCTTTCGCTCCTCATTGAATTCGGAGCTCGCCGGAATAAGTCTTCTAGCATCTATCAGTTCGGATGAGGCGGTGGAGATCCAGTGGTTTTTACTCACCTTTGGGTTTACCTTATTCACAGCTTTTACAGCTGTATCTATGGCTGCCTGGATATTTTTCCAAGCTTCTTCAGTGTGAGCACACCTGTCTTCCTCAAATAGGGATTTAGTTTCCTGATCGAGCTGGGGACGTGATGGTTTTACCGCCAGCTGTTTCCTACGTCCGTTCAGTCGTAAGCACACCCGAGCGCGGATCAGTGCGTGGTCACTATCTACACACGTGTTCCAGAAGGAGCGACAATCTCCTACCGACCCACGCCAACGATAGCTTATTGCTATGTGGTCTATTTGTGTCCAGCGTTGGCTTGATGAAGGGGGTCTCCAAGTCAAACAGTGTCTCTCCTTGTGTTTGAAGTTAGTGCTTACAAGAAACAAATGATTATCAGAGCAGAACTGTAGTAGACGGTCACCGTTGTCGGTTCGCTGGCACGGAACTCCATAAGTGCCACCGACATCCTTCTCAGATTGACACAATTTCCCTACTTGAGCGTTAGTCACCAGCTAGAACGACTATGTCTGAGTGTTGGACAAGCTATACTAATTACAAATACGTACTTGGACGGATTCAGTTAGCTGAATTATAATAATCTAGAACCATTAACGAATGATTAAATTAGTAGAATGGTCTCCAGCCACATAAGATTTTCGCGTCGGACTTCCGGCCGGCGCACTCCCAAATCTCACCTAGTTTACTAGCTAGTGGTTAGTCTAGTAAAGAAGGAAGGTTGGGCGTAAGACATTCACCCCTTATAAATAAGACCACTACTAGTGAAACTTCAAAAGCTGAAGCCTTATTTTCTACTCGAAGCACAAAGTAATGAAAGAAACAAAAAGAATACATGTTTAAGAAGTTAAAATTTCAAAGCCTTAGCGTTGGTTTACGCGGAGTCGGATACTCAAAAGATGATGACTGTTTTGAAGACTGAAGATACAACTCACCACATCTGCAAAATGAGTATGATACATCAAGCAATTAATTGTTTACTGTTAGATGAAGCATTTACTTGGAGGGAATTGACACTTGAACTTTCGATCTGAAACTGATCACTGACAAACAAGCTTTAAAAAGATACTTAACTTAAATGAGCAAACAAACACATTAACATAGAACCTTGTACTAAATGTTAATTTAATAATATGTTTCTGTCTATATTTATTGATTTGCATTGAACTGGTGCTAACTGGTCTACGTATTCAACATTTTTAATCAGTAGGTCCCATGTTCGATCCTCTAGGTTTATGACACTAGATAATGTCGCTAGTTTTTATACTGATGTTAACTCTCTTTCAATTTTAGTTGGACTCTACTCAGTGCTATTAATTACTGCCATTATTGTCTTGGGTTCTTACTGGAACATAGAACTTCAACAGCATATCTTCATTTCACCCTGTTATATTCAGATGGTCCCACGACTGCCCATCTGCTTTCATCTCCTCCTCATGCGATCCCCTCACTGTTAACCTAATACGCACAACTCGTCGTTCCTTATTCGGGTTACACTCGAAGGTGTGGCGCACGATGTCACTCAACGGTCTCCTCAGAGTGTGTCCGATACATCTGCATTTCCGTCAGCATCTTTGTTGACCAACAGGATCTTGGTTACTTCAGCCCCAGCTTCTTGCTGTTGATTCTTTCTGGCCATCTGATCTTCAACGCAGAGCGAAGGCAGCTGTTAATAAAAGTCTGCAGTGGACTGTTGGAAACGCCTTTCATGACGCGCGAAATTTCTGAACCACTTAGAAGAACTGACTGAATTAACACTGGTGTTGAAAATCCGAATTTTGTTGTTTATGCTGAGTGCAGAAGACTTCTAAACTGATTTCAGAGTGATTAAGGTCTGTCGTGCCTTTCCGATTCTGGTTTTGACATCCTCACCAGTGCTGTTGTCTGTAGTTGAGACAATGCTTCGTGGATAAGTGAATGGAGTAACCTTTTAAATTTCTCCTGATAATAATGGTTACATTGGTGGTGATTGTTGGTTGGTTACCTTCATCACCGCTATTTTCTTTGTTCCCTAGAAGTCATGTCTGTGTGGCTTATTCTACCAACTTGTTGGTTAATTGTGTTACACCACTCAATTTACTTATCATATTTCCTTTCCGATTAATGCTTACTGTATTGCCTATTTGACATCTAAAGCCTGTAATTTTAATGACATCTTTGGAAACATTCCTTTTGTTGACATGAAATTGGATTATAAAACTTGAACTCCTACACAACCTGAGAATGATATCGATCAAAAGCGTAACTTTACAGTCAGAGTCACTTGTTGCATAATGAAAAAGGCTTACTGCATAGTACACCCATTTTCTGAGTTGTTATATTGACCCCTGTAATTTTACATAAAAAAAATTATACACTAAACAAGCTGGTTTTGTTTTCCAGACAATTTACCTTATTGAACCTTCAAAAACGGCTTAGTTCTACCATTGCATCAATGTGTAGAATAGTGCTTACCAAACAGTTAGATATGATAGAGAAGATTTGTAGCTCAGGTGGATAATTTTGATGTGGTTTTGTTCTCTGAGCTGGATGGTTAGTTTGCGAAGCTTTCATCACCTTACTGGGTGACATCTTCAGCGCATACTTCAATTTGAAGTGAGCTTTTAGGTTTCTCCACGAGTTTATTAATCATTCCTCCTGGTGACCTTGGACGTGATTGGTTGTTTATGTGTGTTTTCACACCTTCTAGGTTACTTGTGTTGGAACTGATTGTTTCTGTGACTTGAACTTTGACCCTTTGTGTGTGAAGTTTCTTTCTTATTGGTTGATAAATTTTGTCTATCTCGATGTGTCTATTGATTGATGATTCACTGGAATGCCAAGCTTCTAAAAATTCTCTAGCATTCTTGTTATTTCCTTTGTCTAATATTTGAACGTTGTCCCAGTCGAATTGATGTCCGTGGTTGTCTGTGTGTAGTGAAATGAGGGAGTGTATATCATGTCTTTTGACGGCTAGCTTATGTTCGTGGATACGAAGACGAAGGGGACGTCCACTTTGGCCAATGTAGTGTTTTTCACAGTTGTTACAGTTTATTTTGTAGATGATGTTGGTTTTGTCTTCTTTCGCTGTTGAGTCTTTTGGTTGACATAGAATTGAGTGCAGCGACTTTGTTGGTTTGTGTACGACGTCAATTCCTAAAGGTTTGAAGAGTCTTGTAGTGATTTCTGAGATATCCTTTATATATGGTAAGGCGATTTTCTTTGTGTTTTCCTTGGTGGCTTTTGTTTTGGTAGGTTGGCTTGGGGGTATATGTCTCTTGATGAAATTCCGTGGATATCCATTCTTTTGGAAGACGTCCATGAGATACTTTTCTTCAATTTTTCTTAAGGTGGGAGTGCTGCAGTGAGTCCTTGCTCTCTTGAATAGTGTTTGTATGCAGTTCCTTTTGTGTGCTATTGGGTTGTTGCTGTTGTAATTCAGTATTTGGTCTGTGTGAGTTGATTTCCTATAAACTTGAGTTTCTAATTCTCCTGTAGTTGTTCGCCTGACTAAGACGTCCAAAAATGGTATTTTGTTCTCGGATTCCTCTTCTCTTGTGAATTTGATGTCGTTGAAGACGTTGTTTATTAAGTTGTGAGTTTTGTCTAATTCGTTTCTTTTGATTATTACAAATGTGTCGTCGACGTAGCGTATCCAAATCTTGGGTTTGATCTTTGGTAGAATTATGTTTTCGAGTCTTTGCATCACTGCTTCTGCAATCAAACCTGATATTGGCGATCCCATGGGTGTTCCTTTGACTTGTTCATATATTTGGCCGTTGAATTGGAAGTATGTTGTTAGGCATAGATTTATGCATTCCATCCAGCTTGTGTGTTGCATTTTTGATTGTTGTGGAAGTTGTTCGTCGTTGCTAAGTAATTGCTCCATGGTTTCTTTTGCTAGTTTTTGTCCGATAGAGGTATATAATGCTGTCACGTCGAAGGATACCATTATTTCTTGTTCATCTATTTGGATGTCTCTGATTTTCTCTAGGAATTGGATAGCAGAGTTGATGGAGTGATCACAAGATTCCGTTAGGTGTTTTAGTTTTCTGTATAATTCCTTGGACAAATTATATGTTGGAGTTCCTGGGAGTGATACAATTGGTCGTAACGGGATATTTGCCTTGTGTATTTTGGGTCTGCCGTAGAATCGAGGTAGGACTGGTCCATTGGATTTCATTCGCCATTGGTCTTGTTTTGTGATCTGTCCAGTTTTGCTGAGCTTGTTTAAGGTCCTTTGGATGCGGTTGTCCAATGTTTGTATGGGATTTGTTGGGAGTTGTTGATATACATCTTCATCTTTGAGTAGTTCTTCAGCTTTCTTGGTGTATTCTTCTCTGTCCATGACTACTGTTGTTCTTCCTTTGTCGGCTGGTAAAATGACGATGTCCTTCCTATTTTTCAGCTTTTTGAGGGCCTTTAGTTCTTGAGAGTTGAGTTGTGTGTGTTGTCTTTTCTGTTTGACCATTGGTACAATTGTTTGGCGTATCTCTTCCTGTGTTTCCTCGTTCAAGTTTGATGATTTGAGTAATGATTCAAGGGCAGCGAAGAAATCAGTTTTTGAAGCATCTCCGGTGTTGTAGTTTAATCCTTTTTGTAGTAGTTGTTGTTCCATTTTTGATAGTGGTTGTTTTGATAGGTTGACTACGCAGTCTATGGGCGTATTGTCTGGTTGTTGTTTTCTAATCTTGGCTAGCTTGGTTTTGAGGACTCTTCGTCTTTGTTCTCTGTGTTTTCCACTTGACAGTGTAATTGCGGTGATCAGCGTTGACAGGTGTTCTTGGTTGAGGGTTTTCTCTAATTTTGCTTTTTGGACATCTATTATTTGTTGATATTTGTTGATCCGATAATGTGCGTCCGTAATCATTAATTTGACCATTCGTCTTCCACATTGTTCGGCCAATTTCCATCCCATTGGGCAGTTGACTGGTGGCTTGTATCTTACACTGTTTGGTAGGATTGAATGACGAAGGCACTCATGGAGAAAGAATAATTGTTCTCTGGTGGATCCTTGCCTTTTGGCGAAGTCTTCCCACTTTCGAACAGAGAGAAGCGTATCCCGCTCGTAAGATTTAGATATGATAGAGAAGATTTGTAGCTCAGGTGGATAATTTTGATGTGGTTTTGTTCTCTACTCTCAAGAACTAAAGGCCCTCAAAAAGCTGAAAAATAGGAAGGACATCGTCATTTTACCAGCCGACAAAGGAAGAACAACAGTAGTCATGGACAGAGAAGAATACACCAAGAAAGCTGAAGAACTACTCAAAGATGAAGATGTATATCAACAACTCCCAACAAATCCCATACAAACATTGGATAACCGCATCCAAAGGACCTTAAACAAGCTCAGCAAAACTGGACAGATCACAAAACAAGACCAATGGCGAATGAAATCCAATGGACCAGTCCTACCTCGATTCTACGGCAGACCCAAAATACACAAGGCAAATATCCCGTTACGACCAATTGTATCACTCCCAGGAACTCCAACATATAATTTGTCCAAGGAATTATACAGAAAACTAAAACACCTAACGGAATCTTGTGATCACTCCATCAACTCTGCTATCCAATTCCTAGAGAAAATCAGAGACATCCAAATAGATGAACAAGAAATAATGGTATCCTTCGACGTGACAGCATTATATACCTCTATCGGACAAAAACTAGCAAAAGAAACCATGGAGCAATTACTTAGCAACGACGAACAACTTCCACAACAATCAAAAATGCAACACACAAGCTGGATGGAATGCATAAATCTATGCCTAACAACATACTTCCAATTCAACGGCCAAATATATGAACAAGTCAAAGGAACACCCATGGGATCGCCAATATCAGGTTTGATTGCAGAAGCAGTGATGCAAAGACTCGAAAACATAATTCTACCAAAGATCAAACCCAAGATTTGGATACGCTACGTCGACGACACATTTGTAATAATCAAAAGAAACGAATTAGACAAAACTCACAACTTAATAAACAACGTCTTCAACGACATCAAATTCACAAGAGAAGAGGAATCCGAGAACAAAATACCATTTTTGGACGTCTTAGTCAGGCGAACAACTACAGGAGAATTAGAAACTCAAGTTTATAGGAAATCAACTCACACAGACCAAATACTGAATTACAACAGCAACAACCCAATAGCACACAAAAGGAACTGCATACAAACACTATTCAAGAGAGCAAGGACTCACTGCAGCACTCCCACCTTAAGAAAAATTGAAGAAAAGTATCTCATGGACGTCTTCCAAAAGAATGGATATCCACGGAATTTCATCAAGAGACATATACCCCCAAGCCAACCTACCAAAACAAAAGCCACCAAGGAAAACACAAAGAAAATCGCCTTACCATATATAAAGGATATCTCAGAAATCACTACAAGACTCTTCAAACCTTTAGGAATTGACGTCGTACACAAACCAACAAAGTCGCTGCACTCAATTCTATGTCAACCAAAAGACTCAACAGCGAAAGAAGACAAAACCAACATCATCTACAAAATAAACTGTAACAACTGTGAAAAACACTACATTGGCCAAAGTGGACGTCCCCTTCGTCTTCGTATCCACGAACATAAGCTAGCCGTCAAAAGACATGATATACACTCCCTCATTTCACTACACACAGACAACCACGGACATCAATTCGACTGGGACAACGTTCAAATATTAGACAAAGGAAATAACAAGAATGCTAGAGAATTTTTAGAAGCTTGGCATTCCAGTGAATCATCAATCAATAGACACATCGAGATAGACAAAATTTATCAACCAATAAGAAAGAAACTTCACACACAAAGGGTCAAAGTTCAAGTCACAGAAACAATCAGTTCCAACACAAGTAACCTAGAAGGTGTGAAAACACACATAAACAACCAATCACGTCCAAGGTCACCAGGAGGAATGATTAATAAACTCGTGGAGAAACCTAAAAGCTCACTTCAAATTGAAGTATGCGCTGAAGATGTCACCCAGTAGGGTGATGAAAGCTTCGCAAACTAACCATCCAGCTCAGAGAACAAAACCACATCAAAATTGCCAAACAGTTATCCCCCACTTTATCGAATACAAGCATAAGCTATCTAGCACGGTCATATATTAAATGGTTCAGTTGTCAATAAATGATTTGAACACGCTGTCTTTGTGCGTCGGTGGCACAGTGGTTAGGACTCTCGCCGACCATGCACATGGTCCGAAGTTCGAGCCGGCACCGATGCACATCTGATATCTATGGTCGGCCTGCAAAATTTGGGCTACCGATATCCATGCTGAAAATTCCATGCTTGTACCGAAAATACAGTGTGGAATCAAGCTGTAAATCAAAAAAAAAGACTTATTAACCAATGTGGATTTCAGATTTAACACCAGAAACTGTACATCTCATTAAATCTTGTCATTTACCTCGGTAAGCCAATAGTTAGAGTGGTAGAGAGGGGAGATTGGGCATGAGGCTAGCAACCCCATCCCGTAAAAGTAAACACTGCTACCGAAAATTCAAAGCTCTAGTTTGAAGCCTTATGTTCCAGTAGGAAAGTAAAGAAGTAAACAAAAAATAAATGCTATGTTTAACCCACTTGCAGATTTTACTTTCCTAACACTATATGTTAAAAAGAATATATAGATAACCTGAAAACTGCTAAATCTATTCACTTTTGTCATGAGATATGGTAAATGTACTGAAAGTAGTAGTTCAAGCATTAAGCTTCGTGGCTTAGAGGCTAGCCGTGTAGTATCTGAATCCATCATTCCGACCTCTTATCTCGGCTAGGCCTATAAACAAAAACTCTAACCCCGTTTAGTTTACTAGACAATCATAAGGCTGGAAAAGAGAGGTTATATGTGAAGTTAGTAACTTCACGCTGTAAAAAGAACATCGTCACCCCCCATATATATATATATATATATATATATATATATATATATATATATATATATATATATATATATATATAAATCGCTACGGAAACTTCTAAGCACAAAACGGAGAACAACACTGATTAGTTGTATCCCTGGACAGCTAAATCACGCAAAAACAGACCTATTAAGAAGGATACAGTTTCCTCATAAAACCAGTCTGAAAAGAACAAACAAATGAATATGCATATGTATGCATTACATATGAAAGCAAACAAGTGACAAAAACAATAAATCTTGTTTCTGTCTTGTCGCTCTTTAACTTGAACAGAAAACGAAAAGAAACAAGGCAAACAAAAAATAAATCTCAAAAAAATAAGTAAACAAAAAAGGAGGTAAATAAAAACCAGTAAACAGATAAATAAGTATATTAATAAATAAATAATTCAGTAAATAAATACAGATAAACTTTCAAGTATTCACTGGCGCGAAAATAAAGAAGATATTAAACACTTTTTGTTGTGCTGAGATCACAGTTTAAGTAAGGTTTGTGTGTATTTTTTGACATGTTTAGGCTCTAATAGAGACAGAAATTAGTCGAAAAGAAAGACAATTCAACACAAAAAGGTATGTTGAAAACACTTTTCAAATAAAATTTAAAATATTTATATACGTGAATCGGTAGAAACTTTGTTTTGTAGATATGAAAATATCAAAAATTAATCGATTAAAAGAAGAAAAAATGAACTAAATGACAAAAGACTACTAACACATTGCACATAATCTGAGGAAATGCACGGTCTTTGGGATCCAGGTAAGGAGGAATAAGCATAGACTTAATAAAGATAAAAGGATGTATGTGTGCTTGTGCCAAAAAAGGGAAAAAACGAACTGAAGGCACTCCGATATTGATACCTTGAAGAGCAGTAACCATTGCATAGACATAAAATGCAAATTACACTGTCAAATTTGAAAAAGCAGGATAAATTCATTTGGAGATAGGAGACGTATTCGTGATTCCTTGTTAGGATAGTGACATGGATGCCCAAAGATCTGTTTGAAAAAAATATGCAGCTGAAATTAACATTCAGACGTTATATATATATATATATATATATATATATATATATATATATATATATATATATATATATATATATATATATGTCGCTATAAAAATGAAGATCAGAACACTTTTCCCCAGCATTTTTCTTTCCCTGTGTTCCGAGTAGAACACAGGGCTTTACGGCATGTTTTTTTGGCGTTGGTATTCCTGGCCTCACGACTTACCTTCTCGGTTATCCAGACTTACTACCGGATAATAGCCTAGGCTAGGTTTTTGAGTGTGTTGGCTGGGAATCGAACATGGGCCTCCAGCGTGGCTGCCACTGAACCACTGCAGCATAGCCAACATTGTTTTAGTAAATACTAAAATCGTAGCCTTTATTCATATCGAATTTCATCACAGAAGGCTATTTATCACAATACTCTCCCATTCCACTATCAATAAAAATCACACTTACACGTATAAGCATTCAACACAAAGAATACTCAAAGACTTAAAATAAAACAAATAAGAACATCGATGTTATAGAAAGTTACTGTTGTTAGAATAGATAGATTTTTCATATACCAGGCATTGAGTCACACTTGGTGTGTTGAGGGCTGATGATACCACTGGGCTATCCAGGGTAAAGTAAGTAGAGCGGGGACCGAACCAGGAAACAATGGATGAAAACCAAGTGTTTAATGAAATAAGCTAGGCTTACTTATTTTTTTTTACTTAACATTTTACAACAACTCACAAACTTAACGTCTACAGAAGATAGAGAGAGAGAAGCAGGGAGAGAAAGAATAATACTCTTGTGTCACAAAAAGAATCGAGTATATTATATCCTTTAAAGAATCTTAGGAAAGTTACAAAGTCAAAAAGCGGATATAAAAGAATACAATTTATTGACAAGTTTTTAAAATACCTTGACAAAAAATTTTCTTTTTTGGTTCCCAATTTGCCACAATTGCAAAAATTAAAAGAACACTCAAGTTCGTTTTGATTTCTTTGCATATACAAGCACTCTAGGCAGTTAAAATTTCATCTTTAGTAGGTAGCACTGTATGTGGAGTATTCATTTCTGGAATAGATGGAATTATTACTTAGTTGTTTATCAACCCGACCTTTCATAATCTAGTTGTCTATTTTAAAGCACACTATACAAATAACGCTCGCCGACCATGCACATGGCCGGGGTTCGATCCCCGGCCGACGCGCTCCTTTACCTCGCTAATCCAGTAGTGAGACTGGTAAAGAGGAAAGGTTGGGCATGAGTCTAGCAATTCCATCCTGTAAACATTAACACTGCTACAGAAACTTCAAGCCTCTAGCTTGCAGCCCTATGTTCCACTGGGAACGTGAAGGAAAAAAAAAGGCAAATAACATAGTTTTTTAACCTTAATACTCTATATCTAACTTGTTATTTAACACAGTAGTTGTATATATGTATGAAAAGTGTACGACTGTAGTAAACAACACTATATAAAGTCTTCATGAATATAAGGATTTCACGACGTTCATTGTACTCCTTTACAATGATCAGTGTCGCATCTCAACTAAATTAAAATCGAAAACAGTTACGAAGATAAACTGTAATTCCACTATATTCTCTGATATTATCATCAAATCTTGCTGAGTAATTTATCTTAGAACATAATACTGAAACAGTATTTCTACATACTCCCGCAAATGTATTTCATGTATTATGCAACCCACTATCAATAAGATAGATTATCGAAGCTTAGCTGAAAGATGGGATAAAAGTGCTCATCTGCTTCCAGATATTACTTATTCTCCAATGTGATAATAGGTTTTGCCAGTTCAATTGTTCGAATTTCTGAATATAAGTGTTGCCTAGCTGACGGTCACACTGCAATAATTATCAACATTATTCCCTTGGAAACAAAGTAGGACACAAGGCTTCAGCAGTACACTTCCACTTCACTCCTTTCTCTGCTGCCTTTTTAGTCGACTTCACAGTTGCCCATAAGCTTTCATCTACTCTTCGTCACACGATTTTCTCTATGTCACCCTCGGACACACGTTGAACTCGACGTTTCCCATTTGGGTCCCACTCTAGGGCCTGCCATGTGAAGTTATTCCTTAGTCTCCTGATAATATATCTAATTCGCATCAATCTCCATCTGTATATTTTTGAGAGACAGGTCCTTAGTACGTTCGCTGCCAGATTTCCTGGTTGCTAATCGTTTCTGTTCGGCCACCTAATCGTTAATTATGCAACAAAAGCAGTTGTTAATGAAAGACCTCAGATTATTAGAAATGATTTCCGTAACGTGCCCACTAATTCACTGAAGCATACAGAATAGTTGACCGATTTGACGTTAGTTTTGCAGATCCGAACCATGATCCTGATGTTGAGTGCAGTATATTTATATACTGATTTCAGAGTTATATAGGACTGTCTTGCCTTCTTTATTGTGTCTTTGATATCTTCATCCATGCCACCTATAGATAAAACAATATTGCCTTACCTAGGTAGTATGATGATGATTTGAAAAATGAAGATAGGAAAATAATTACTACGTATAATGAATGACTAAAATTACCTGTTGACTGCTTAGAGTCTTGCCTAACGTATTCATAGAAACACGACATTACGTTACTGAGTAGTTCGAATCTTTACGCTTTATAAAGGTGTCAGTCGGTACGAAAATGAATCAGCTAACTGACAAAGTATGACAAATGAAAAAATAATCAAGATATACCGAATAATCTAAGTAATTCAAAAATAACTTACAGGCCAAAATAAACAAAAGCAAACTTCACAAACAGCTAGCTTTGCTGGATAAACATGATTGTCACCATATCTTTTAAGAAGTCGAACATAAGCGCGTTTCCAATTACAATCACTTATTGATACAGGAGGTTGACTATGCCATCCAGGAAGACCATAATTAACACTTGGTATCTGACTGATATCAAAATGTGTCAGAGTTAAGGTTCTCCAGAAATGCTCATCTTCAACAACACTTGCTAGAGCATTTGAAGCCAATGAGGCTGTTTCAAGGTCTTGAGGAGAGTCTATGTAAGTGAGAACATGAGATAAACATTCAGATGGAAGTCTTTCAAGTTTTATGCATTCTTCTGTAGAGCTTTCACGTTCACTTAAAGACCTGAGCTTATGGGAAGGATGTGTAGCAATTGACTGAATTTTCTTTAAAATGTAAGAACAAAACAACAAAGTAATTACTTCAGTTTAAATAAATGTTACTGAATGACATTCACAAAAAACATACACAGAGCTTTTAATGCAAACCCTGATAAAATGGCCATTTCATGTAGACGGTAAATACCAATCTAAAATATGAGTCAGTCATGTCAAACTCTAATAACTACATAATTCCGATTGTCATTATTCTAACAAAATTATTAGAAGCAAAATACCAATTAGAAAACCGAAAAGGTGGCTGAAGTTAGAAGATAGTAATTAATCAACAAAGTTTCTTTAGAAAATAGATCCCTAACTATAAACTGGAAGGCTGAAATTATCGTTGTTGATCGATAGAACTCCATGGCTTAATCTTTTAAACAAAACATCATCAAATTCTCCCACAATCAGAGCAGAATATCAGTCTACTGTTAACTGCACTCACCAAAATCGCAATACAACTTATCTGTCAATATAAGAAATCTGTGAATATTGGTTTTAATCATGTAGGGAGGTGTAGGCTGTCTGTATGGGGTTGTCGAGACGCTAGAATTCAGTAGTTGGAGTGTTGGTAATGTGACTTAAAATCGTTCTAAATGGCGTAGATGCAGCCACCCTTTATAAACTTCTTGATCCACTTAATCTTTATGTATCTCTACAAGCTCGTTCTCTCTCCTGTAGATTTCTGCTTAGTATGGCTTCCTGAACTTTTTTTCTTTTTTTCTATTTGTGTGCTACATAAAGTATGGCTATTTGAACTGCTGCACTTCTGTGCAGTTACATGTTACTTTTAGTCTACGAAGCAAGCTGAACTCAAGGAAATTTACCGAAGTAAAGTAACACTCTAAACAAGAACTTCTTCACCAGTAGTGCCCCTTATGCTTCTTGCACCTAATGCTTAACACTATCATAACATTTATAGCCTGAAAATTTTAAATAGCAAGCATGCTAGGAATTTAAGACTGATACATTCGCGTTTCCGGTTTTAAAAAATGACAAGAAACTGTTTGGTGAAATCTAGATAGTTAATTCATTTGCATCCGATATTTCGGATGATACGCATTAATGCAACTGGTCCTTGAAGTACAAAACCTATAACTATTGTCCAGTGAACATGCAATTTTTGAAATTAGCTGACGATTTCCTATGAGTACTGTTCGTAATTCTGTCTCTAAACTATCTTGCAAGTTTGATGAATATTTTGATCTAGATCAAAAACTACTGTTACTCATGATGCTTGATGGAGTGACAACTAAATAACAAACAGGAAGCCAAATAAACAATATTTCCCAAATTATTTTGGACCCGAAAGGGAAATTAGCTTAACTAAGTATATGGGAAGTCGATGTTAACTTTGACATTGTGAAGAATCAATGAGTACATATTTTCGGTCTCTATTAACTCGAAAAACTGGGTACGACACTAAAGAGATAGTCCAGAGTGGAAGATTATAGAGGCATAGCGCGTATATCATCAAGACCTAGTTAGAATTAAAGGTTAACAGGTTAAGTAATAAATCTAAAGGTGGGGGAAGTATGGTTTTAAAAACTAAAACGTCAGGTAAGATTAAGATGAACATTTGACGACTTTGTTTATAACGCCGAAGTGAGATACATATAACCATGTTTGGGCAATGCAGTCGTTAAAAAATAGTGTTAAGCATTTAAATTAATGATCGCGAATAAATAAAGTGTTAAGACTAACCAAACTTCCTAAACAATGTATAACAACAGATCTTACAAATTCAAACAAAAAAAAATGGTAACAAACACGTTTCAAGTCCCATGAAAGTGAAAACATACCTACCTTCTCAATATCAAAGTTATCAATGCAACTATACATTTCCTCCAAAGCTTTCCTGTGATTTGTCCAAAGCAAAGTACTTCCTATGTGATCGTACTCATTTTTCTCCAAATTTTCTTTTAATGCATCCAAGAGTTTTCGAAAACGTGCCGTTTGATTGCAGCTAGCTTGAACTTTATAATTAATACATATGCATAATAACAATAGGCAAACCTTGTTTAAGCACTTCTCTAAGAAGTTCAACAAGAAACAGTTGAAGTCTACCAGCCAGTCTATGAAAGTGTTCTGATATGAGAAGTTCCATTATCTACGACCATAAATTGATTTAAAAAGCATACCTTGCAAATGTAATCAAACCTCCTTATGTCTCTCAAGGCCGCCTTAGTATCTAGCTTAAGTAAAGCTTCACTGATGGTAGTTGTTGTCGCTATCTACAGCTATTTATATGCTATGAAAGCAACAAACCTCACGAGTAGCACCAGCTTGAAGATGTATATGTGGCTGGTAAAAAACTGCTCTAAGGTAATCACTAGCATAAGGCGTTGATTCGTTTTCATCTTTTAGTGCTTGTCGACACAATCTAAACTTGAAAATTACACAGAAGCACAAACGAACCGTTTAACAACATTTTCATTAATCGTTTCAAATATCCTAAGTCTGTATATTTTGGCGTTTTCCCACATGCTGCCACTTTCATTTGTTTTCAGCCAGTGATCTCCAGGATATCTCCAATCTGGACTTAAGAAAGGCATTTCTGTTCCACAAAAGTCAAGCCTATGGTTAACAGCTGATCGAAGACCTTCAGCATAAACTCAAACAAATGATAATCTTTGTGCGTTCAATCTTCAAGGTTTTACATGACAAACTTCTGTTGTTTCAGGTTCACAGTACGCGACACTGTACTCGATTAATCGAACACGGTAAACTATGTATGACCAAGGTTGAAGGCACAGTCATTTTCCAAAGTGCATTAATTTTGAGGGGCTGGTTTAAAAATGATGATATCTTGGCGGGCCCTTTTTTGCTGTTCCAAAACATTCGTAAACCTATAGCACATTCCGGGACAATCAATCTTTCGTACTACTGCATCTCAATTAAATGCAATAAGATGGGTGCAGTTGTATATTTTGGAAGGAATATTTGGTTTGTACAATTATATTGGCAAATTTTGTCCCACTAGGTTATCCTTGTACTTGATTGTCAAACACTCTGAAGAAAGCCGTAGTAGGTGACTAAGGAAGTAATGTAAATAGCGAGAAGGCTAAATAAATAGAACTGAGATCAGGGGAACCGGTCTTAAGACCAGTAGTACTGTGGAAGTGTATATGGGCAAGTAACAGAAAGAAATTAAACAGAAAAACCCACTAGGGGTGCATGTAATCATACAAGTAAACTAGTGAAGTATGTGAATTTGGCCCAGGCCTGCAGAAGTGGTCCACTTGCCCTGTAGGTGCACTCAAAACTTATTGGCAATACGACGACTGACGTTTTCCTACAAGAAACTATTCAGCCTGAACGCGAAAGACAAGCTGTCGCATTGGGCCACCTCAACGAGTATATACCAGTTTACTTGCTCTTGTGGAGCTGAGTACGTTGGCCGTACCATGCGCCAAGTTGGAAAACGCGCTCGTGAACACTATCAAGCCTGGTTAGTAAAAGCAGACTAAAGGCATGTGTCAGCCATGTCTCGTAAACCGTTAATGCCCAGCTCTTGCTACGCTCGGACTCACGCTGTCCCTTGAAGTTTCTCAGAAACGCTTAGTAATAACGGACGCAAAACCAAAACAACGATTGGCCACTTGAGAATTCTTTATTGTAACACCAACATATAAAAAATGTTCCACCGTGAATTGATCGTTCAATCTTCAACTGCATTGACAGCATGTATACAGTTCAGTGACACAACATCTGGTCAATTCAGGACATTCAGCGCCTTTGGAAAAATCCTTCAATTAATAAACAAGATCCAATCAAACCTATCAAAGGGAGCGAAACCAAGATATCTGGGCATAGCCGAGGCGCTGGTTATCCAAAAGCTCAAACCCACGTTTTATATCCAAAAGAAATACGTCGACTCCCTGTCCTTGCCATGACCATCTTAAATAGATAATTTTTTGGTAATGACGATCCCATCGCCTTTCTTGTCTAACTTCTTGTTTATTCATGGTATTTTTTACGTTTTTCTTAATCCCTGTTTACACCACCATATTTTCATTCCCGAACTCCGTGTTTATTTTTTCATTTTACTATTTCTATATATTTAATCTCTGACTGCATATACAATTATTCATCCCATTAGTTCTTATCCAAACATCCTGTCTATTTTGTTATGTCTACATTTCTAACCCCTAATTACACGATGTCAATCATCTCAGTTATTATGATGCCACTTTGTTTTATCCGTCCCCCTGTTTATTATTATTATTATTTTACTAATCTGACCCTTAACCGGAAATTATTCTGGAACTTTCCCATCCATCTTATATAAATACACGAACATACAGCCTAGACGATGACTTCATCGTAAAGAAAATTTTCTTCGCTGCAATTGTCTTCTGAATAACTCCTATGACTCAATGTGTATATAGTAAAAACGCAATTCAAAAGGATGCGATGGGTAGGAACTATATATTGTTCGTGATTGTTGGGTGATCAGCACCATTCCTTGTGTGGTTAGGTCCCCTGATTCACCTTACACCTGAGATGCTTCCAAAGATAAACTTTCAAAATCAGAAATAATCTTCTTTAATGAAACAAGATTTTGTCCTGTCATTTAGGTATCTGTTGATGCAAACATCAGTTGCTAAACATTTACTAATTTGCCAACTATCTGCCATTCTGATCCTTGTCAATGTGGTTAAAGAATGAACGACCACTTCATGATTTTTTACCCAAAACCAACTCCATATTTCGGCAGGAGTCACCGATACTGTGGTCATCGTTCCATCGTTCGCTGTTCTTTAGAAGACAGAGAAATACTATCGGAAGTATTATTGTGATTAAATTGTTATGAAATTTATTCTAAGACTTTCTGTAGAATAAGCTTATTGTTGGTTCCATATTGGTGCAAGAATAAAGGATTCTCGAGTCACCAATCTGTTTTTTTCCGCGTTGGTTATTGCACATTATTGCTGAAGGTCTTCTAAGGACAGCGCTAAATTCAGTGTAGTTAGACCTGGACAGTGATAGTCTTTGTTTCTGTACACCAGATAAACGGAAAATTAAGTTTTCAATAAAATTACCTAAAGTGTATGCTAGGCAGATCGATTTGCAGTATTTACAATACTTTGTTTTACACTGTGACTCCATCTTAAATTTTTGCCTCTTTTTACTTGACTCTAAGGTCTGAATGTCGGTCTCTTTTTCCCAAGGTGTTGTCCGCAAGACTGGTCAAACAACAGAGTGTGGGAGATCTATGAAGTCCGCCTATCCAATTGAATTTCAGCCATTTCACTTTCAGAGGTAAATTTGTTTGTCTGTGCTGGTTGAATGACACTGCGGACAATCGGTTTTCCGAGGAAGGTGAGAGTGACTGCTGCGTTGTGGTGTGACTGTGCATCTCTATATTCTCTTCATACCACAGACAATAGATACGTCATCCAGTAGCCGTAAGTAGTATATTCCCCCTTCTCTGGTTAGGGCGATTTTTAGAGAATCCCGGTTACCAGGTTAGGTGATGCAGGCTGATTAGTAAGTGAATGGTATGGATAAAACTTGATTCTAGCAGGATAGATGGCCACACAATAATCCTTAGAGTTATTTACAGTTGAAGCCGACTAGAAGCGAGCCCGAAATCCCTTAAGCAGAGTTGCTGGCAGACCTGCTAGAAGCATACATATGAGGAAGTCCATCAAACTGGAGAAATGCAGAACAGTAGATGTTAACCATTGCGGTCGAATGGTTGAAGTTAAAACCGAAAACAGGGCAGTAATAGAAAATAAATCTGAGGTGGGCATGTAAGCCATATGATGGAAGAATAAAACTCGCGACAGCTGGTTCGTAGCCAAAATAACTGCATTGGTGGAAACACGACTAATGTCTGCTGTTGTCAGTGAGATCAGAACACGAAATATGTTTCTACCTTAGCTGGAGGCATCATGGGAAAGGCCGCATTGGTACAGTGTGCGTCATAAAGAAACATTTACACTGGCACGACGCTATGGTTACTCAGGGGTAGTTAGCGGTTATGTAGATAGGAGGGATGAATAACCAATGGGGGACTATATCTTCCTTACATGGCCTTGTTTATCTATTTATCTACGAATACTCCTTGATGTGTTTGACTGGACTTCCACTGTTTACTTCCCTTTTAGTGTGCTTCAAACATTTAAACATCTGAAACCTAAATCAGTCTCGTGTAACAATAATTTAGGTAATTCAGGCAACTGCTTAGATATAAGGGTCAGTTGCTGTGGCGGTAATGCCACTAACCACGAATAATCGCTCACCAGTTGAAAAAAAGTCGGGTGCTCTCCTACGTGTTTTCCCTTCATGTTCAAAGCAGTGGTGACTACTGTGCCGTGAACAGAAAGCCTTAAGCTGCGACTAAAATATCATGTGGCAAAACAGGAGCCGTGTCCACTCTTAAGCAACACTTTCAAGTAGGGACACCCCTCGAGCACAGTGTCACACAATGGTTCCCATTCAAGCTTAATTCCCCAATTGTCCACCAAACCCGAAAAGCTGCACAGATCGATGCCTAGCAAACTTTAGCGTGATAGGTAGTCGAACAAAATATAATTTCACATCTGATTATACAATCAATTATTCCTTACTGTTGTGAGCTGACTTCACTGTTGTAAGGGAAACGTATAAAGATAATGTATGATATTCCTAATAAATAAATAGTATCTTAGAGGCCAGCCTTTTTCTTTTGATATTTGAGCAGTTTATTGATACGGAAGACACAACTGACAAATAGGCGTATTTGCGTACCAGTCAACTTCATCACCGGGTGAAATGATCAACTCCATTCACAGCAGCAACACCATCTTAAAAAACCGCATACTGCAAACCACATACAATCAAGTCCAGCACTTTTTAGAGTCAGCCAAAACTACGATAGTCGAGTGGCGGGCACAAGTTCACCGAAGATCATGAACCTTCACCTTACTGCAAAGAAATCACATTGCTTTACGCTACCTCGTCGAAATGATATTGGACATCGTATATTTTGCGCTTATTATGAAACAGAGTCAAGGCCAGGTCAATGGGGGCAGGTCGCGTCCGGTTGAAAAGTATTTATATTTTATATAAGTGTCCTTCTCCAGCTTGGAAAATGTGAAAAGCAAACCTGTAGGAGCTAAACAGAAGAAAGCTAAATTTCATGAGCTTTTGGCTAAACAAAAACAACTGAAAGAAGTAAGTTCTATCCATTGTTTTCGCTATCAAATAGATGAAACGTGAAAAAATGAAAGAGATAGAAAGAAAACGGGAGGAAAGACGGAGAAGACGCAAAGAACACAACGTATGTATGCAGAAGCTCACTAAAAAGGGACAGCCTGTAATGAAGCATCGAATAAAACTTCTCTTGAAACAGTTATGTCCAGAGAATTCTTAAATAAATGTTAGTGGTAAATATCGTGTTATTTATTTTCGAATGCATTTGGACTCACTAAAATCATTGGGTGTGTCACTATGCACGTAGTTTACCAGCTAGCATTATCTTCGGGTGCATTGCGAAACATTGGACGGTTCCTGAAGTTTGCCCCAAAGTTTCTGCAGTGTGCCGGAAGTCAATGCATCGATTAGCATGCCAGCTTGTTTAGTCTAGTCGAATTTGATTTTTTTTTCTTAAATAATGTTCATGTGCACATGAAAAAAATAAACATACGAATAAGTAAAGATACAAATTATATGCAATGATTGTCGGGATGATTTCAGTTTTAACCTCGGATCATGATATATGTGTTTTAGAATCCTGGATTAATCCAAGATTGTCTTCATTTCTATCTTCGAAAGTAATTGTCTTTAAATCAAATGTGGTTTGAATGTAAGTATTGTCTTAACCCACACTGTGTATATTGTTTTACGTAAAGTCGCCTAAGTACGGCCTTAGGTGTTATTTGTAAACTGGAAGAGGATATTCACTGAAATAGTGACCTGTCTACTGCAACTTCTAATGATTTTCTCCAGTAGCTGTTTATGTGCAATCCTGTGATAAGCACCACCTAAAAATTAGGTACAAAAGATGTTTGAGTATTGAGTCTTAAATCAGTGTTGCTAATGAAGCTGACCGAAATAGAACACTAGAGTAGTTTCTATGTTTAATATTAGGAACCTCAATTAGGATTATTGTGGAATATTGCAAATAGCTTTCTAGCCAAATCACTTAGAAAGCTGGTGTAGGAGTAATTCGCCTGAAGTAGTTTAATTAACTACAGTCTACTTAGATTTCTGAAACAGATTGAAGTTGTACGATTTATTTCTAAGCTGTATCTTTCTTGTTGCACGTTGAAAACTGTTAACATAATGGAGGTAGTCGTGGAAATCCCGGCCGACAACTGCTACCTTGCTGTGGTAGTCGGGCTTGAATACCGCAGTGACCCATAAGCTAAACTGGCTGGGACTCATTTCCCTGCAGGTCCTACCATGTCAGGAAGGTTGTTTGGATAGCGGTTAGACCAAAAGCAGTTACCATGGGCTCCAAAATCCGACTGGAATAAAATAAAGCACCTGGATGATTCTTTTTCGGAATACTGTCGAAATCTGTGTGCTTCCAGGAAGTTAAATGGACTTTAACAACACATAAAAACTGTATCTAGAATATGCTAATCTTACAAAATATCGTTTTGTAGAATATCAGTTTCGAATGGTTTGACCACAGAATTAGTAATTTCTAAAAATTCACCATATATATATATTTGTGTGGACTGAATTACTCTCTACATACACATACGTATATTTATTTACATAGATCTATGTATACCTTATCACAGGTTTGTATTTGTTTTGTCCTTTGTCTTCGCGTATAAACGACCTTTTTAGTCCTCAACAGACTCAAAACTTCCAATAGGAATAATGGTGAATGATCAAAAGAACTTTGGTATATGCAGAGTCCCACTCAGTGGGCATATACATGTTAAAGTTGTTAGAAAGCATTTTTTTTATTTTGTTAGACTTGTCAAGAGAGTATCAGTCATTGCATTCAAAAGTACCAATTAGTTTAGCGTAATGTTAATATCCAGCTGACATATTGAAAGTCCTCGTGAATACTAAATTTATCTGCTCGATTGTCTGAGTAATAAACCTAACTGGTAACTTGATATCTGTACTTTCCAATTATTGCTTCAGTCGTTTGCATGCAGACGCATAGATATCGCTCTATAATAAGGATAAATTAGTGAAAGAGGGTTTAAAATCAGATTTCAGGAAACTACTTGAGGTTACCTTTTGGTGAAGTAAATGTGTCTTCCAATGAACTATTGTTTCTTGCATTAGGCTGTATTGTTATTCACGAAGAATCTTCAATCTGTAGCCTAGATATTAAATCTTATTATCTGGAATCCAATTTTCTCTAAATTAATAATGCATATTGATGATAAGAATATGTCTGTCTGTTTTCAACATAAAACGTTGCACCAATGAGCATCAGTTCAAGTCACCGTACTCTTCAATCATCTTCTTGTCTACCTCTGTGTGCTATTTGGAACGTGGCAACTCGAACTGCTGCACTTCGGTGCCAAGTTCTATGTTGAATCCAGACAGACCGTACTCCATGTAGCACACAAAGTAAGAGAAGAAAGAAGAAGAGGCAGTAAACAGTGATATGAGACAAAGGAATAGTAATAACGAAGATCAATATAGTTTCATTGGAAATTATAAGTTACAAGGAGTGGATGCATCTGCGCCATTGAGAACGACTTTGAGCCATATTACCGATTGTCTCCAGGTATTGGTTTTTACCGTTCCGAGGACCCCAACTATTGAGTCTACATCTTCCTACGTGGCTTAAACTAGCTGTTGTGGATTTAATTTACTGGTGCCATGTTTTGGTTTGACCTCTGCTAGCTGTTTTCCAGCTTGACCCTGTGTCAGCTAACATTACCTGTTGTCGAGGAAGGCGGTGACTAGACATACGTAACATATGTCATAACCATTTCAATAGATGTAACTTCACAGTCTCGTCTGTTGATATCCCCTCCTTACCTACCACTCGACGCCTAACCTTAATATTGTTCACCCTATTATACCACTTCACAAGGGAGATAGAACGCAGACACCTATGATCAAAGACAAGTAGCCTTTTCATGTCATCCACTCTCAGTGGCCATGTCTCATAGCTAGCCATTAAAGAGGACGAAGCGAATTACTGAGCAGTATACACGCCGTTTGGTCGACAGCCATCCAGATATCACGTCTACGCCAGAGACGGCGTAAACTGGCATATACGAAAATAGCCCTCTGTATCTGTGCTGAGATTTCGTCAGTGATCAACCCGTTGGCACTGGATAATGCAACTTCCCAAATAAGTAAAGCGGCCAACGTGCTCTCCCACTTCACTCCCTCTTTCTAAGCTAGGAGTCAGTGTAGTCCAATCCTGTAACATCATCTTACATTTGTTGGGAGCGAATCACATGTCAAACATTCGTAGATTTCATCTGAAGTTGTTCAGAAGACTCTGCTCTATTTTGTTAGCGTCTTCATCACCTAGAAGGACTGTATCGTCTGCATATTCTAAGTCAACGAGATTATTCCCTGATGGTAACAAGTCAGTCTCTGAGTCACTGAAATCAGTTAGGGTTAAGTCCATTAGTGCATCTATGATGAAATTGAATAGAAATGGGGATAGTGGGCATCCTTGACGGACACCACTAGTTGTTACCACTTCAGATGATAACTCACCGTGAGCTTTCAGCTGGCTTTATGAGTTCGAGTATCTATGCATTCCTTTTACAGCTAAGCATCGCCATAGTACCTCTCGGTCGACAGAATCGAATACCGCCTTTAGGTCAAGAAATATGACGATTGTTGGACGCCGGTGGTGAGTATGCATATGTTCCAGAATCTGTCGAAGGGTGAAGATATGATCAATACACCATCTTCCTGCCCTAAAACCTACCTGGTTCTCTCGTGTTTGTTCCTGCCGTGGACCACTTAGTCTACACATGATTAGGGAGTCTAGAACTTTAAATGCTTATTAGTGAAGCTAATCCCCCTGTGATTATCACAGGAAGACTTGTCTCCCTCCTTGAATATCGGGATAATCAATGGCTTACACCAGCCCTACGGGACTATCTCTGGTTCCAGACACTGCCTAATACCTCAGTTAATGGAGACAGTAAACTGTCTCCGCCGTACTTAAATACCTCTGGAGTCACTCCGTCGGGTCCTGCTGCTTTGCCTCGTTTCAGAATAGTGACAGCCTTAGTAACCTCAGTTAGGGACGGAGGAACTGTGTCCATATCCCATTCAGCGAGGTGTTGGATGTTCGGTAAGTTGAGTGTGGTTGTAGACCAACTAAATCGCTCCTCAAAGTGTTCTTTCTAGCGTTCCAGTCGTCTATCCTGGGAGCTAATTGTGGTGCCATTTTTCTCAGAGATTGTTTCACTTGTCGTTTGTCTTTTTCCACTTGTTTCCCTGATAAGTCTAAATAGTTGTCTGGTGTTACCTATCTCCGATGCCTTTTCCGTCTCCTTTGCTTTTGTCACTCACCACTGTTCACGGTTGTTACGAAGGCTTCTTGTGAGTTTGCGTCTGAGTAGCTTTCGCTGCTCATCATAATCGGAGCTCGCCGGAATCAGTCTTCTTGCGTCGTCAATCAGTTAGGATGAGGCGGTAGAGATCCAGTGGCTCTTACTAACTTTTGGTTTTAGCTTATTAACAGCTTTTACAGCTGTGTCTACAGCTAACTGTGTGTTGTGCTAGGCTACCTTAGGGGAAGTAGTGCTGTCGACCTCAGACACTCGTTTCGCTATTTCTTCCTTAAATGAGGTCTCAGTGTCTCGATCTAGTTGGGGACGTAACTGCTTCGCTGCCGTCAATTTCTTATGTCCATTTAGTCGTAAGCATAAACTCGCGTGAACCAGAGCGTTATCAGAGTTTACGCATGTGTTCCAGAAGGGGCAACAGTCTTCTACTGACCCTCGCCCACGATACCCTATCGCTGTGTAGTCCATCTGAGTCCAGCGTTGATTTGGTGATGGAGGTCGCCAGGTTACGCAGTGTCTCTCTTTGTGCCTAAAGTTAGTGCTGACTAGGAACAGATGATTTTCCGAGCAGAACTGTAGAAGACTATCACCGTTGTCGGTTCGTCAGCAGCGAACTCCATACATAAAACCTACATACTTCTCAGTCTGGTACAACTTCCCTGCTCGGGGATTGAAGTCGCCTGCTAAAACAACTATATCTGAATGTTTTGCTTTCTGCAGGAAATTAGAGTTTCATGTAGAAATCATCCTTTGGTTCGTCCGAACTGCAGTCTGTTGAGGCGTAAGCGGAGACTACGAAAAGGCGACATCCGGTAACGCCGTCCTTCTCCCTTCTAACGGACCTGTTCAGACGGACCGCACACACACGACTATCTGCTGGGATCCAGTCAAGAAGTGATTTTTCTGCCTTAACACTCAATGCTATCCCTACACCTGCGACTCCTCGCGAACTAGCTGAGGGATCTCCTGACAACGTTGAAGTGAATTTTGCAGATTCACCTTGTTGACCGGGTGAGGTTAAGTGAATGACCACACTCAGGTCTTGTATGTGTGTCTCCGAAACACAACATACATCCGTGGCTCAATATGCCAGAGTTCTTGCTAGTGATGCCTGTTGTCCGATTTGACAGAGGGTCCTGATGTTAAATGCTCCTATATGAATTTGGAGACGTGGCTCTAAGAGGTCGTCAGGGGTATTTCTGCGGCTCTCATCATTGTTTGTGGTCACAGAGTGAAGTGAAGATGTCTCTCTAGCCTGAAGAATAATACTAACTGTAGTAGGGGAGTAAGATGATGGTGATGTGGGTAAGGGGAATGATGCTTGGGGAGGCTTTGTGTGCTCTCGGAAGTGTGTGGGCGGTTGTTGCTTCCCGGCTGCTCACACCATGGAAGTTAGTTGATTCTTCGATTACCTGAAACAGAAAGAGGGTTAGTGTTGCGTGACCACAGAGTGCAGACGACAAGTGCTTGAGGTCGATCACACATGGCCTGTATGATCAGGTTTCTTTGTTTGGTTCCGTATTAGTAAACTTACTACCGCTTACGGACCACCGTAGAGTAAGTCGGGATGTACAATTGTTGGGGTCGACCTTTTCTAACCCTCGTTCTCCAGAGTGGAGAGGCAGCATAGTCGGCATGCTGGTCATCTGAGGGAAACACCTCACTGCTGTTACATCCCTGTTCCCCAACAATACAACTTCGCCCACAGACACCTCCACCCGGCATAGTGTAAAAAAATTCCTACACTATTCCGGTAACTGCTTTTAGTCTAATCGCTATCCTAACAACCTTCCTAGCATGATAGGACCTGCAGTAACAATATTTCCAGCCAGTGTAGCTTGTTGGGTCATTGCGATGTGCAAACCCGACCACCACGTCAAGGTAGCAGCTATCGGATGGGGATAATAAGGATAACTAGTGGTGATGTAACACTATATTACTGTATGGTCTATCCAATAAACGTGGCCAATAGAGAATTATGCTTCATCATTGTATTATTATTATTCTTCCCTAGGGTTTCAAGTGAAACATAGCACTTCAGCAGCATATTTTATTAAGTCTTTATTCTAATATTAAGAATTTTAAAGCTGAAACTAATCCCTATTGGTGGTACACGTTAAATAATATTTAGATAGTTCATTTGTGTTACTTATTTAGATTCTTAGAAGAGAGACTGTAATGAACTAACATTCCGTCGTCGCATCAGAGGATATGTGAATATTTTCTTCACTTTTTCGAAAATTTATTGCATCGACCAATGGAAAGCTATTTAATATATCTAAATGGAATGATACAATTTGTAGTAATTAATCAGAAGATGAAGTGGTTTATTTCTGCATGTGTCAATGAGATCAACAACCGACCAGTAGCGAGTAACATCCAATTCTCTATTTTTTGTTTTTCCAACTTGCGTCTCTTGCGAATAATAAGGGTGTCTGAGTAGTGCATGCTTTCGTTTTCTTTGCATTTTGTAGTCTGTCCGCCCTGTAAATGAAATATGATAAACAGTTAACGTGCACGTTGTTTGGCTTCGATTCCCGATGTATCCAGCTGATGACTAACGATTAGCAATAATATTACGAGCCTTGGATCACACTTCCAGACACATTGCACAAATATCCATGTATACATATGTATAAAGCATCAGTTAATTAACAGTAGAATGCCTGTCAAGTATGCACATGCTCCGGAGTTTGATTTCCGACCCACTCCTAAACCCACCTAGCCAGTAGTGCAAGGCAAAAAAAGAGAAGCCTGGGTGTGAGGCTAGCAAATCCATTTAATAGGTAAATAACAACACTACTGCTACTGAAATGCGAAGGCGTTAAACCTGAAGCTCTGTGTTCCACTTGGAAAGCAATGGAATGAGAAAAAATACACATACACAGAAATTAGGCGTTTTAAATTCTTTATTTTTGTTTAAATACTCACTGTAATCCCCCTCCTTATATACCCTTGATAAGGATAATAATAATAATAAAATGTAGAAAACAATTAGAGTTAGTGAAAATTTTAGTTCTCATAAAAACAGATGTTTCAAAATAATGTATATATATATATATGCTCGAATGAGTGAACTGTAAAAATCACAATGTTTCTGTATATGTATGTACATATGTAATTCTTACTTTACTCAACCATATTTCGCTACCTCTACATGTGTACATTTGTTTGCGTGTCTGTATATGTTGTATATGATGGTGAGAATATAAGTGTAGAAGATTATAGTCGACTATTAAAATTAAATTTGATCACGTTTATTATTGTTATTAATATTTTTATTTTATATAGTAATAATAGTTATGATATTATTTAAGGTAAAATCTTTTTGTTGCGTTTTGTCTTCTTTTGTGTGTTGTTACTATTTTTCGAAATCACCATCAATAGTCATCATCATGATGGTCACCATAATCACTGAATATTGTTAAAAGCAAGAGGGAAGGGGACCTAGGCATAATCAGTTATCCATGGGAAAACGTCTATTATTTATTTAATGATGATAGAGTAATTAGTGCAGTTTTCGAAAATATGAATTTATATATACATCCATTTACATTTACTTGAAGTGCAGTTAATTGTGTTTCAAATATATATATATATATATATATATATATATATATATATACATTCATGTTCATGTATAATAAGATGAACACACAAATAATTTCTATTCATCTGGAATTTTTAACAAAAATTTCCCATCAGGCTTTAAAAAAATAACAAAACAAGAAGAATGGAACGCAATTTACTAGGCTGTTTTATCCTATTTCTTCTCGATATGCTTAGTAATTATAATAAGTAACATTTAAATTACATACATAAATTCCTCTTAATGAGTTTAAACGAATCAACGGATCCACTGTTTACACCATTCCTCACTCCGTATCTTTCTCAGCTGAATACTACCTAAATAATGAAATTTAATGGTTCTGTTACACTTAAATCGATTGATTAGAGAGAAAGTGTAGGGCAGTAGTTACGGGTGATCATAGGTAAATCGAAATTTTAAGCTAGCAAAATTTTATTATTATTATTATCATTCTCTTGCTTTCCGAGTGGAACATAGAGCTTCAACAACACATCTCCACTTTGTTCTGTTTTCTACCATCCTCTTCAGCTGGGTCCACGACTGGCCAAACCCTCTCATCTCTTCCAACTCACACGATCTCCTCCATGTCACCCTAGGACGACCCACTTGTCCCTTCCCATTGGGATTCCACTCGAGGGCATGGCGTGTGATGTCATTCAACAGCCTCCTCAATGTATGCCCGATTCATCTCCACTTTCTCCTACATATTTGTTGGGCGATCGGCTCTTGGTTGGTTTGTTGCCAGTCACAGTTTCTTGTTGCTTATTCTTTCTGGCTATTTGATCTTCAGTATGGAGCGAAGTAGGCAGCTGTTGATAAAAGTCTGCAACTGACTGTAGGAAGTCCTTTTCGTGACACACAGTGCAAGTTTCCGACCCGTATACAAGAACTAAGTGACTTCACACTTGTGTTGAAAATGCGAATCTTGTTCCTTATGCTGGCTGATTGTGGAAGATTTCTAAACTGAATTCAGGTTGATGAAGGCGTATCTTGCCTTTCTGATTCTGGATGACTTTGACATCTTCATCCGTTCCGCCTGTAGTTGAAACGATGCTTCCTAGATAGATGGAGAAAGCAAACTCTGTTAAATCTCCCCCTTTGATGGTGATTGGTGCTGGTTGTTGTTGAGGTTCGTTAGTTATCTTCATCACCTCCGTCTTCTTTATGTTCACCTAGAGTCCCGTCTTCTCTGCTTGCTTCTCCAGCCAGTTTGTTGGTTTTTGCCTGCAAGTTTTCGAGTTTGTGTGACACTGAACATATATCATCTGAGAAATCCAGATCTTCTAGGGTTTTCTTATCGACCCATCGTATTCCTGTCTTCTAACTCGCACGCACAGTCTGACGTATGATTCAGTCTACCACAATTAAGAATATCATCAGTGATAATAGGAGGTAGCCTTGTATGCAATTCGAACGCCTCGCTGAGTTTTCCGTTGTGGATCACTTGACATGTGGCACTGTCATATAGCTGTTGAATGGGGTTGACAAATACTTGAGGTACGCCGTGGTGTAGAAATAGTTTCCAAATTACTTCTCGGTCTACACTGTCGAAGTCTTTTTCGAAGTCAATGAAGTTGAGGTACAAGTTTGGCTTTCGTGCTATGCTTTGTTCGATGACGATACGTGGAGTAGCACTTTAATCAGCACTTGATTTGCCTTTTCTGAATCCATTTTGTTCCTGGCGGAATTCCATATCCAATGCATCCTTTATTCTCTGCAGGATGATGCGACTTAGCATTTTACTTGACGTGGACAAAAGCATTATTCCACGCTAGTTCTTGCACAGGTCTAAGTCTCCCTTCTATGGCATTTTGACCAGGTAGCTCTCCTTCCAATCAGTAGGCACCTTTCCTTCTTTCCAAGCTTTTTGCAGTAATGGAGTGAGGACATCTGCCATAATCTCTGGGGCCGCCTTCAGTGCTTCGGGAAGAATGCCGTCTGGACCTACTGCCTTCCCGGACTTCAGTAGCTTGATCGCATTCATAATTTCTTTTTTCGTTCGAAAAGTGGTGTCCACTGGCGTTTTCGTGTATACTGTTGGTGGTATTTGTGGGCGATTTGCCGATGGTGGTCGATTCAAGAGTCCTTTAAAGTGATCATTCCATTGTTTGATTTGCTTATTCTCCTTGGTGATCAGGTTCTCTTGAGCATCTTCTATTGGTTTCATTATCTGGGTTGATCTCTTCCCCGATAGAGACTTGGTTATCTGATATAGTGTCCTGATTTCTCTTTTGCCTGCGACTGTTCTACTTCAGTTGCCGGCCGATGTGTTGTAGAATTGTCGTCTGTCTTTTCTAGCACTCTTCTTTACTTCTTTATTCAGTGCAGTGTACGTTGAACTCAGCTCCTCCTTCTGTTGTCCATCTTTGCAGTGAGTCATCTTCTCTTTCACCATCCTTCTCTCCTCGATTAGCTTCCAGGTATCCGTTGACAGCCATTCCTTGTCTTGTTTCATCCTTTTTCCTAGAACAGTTGTACACGTTTCCTTAAATATCGCTTTTAGATAGTTTCAATGTTCTTCCATACAGATTTCCTCAGTGATGTCACGTAGTGTGTCCGACTTTGCTGATCTGTAGCGAAGGCATCCCTTGTAGTTTTGTCCTTCAATTTCTGAATGCTGAACTCGTATTATGGTCTGTCTCCATTTGTCTTCAGGGATTTTAGCTTCACCTTGAAGGTTCCTTGAACTAGATGATGGTCTGAGCCCAAGTCAACTCCCCTTTTCGATTTCGTATCCAGCAGGCTGCGTCTCCACTTCCTTGAGGACCATTGAGATGAAATCTATTTGGTTTGTGGTTTACAGGATTTCATCATGAGCTGACATTAGTTAGAGAACCATTGGAAAACCTAGGAATACTGGACAACTGTTTCGTCCTAGTTTGGGACTCATCATTACGCACCCACCGGGATTCGAACCCAGGACCTTCTGGTTACAAGGCGAGCTCGTATACCATTCAGCCAAGTGGCCCGATTCATTGGCTCATAAATTCTAACTTCTGCCAATTCACGACATGTTGCTTTGTGTATATCCTTGTGTACACGCTGCCTCTGATCACCAAATCGTTGCAAGAGCAGAAGTTTGCGAATAATTCTCCGTTCTCATTCATTTCTCCGACAGACTCTCGACCCATGATGAGTTCTCTTCCTGTATTATTTGCTCCCAGTTCGGCTGGCGTTCATATCGCCCATGAGAATTTTGTTGTCACCATTTGGGTTGTTGCCCATTACTGTTTGCAATTGTCTGTGATAGTCTCACTTCTTCTCTTGTTCCGCGTTGTTTGTAGCATTGGATAATTGTTACCTTCCTTCCTTTGGAGTTGAATTTCGCTGACATGATCGTGAAGGATAAAATTGGTTCCCACTGCATTAGGGCTTTGGCTGCCACTGGTGACATTATGATAGCCACTCCTTGCCTCAGTGTGTTCGTGGTTGTCGTCTGGGTGACCGGAGTAGATTACTGATTCTCCCGTTGATATTATTTTCAATCCACATCCGTTCCATCTGCTTTCGCAGTTACCCAATACTTTTAAGCTATATCTTCGCATCTCTTTAGCTACCTGGGAAGCCTTCCCAGTCTCATACATTGTACGGACATTCCACGTAGCCATTCTTACTCTTGCTTTCATCGAGGGAAGACACGTCGGTTGACTGGCATCCCGAAGGCTTTCACCAGCCAGCCCGATGTATCATTTTGCCTCTCCGATTCCAGTGAAAAAATAAGATTTCTGTTTGTACTTTTAATATATTTTCTGTGCGTTGACGTTTTGTTAGCGGTTTGAAAGATTTAGTGGTGTGCGGTTGCTAGCCCCACGCCTAACCTTCCCCACTTACCCGGGCTTGGGACCGGCTAGAAAACTAGAGAGCTAGTTAACTAGGCTAGGTTAGCTAGTAAATTACTGTTGTATTAATATGTGTAATGTGATTGCAGTTTCTGGAATAAAACAAATTATGTGAGGAGCGAGAGGAGAAACAAGATAGTGAGGTAAATAAATCATAAGATTATGTAAGTCATTAGAAAACTGTCAATCCATGACTGATATGTGAAAAAATATTGTGAGTTAAGCTTATTTAGTTAAACACCGGACAATATGGGTCATGACGACAATTAAGTAATGACGCAACTATACGAGAGCGAAAAGAAATCAACATTTACATTTAATGTAAGTTGATATAATCAATTAAGGTTAAAAGATGAGTTACCAGGACATAGAAGGTCTTACTACAGCTTCTTTTTATTACATAAGCCAATGATGGCTTGAACTAACTTCGAGAGACTTAAGCTTGATTGTTTGTTTATTAACTTGAATGAGTTCAAGATGTCTACCTGATGTTCTAAGTCAATAAGATGTTCATTGATTTACTTCCTCTTAATCACAGACTCTTAGGTATTGTTCAGAAAATCTAAGATAGGCCCTGCCTTCTGTCGTTCCAATGTATCCACTTTGGCAGCTACGCCTAAATTGATTTAAGAAAAATTAACACATCGTTTGGTAATCCAATCAAATAAGGATTACCAAAGTAGGTTAAAAGTAGTAATAAACTGTTTTCGAACACACACGAGGGTGAGAGCTTAAGTATATGAATAGCTATAGCCTCAGTGTTTTTCACTAAGCTCCCTTGACCATTTTTTACTTTCTTTTTACTTTAAAGGATACGTTTGAACTTACTGACTGTCTTGCAGATATGAACACAGAATATAGGAAAATGTATTCTTTTGATGGTAATTCTTTGTTTACTAATTTACCATTGATTAACACTGTTGATATTTTTTGTGCTTATATATCTTCTAGTTGCTTTTCATTCCGTTTTCCTTTAACTTATTTGAAAGATTTACTACTATTACGTACTGACAACATCCATTTCACGTTTGAAGGTGAACATTTAAGACAAGTGGATGGTGATGTTGCAATGGGGAGTCTATTAGGACGTTTGTTAGCTGACGTTTACATGTCACATGTTGAAAAATTGTCTCTTGATTTAATTTCTAAACTGACCTTATGTAGGAGATACGCAGATGATATCATTTTGATATGTGACGATCATGAAGATGCGAGTCGTCTATTAGATAGACTTAATTCTATGCAGAATCATATAAGTCTAACATGAGAGGAAGAAAGTCGCAGCCAGCTTGCATTTTTAGACATACTTCTGAGTCGAAGAGATGATAGTTCAATAAGACGATCAATTTACAGAAAGGGCAATACCTTAATTTTCACAGCTTCTGTCCATTAAAGTATAAGAGAGGCTTGGTGAAATGCTTACTTAAGAGGATTTAGCGTATTTTTACAGCTGTTGTTATAGAGGAAGAAATTAAAATATTGATGGATACTCTTTTTGGAAACGGATATCCTTTAAAAATTTTAAACAGGTGTAGAAGTCAATTAGTCTTTAAACCCACAATCTATACCACCCCTAAGAAAAACTTTTTCACCAAATTATCATATAATGGCGAAATAAACAGTAGGAATTTGAGACAAAGGTTAAATTCGGTTGTCCGTAGGACCTATTATGCAGCCCAACTTGTAATTATAGAAAAAGCCAAAATTATGCTCCACTGTAAACCTCAAAAGTGCACAGGTGATTGCGCCACACCCCACACTATTTACTAATTTTCGTGTGTGTGTGTGGACACACATACATAGGGAGGAATAATCGTGCTTTGTATGTGAGAGTATATCCCAAAATGGTTAGGAAGACAAATGAATTGTGGAAAATCAATAGATGCAGATGGCAGACTACCAACTTCGTCTATAGCCAAACATCTAATCGAGATGAGCCATACGATTTGTGTTAACACAGCCTTTAAGGTTATCTAGTAAAAACGGTCAAGGGAGCTTAGTGAAAAACACTGAGGCTATAGCTATTCATATACTTAAGCTCTCACCCTCGTGTGTGTTCGAAAACAGTTTATTACTACTCTTAACCTACCTTGGTAATCCTTATTTGATTGGATTACCAAACGTTGCGTTATAGTTTATTATCTTAAATTAGTAATGAGTAGAGGACTTGAAAAATAATAGTAAAATTATATATGCTTCATTCTGGTAATTTTGTTTAAAAGCGTTCCAGAATTTTTGGCGTAATTTCTTTGAAAATGCATTCACTCCCAGAATAAAATCTTCACGTAAAGTATTTATCGACAGTATATTTTATGACATAACCTTATTATCTCTGAAACAAGACTCATTCCTGTACTATATTTTCCTTGATTTTCGTGGCTTGCACAGTGGTACAGTGGAAGCTCATTACGGCAAACTTGCGTGAGTTCACGTTGCGATTCAACGACATAATTAGAAGATTAAAACAATAAGACATGGAAGAAAATAGATGCATTTACTGGATAGAAATTTAAATAGCTTAGTGGTTTCTAGCAGGTCGTATAACATACAGTTAGAAGCTTGCGTACAAAAACGATTTATTTGGTCTCTTCTGTTACCTCGGTTACAATTTTATCATATGATTTACAAAACTTATTTGTTCTTCTTTATTTTATATATGGTTTTGATTTCGTTTTGTGTTTTATTACATTCTAAATTTTTATTTGCTTTATTTTATTGATACTAGTTCACTTACAACTAATTTTCCTATTGTATGACTTTTGGTCTGACAAATTTACATATTCAAGTTTCTCATTTCTCAGTGTACTTAATCCTTCTGTCATCTGTTTACCCATACCGTCTACTGAAATTAGCATTAACCTCTTTTTATTAATTCATATTTCTAATAAATTTGTGATTCATAATCATCTAAGCCAATATTTTTCCGAAAACATTTATTTCCCGATACGAATTTAAAACAAGCAATAAAGGTTAGTAATTTTTTATTTAATGAATTCATCAAATTACGGTAGAAGTCGTCAGCTGTATACTCTGCATACGCGGTTATTTATATACTTTCGAAATTACATTGGGAGATATAAGATTGATGAGTAAACAAACTACATCGAATTAGTCATACAGAATGACAGGTGAGAATGTTTTCCAGGTATTGTTCAAATGGATAAGAGGAGAGAGAATATGAGAGATCAAATTAAGATAAATTGCATTACGCTTCAATTACATCACTTATATAAACAATTTGTCATTAGGGAATATAACGAGAATTGCAAACAGTAATATCAATAGTAATAGTTATAATAACAATAATAGTGTTGAAGTGAGTTAAGATAATGCTACTGATTAGTTTAAATGAGTCAAGAATAATAAAAATAATAAGAGGTAGAATAATAAGTAAAACGTATTACCATGGAAGATTCAGAGTCACGACCATCTCCTTTTGTACACAGAGACCTGGTTTATAAACTCGAATTGCACAAGCCTCTGTAATTGCAAGCATCTTCTTGTTTCTTTGTTTGCTGACAATGGTGAATGACTTGACCGCGTCGATATCATGTCCGTAATCCACAAGATGTTTTGTTATTGCGGATTTCGGCACATTACACTCATCTGTTTTCAACCATTTTGGCAAACGCTCCATCATGCGAGTAGACAATCGCCTTTCCGTACGACTACAAACACACTCGAATCGATATACGCAGTTTGAAGTGTCCAGGATTGGCAACTGGTCTTTCCCATATTGTTGAAGCACTCGCTTAGTGGTGTTAAGGATAACAAGTTTTGCAGTATAATAATAATAAGTTCTCTTGATGGCTTTATCGAGTCTTCGTTTGACTAATTCTTGTACATCATCCCCTTTGAACGGCAAACTGATATAGACAGGTTTCTTCGGAACCGTTTGGACTGTTTTGCAGGGGCTAATTTCTTTAGAGTATTTATTAATGAACTTCTCAGGATATCCATTCTTAGATAAAATATCCTTCGGAGATTTTATTTCATACTCAATAGTACTGTCAGAACAAATTTTTCGTGCTCTATTGAACAGTGTTCTTACTAAGTTCTTTTTATGCTGGATTGAAACAAAGGTCTTGAAATGCATGTACTGTCCTGTCGATGAAGACTTTCTAAATATAGATCTTTCGATTCTGCTATCATTCATTTTCACTAGAAAAACTTCTAGGAGTTTAAGAGTATCGTTTTCCTCGTGTTCTACCGTGAAATTGAGATTCGGATGGCATGAGTTGAATTTTATCAATATGTCTTCGGCTTTTGATCTGCTTCCACAGACAATATATTATAGCATTTCAGTATTTTCACTCGCTGTGGAATATTAATACACATAAGAAGTGGACAGCTGTTTTTTCCTACTTTGTAACTATTTGGCAGTGTATGTTCATGACCCTGTAGCCAAGTACTGAGCCTAAGACCTTCAGGTTACGAGGCTGGTCCGTTAGTCATTCAGTCACTACTGAAGTTGGAATTCAGCTACCACTGAATCTTAACTAACTTCGTAACCTAAAGATCCTGGGTCTGACCTCTGGTGAGGGTCGTCATTATAGACTGCTGAAGGGTCTCAAGTTAAGACGAAGAAACAATCCAGTGCTCCCTATTGTTTTGTGATTCTCTGAGTGATGTCAACTAATGACGACATCTACGCTGAAGTTACTCAAAATCTCTACAAAACTCAAAGTCTAAAAGTTTTTTGCTGCAAAAAGGGACTTTTGAGCAAAATTTTGTGTCGTCTAATTTTCTGTCTGGAAGACAGAGAGTCTGTGTCTGCGTGCGTGTGTGCAGGCATGTCCTTATCAGTACTTGTTTAATTTGAAAACGAATTTTCATTTTGATTTTTTGAGTATGCATCTGATTTTGAAGTAGGTTTCATCATGACTCCAAATAACTGACCATCGTATTATTATTTACAACTAGCATAAGTTGGAAATCAGTGGCCGATTTTTTTCATTCCAGCTTCTGAATTAAAAACTGCTCGCTTTGCAACCCGACAGTACTGGGTTAGATTGTTTTTGACATCTCAATGAAGAGTATCAGACTGCAATGAGATTGTTATTCACCACTCCTTGATTTCCAAGGTCATTTCTTGTTAAAGAATGCACAGCCATTTTGTTTGTCTGAAGCTAAGACAAACTCAAAAAATATGGAAATTGCAGAGGGTTATTTCATCCTCTCTATTTTGTTGTAGAATATGGTGTTGATCCTATTCACTGACACACTGATTTCCACTGATGTTTTTAGTTATTATAGATTAGTTAGAGGAAGAAAACATTTTCGTCAAAATGTATTAGTGCATTTTCTTACTCTTAAGTGTACTGATCCATTTCTGTTGATCAAGTGTTTAATGTAATCGGCACATCAAGTTATGCATTACTACCGTACACTGTAGTATACTTTCGTGCTAATGTTGGAAAAGCTACTCAGTTTAAAATTGAAATGTAGTAAATTTTCAGCGTAGAACTCTGAACAGAAATGCAGTAGTTCAAGTTGCTACACAACATAAAGCCATAGTGACTCGCTACAGGATGTAGTTTCCTGGAGTTCTAGTAAGAAGTCGTGACCAGTGAGGTCCAATTAGATGTCACGTGTGTGGAAGGATGTTACACCAACGGCAATGGTTGGAGTCGTGCTAAATCACGAATTGGTAGAAGTTAGAATTCATGAGCCATTGAATAACGTCCCAGTGGCTGAATGGTATACGAGCTCGCGTTGTAACCGGAAGGTCCTGGGTTCGAACCCTGGTGGTGGGTGCGTACTGGCGATGATTCCCAAACTAGGATGAAACAGCAGCTGTCCGGTACTCCCTGGTTTTCAATGATTCTCTAACTGATATCAATCCGTGATCAACTTGTAAAAACATAACTAACCCTTACAAACCAAACTATAGAAAAATTATCATTAAGATCCCAGGAAGCTAATCGATTCTCAGAGGTTTTAATCCGCATAATAATAATAATAATAATAATAATAATAATAATGAACAGTAATAATTTCAATAAGTGAGAATTTTAAAAAATCACCCAAGTTCGTCTCGCCACCCATTACATCTGTTTGTATCCCAAATGTTAATACAAAAATATATAATAGCTCAACAACCTGTTAGAGTTACTTTTTAGTTATTTCTATTAAAAAATAAGGAGACAGGAAAGAGAATGTGTGAAAAAGTAGTGATTTCCTGTCCAATCAAATTAATTTCATAGGTTTGCATAATATACGAAAGATGAAAAGGGTTTTTAATTCCCTATCTAAATGACATGAATTCTGACTGGCAAAGAGAAAATAAACACTACGCTTTGCAAGCGATTGGCTGAAAGAAATGAATTCGAGTTATACAGAGATGCAGAGCAATTAGAACAGGGGAGAAAATTTTCACTGAAAACCTAAAGAAGACAAGTGAATCATGTCTACTAGAATGAAATGTTATCTCCTTAAAAAATAGTAATACTTGTCAGCAGCACTACACCACTGGATCTTAAACAATCACCCTAAGGTAAGTTATTACTAAGCATTAGAAGTCATTTATTGAATTGAATTTTTGATTTTCCCGTCGATTGATTGGACCGAAGTGCTCGGTCTCAGGTTGACATGTCGGCTTCTTGTGCAGATGCTTCGACGATGTCTCGTGACCCAAGTGGTCTAGTGGATGATGCTTTGGCTTTTGAAACTATGGGCACTAGGTTCGAGCCTCTGTGGGAACATCATCACTCATTGAGAAATGCAGGTACATCCGGCTGACGAGTCCCGAATAGCACGAAATGCGCATCCTGGATTCCACTGCTAGCCACCATCCACCAATTGTATTAGAAGTCATTGTTTAAAGTGACTGAAAAAAAATACCATATTACTTAATTTATGAGAGCTAGTAGGGAAATTCAGGATGCGCATTTCTTACTATCTGGATGGCCGTCATTTGGGTGTGCTTACATCCTGAATGAATGGTGGTGTTCCCCATTGAAATATGAAACCAACACTTATCATCTCAAATGTCATGGTATTATCCACTGGGCCACGCGAGCCACCTGTTATACAACGGGTGTTAGTTGTTATCTGGTGAAGCTTTACTGAATTATTAGACAAAAAGACTGAGCAAAGAATATTCTTTTCGATAACTTCCTCATCTATTTGTACAGTTATATATACACAACTGTTTATGTAATTAGGCATGTTCATCATCCAATTTCTGAACGTCATTCTGCAAAAGACAAACAAGATCTATTCGTAGCTCTGTTTCAGCTCATATTATCAATACTGAATATGAAGTCGATATTAACAAGGAATTCAAAGTTATCTTCCGTATTTAAAGTAACCTTACCTTTGTCTAATGAGTTTGTCTTTCACGTATATATAAAGCTGTCGAAGTTCGTCTCAAGGAGTTGAGAAGAAATTCGTTCGATGATATTAGATGGTTGGAGGCAATCGGCAGGAACCATCTAATATCATCAAATCAACGTGCACTGTGATGGCGAGTTACCTAGAATGGTGGCCAAATTACAACGTGACTGATAGAATTCAGTCCGCACCAATGAGAGGACTAGACACATCACACTAGTTACTAGTGTCAAATCAAAAAGAAATTCGTTCAGATGCTTTCCTTACCCTGCCTATTATTACTTGATTTTATAAGTCTGACGATTTCTCCTTCCCCTAAGTCTTTTGAAAGTTAGTTTTCTTAAACTATTTCTAACTGTTGTATAAACTTTTTTATAATTTTATCTGATATTCAGTTTGGTATTACATTTTCATGCATATTATCACTTGCAGTTGCTTTTGAACTGTGTTTACACTCATCTTAACAACTCGATATTATTTAAACAAAAGCACTAGTGTTGTCAATAACAATTACTCTTTAAATATTATATGTTTATATCACTGTAAAGTCAGATGAGGAAGTTATCGAAGAGGATATTCTTTGCACAATATTTCTGTCTTCTAACAGTCTAGATGGAAATCTTCGTTATTTCGAGTTCCCAGTTGGTTGAGTTTATTGGATCAGTATGTTTGGTTTCTGTTGAAATATCTGCTCCTAGTACGGAATCATCAACACTCATCATCAATGAAATATAACCATGCTATCCTCAAAGCATTATCGAAGCATCCATATTAGGGGCTAGCATGCCGATAGAGATCAAAAATTTTGATCCGATATAATCATTCAACGGTAAAGTGAAAATAATTTCAACAAAATGTTGTAAATATAACTTTAGAATAAGATGTATGTGTTTGGGAATTCCTTAAAAATACTAACCTAGTGTCCTGCGTGAATGCTTACTTCCGACAGTAAGATAAGTAGACACTTTTGAGCATCTTCAGAGTATTATAAGTGAACCAAAGGTTCTTTATGATAAGCTGAACGTATTCATATATAACATCACTTGTACACGGCATCGGCTTTCAATGCATCATGTGACAAGATATTTCGTTATAAAACTATGATAGAATAGTTGGAAACGAGCAAATGGTTTTTTGGTTTTTCTCTACTCCTAGACTTTAACAGCTTCCATTCAACCTCAGTTACATTTCAATAAACAATGTAGTGCTGAATGAGTACTAGCAAGTAGTGATGAATAACGGAGAAACTGCTGTTCCCTATGATGTTTTGTTCCGCGAGTTGATGACAGATCAATTTACCTAACAGAATAACTGCGGCTTTATTTTAAGTCAGTAAACTAAATAGTCTCTAAAGAGAAAACAAGAAGTTTAGAAAATGTTTTCTTTGGCTATTTCATTCTCACTAGCTGTACAATCGCAGTTAATATACATATGCTATGAAAGTTACAATTGCTATTTAATCTGATAGAGTAGCGAAGGTGAGATCAAAGAAGATTATAATTTTTGAAGTGATATGAAAGTTCTTAGGGTTGTCGAGGCGTGAACAGAAGTCACATGGGGCATAGAAATCACAATAATACAGGATTGAAAAAATAGCTGCGTAATCTATGAAAAAGTTTTCACAGAAGGCAGTTGTGATCAGGATATGAACTGAGACAAATCGAAATGACATTCTTATAGCTGCAGATGAACAAAAATAAGGGGAATAAAAAAAAACTACTGAAAGAGCTACCGAAAATGGAATCTCTGATTCATTTTCTAATTCTAGTGTGAATTTAACTGAAACATGACAATGATTCAAATCTTATAAAATACAATTTAAGTCAGGATCATTATGGAAACCGTAAAAATGTCACTGAAATATCCTTTATACAAAGTGATTTGCTAACTGTTGATTTAAAGATTCTGTTTCCTAAACTGGCCATGAATTAGTCTTCCAAAACTGGGTCAAGAGGAAAGCCTGTGGCGATTCCATCTTTTTGTCCGTAGATATCGTTGTTGGGGATGGGGAAGAGGTGAAGTGCGCACTGAATGTGCATCTCAGTAACAACTCTTAGATGTAGGGTTGATATCCTGATGCCCAGGTTCTTTTTATCCATATATCTGCACAGAAAGTAGATTATTTCTTTCAGCTGTACGATGGTAAATAGACAACCTAATGTCCAATGAACACATTCGTTTCCCAGTTAAGCACAGATATTTTATACAATCAGTGTATTCAAAAATATTATAGATAAAGAACCTAGATAATTGTCTCCTAACATGCTGTTAGGGTGATCCCGACATATCTGCTATTGTCTATGTTAGCGTCTTATTAATCCGTTTTGCTTTCGTCATTCAATAGTGTTAATAACTACTAAGATATTTTTTATTTGATCTGTGCCTTAGACACTTTTTTGCACTGAGCTTCATAGTAGTCAGATGAGTCTTAAGAAGACACTGATTTCTGATAGTATATGAAATTCTTTTAGAGATGATGGGTTTTTTATGTCACATCGGTTATATCAACAGACATCTGGATGGCAGTTACAGCCATGCCTTGACAAATATTCAACTGTTCTCTTCTTAAATACTTATACAATGTTAGTAATTTGACTGAATAGTGAAAATCTGAATGGCGACAGTATTCTAACCAACCGAACTAAGCTATGAAATGATGATCTGGTTGACAGTTTACTCTCTTAGATCACCTGTCAAAGAGCTAGACTAGTGATCCGGGGGCTGCTAGGTTGAATCCTCCGGCGACTTTTAGTCATTATTACAGTGTTGTTGTTTCAAGTTTCTTTTTTATTTCTAAGGTAAAAGAGCATTCGATTTATTCAGTGTTTATGTTAAATCATTGATTTTATGAATATTAGATACCAACGTCAGTCTCTGTCTTACTCCTACTCACTCTGCCTACCTGAATATATAAAGCCTTAGTATTGTAATTCCATTCTGTATTGCTGGTAAATACACAGGTAAGGTCGACCATGAAATCTTTGCTCATTTTATTAGCTTTTAACACATACAACAGAACTGATGCACTACAAACTCTGAATACATAGAACATTAGAAGAAATATGAAGAAATAGAACTAAACTAAAGGATTTGAGAAGCCATGCAATTATGTTCACAGAATTTTGAAAAGCAAATCATCTTCTAAACGCCCCGAATTTGATTGTATTGTGTAGCATGCTATACCAAATAAAATTGCTGTATATCGTACTATACTTCACCCCAGTTCTGAAGTTCTGCTCTTACATTAATAACCCTTAGTTGTAGTCGTGTATTAGCTGTTGTCCAATAACGTGGTCAGTCGTTAAGTGTGGAGAAGGAACATTTTAAGGGACATCAGAAAACCAGTTTTTTTGGTGTGACACAATGTAAGAGACTGGATAAATTTCTGTCAGGCTAATAATATTTCTACCAGAAGTCTGATTTCCGAGAAATGTAATGTGTTATGTAAGCGACTGCATTAGGAGTATTTTTTAATAGTAGTCAACTTTGATCATTTTCAATCTTCAGTAACAAGGATAGTAAGTCGACTGATTTGTTCTGGTCCCTGTAGTATATATCTCTGTGAAGATTTACTTCTTCCTAAGTGTCTTTATGGAAGAAGTTGATAATACTTTCTCAGCTGAACAGTTCCAGTCACTGATCACCTGGTGGAAGAGGAGAAGATACATTTTAATTTGAACTGCTGCCTATGAACTTTCTTTTGGCATCATCACAAACTGTGAGGGAAAATATGATATGCCAGTCTCAAGGTTATTACTAAGTTCACGGAGTAGTATTATTAGACCGTCATTTCGCGTTAGATAAGAATATGTTAAGGCCATCTAGTTTCCTTTGTAGAAATATATGTAGTGGACCAGTAACCAAATTAACATTACCTCTCTAAACGCATTCTAGAGTGAATGGCTGCTTAAAATACATTTCAACTATATTCGTACGTATTTAGAACAAAAAATCTAGAATATATCTTCAGCCAAACATTTGAAAACCATCTAGGAATCGAAATAAATTGAGGCGTCATCAATTAGAGTTTCAAAGTTCTAATGTGTCGTAATGGTTTTTCCACTAGTCCTACAAGCAGTAGTTGAAGGGATTTTCACCACTCTATAAATGTAATATCCACAAGCCACTTGTTGTAGAAAGTATGGCTGAAACCCGTTTATCCGTGTGGAAGGGTTATTCATTTTATTATTTTAGGATAAGATTGTCTGTGCCAGTCAAAAAGCGTAAAGCTTCTGCATTCCTATAGATTTTTCAGTAGGGTTTTAACTTTTAATTTAATTTTGGCGTTTGAAACTATATGTGTAAACTATTAAAATATAATTATACTTTATTTGAAACTATATGGTTTGAGCCTCGGTGGGGACACCACCACTCACTGAGAAATGCAGGTACATCCAGATGACAACTCCCAAATAGGATGAAATGCGCTTCCTGGATTCCACAGCTAGTCATCACCCACCGATTGGCTTCGGATGCTTAAACATTTTTTATTACGATATTATACTATTGGCTATTAAACTACTGAATAATTTATAAGTAGTCTGCTAAATCAAAACAAAAAGGCCTACAGAGTGGCATGACAGTCAGGTGAAGTAATTAGTATCAATGAGGAATATGTAGTTTATTGAAATAATTATTCAAAATTTACAGATAAGTGTTTCATGATTCACATTAAATATCAAATTTCTCATTCCAATAAGGTTCTTTTATATTGATGACTGAATCAATCTGTAGCTAAAAGATCTTGAATCCAATAGTTGGAATCCATTCTATTCCACTGTCATCCATAAAACAATTTCGATTGACTGGACAAAAATTACTAACTGTATAAACAGCCTAGAAACTTAATTAAAAATATATCTAATTTCAGTGTATACTTAATCACTATAACACTGAATGGAGATGAAACTACAGACTGCGAATATATAGAAGCTAAATTCCATGGGTCATTTGATTCCAACCCACTCATTACATAGTCAGCAGGTTGTCTTTGTAACCTGAAGGTCCTGGGTTAGATTACTGATGAGTACTGCAGAAGAATTCCAAACTAAGACGAAACTACTGGCCAGTACTTGATAGTTTCCAACGATTTTTTAACTTGTCGGTCAGCGACGAAGTCCACACTGGAACTAGTCGAAACCCCTACAAACCCCCGAAATCTGAATACATCACTAATTGTCCGCATAAGCTACAATTTTTAGAAGATCCTGAAGTGTGACATCACTTGTTTTCACTAAATATTGGAAGGAATTAATAATATACCAGTTGGGAAGAATATCCCTGTACAGTTATGATTTCTCTGTTTTCATAAATCAGTCCCGCCATGCTGTGCAAATTCTGTCAGGTGGTTTCGTGTAAAAAAAACTACATTTGTAAATATAAAAAAGTTATAATCTCTATTTAATTCCCTAAATATATTACTTCTGTTCAGATGCCTAACCAGTTTATGATATCGGAGATTCTTGAAAATTCTACTACTGAACAAGCAACTCTCCGAGAAAAAACAGTCATCAGTCAGTTAAATGAAGTAAGTAAGGTGAACCGTTTTCGCCTTGTATAGAATGGTCATTATTGATTTTTTAGAATATCAGTTGTCCAAGAAACACGATTACTCCAGTTTCTACTGTTTCAATTCTAAATCAGCCACATATCCTTCCTGATATAAATGATATAAGACTGAATAGCTCTGAATTGTTGACAATCAATAATATTCAGCACGGTATTTCAATGATATCTAATAGCAACAATGATAATAGTATTAATAATAATAGTAATGAAAATGCTCAGATAAATGCTGATTTATTTGGCTGTTTGGATTTTAATTACTGCACAAAACTTCTACAAGGATTAATCACCTCTGGTGAAATTATTTGTGATAAAAATGAAGTAGAAAACAATGTCAATTCAAACAAATTAAATCACTGCTGTAATCTATACGATCATATTAGCTATCAGCCTCATTCTCTTCCGCCTCATGATCATAAGATGGATGCTAAAAATGCCAAAGGTGGACAAATGCATCATAAACATGAGATTGATTTAACCAAAAACAACAACAAAGACAATGTCATCTCTGATAACTGTTCAATGGATCACCAGTATCAGCAATATCAATCTGATCACGACAGCAAGGAGTTTCAAAGTATTTTTCTGAAACTATTCAGTTACACTATTTCCAGACAAAATATAATAAATCGCGATAGCGTTAGTCAATTTAGACACATTACAGAAACTAACAATACTGAGAATAATGTATTCTTGGAGAATAGCACAACAGAAGAGGAAAATGCTTCTCATGCATATCAAAGCAAGTTTATAATCAAGGGGAAAAATTTAAAGATTGTATAATTCTGTATATATGAAACCAAACATTAGTAACTAACTATAGGATGGATGTCCTCCAGTTCTAATAGTAAGTCGTGTCCAGTGGGAATCATGACAAATACCACCGGATGACACTGACTGGAGGTGAAGATATATATCGCGAAGTGGTAGGGGCTGGACGCTGGATTCCGTATCAGTTGCCAACATTCGCCACTAGTTAAGTGGGTTCGGTCCCTGGTGGGTTATGGATGCGTAGTGATGAACAGCCCAAAATAAGCGGCTGTCCAGGACACCCAGATTTTCAATGGTTCACCAACTGATAACGATTTTCAAAGACCAGTTTGTAATGAAACGTAGCTTTAGAATAAAGTTTTGTTTTTATCGATACCTCACATTAGACTGATTCAGTTAACTGGAAGAATATTTTAAATGCTTAAATTTTATGTTTCTGTTAACTATATATTCTTTTACCAGGCAATGACTTCTACTAAATTGTTTAAGCTAATATATAGTTTAGGCAACAAAGTTGAATTAAATATCTTCAGAAGACTATTTTCAAATATATATACATTATGGATAATTCTTTGAAGAATGGAGTCAAGTTAGTCTCGTTTAGGTTCCAGTTTTTTCTAACTTAGTTGCCTGGATCTGATCCCCCACTTACGGTAGTATAAGCCACATAATTATTACCTAAGCGCTAATTATACTACGAAGTTGGCTAGAATGAATTCGGGGGAGACAGAGAGTTAAACCCAAGACCTGTCTGAAAGTCAAATGCATGAGACGCACTTCCAGTAGTAGAAATAATGGAAACAGAAGATATTGTCACTCTCTACGATTAAATATGGGTCCTGATGAGGAGATTACAAAATAAGATGTTCGGAGGAAGCATTATATAATGATCATTTATTTTAAGCAGTCTGCTCCATTTTCTAACCATATTAACAACGTATTTCTGGCTATTTGTTGGCATTCTTGTGAAAGAAAGGAAAACTTGATTTTCTGTTACTACCTGTAGTTCCAAGTTCTTAGTCCTAAGGAACCAGACTAGTTGGATTTTACTGATGGGTAGCCTCCTTGTAGCTGTGCTTCCACGTTGCCTCGAGTTTTATTTTATTTTAATGTCTAGAAGGTAAATCAAAAGTATGCATTCAATCCTATTTGTGACCTGCCACCTACATTAATGAGCAGCCGCTTTCTTTGAGAATTAAGTCTAGCGGACTCAAGAGGCTTTGAAACATCCGTTTAAGACACCAGTATTTATATAGCGATGAACCAATACCCTCTTCCACTAAAATCTAAAACTGGGAATTAAGAAAGGAAACAGTTAGCAAAAAAAGAGATCCATTGCAAACGAAGTGATTGTCATGGCTCAGTAATGCAGTGAGTGATACTGTAACGTTTGAAAAGATTGGTGCGGGACGAGTTTCTTAGGTAATACCACAACCACTCACAGAGATGAAATTATATCCATACAATATGTTGAAAATAAGAGAAAGCGAGCATCCTATAGGGTATTTCTAGCCACCAACACACAAATTATTTATGAAACTATTTCTATAAATTGTTGCGTGGACTAATCACAAAATGGATGATTTTTCCCAAAATAAAGAAGACAGATATTCTTCTCTTTAGTTCCAGAAGGTTCTAAAACACATAATGACCAACCATCAGAAGTTACAAGTCTACCAACCGTACAGATTAATCCAACCACTATTTACAACAATCATTTAGAGACTGAAACTGATCTGTTACCTCTAATATACAAGACATTCAAGCTTAATTCTAACCCAATGACTACACCTGGCAACAATCAATATAATGTCACTATCACTACAAATTCAGAACCAGATCAATCAATGAATTGTCAGAATCCTACCGGCTGTATGACAATGACTGATATAATGAAGTTATCTGGCGAAACATCACAGATATGGTGTTTCAGATCTGATACTAATGAAAGAGTAAATCCATACACAGGAAAACAGTTGTTAACCAGAAAGAAACGAAAACAGTGCCTATCTAAAATGAAGAAAATTCATGAAATAGAGCGAAAACCAAGACAAGCTTATTCAGCTGTTCAACTTGAACGTCTAGAGACAGAATTTGAAGTAAGTCTATTCATCAGCTGCATTCAGTGTGTTTTCACAAGTGTACTAGTCAAAGATTGCATTCTATAAATTTTTAAAGAATTCTTCTTTAGTTAAGACATAGGTATTAGTATTATTCTCTTAGGTTGCTAGTGGAACACAGGACTTCAGCAACACATCTACATTTCACTCTGTTTCCCTGCAGTCTGTTTGCGATGGCTCCACAATTGCTTCTTAGCTTTCACCTCCTTCTTACATGATCTCCTCCATGTCACACTCAGATCCACACATGACTCATTTCCTATTAGGATGCCGTTTGAACGGCTGGCACGTGATGCCACTCCGTGTCTCAACATGTTCATTCCCTACTACACTCTTGTTGGGGGAGAGGTTGTTGGCTGGTTTATTACCAGAGTTCCCTATTGCTAGTCCTTTCTTGTCGGCCATCTGATCTCCACTAAGGGAGTGAAGTAGCTTGATGTTAATGTAAGTCTGTAACAACAGCTCACTGGAAATGTCATCTAAACCATATAGAAACACCGAATGACTTGACACTAGTATTGAAAATTCATATCTCGTTCCATATGCTGAGTGCCGCAGATTTCCACATTGATTTTATAATGATGAAGAATCGTCTTGTTTACCCAATCCCATACTGGCTGGCATCGACATCTTCATACGTCTCGCTTGTGGATGAAACTATGCTACTTAGGTAAGTGAAAGAGGTAACCTACTTCACATAGTAAAGTCAAATCAATCTGATACCTTGAATAGATGCAATGAGTTAGTCGAACGATTTAAAATACTAACAATAAATAAATGATGGTGGTAAAAAAAACAGTACTTGTTACGATCCGGTTTGGAAGATGTAACGGATATAAGCTTTCTAACTGTGAGAATGTATTGGTAAAGTAATCCTGCAGCCTAAAAATGACATCATTCAATTAGTCCCATAAAGATTTAATTCCTGTTGAGTTTAATAATGTATATGAGTCGGTTACTCCTACAAATCGAACGACGCCCTATGGCTATTAGGCTGGTTGATATAGTGCTCATATAGCAGTATCACTTAATCTTTTCGAAAGTTCGAAGCAAAGGACGAACAAAGGTCGATATCTTCTAGAGGTGTTTCATTCTAATATTTGAGGTCAACCATGACAGTTGATTTCGCTGACTTCAGACACGATTATGAAATGACCAATTTTCAAGTGTAGGTTTGTAATGATTTAATTGGTTTCAATTTGGATCACAAACTGACTTTAGTTAGAGAACCAGTGAAATCTGGGGAGTACTAGAGAGCTGTTTCCTTCTAGTTTGGAACTCTTCATAATTACACGCCTACGATTCGATGACGAGGATGGTAAAATCAGGACCTTCAAGTTAAGGCAGGATCCCGTTGACCATTTAGTTACTTGGGTGGAATCCAATAACTTATTAATTATAACTTCGACAATTTGAAATATATACTGCTGTCATTAGTTAGTGTTGACAGTGAGCATCTGTACTCACGCATGACTCCGCAGAACCTATTGGTCACGACTTTTCATCAGAACTTTAGGAACTCCTACGCGTAGTCCTCTACCAAATTAGTCCCAAGGAGCTTTCCAGTACTCTAAAGTTTTCAATAATTTTCTAACTGATGTCAATTAGTGATCTAAATCAAAAACAATCAAATCCCAGACCAAGGCTGTGATTTAGCACTAAACTGTGGCTTCGTGTTTAACAAGAAAAAACCGCCTTTTGTTATAGTTCAAAACATCATATTTTATTTTCACACTGTACTTTACTTTTAAAAAATTGATCAAATTAACTTATATTGAGTTAATGAATTTCACTTTTTAATTGATATAAACTATGCAGACATGAATAGCATTAATTTAAAAAATTGTATTTAGTAGTTAGTATGTTGTGTTTCAGTGAAATCAAGTAATCACGAAATGTTTGTCGGTTTTGTGAATTTGTATTTGAATATATTTATATCGTGTCTATATTTAACACACTATGCCTGATAATGATTTATTGAGAATTTAATCCAAAGATATGTGTCATTTTGTTATACACATTGTGAACTAAAATTATGTTTGTCTATCTAGGCTGAAAATTTCATGTTTATATCAGCTGGTCACTGGTGAGTAATTATAATCCGGTTGTCTAGGCTATAGTGCTAAGCCGAGTTCTGTCGGTCAGCGTGGTAATACAGTCATAAAGCTGGGAGAATTGTTGTTGCGGTCTACTTTTGATATCACTGAATGGATCAATGTATGGGTGTAGGAATACTGAACTCATTAAGAACCTCATCTAAATACTGAATTCCACAATTCTATCTCGCTGATTCCTTCTACTTCATTCATCCACGAAAACATGAGAAAACAAAGGTTGGCCTCTCACTGTAAAGATGAGTTTATTCGACAAGAATATTTTGTATACATATATTTCTAAAACGCAAATGTGATTGGCTTTATGAAACCGAAGATTGTTCAGTAGAATCATCATATCCACATACCAACATGAATCTAAATTTGAAACACAGAATCCGCTATATTATTAACTAATGGCTAAAAGAATTTCTTTTCCAGTTTTAGCCACTTCTTATAAACTGTAAAGCAATGATAGGGGGTAATCAGCATGAAGTACAGAGACTAACTTTCGTGGCTGGTCTCTGAGACAAACCTGCGATCACAACTGAACGAAAATCTCTGACAGTTGGACTAGGGAACGAGGGTTGGAATCTTTGAGGAGATATAAGTTTCATCGGGGTTTCAGACATGCTTTACTGACAGGAGTACCGATGAAGTGGACGCCTAGGACTAAGGCTTAGTGATGACTACCTCTCCCGCTAATTGTTTAATTGAATTTTAAACATGAAAGCGAAAACTCTTAAATGGAGAAAATTAAAGACTTTTATTCCATATGCATATTTTTCATTCTTTGCGTTCCGAATGGGACTTGGCGTTTCAAGCTTGAGACCTCAGTAGCAATGGTGTTGTTTTACCGGTATGGGATTAGAAACCTCATGCTAAGGCTCCCCTCTTCAATAGGTTTTCTACGGCCAGTAAACTAAACGAGGAGTAGGAATGTGTCAACCTGGTGCCGAACCCACAGTATATGTGTGGTTGGTGGACACTCTACCTCTGAACCAATGACTTTTTACCAAAAAATTCAACACAAAACTTCATTATTAGTGAATGATTGCTAGGAGAAGTATGCTTTTTAAATCTAAACTTTCGAAGTTACCTCCCGTGTTAACTGGTATAATATAGTGAGCGAGACTGAAACTAGGTGCAGGGTGTTAGAGACAGTTAGTCAATCCATGAAGTTGGGAAGCTACATCAGTGGCTACGGCACGTGTTACTCATGATGAGCCGCCACTACCCTTATCATCGTGAAATTCTAACTGATATAAGATTAGGTTAGAAAATAGTTATGCTAGGTCAAACCAAAATACGACACCATTCCAGGAAACATTTGATAGTTGATTTAAGCCAGTCATGTAGAGAAGTGTAAACTGCCTGGTTGGAGTCCTTGAAATGCAAAGAACTAATGGCTGAAGATTGTTGATGATGTGACTGAAAATCCATCTCAGTGATGTAGATATACTCATTCTTTGTAATCGCCCATTTCCACCAAACCGTAATGTTTTTCCATGCTACCATTCATTCTCCGGCACACTTCTGAATCTCTTTTGCCTACCTTTGAGTGTTACAGTGGTTGTTGCAACTTAAATTGCCGTACTTCTTTGCAGAGTTCTAGTATGGAAACTTAGCCGTCAGTCAGTCACCTTTAAAAAGGATAATCGAATTCGCAATTAGCAAATTAATTTGCAACTTACACCGTTTCTTTTGGAAAACAAGACTATTCAGATCACATTACGTGAACAGCTCCACACTATAAAAGGTAATCAGAGAAGCAATCATAATAGCATTGAAGACAGCTCAATACAATAAGTTAAAAAGGATAAATTCAACTAGCTATCGACGTAACTACTACCTCAGGTATATGTAAATTTGTACACACAGTTAGAGCTGACATAAGAAGGGTACATTGATGAATAGAACGAAGGGCGAACCTTCGATTAGCTGAAAATGTACCAAATAGCCTACGTCTCAAGGGAACAAACGCTCTCAATAGTGTCATTGATAGGCATCTCATCGGTACACGTCATGAGGTGGACACCATGATATCCTTTGAAATTATGAACAGATAATATAGTTAAACTCTTCTCAAGAAAGAAGTAGTTATCAGTCCTTCCTCACCCTAGTAAATATATGTCTTTACTCTCCCTTTTATTTAATTACGCAATCTTTGACTTTAGCCTTTTACGCGTCACTAAAATGCAGGTTTGCTTGTCTCTTGTTCCTACGATTTGAGCTGACCTAATCAAATCGTTGCGCAAGTATCTAGTTACTTATCACCATATCCACCTCCTGTATTTATTTCTTGTACTCCTTTCCAATGTATCCATGGGTTCTTTTTCGTTTAGACTAGACCTTTTGGTGCATTAGCTATTTGAGTGTAATTTTTGAGCATTATAAATTAAATTTGGAGCCTCAGCGTATGGCCAATCCATCTCCATTTCTTCCTGCCAATTTGTTGTACAACCGGTTCCTGGTTGGTTCGCTCCCAGAGATCTTTGTTGCTGATCTTTTCTGGCCATCTGATCTTGAGTATTGAGCGAAGACAACTGTTAATGAAGGTCTGAAGTTTGTTTGAGGTGCTCTGTATGACGCGCTGGCCAAGTCTCTGATCCGTATAGTAGCACTGACTTCAAGTTGGAGTTGAAAATCCGGATCTTATTTTTGAGGCTGAGTGCTGTTGACCTCCACACAGACTTAAGAGTAATGAAAGCCTGTCTTGCTTTTCCGATTCTGACTTTGATATCCTCGTCAGTTCCACCTGTAGTTGAAACGATGCTTCCCAGGTGGGTAGATCAAGGAGGTTGTTTCTTTCAGATTCCTCCCATTTATGCTGACTGTCGTCTGTTGTTGCTGTTGGTGTTGGCCAAGAATCTTCATCACCACTGTTTTATCTATGTTCAGTTGAAGTCCTATCTTTGATGCTTCTTCTGACAGCTTTTTGCGCGTGCCCTATAAATAAACTTAATTTCTTTAATTTGTGCGCGGCTAATGAGATGCCGACGAAACAGACAACAGTGTCATAGTACTCTGCACAAACCGTTGCTTTTGCTTTATTCATATTCATAAAGGAGAATAAGTGTATGATGTAACATCATATAATTTACATAGAATTCTGAGGAAAAATTCCTTATTTTATCCGCAGGACACATGGCAGATGGTTAACTGAATTATAAATAGACCTAAATTCAATGAGCTTTAAGTATATGACCGTACAAAACTGTTAACTTTTCAATAAGTAACCTCTAACTCTGGAGTTCCCATAGAACAATGGACACAAGTAATTCGGAGTGTTATGTTCATCATACTTGATCTGGGATGTTACACTCATATTTAAGACTATCGTTTTAACTAAACAATCCACACAATCTGAATATTAGTCTCTTTTGCATTATTGGTAAGAGACTCAATGTCCTGAAGTCGTAATGAGTTATTGTGTCTGTCGGGGTCCACCATTGTAGGTGTGCTTATCAGAAGTATTGTTTGATGGTAGCTCTATATCTTACCAACCGACAGAAGTTAGAATTCACGAGTCATTCGATGCCTACCCAGTGGGTGAATGGCCGACGGGTTTGCCTCGTAACCTGAAGAACCTGGGTTATATTTTTGGTCAGGTCGTGAGTGCTCGCTGAAGAAGAGTTCCGGATGTGGAAAAATGTCTGTTCAGTTCTCTCGATTTTCAATAATTCTCTAACTGATTTTGGTTTGTGATGGAATCTATATTAAAACAAAAGTTGAATCAATTGTTTCACCCAAACAAATATGAACTCCTCAGTTTAACCAACTTATTAAAATCTCTCAGTTAATATATACTAGGTCAGAAACTAAAAGATTAAGGTGTTGTAAAACAGTAAACGACGGAGAGACCAGTCATTTTGTCCACAAGAGCTTTGTAGGTATTGCTTGTGTTCATTCTCAAGTGTAAGGTGTCAATAATAAGGCCTTTTTTATCCTTGTAGACAACATTTTTAAGTCAACCTCAAAGGAAAACATCATCTACAAATACTTGTCGCTATTTTACAATTATAAAACTTTTGAATGATTTACTGACAATGTCGAACAGCCCCTAACCTTGAGATATAAACAGTGTGATAAGGATATAAAATTTTATTTAACTGTTTAGTCATTCCTAGTGACTTAGGATGTCTTATGAATCCTAGAAAACTAGATCCCTAATGTATTTCCATCTAATACGACTGTAAAAGCATGAAGTTTTCAAATAACGGTTATAAGAGACAGGTAGAAATGGGGGAAAATTTGACACGAGAAAATGATGCCGTTCAAATTATAAATGTAAACAGAAGAAAAGAGTCAGTGAATAATTTAACAGAATATATCCTGTCGTAAGTTAGATTTCATCACTGAATGATATCAGTTAGTGAACCACTGAAGACCAAGGAGTATAGAAAAAGCTGTTTTATCCTAGTCTGGGACCCTTCATCAGTAAGTACCATGACCTCAGTAGAAATCGAATCCACAAGCTTCGGGCTATAAGAAGATCACGTAGATCATTCAACTACTGAGAAGGAATTCAGCAGCTCAGGTATTCTTATTTCTGTCAATTTGTGAAATAAGGTACCACTGTTGGCCAATATTTGTTGTCACACTCTAATTGGTCGGTCCAAACAAATACGATTTCTTAGTAGAACTTGAGAAAGATCATCAGGTAGTTAAAACTAGTAGTTCTCAATACTGCCAACGGAGTAAAATGTAACAGTCAAAGGAAGACATACCGTTTGGCACTTCAAATTGGAGGTACTAATTTGAGTGTCTTGGAGATCGAATTCTCAATCTGGACTTCGATTTGCTCAATTCAGACAGACACAAATGGTTGCCGTCATTATGATTATACATGTAGTGTTTTAATTTGTTGGAATTCTCACGTATGAGATTTTATCAGAGGTTCTTGGAACGAGGTTTAGGATATTCGTGATCATCGATATGCCATCCGATTGCATCCTGCTGGACTTGAAAGAAAAATCACAAACTTTCCACGCATACCATAGAGACTAAATAATGAAGAACAAGATAAGTTTCAGAAACATGCAACCTACGATATACAAAAACGCTATAATGACACTAGCTCATGACCAACAAAAAGTTGAAAGGCATTTAAAACTCTTTCATTGTTTCCACAAAATCATGAAATATGGGACCTTAGCTACTTGAATATAACACCGACTTTCATCCAACTTCGATTCCTACCAAGTGGTTTGAAATTCTGCATAGTTTCCAGTAAAATCAATCATTTGAATGTGATTGCCAGAAGGGAGCTGTCTATGTGTATGGTTGATGAATATTTCGTTGAATAGTTAATGGATAAGTCAAACGAAATAAATGTATTTCCAAGTGTTGGTATGTAGAGATCTGATTGGTTTCAAGTTCACTCATGAATTGACATCAGTTAGGAAACCAATGCAAACCGGTGAGTATTCGTCTCTTCCTAGTTTGGGACTCTTCAGTAGTAGGCAGTCATGACTGCATTGGGACAGGATCAAGGACATTAAGGTTACAGGGCGAAGCCGTTGATCATTTAACTACCAGGAAGGGATCTAACAACCTATAAATTCTAACTTCTACTAATATGGACAGTGATCCGAAGACTTGCGTCAGGATTTTCCAAAGAATCTAGATATTCAAATATTCCTGAATTAGAGATTTTTTTAAAGAATCAATTCGCTGTTTTTGACTTTATATTATCGTTTACAATTTTTAGAGGGACAAATACCTGAAGCTGAATAGACGAATTGAACTGTCAAATGAACTGAACCTTACAGAGACTCAAATTAAAACATGGTTTCAAAATCGTCGGTAAGTGTAGATTAATATCGATAAGTGATAAAGATTATTATCCCAAAATGTTGTGCTTTTTACGAATAAAACTGAATTCTCGAAATTTTCATTATAATCAGATAACTTTTAGAAATGTCACGAACACTTAACTGCTGTTTTGTTTAAGAAAGCAAGCACAACTGCATAAAGATACATTTACTACTGATTGATATGATTAGCTGAGAACCACTCATGTCAGCAGGAAGTGTTCTAAGTACCGGACCGTTGTTTCGCTTGTTCATTGGCATACGCTAAATTAACCAACCTAGACATTCGAATAAGTAAAACTGACCGAAATCTAACTGGCTACGTAGACGAACTGGTAGTACAAGAAATCGAAGTCGCAATTTGAAAATTACTCATTTCGGAGTTAAAGTATCATCATAGTTTCATTTGGAAACGCGAAAATATTTCAAAAAAAATGTGTAATCAGGATGGTACCAGGAATGGTAGTGAAGAAAATAGGCACTAACTGCTATAAATTATCTCAAAGTGGGACAAAGCTACTACCCAATTAAGATTCATTATGAAACTTTATATACATTATCTCAATTCAGGAAATAGTTGTGGATTTCATTTATTTTCTTTTTTTCCTTCACGTTCCCAGTACAACATAGGGCCTCAAGCCAGTGGATTGACGTTTCTGTAGCAGTGTTTAATTTTACAGGACGAGGTTGCTAGCCTCATGCTCAACCTTTCCTCTTTACCAACTTTATTTCTACCTTAGCGAGGTGAAGGAGTGCGTCGGCCGGGGATCAAACCCCAGGCCATGTGCATGGTCGGCGAGCGTCCTAACCGCCATGCCACCGACGCACAAAACAACAACAGTAGGAGTGATCAAAAGACTTCAGTAACAAACTGACATGTTTTTTGAACAGAGCAGTGAATATATTCCATAAGTAGCAATATAACGTAGATTAAATTCGATCAGGAGACTAAATGGCGTAAGGATACTGCATTATTTTGAGTCCCTGAGTTCTGTTTTTCAATATGCAACGAACACTCTGTGATGGGAAAATTCACACTGTTTAGTAGTTTTCAGCTATATTTCAAATAAAATAATTCAGAACTCGAGTGAACTGAAGTGATTCGGATTTCTCATCTGTACCGATTCGGGCACACTGATGATGAGTTCAGCAGCACAGCAGAGAAACACCGGCTTGGTGTTTAAATCAGTTCAACATCGAAAGTACTAATGATCAATTTGGGTCATTTACAATCTTCCATATCAATCAGTGGTATGTACCAGCGTGCTATCTTGTATACCTTCTTGATTTCCGTTTTGTGGTATCAAGCATTATGATCTAAACACTTTTGATTTTCAAACGAAACCGTAGTGAATTCTCACGATAAACTGTGGAATTGAAAAATAATGAATATGAGCCTTGTAACCAGAAGGTCCTGCGTTCGAACCCCGGTGGGTGAGTCCCAAACTAGGACGAAACAGCTGTCCAGTACTCCCAGGTTTTCCAGTGGTTCTCTAACTGATGCCAGCTTATGATGAAATCCTCCATGCAATCAAACAAAATCCCTACAAAACCAGTACTTGATGAATATGATATAAGTCTGTGTTGTAAATCCTACTCCAACAAACCACTCATTTGACCTTCCCGCCTTTGCATTCATACTGATGAGTGATAAAATTTCATCCTAGGTACTGTAAATCATTATTATTACTATTCCTTTGGATTCTTAAAGGAATACTGGGTTTCAGCATCACGTCTCCACTTCATTCTATCCTTGGTAGTCATTTTAAGCAGGCTACGCAGTTGCTTCTAAGCTTTCATTTCCCCTTAACACGATCTCCTCCATGTTACCCTCGCACCCATGCCCAACTAGTCATTTCCTATTCCGTGTCGACTCCATGTCCTGCCACATATAAGTCATATAATTCAGGGAAAGCACTAATATTAGAAAAGAAATATTAAACATTGTATACACTGTACTAAAATGCATATTTATTCGAGGCTTGAAAGTTGAGCGCATGGTCAAATTAATTTTCTAATCAGATATAATTGGGTAAGCATAAAAGCAGTCACACAGTATTTTCGCTGACAGAATAGTCAATACCACAAGAGATATTCCAGTTGTGTAAAAAAAGTCGATAAAATACTGTTAAACCAACTAAACAGAACATCTGATATGATTTCAGCATTCGTCTAAGGACGTAAAACAAAATCACATGAGACAATGCATAACACCTGAAGAAATTCAAAGCATAATTGATCGCCTTTGTCCTACTCATTCATCAAGTAGGCGGGAACGAAAGGGAGGTAAACTTGTATTTGGCGATAACTTATATACTCATCCAATATAATTAATAAATAATAAAAACATCCAAATCATTCCATTACCGTTTACTAAAACAAAAACATTTTACTGTATAGAATTTTAAATCCGTTCAAATGAACTGATCACAAGCGTGGTAAGCGGCACTTTATTATTATAATTACTTTTACATCTAATTTATTATAAACAGTGCACTCATACAGCACATTTGTGACTGTCATATGATACGGAAAAATAAAGCTTTGTGTGAGTAATTAATCGATTTTATAAAATTTTAAGAAATTAAATCACCACATGACTCAGTCGATCAATCAGACACAACATACATGCAATTTAAGACCAAATGTAGTGTTAAGCCTTTGTAATACAAGGAATTCAAAATCATCATTGAATTCACACTTAAAAAGTATTGGAATTTGGAGTGTAAAAATACCCGTACATATGTGGAAAATCATCAGAAATGTTTAGATGGCTGAACTAAAAGAGAATAAAATATAAAAAAGTGAAATTAGGAGTTTACGATGTCTAAAAGTCATCGTAGGCACTATTTTCAAAGAAAATCTAATCAAAAAAATATTTAAAGATCCAGGAGTAATAAAACTCCCAGAATGGTGGTATATTACTACTGATTGATTGATATGAGAAGTTGGATACCATTCATATGAACTAGTAGTGCTTGCTAGCCAAGTCAAAGTGAACTAAACACTAGACTGCTGTTTCACTCATTTGTGGCTGAATATTCCCAACTTAAACTGCAAAAATATTCGAGATTATGAACTGTGTTAAATATTAGTTGACAGTCGATAGGAAACTATAAATTTGCGTTTTGTACTTACTGATACACTTATATTGCCTATAAGTGGACGTATTACGTTGCATTATCTGCACAGATGGTGCGTCGGTGGCACAGCGGTCAGGACGCTCACCGACCACGCACATGGTCCGGGGTTCGATCCCCGGCTGACGTACTCCCTTACCTCGCTAAGCCAGAAATAATCCTGGTAAAGAGGAAAGGTTGGACATGAGGAAAGAAACCACATCCTGTGAAAAATAAACATTGGTACAGAAACGTCAAGCCACTAGCTTGTTCCACTAAGAACGTGAAGGGAAAAAAATCTCCACAGATGAAATATGCATTGAAAGTACTCAAAATTCTTAAAAAAAAAGAGAATCGGAATATTAACACTATTCATTAGTGGTTTCTGCGCAGATGTTCTAAAGAGGATTTGTGGCCCTTTAGGGGCCATCATGTCGGGATGAAGTGGGTACATATCGATGGTATTGGTTAGCTGTAGAGCTATAACACGAATTAACAAAAATAGAAATTCAACGATCACTAAGTTCCAAACAAGTGTCTGCCTGGCCATAGCGCTGGCCTTGTAATTTGATGGTCTTGAGCTGAAAACCATGATGAGCTCGTTGGAGAGCTTTACTGAGGAGTCCGACTCTAGGAAAAAACTGCTGTCCAGTTCTCCTCAGTTCCTAATGATTCTTCAATTAATGTCTGTTCGTGACTAAATCTACGCTAAAAATAATAATAATAACTCCTGAGTTATCAAATAGTTTCAGGATTCACGGTACTCTGTCGGATTACTTCAATGTGTAATGAACGCTATAATGATATAATTATGGGCAATAAATTGTGCTTGAAATATCATCCTTTTATTAATACTATATCACTGTATTATATCGAATAAACTTTAATGTGGAGCCAGTCTGACTTGAGTCATTTAAGTCCAAAGGAGTGGTCGCCCTAAAGTATGACAGTACTAGCTTAACCTCTAAGGGGTTCATCAGTCCGCATAACTGAAGTGTTCTCACTCCGATGAGACCGCATGTCAGTCATTACGTAGGTTTCAGCAGTCATCTAGATGATATCAATTAATTATGAACCTTATTATTGTCATTATTCCTGAGGATTCGGAGTAGAACATAGAGCTTCAGCAGCACATCACTATTTTAATCTCTTCTCTGCAGTCCTTTTTACCTGGCTTCACGATTGCGCTTAAGCTTTCATCTCCTCTTCACACGATCTCCAACATGTTACCCTCAGAGACTCAGTTTGTCGTTTTCCACTGGAGTTCCACCTGAGGGTCCGAAGCATGATGTCCTCGTATCGTGTATACAATCCATCTCTGTTTCCTTTCACATTTTTGTGAGGCGATAAGTTCCCTATTAGCTTGTTGCTACAGTTGCCTGTTGCTTATCTTTCCTGGTCGGCCATCTGGTTTTCTGTATGCAGCAAAGTTGGCGGCCATTGATAAAAGTCGCCACATGTAGTAATCCTTTTCTAAATATCTATAAACTTAACAAAATATATTTGGTTAATTACCGCTTATTTCACTTTAGTTTGATCGATCATTAAAACTTAAACTTATGTTAATAAATTTAAATTTACTGGAGAAATATTTTATAACTTAACTTTACCATTTTTATTATTTACACACTTATCTCGAAATTCCGATTTGACTAATGGTGATCACACCAATCCACTGAAGTGAAAATAGTGAAAAACATCTCGCCAGTCCCCGAATCCTGACCCATCTAAATCAATCCACATGCTAGAACGGTGGTGGTTCATAGCCAGGTAGGTGGAAAATCTCTCCCGAACAACAGTTTAATTGATAATGAGACTATTTGAGATAGCTATGAGTCTGTAGATTGACATCTACGCAATGGTAACACAACAATCTGCGTCATAGATGGTCCAGAAATAGCAACTTCTGAATTACTAGAATTGCCCTCTACCAGCCAACAAAGACTTAGCTAGGACAGCTAATACGATGATCAACGGACAGTTACGAATCGAACATTCACAAATCGGCGAGACATTGAAATAATGAGAGGGGATAAACAGTTTAATCTAGTGGCTCGGTTGATAAAGAGCAAGACTAGTAGTGCAAAAGCCAGTGGATCACCTTATCTTCAATCCTCAACGCATTACAATAATGTAAAGTATATAATTATTGAAATTGTTGTTTATGTCCACTCTCACTCTTATTCTCCTTTTCTTACTAGAACAAAGTGGAAAAAGAAGTTTTCATTGGATTCTGTAAGTCGTTGTTCAATGAATGGGAGTACTTTCTGGTCAACATCTACGGCATATACTGGAAGTATTGAGGAACAACAGTTTACAATGAAGAATTCTTGTGCAAATTTCTTAACTACACAGATTATTAGTGATACTGTTAATTCTGATGATCGGGTAACTAGTAGTTATACTAATCCTCAGTTAGAAGTTGACTTATCATCCTTATGCACAACTAATCCAAGTGTATGGTAATTATAATCCCTTTTTTTCTTCAGAGTTAATAAAAAGAAGTTATTATTGTTTTATCAATTATCATGTTATCAAATATTTCAAAAATTGTACTTAGGATGTTTTGGAAGGGTTTTCTAAGTGAATAGATTTTCTCTGACTTAATAGCAAACAGCTCGAATGAGAAACAATGATTTTGGCCTGGATTTCACGGTGAAATGAAGAAGATCACATGAAGAGAAAATAAAAGCTTATGGACAATCTTGAAACTAGCTTGAAAGGACTACCGGGAACAGAATGAGATGGTGATGTGCTGTTGAAACCCTACGTTCCGCTCAAAACCCAAGAGAATAATAATAATATTATAATATTTTCTTTTAACTCAGTTATGAGCGACAGAACATTCTAGTACCAGGCTATGAGAAAAACTTATTGTGTGAGGGCCGATGATCTGTCTGTCTGTTTTCGACATAGAACTTTGCACCGATGTGCAGCACTTCAAGTCGCCACACTCCATGTAGCACACAAAGCAAGAGAAGAAATGCATATTAAAGACAATAAACAGGTGTGAGAAAAAGGAATAGTAATAACGAAGAACAATATAGTTTCATTGGAAATCATAAGTCACAGGGAGTGGATGTATCTGCGCCATTGAGAACGATTTTGAGTCATATCACCAATTGTTTTCAGCCATCTGGTGTTTACCGTCCCGAGGACCCCAACTAGGAAGTCTACATCTTCCTACGTGGCTTAATGTAACTGTTGTAGATTTCATTGACTGATGAGGCCATGTTTTGGTTTGACCACCACTGGATCTTTTCCAGCCTGACCCTATGTCAACTAGCACTACCCTTCGATGAAGGCGATGACTAGGCATACGTAACACATGTCCTAACCATCTCAGTCGATGTAGCTTCGCAGCCTCGTCTATTGATTTCTGCTCCTTACCTAGCACTCGACGCCTAACCTCAATATTTCTCACCTTATTATACCACTTCACACGGAAGATAGAGCGCAGGTACCTATGATCAAAGACAGCTAATATTTTCATGTCTTCCGATGATACTACCCAGTTGTTCAGGCTGAAAGTAAGGAGTGAACCAATGATCCGTCGGTTAAAATCTACCAACTTTTCAGATCAAGTTACTTAAAAAGGGAGGAAAAGAAAGCTTTCATATCATTAGAAGGAGGGGCACTCACAGTGTTACCTTATAAGGAGAAAATATATGAAACCTATTTAGGTTAAATGACCCTCTGGACCCAATTAGACAAAATAATTTAGCCTTGCAATGGCTGCGATTTCAAATACACAGTTTAATGCAGTTAGGTTATCGGAACATAAGAATTTAGCTAAGTGAAACATGAATGACCCCGGGAAAATGACTAGTCTAGAGGAAAATTCAGAGATTGCAACGCGTGCAATGAAATAATATGATGGGACAGAAATACAGTTCTAAAATTAAAATAATTAGATGCAAAGAGAAGTTGATCATAGGATTTTTAATCATCGAAGTTACACCTAACAGGTGTTACAGGAATGACGCAGAGCCGATAATAGGGATTTAGAAAGTTTTACTATCAATAAAGTCAAGGGATAAAAAATAATGGAAGCGCCTAAATGAAGTTGACAGTTTATGTGAATGTGATTATATGATGATCATGAACAACACATTGTGCTCGAAACGCCATCATTAAATGATACTATATCACTGTAAGTTCTTATCGAACAACAGTACCCCACATTCTGTAACTCTGGACAATAGCGACCTAAACGATCGACCCAAGTGAACGGATGCGAGACCCTGACCAACCAATCAGATGAGCCCGTACTAAAAACGTGGAAACATATATGCAGTACACAAATTACATCGCAAGTTCCATCAACAGGTAGTTTTTGAATACTGTCGAGGTAATAAGCTTATAGATGGGGAGTAGTAGTTACTTTACAGAGGTATGCAGCCGCTGCTGAGGGATACATTTGCAGATATCTAGACAGTTGTTACAGAAAATCTCTCCGAGAAGATGTCTTTTTTAGGTTCATGGGTGCTGTAGAACAGTGAATGCGCCACGGAACAGCATGATATGCGATTACCTCGCTGAATTTATATACAAAACTAGATTCGGATCGTCGCTGCAGACTCCATTAAGGAAGGTTTTCTTGGGACACATACGAAAAAGTTATCCCGTATAAGTATTTTCTATCGCTGACTTTCGTGACCATAAAAGAGATTTTAAATTACGCGTATTTACTACGGGTTCATCTGATCCGTTTACTTGGGTCCTTAGTTTGGGTCGCTATTCTTAAATCATCTCATCGGTTTGGTGAGCTACCAACCCATTAATGCACAGAAGGGTTGAGTTCAGAACACTGCAGAAAGCAACCTACATAGAAGTTGATTCTATTTTACAGTCCAGTGCCAGACAACAGGAGAAGACGTTTATTAATATAAGAGTAGGAGATTTGTGCTCTGTGGGAAGACACATTTTCACACAATTTTGTTTGGTAAATGTAACATACTTTAAAACAACATTATTTGCTGGGTAGCACTCTGATCACAATTTTTATCATGGTATGACTGTGTACCAAAGAAATTATAAATTGAGATCATCTAAGGTTGACAAATCCTTCTCTCATGTTACCTCCAGGAGCATGTATCAATTCACATACACATGTCAGGGGACATACATCTAATGAAGAGAAAGAAGGATTCGTTACAACAAGTTGGAGCACATTCTAGGAGATTTGCGACTGAAACGCGCAAAAGTTATGAGCAGTACAATCTCTTGTCATCAAGTAGAAGTCTTCATTTTAAAATCATCTGTGGTAATTAAAGTATAAGTTAATCGTAGCCTATTATATATCACCATAGCCGTAGAGGTTAAGTGTATAACACTCAACTTCTACATTCAATCTTTCGTTACCAAAGTGAGAACATTTCTATTCCCTACTTTTGTTGCTTCAGTTAATTTCGACGTTGTCACATTATACTTCCTAATTTCTCTTGTTTTGATCCGTACTTTTGATCTGAATATTTGAAGTCTGCTCAGTTTACTCTCATTTAATCATTTAGAATAATTAAAACTTGTAAATAATTTACGTAACATATGTTGAACACCTAAATGATTTCGACCTCCGTTCCTGACTCTATATAGCCTTTCTATGTACACCTGTACTTCTTTCCTTTCTATTCCTCTTGCATTCAGTCTCATAGCATTATTGATTACCATCGTTTAACTATTTAAACTGGGTATGAGAAAATTTTGTGTAGTGATATTGTAACTGCATCAGGTTGTATGCAGTTGAAAAGATGTAAGGAGATAAAACGATGTCATCTTATCTTGAAGAATTTTTATTCTTACTTAGTTTAAGATTATCAAAAAAGATTAAGTCGGGAACGGCATTCAAAAAACAAAACTGTTCCACTATATGAGAGCATCAAGCCAATTGTCTCACACAGAAAACAAGGTGAATTTCATCAAGAAATAATATTAGTTGGAGAAACACTGCGAAACCAAAAGGCAAAATATTATCTCCTTCCAGTTTAGAAATATTCAAGTGACTGAATCCAAACGACGCTCTCGCTTCCCAAAATGACATTCCTGAGGCTGGTCACTGATGTAGTAGTCGTTGTACGCTGCTGGAGAGTTCCAAATTAGGACAAAACTGCTCAATCAAATTCCCACAAATTCAACATCTATAATTTTAATCCAATGGTCATTTAGGCCGAGTACAGCTGATTTTGTTTCCCCAAGTAATATTGCAAATTAAATTTCAATTTGAATATTCAAAAGTCAGAAAATCAATACTTTATGCATTCCGATCCTCCTCCATTTTAATGTAATCTACTACTGTTTCTTGAGTTGAACAAACCAATGTAAAATCTTTGGCTTTGATCTCAAACAAAAATGAGTTATTTATATAATTGACCACATTTTTGTATCTTTCAAGTATTGGTTTTGTAGGGATTTTGTTTGATTGGTTGGAGGATTTCCCCATGAGCTGACATCAGTTAGAGGACCATTGGAAACCTTACACGAAAACGCAGAGGAGTTAATTGCCTCTCCCTTTAGACTAACAGAAAACATTATACATACAACCTCCTTACACACCTTATAAATGAATGACTCGACGGTGTGTGTGTTGTATGGGTGCCCACTAGTAAGAAGCTGCCAAAAATTGAAAGCAACATTTTAAGTCAATCCCTCAAATCGGGATTCGTGTTACTCTTTGTGGTCTTGAAATGGTCCCATTGGAGAACTTTTCTTCTCTTTGTTTAACCTCAGGCCAATCAGAACAGTTTGTTGTCCGCTGACCTAGACGGAGTTTAATGTAGTTTAAAATGTGTAAATACGATGCGTTTTTCCTTAATAAGTATAGTTCGTTCCCGATTCTCTGTTGCTACATAGATACCATACATAATTCTACACTGCTAAAACTTCCTTTGATTTTTCGATGTACCAAAAGCTGAATACCATATGAACTTATTCCAATGTAGATTTCATAACAAACCGACATCAGTTGTTGAATCATTCTATATATATATATATACTCACTGTTTTCATTAATCGATTTGTATATCGGATTTTAAAATGTTACAATCACATGACCTAGTGCTTAAAACAAAATAATAAATGTAACATACATAATGTAGAATTGTTAAAATTAAAAAAAAACATTAAGTTTCAAAAATTGTTTATTTTATGTATTCCACATAAAATGAATCAATCATATTTTGTAACAACTAAGAAGTACATTTTGGTATCACGAAATTATTGATTAAGAAAATTATAATTGTCATTGTTACTTATCAGGGAAACTATGTGTGAACAGTTAGAACGCTTAAGGACTGGTATAAGAATACAGTGGAAAATATTGACTATTGTGTTTCATGGAATTATTTAAGGACAGAAAAATAATGCACACTAGTGACTGACTACAGGATAACGTTGTTTGGAGTTCTAGTGAGTAGTCGTAACCAGTGGCGTAAATCAAGTTAGGTATGAACACCGATGACATGTTCTGGTGGTGGTTGCTCTACACATCAGGAATCAGCAGATACCAGAAGTAGTCATTAGATTCAGCGCCAATGGCGGAATGGTCAGTGGGCTTACCTCGTAACTTGAAAGTTCTTAGTTTGGCCCCTGGAGGGATGATAGGTGCATGCTGATGAAGAGTTCCTAACTAGAGCGAGAAAGTTTTCTAGTACTCTCTAACTGAGTTCAGTACATGCTTCAGCTGACGAAAGTTAGACAATAACAGAATTCAGACTACTGACATCCAGATGACCGATCCAGCAGTACCCCCCCCCAACACTGTTGAACTAGATGACTTATTGATTTGCTAATCAAGTTTCAAAGTTACTTCAGTTATACAGGCATAGTGTTATTCAAACGAGTTAAAATAAAAGCTCAAGCTAATCAGTTTTTTCATATAAGCCCAATTATTTTACACACTTGTGACGCTTTTTGTATTTCCTACTTGTGTTGAATGCTGAACTGTCATTGGATGCAAACTTGCATAACCCAATAGAGAATTATTTGTTTGTTAAGATTGTTTAAAACCGATATATTCGGAATCACAGTCAATGCTTTGACTGTTGTCTAAAACAGCGAAGCTCTCTTGTCAGCAATTCGTCTTTTCTCTACTTTTCGTATGCCAATGGTATTGTTACAGTTGTAGTTTCCGTTGCGATTGGCGTTTAGAGCAGTTTCATTAACGCATTAAATTAGCATAGCTCACAGTCTATACTACACTGCATTACCAGTCATAACACTAGCGATTTCAGAGAAGGCCATCAAAAGACATTATCAATGGGGTCATTGCGGAGCAACTTATGCATCGCTTAGTCATGATTATTGTCACTAACGAACACTACCAAGCGATATGCATCAATTTAGAGATTACTAGTATCAATGAGCTGTTAACAATTGCATTCTAAATTTGTTGGTTGATTTCAACAACTTTTAGAACAAATACTGGAAGAATCCATGGAGCAATGGATTTCAGTACAGTGACTAAAAATAGTAACGTGGTTACCTTGTAACCTGTAAGTCCAGGACATGATCCTTGGTGGGGTTGCAGATGCATCCTGTTGAAGAGTCTCAAAAGGAGAAGTAGTTGTTCAGTACTCTCTTAGTGGTTCAAGTTCTAGACGATATCTAACTTGAAATCAATCAAATCCCTACAAACCAACACTGGAACTTTTCCTTAACCTTTGATCGTTTCAATCGTAAGGGAGAGCCAAGTACAACAATAGGAGAAATGATTAACATTGTAATAAAGGTTTTGAAGGAATAATGCAATACTAGTCTCGATAAGGATATTTCAGTTCGGTGACCACCAATCTCGCTACTACTCTCTTTATACTTTGTACAGAAATTCTTGAAGCTTTTCTCCACTCATAAAGCTGTTCAAAGAACCAATATAATCATATAATAATCAAACCACAAAGTGGCTCATTGCTAGATGAATGGAAGTCATACAAAAGCGAGTTAATACTTTTCGTACAGCATGGGCACATATAAATTGATATTACATAAGCTGCAGGTATTTGACAGCTTTAAGCTTTGTTACTTTGATGTGACCCAGTGAATTAATAAGTACAGGTATAAGGATACTGTACAAAATAGGCGTCCTCCAGCTCTGTAAAACAGGATTTTGACAAGACTCTTTACACCTTCGTGAATTCACTCATCCTACACGTACCTGGATTCCCACATTCCGACAACCTGACTACCCCCTGTTTACTGGCCTCACTTACGAAGATGATCTCACTGTGAGGTAGGAAAACAGACTCCACGACAATGATTAGTTTGGAGATTGTAATGCATGAATTAGCACACAATCGGATGCGAAAGAGCTAGAATTCTAAAAAGTTCAGGTTCACCTTAAATTAGACAGGAAACTCTACTAGAAGTCACGGTAGGTATAAATGAATCATTCTTTTTAGATTCATGTGCAATCTTTTACTAAGTTTAATATGATTAGCGTTCGATAGACTCTGTGATGTGAGGATAACAGATAATTCATTTGCCTTATGTTAAATCACTAAATAAAGGTTTTGGTAAAAACAAATCTACACATAATCACCTGCTGAACAACTCCTGACTGTATTAAACACAATGTGAACTATTGTCCCTGGCGTTTGTGTCCAAGGTTTAATTCCCGACCCACTTTATTTAGCCTGGGTAGTGTGGTTGTGTCACACAATAAAAGCGTGGCTTATAGTTCGGTGTCGTAGGGGGTTAATAAGTTCTAACTAATTAACTAAAATGATCTCTTCAACTTATAATCACAATACATTGCACAGCTTTAATAACCTGTGTAAATTCTAACGAAACTAGTAATGTACACGTATCAAAGTGGTCTAAACACAATTTGAACTCAATTAGTCCGAAAAAGACTATTAATATAATTATTCACCTTTCGCATTCCGAGTGAAACATGGGGATTCAGTGACACATTCCCATTGTCATGAGTTTGATTTGACTCCAAAACTAACCACAAGTTTTTATTTGAACCACACACAATGTGTGAGGGCTGACAATACTGCTGCTACTACACAGTTGTGTAGGCCGAAATAGGTGGAGAGTGGCTCAAAACCCAGGACACATTGACTGTAGGTCGTGATGCTTAAGCCAACCAACCACTTCTCCACTAAACAACATGAACAGATGCTACACAACGGTGATCTGGGCTCAAATGTAACTTTGGTAAACGCATACATGTACAATCATTCACGTCAGAGATACAACAGTCGAAAACTTCACGAAACTGAAGAATATTGATATATTTTGTGGTTTTTTTATTAATATTCCTTTCAACAAGGAACTTTTATTTAGTTTACTACAAGAAAAAAAAACGTGTCAGCACCGCAAAAAACTGCACAGAGAGTTGTCAAGCGGTGACTTAGTGCTTACATACTCGCCAACAATGCGAACACGTGGTCTGGGTTCGATTCCCAGAAGCCGAAGCGTTCTTAACCGGTGAGTAAGCCCCAGTAAAGGGTGAAGGTTGAGTGTGAGGCTGGCGATAGCACTCCGTAAGAACCAAATAGCACAGGGCCTCCGGTGATAATCATAGGGAGATTAGCTTGACTAGTATGACATCTGAAGTTCTAGGCTCATTAATCATGAGTAGACTAAGTGGTCCACGGCAGGAACAAACACGAGAGAACCAGGTAGGTTTTAGGGCAGGAAGATGGTGTATTGATCATATCTTCACCCTTCGACAGATTCTGGAACATATGCATACTCACCACCGGCGTCCAACAATCGTCATATTTCTTGACCTAAAGGCGGTATTCGATTCTGTCGACCGAGAGGTACTATGGCGACGTTTGGCTGTGAAGGGAATGCAGAGAAAATACATTGCACTGATCAAGGAACTCACTCTACTCGAACTCATGCAGTCAACCAGCTGAAAGCCTACGGAGAGTTGTCATCTGAATTTGTGACAACTAGTGTTGTCCATCAAGGATGCCCACTATCCCCATTTCTATTCAATTTCATCATAGATGCACTAATGGACTTAACCCTAACCGACTTCAGTTACGCAGACTGACTTGTTATCATCAGGGAATAGTCTCGTTGACTTAGAATATGCAGATGATATAGTCCTTCTTGGTGATGAAGACGCTGGCGAAATAGGGCAGTCTTATGAACAACTTCAGATGAAATCTACGAATGTTTGACATGTGATTCGCTCCCAACAAATGTAAGATGATGTTACAGGATTGGACTACACTGACTCCTAGCTTAGAAAGAGGGAGTGAAGTGGGAGAGCATGTCGACCGATTCACCTATTTGGGAAGTTGCATCAGACAGTGTCAACGGTTTGATAGCTGACGAAATCTCAGCACGGATACAGAGGGCTAGTTTCTTACATGACAGTTTACGCCGTCTCTGGCGTAGACGTGATATTCGACTGACTGTTAACCAAAGAGCGTGTATAGTACTCAACAGGTTGCCCCGTCCTATTTTATGGTTGGCTGTGAGACGTGGCCATTGGAAGTGGAAAATATTAAAAGGCCGGCTAGCTGTCTTTGATCATAGGTGTCTGCGTTCTATTTCCAGTGTGAAATGGTATAACAGGGTGAGCAACATTGAGGTTAGGCGTCGAGTGCTAGGTAAGGAGGGGAAATCTGTCGACGAGGCTGTGAAGCTAAATCGATTGAGATGGCTAGGACAAGTGTTGCGCATGCCTAGTCATCCATCGTCTTCTTCAGCAGCGGGCAATGTTAGCTGAAATACGATAGATCACGTTGGAAAAGAGCTAGTGGTGGTCAAGTGAAAACATAGCATCAGTCAATGAAATCAAAAACAGTTAGTTTACGTCAACCACATCGGGAGGTGTAGACTTCCTGGTTGGGGTCCTCGGCCTGGTAAGAACCAATGACGACTGGGTACAATTGCTGACATGGCTCAAAATTGTTCTCAAAGGCGCAGATGCATTAACTCTTTGTGATTTGCCATTGTGTGTTACATGGAATGTGGTAACTCGAACTGCTGCACATCTGTGCAAAGTTCTACGTTGAAACCAGTCAGTCAGTCACTGTTACTGGTAATACTTCAAAGCTCAAAGTTTGGAGCGCGACGTTCCAGGCGGAAGGCAAGGGAATGAAAACAATAATCAATTTACAGAAAAAATAAATAACATGAGGACAGTGAAACACAAAATAAGAAACTGTTGAAAGCAAAAATACTGATACAGAAAAAGGAATTACTCTATTGAACATATTTACACAAAGAAAACTAAACTTAAAAAATAATTCAATTTAGCAAGCAGGAATAAGAAACACGTTTTGGAAAGTAAAACGATAAAATAACCTATTTATGTATAATTACAAAGTAAGCACATGGTAATGCAGTGTTATGTTTTACTAAAGGGAAGTTCAGTAATTTACTCGAATTGAAAAGTCATTAGGGATTGCAACTGACCGACGAGCACTTGTATTTCGAATTGACTGTGGTGTCTTCTTAGGAATATTGATACTTTCAGAGAAGGCTTCAGAACCCCAAAGCTCTATAAATAAAGACAGTTGATCAAAGTAAAAGTTAAACGACATGAAGAAGTTAAGGGAATCTGAATAGATATTTACAATAAAATGTATTGCCATGTTTGATGCGTTATATAAAACAGAGTATTTTGGGCTTAGTCTTGGTTTAAGCGCTCGGATTTCAACTAGTGGGTGAGAGGTTCGAATCCTACACCCTTTACTTCAGCGAGTGACTTGATAGTATTATCAGTCCTTACACAACAAGTGTGGCTCATTACTCGGATCACTGAGGATTTGTCCCGAGAAATGGGTTCAAATAAAGGTTTAAATTTTGAACCTAAGCATCAATAGTACGAGCTTAAAACTTCAACATTGTAGTCTAGGAGAACACAGCTGAACGATTCCGCTAGATGAATGTCAGTCAATGGCAAACACTTCAAAAAAGCTTAGCTTACTATTTGGTCAATATATCATAGTAGGACTCGTTCCCCGAACTGGACAATTTGAGGGCATCATCCTACTAAAAAATATACCTGCTGGAGTCAATTCAAGGTAAGAGAAAAAAGATTCGAATCTGGGACTCATCAATTGAAAGCCCTAAAGACAATGGAGCCACATTTTCACCATAAACAGAACAGGAAAAGGCGATGGAGGGTTGTTAAAAACAATCAACAAGACATATATCTACTCTCTAGAAGAAATCTATATTCCCCTCGAACTAAAATTACCCAGTTCCACAGTCAGACTTTAAAACAAAGCCCGCTTAAGTTACTACTGACCTTCTATGAGACTGTATTATGTTAAAGGATTTATCTTCGAATGAAATCTATCCAACTGTGGGTGCTATGTAGTCACTGATTAACACAAAACTCCTGGACATTGTAGTTCGGTGTTAAATGTTAAAAAATTGGCTTATTTGTTGAAAGTGTATCAAGTTATCCACCTATTAAGTACGCATGTATGATGGTTCAATTAGAAGTTGAATAAAAAACATAACGGTGAATATGACATCAAAACATGTTGAAAGTTGTGAGGAGAAATAATATCACTTCCAACAATTAAGAGGTAAGATAACAGAGAGCTTACTATGAACACTGACAACGCTATAGTTTAATATTAACTAGACTCAGTAGATCATTGTATTCACCCTTCTATTTTTTCTTTCAGCTTCGTAAAGATTATTGTGTACAGAATGATAATGTGGTTCTTCTAGAAAGAGGCGGAAAGTTCTCCTCATGCAGTAGACCAAGTCATGCTTAATATATTAGGAACGTGGAGATGTGGAGCTCTGGTTTAGGCGCGAGACTTTCAGCCACTGGTTCCCACGTTCGAGTGCGGCTCCATCTACTCCAGTCTGGGTAATTGGGTAGTATCTTAAGCCCCTCACAACAACAAGTGTGGCTTATGGCCCAGTACTGGGTAAGTGAGATCTAACTAACTTAGTAGTCGCAGTGAGAATGCAGGTACACCTAGCTGAAGAGTCACTAATCAGATGAAACACGTATCCTGTATCCCATTACTAGCCACTATCAATCAAATGATACCATGTTAACTCGAACAAATAACAACTGATAACGGTTGCAAAAGAGATGACTCTCGTCACCTAATGCATAAACGCTTTGGCATTTTAGGCGATAGGGTGCTGGGTCTTAATCTCAGTGGGGACATTACCACTCCGTGAATAAGTCAGTAGGCCTGGCTGACGAGTCCTAAATAGGACAAAACGCGTAACTGAAACTTTCGTGCTAGTCACCATCAATCGAATGTGACACAGAAAATTTAAAGTAGATCAAAGTGACGAGAGACACTACTTTCATATGGAGGGTACATATAATGTATTGTAAAAACTGTAGCAACATTAAAAGTTGAAAACAATGAAAGTAAATAAATACCTTGTTCTTGTATATGACTTTTCAAAGACGCGAACCAAGAAGCAATTTCTTTCTCATCATATTCACAACATACAGAAGCAGTGGAATCATACGACTGGAAAGAATCATTATCAAGCATTTTTGTTACCGTGAATTCATAAACTTCAGTGGAAAGATTATGTTGGTCTATTGGTGATAAATTACTTTTATCAGTTGAACGTTTTTCACTTAGGGGACAAGTAGCAATTCGAAATGTCAGTAACTGAGATGAAAATACTTGTAGTTTATTTAAATAAGGCATTCTTTTATCTTTGACAATATCATTTGTCAAAATTTGTGAGCTAGCCAAAGACGATTGTGGTGATATTAGCCGGAGTTTTCTAAATTCAGTAAAGTCAAGTGAGCTACTAATGTTAGCATTACAAGTAGACTTTTCATTAGGAAAAAGTCTACGGACAGGTTCTACGGAACGTGAGATTCGATTCATCCGCTTTCTTGAATCAACAGGACTAAGTAATCGTTTTTGATATTGATTGTTAACTGGAGATGATGAATGTCTTGATGAAGATTCACTTTTAACCGTATTCCAAGTTAGGCCATCTGTTGACTTTGTTATCGGTCGACTAGATAACTGTTTCGGTGTATCACTGGACTTTAGTTTGAAGGCAGTTTTATTGTGTGGTTTTTCAAACTGCTCATTTTTCGATGGAGTCCAAAGATTATCAACAGACTGAGAGGTTAATAATCTTGTCTTGCATGCAGAGAAAAACGATTGTGTGTATAAAGAATCATCTAATTGGGAAGTATCAGATAAACATAGTATGTTCACTGTTGACGATGCGCGTTTTCTTTCCTCCAGAGATGAGTTATGGTTTACACATGGATGAAGGTGATTTGACTGTGATCCATTGGTCAGTGAAGATGCAGAACACTTATTCGATGTATTGAAATCGTCTTTGGAAGTATTCGTCGATTCACCGATCTCTTCAGATCTAGCTAAATCAATTTGCCGTAGAATCGGTTGGGAGTCAAGAAAACGTGTTTTCTGACAAAAGTAAAAATGAAAGAGGTGAGGGAAATATGCAATTGTTAACGACAATCCAATAAACCAATGAAAAGAAATTATTAAATGAAGCAAGAGTCGAAATCTAATCCATCATCTGCAAATTACATACATTTCGAGGTGAAATTTTTCTACAGTGCCTTTGGAAACCGAAATTATGTAGATCACAGTTTTTGATTTGCTTGGTACCATAAATGATAACCAACAGAACAAACAAAACCGAACGGTGGTATATATTACTGATTAATATGAGTAATAGAAGACAGTTCACATCAAGCAGTAGTGCTTGCTAGTTAGTTTGAAGTGATCCAAACACCGGATAGCTATTTTGTATGTTCGAGATCAAGTTCATTAGCTGTGCACTTGGATTAACTCAACTTACAGAGACGCATCTGTTCGGTTTAATTCAGATCTCTCAGCTAAGTGATATCCAAATACTCATATCGTAAGAGTCCCTTTTAGACTAGAGCCAATAACATATACAATCACTTCTGTGGAGCCCTGTAACAGAGCTACCAGTTAGTAATGTTTGAGTATTATTGCAGAGGTTCCCTCTATGTACTTATTCCTCCAAATTTATGAGTAATTTCTATACAAGTCAGACCAACATGATTGTGAGTTGAATATACTATACCTGCGTTCAGGTCGCAGTTCATTCTGTGGGTGTGGGTTCGAGTCCCACTCCTGACACCACTCTTTGTGTGCGTCGGTGGCACAGTGGTTAGGACTCTCGCCGACCATGCACATGGTCCGGGGTTCGAGCCCTCACAGACGCACACCTGATATCTATGGTTGGCCTACGAAATTTGGGCTACCGATATCCACGCTGAAAACTCCATACTTGTATCAAAAATACGGTGTGGAATCAAGCTGTAATCAAAAATAAAATAAAAATACCTGTTTTTCACCTCGATCACGCATATTCTCATATAAAATTACAAGTCGCAAGATATACATAAACTAGGAAAGCCGACACAATAGTGAGTTTTAGTAGTGCCCATGCCATCACGCAGGTAATATTGCATTGGTAATACACCAAGCTAGCTGGCGGTAATACGACAGATATCCTGGAGGATATTGACACGAATGATTCTTGCGCACAATTCTTACTATCTATGGAATGTATGGTAATGGAAGATGAAATAAAGATCTGGGTCACAGCCGGGTACGAACCGATGACCTCTGAATTACCAATTGAGCTACGAGACCCAACTGCTAATCATGTCATCATTACACTACAATCACTACGGGCTATGTCCAGCTGCTATCTGAATCTGTAATAAATAACTGTCCATTTATTAATACACTACCTGCCTCACTAAATCTTCTGTAGCTGGCAGAGTGCCATCAATCTAACAGTTAAGGGGCGGTTGTTTTGAATCCCACTAGATTTTCATTTCATCCATCATACCAAAAATATCAGTGTGTCAACTGAAGGCTATCTCAGATGGTTTCACTATCATCAGAATAACTACCAGAACTCAGAATAACAGGGTTGATTTACCATGTAGCAAATTATGAGACAGTTATTGAGTACTGGCTGGAGTAGGTTGGGTGGGATTCGAACCCTGTCAACATTAAAAGGTGAGAAGCGGCTTTTTAACTAAAAACAAGGATATCTGAGGCGGCCTTTTTAGTTATCGAAAATCGCAAAGGCAAATTCATCATTATCATCACGATCATCAGTTAGGAGAAAATTATACGACCTGTGGAAATCACACAATCAATTACGTTCTAATAACGGACACATATTATTATTATTAATAAGGTCTTACCGGATGAATAGGTATCATTAAATCAGGACAGCGACGACTTTGAGGCAATGATAATGGGACTCTGTGTGTTTCAGGACTTAGTGAGTCATTATTATCAGAATATTCAGAAAATGATACTATGACACCAGAAGCAGCTGGAGTTGAAGATAATTCAGGAATTTTCAAGTGATGATCATTATTTTCATGAGAATCATCTCTTGATGGAATAGCTGATTTATCGTAGGAATTATCATTGACTGGAATACTGTTTGGAGTTTTAAATGCATGGTTCACCGCCATTCTATGCTCTTGACATTTTGACTTCTGACTAGCCTGATTAGTTTGATGAAAGAAAATGTAGAATTAAGTGTCAATAATAACAAACGGAAATCTATATCTAAGGAATTAGCAAGTATTAGAAATATTAAAAAAAATTAAAAGTGGCCTTCCAGGGTTTTCCAGGAAAAAATTGTTCATCAGAGTAAAATGAGCAATAACAGAAGACGATAAATAAACAATACAAGAAGATAATTTCTCATACTTTCGTTACTTTACATGATTTAACATAGTTTCGGCAAACACCACTGTTTAACAGTACAGCATAACAAACTCCAATTTTGATCACAAAATGAATTCAGTTAGTGAATCACAGGAAATTGGGGAGTACTGGAGAGTTGCTTTGGGTTGATTAGATTGGGTCGCTTCTGTAGTGAGTATTCATTACCACCACCACCATCACCACCGGAGATTGTATTACGAACTTTCAGGTTACAAGGCTACCTTTCGTTAACCAGTCATTCATTCATTGTTTTGTAACTCGTGAGTTATCAGATTCCTTTGTCAATGGCTGAATGGTCAGCGGTCTTTTCTTGTATCGTAAAGATTCTGGATTCAAAATCCCTAGTGAGTTCACGAATATACACTGTGGAAGTGCCCCAAAACAGGATGAAAAATCTGTTCAATTCTCCTTGGTTTTAAATGATTCTTCAACTGATGCTGTTTTGTGACAAAAAGTAGATTGATAATGTCTACATTAACAGGCTGAAAAAGCCAGCTAGATGAGTTTCATTAATTTAGCTAATGTTAGTCTCATACCATCTTGATTTCTATTTCATACTATTGGAAAAGCTTTGCACAAGGGAACTAAGTGGTTTAGGGGCTCCAGACACAATCACTTGACTTTGAATCAAGTGGATAACTAGGATAATTAGCCATTATACAATAGATATAGCTTTGAATTAGACAACTTACATCCTGGGGCTGATTTCTTTCATTTAGCGAGTCAGAGTTAGTTTATGCAAACTTTTTTCACCTATCCCTGAGTTAACCTATCATAATATTTCCTTTACAGAGTAGAAAGTTGCTGCACCTACCTGTACTGCTGGTCGTTGTCAAAACACATTACTGCCATCATATCCTTTTCCAACCAGTGATAAACATGTGTCCTCGCATCCTCACATCACAATGATAATTTTTAGACATAATACAACTCAACTGACTTACACACATAATTGAGGCTAAAAAAACATTCAGTTGGCATAAATTCAAGAATCTTTGCACTAACAAGAATTTGATCACCACTTTACAAGATAACTTTTTTATGTACGGTGACAACTTGAAGTAATGTTATATCCTGTGGTTTTATTTTTGTATCTCTGACTCAAAAACCTATGCCAAGACGGTTTGCATTTATGACATAGCTTCTTGAATAACATTGAAACCGATGCTTAGAAATGTTACCCGAAAGATCTGGTATGAAAAATAACATTAAGTAAGAAAACTTCAACTAGATCATTCACAGCTCTTGAGCTATAAATATTTTACATTACCTGAAGAGCTAAAATATTTCAAGTGTTTTCATGACTAACAACTTACATGATTTAGTGGGGAAAATTCCGGTGAATTTATGTCTTCACGAAAATTGGTATTATTGATTAGACTAGCAGTGAGATAACGATCACGAAGATCACAACGATACAGCATCATAGGCGCTTGCACAGGTGACGGAGTCAATTTCTACAAGAAAAGTTTTTACACTATAGATGAAACATAACGCGAAGCTTTTGCAATAAACTATTAGAAAGTTTGTCTGGTCAAATGAAAAAGACAGAGATAATTATATGTGGATAAGAGTATTGTTTTTCGCATAAATTTACTAAATACCAAAGCTTACCTAGAAGTAACAACCACACTATAGATATTTATAGTCTAATGTATTCGAATTAGTAACGTGACTATCTGTCCATTTCAACACCATGTACAACTCTGAACCTCATGCTAGGAAGGTTGTTAGGATAGCGATTAGACTAAAAGCAGTTACCGGAATAGTGTAGGAATTTTTTTACACTATGCCGGGGGGGTGTCTGTGGGCGAAGTTGTATTGTTGGGGAACAGGGATGTAACAGCAGTGAGGTGTTTCCCTCAGATGACCAGCATGCCGACTATGCTGCCTCTCCACTCTGGGGAACGAGGGTTAGAAAAGGTCGACCCCAACAATTGTACATCCCGACTTACTCTACGGTGGTCCGTAAGCGGTAGTAAGTTTACTAATACGGAACCAAACAAAGAAACCAGATCATACAGGCCATGTGTGATCGACCTCAAGCACTTGTCCCCTGCACTCTGTGGTCACGCAACACTAACCCTCTTTCTGTTTCAGGTAATCGAAGAATCAACTAACTTCCACGGTGTGAGCAGCCGGGAAGCAACAACCGCCCACACACTTCCGAGAGCACACAAAGCCTCCCCAAGCATCATTCCCCTTACCCACATCACCTTCATCATCTTACTCCCCTACTACAGTTAGTATTATTCTTCAGGCTAGAGAGACATCTTCACTTCACTCTGTGACCATAAACAATGATGAGAGCCGCAGAAATACCCCTGACGACCTCTTAGAGCCACGTCTCCAAATTCATATAGGAGCATTTAACATCAGGACCCTCTGTCGAATCGGACAACAGGCATCACTAGCAAGAACTCTGGCATACCCAGTCATGGATGTATGTTGTGTTTCAGAGACACGCATACAAGACCCGAAAGTGGTCATTCACATAACCTCACCCAGCCAACAAGGTGAATCTGCAAAATTTAAGATACTAAATGTTTTCTAAAAGTGAAAGCATTCAACCTGACAACCATTAATCCCAAAGATAATAAACCATAAGGTGTACCAGTATACATATGCATAAGAAACTATCAGATGATTGGAAGTGATTGGCAGAAAGTTCTGCAGCTATGTTTTGTGTCTATTGGTACTCATCAGCAAGACCTACATATCTGCAACTCTGTAGGTATTGATATCCTCTTAGAGATTTGAAACTGACTGACAGAATTTATTCAGCACAACTAAGAACTAGGCACATAACACCAGTTACATTTTATTAACCTACAGAAGATCAGTAGCCGGCATGAATACATTTTCGGTAACGTCTCTGACAATAGCACTGGGTGACACCAGTTCGCATTTCCATAGGGATATCAGTTAAGCACTGAAGAAAAAACTGAAACTTAAGCTACAGATTGAATGAATCTTACAGTTAACAAACCTTACAACTTTTATGCAAGTGACCTATGCTGAAGAGCGCTACTGGATAGCTCTGTCTGGGACTAAACAATACCTACATTAAATTCTGACTTCTGTTAGAGAACCACTGAAAACCAGGGAGTACTGAACAGTTATTTCGTACTGATTTGAGCCGCTTCAGAAGTACACTGAATTGGATGTGAGGAGAAATATCCTCCGATAAGATTGGATGACGATCGCGTTCTAACAGAAGTCATATTAAAACTTGAAATCAATCAAATCCCTGAAAACCAATAGTATTCATTATTCTCAATTCCCTCTCGAAACTACCTTTAAACTTAATCATGGAAAAAATTCAAGAAGATTAACTAAAGAAATCGGTAACGAGTTGCACTTACACGTATCCACAGATAACCAGACTTTAATGGTATTTTAGCTGAATGAGGTTGTGCAACAAGACGATAACAAATATTACCAAATAATGGAAGATCGCACAACTCAGAGGTTTCATTCAACTGATGATGATCATTGGACAGGAAATTTCTTTGACTAGTAGTAGTTGTAGTTGTACTCGCATCAGACAGCGTCGAAGAGGAGCTTTTAGACTCTCGTGAATGTAACAGTTGACTACCCATATCTAGCGTGTGAGAAGAGACTTTATTCTGTACATCTTTTAAGGTAGCTACACACCGACCAATCAAGTCGAAATACTGAGACCTACACAACAGGTTAAACAAGATGAAAATCGACAAGTTTTAAACACAGTTAGAAGAAGTAACAACAAAGAATACAATACAATTGTATAAACATATATTATATTATAAGAGTAGAAAATAATATTTATAGATTTGTATGTGCAGTATTATTCGTTATTGTTAGCCGAGAGGTAACGTCTTCTGAATGGTTGTTTTCTTGCTGAAGTTTATTCTGTTATCTCCTTGTGACCGTTTCTCAGAAAATCAAGTCATATATATGTGAATTATATTTCCACAGTGTAACTCCGCTGTGATTGGCTGGTGGTTTTTTCAAGGTTAAGCTTTGTCATTGTTTTTCTCATGACCCTAATTCGGGACGTGAACACTGACGTAAATTGTTGTCTACAGTTTTGGCTTGCAGACAGCTTTCGCCACAATAGGATCCCCTAACTGAGGAATGACTGACTTTGTGACGAATATATAGCCTAATGATGATAATTGCACCTCTCCACTTATCTGTGTGAATGGTGGTGCCTGGGAGGCAAATCGTTGTATAAATGCCATTAAAACATCAGCACTTCTGTTTAGAATGCGTTCTACTAACCCTTTTCAAAGATTTGTATCGTACAGTCTGAGCAACTAAACGTGGTCCGCTCTTCTACCGCAGCAATTCGTTTTTCGTTTAATAAGTACTGCTTCGTCAATATAAACAAAGACACCAATTCCCCAAATTACACAAGTGATTCCATTGATCTTTGTGAAGCAATATTCCGACAGTGTTGATACCACTGCACTATTGACATTTTAGTATTCTCTGCTTCCACAGCTGTATCACATACTGTTCGCTTCAGTAGCGAATTGTGGCATATACGCAATATTTTACTAAGGCAGAGTTTTGATTTTGAGAAGAAAGTATCTAAAAATCACCATAATGTACAACTTACTGACTCTTACAGACCTGATATAACAGTAGTTGTATCTGAATGCATAGCTATCAACAGCCCGGCAGTACTTTTGCAGAGTCATTATGCGCCCACATATGCACGTTCTAGTCTGCTCTATCCACCCATTTTCCACATAGAAGTCAAAAACACATTCTGGGTGAAAGTTGCAACAAAGATTATGAACAACATCCATTTGTAATGCTGAGCGATTTGATTAGTTAGTTGTAGGTCACTTGACTTTGGTGCCTACTATTTACTCTTGCCTGCTTTATACACTTATTTGAATCTATATTGTTTACTAACATTATTCTGGAACTGGTGTTGAGTCGCTTCTATTGATGAACACAAATTTACAAACAAAAGAAGACACAACAGAGAAGAAATTTTCAAGAGTTGTACATAGTACTCATAAAACTAGCCAGATACATGTAACTATGTTCTAGAAAATGTATAATCTAATGCGTACTGCCGTTGATTCCCAAAACTACGATGAAACAGCTGTCCAGTACTCCCTGGCTTTCAATGGTTCTCTGACTGATATTAATCTGTGATCGACTCGTAAAACAAAACTAATCCTTACAACCCAACTATAGAAAATGTAATTTAAGGTGAAATCTAGACGAGGATGAATAAGTGGAAATCACAAAAAGGGATGGAAGTTGGAATTTCATAGTGGGTGAAAACAAAAACTAATGAACCTACATGAACAAAAGCTAATGGAAAGACGGTTAGGTGTTGATATAAAAATGCACTATTATTCGACCATAGTAGTAATCATAATGATAATAAGCTAAAACAATAAAATGAAACAAAATTATGGTAAGAACGCTACTCTGGACACGATGAGGCGAGTGAATGTGCGTAGTGCTTTCGAACACAGGTCTGGTTTCAGGCCCCGAAGTACCAGTGACTCGACTATGTATAAATGGTGTATTCGAAGTCCTTACGTGAGATTTCGAGGAAATCTGTGTAGTACTGTGAAGCGATCATGCGAGAGTACTAGATATCCAGGCGTTCGATGACAGAAGTACTGGTCAGCCAAGCTAGACAATAATCAAGAATACATTACATATTAAGGTGACCAAAAGCGGTATCTCAATCTTAATGCATTAATGAATTAACTGTTTGCTGGAGAATGTGATTGACCTGTATATCCACGGACCCATATAACAATTTAAACTTTGCTGGTTCAAGGATCCAACAGACACGTAAATACAAAATAACGTTGTATCACACTGTGTTGTATCAAATAAACGTATCCGATATAGCATCACTTTATTTACTTGACCTTATATCTCACAGTGTGACTGAAGCAAATACCTAAAAGTGTTCAACATTCTATCAAAATTCTAAGTCTAAATAATTGATAAACTAAAAGTACGTATCAGATATCATTGATAAACACGCACACACAAACATGCTTCACAGTGTGTCATATTCCAACGACCAGTGTGATTGTGAAACGTATTACAATAAAGACGCAAATCTGGAAAACAAGGTTTTTAAAGCTTTACGGCGCTTGCTATGACTTGTATGATATATTTGGACAAAGTTAATATGCAGAGAGAAACAATGAAAACGAGGTCGACTGAACAAAACAGAAATAAAGGCTAAATGTAGAACTTGGCATAAAAGTGAAACAGTTCAAGTCGCTAAACGTCATAAAAGTACGCACACAAACAGAGAAACTAATGCAAAGAGAATATGATAAAGCGAAATGAGAATTACATGAAGAATAATGAAAATTTAATAGATCTCGGAGATCAGAAAATAGTGAATGCATCTGTGCTATTGAAAACGATCTTGGGCCATATCAACGACAGTTTCGAGTCTTTGATACTTAGCGTTTCGAGGACACCAGCTAATCAATCAACACCTCTCTATATGGCTCTAACGAACAGTTAAATACACCAAGGATTGATTCCATGTTTGGGTCTGACCACGCCTAGCTCTTCTCCAACCCAATTGTATGTCAGTTAACACAGCTCGACGAAGAAGGCGATGGCTCGCCATCTCTTTCGATGAACCTTTATACCTTTGTCGATTGCCTTGCTCTCTTTACCTAACTCCACGGTTAATCTCAGTATTCCTGGCCTAGGACGAAAGATATAACGCAGACACCTATAGAGCATTACCTAATCTATGAAGACATATGTGACTGCTGCACAGCATATCATTCACATCTGCACTACATTTAACTGTTCTAATTTATGCACAGCTATGCTTGTTGGGATTGCCAGAAATGTTATTCGTTAAAAGGAATTATGATGTTCCCAAAATTGGCTATTTCATTGGTGGTTATATGAAGAATATTAATCAATTTGTTTGTAGGCTCTACGTCAGTCGCTTCCATTTCTTTCCCTGTTTTCCTATCTCTGGAGTATCTCACTAGCAGTGTTTTCGTGGAGTGGGATTGCTGGTCTCACACCTAACTCTCCCTCTTTTCCGGGTTAACTGCTGGTTAAGGAAGTTGGGCGAGGCTTAAGAGAGGGTCGGCCGAGAATCGAAACCCCGACCTCCCGCGTGGCCAGTGGGCGTTTTTTCACGTTGATTATGCTACAAATTTAATTCCGGGTTGAATTTCATACATAATAAAACTTCTATAAATACAGTCTCTTTCAAAAATTAAAAAAAAAACAATAAAACTCACGAATTCTGACTAAGTGGTGAAGTAGAATTCATATCACTCTGAAGTGAAAGAGAAGGAGGATACAGAGAAAATCAAAAAGAGAAGTTTTACATTAAAAAATGTAGCACATTGAATATTAGATGCTTAAGCTTTTTCTTCCTCAACACTTAGAATTCAGTTTACACTTTTATTTTCTCACTAACTTATAGCGTATAAAAAGAGAATATTATTCGAACACACACCCGCATACAAATAATCCGTGACGTTCTCGTGTAAAAACCGAAAAATAGCTAATTTGCTGGTGGTTAGAAGTAAGATTCATAGCGTAAAGCCCTCTAGCCCTGCTGTTGGTTGATAACAGTGGTAGTACCTGGTCGTATGCCTTCACTCTATCTGAGGTTTCTGTACAGGGCTTCAGGATGTTAACAAACACCTCTATCAAACAGGCAGTTCCGCAGAGCAGTTCTGTCCAACGAATTGAAAGTAAGTCTAGTGTCAAGAAATCCAACGATTGTTGTTATATATGTCACTACAGTGTGCGGAAATTACCTGTCTGTCTGTCTGGATTCAACATAGAACTTGGCACCGAAGTGCACCAGTTCGAGTTGCCACGTTCCAAATAGCACACAGAGGTAGACAAGAAGATGAGTGAAGAGAATCAATAGAGTTTGACAAGTATAAGAGTGAAACAGAATGGGTAATGGTAGAAAGGAATATGAAAGATTACAGAGACTGAATACATCTGCGCTGGCATTGACAACGATTTTGAGCCATGTCACCTATTGTCTCCAGCCATTGATTCCTAGAGTCCCGAGGGCCCCAACCCGGGAGTCTGCATCTCCCTACCTGACTCAGTTTAACTGTCAAGGATTTCATGGATTGATGAGGCCATGTTTTTGTTTGGCCACCACTGGCTCTTTTCCAACCTGAACCTATATCAGCTAGTAATGCCCGTCGGGGGAGGCGGTGGTTAGGCATGCGCAGCACGTGACCTAGCCATCTTAGTCTATGTAACTTTATAGCCTCGTCGATTGATTTTCCCTCTTTGCCCAACACTCTACGCCTAACGTCAACATTACTTACCTTGTTAAACCACCTAACGTGAGACAGAGATCGCAGACATCTATGATCGAAAGCAGTCAACCTTTTCATGTCTTCAACGCGTATTGGCCATGTTTCAGAGCCATAGAGAAGGACGGAGCGAACTGATGAGCAGTACACACGTCCCTTGGTTGATAACCGGATGTCACGCCTACGCCAGAGATGGTGTAAGTCAGCGAAAGCAGCTCGAGCTTTTCGGATCCGTGCTGAGATTTCATCGCCAATCAGTCCGTTGGTGCTAATACAACTTCCCAAATAGGTGAAGTGGTCAACATGTTCTATCACTTCACTCCCTATCACTAAGTTAGGAGTTGACGTGGTCCAGTCCTGTAGCAGCATCTTACATTTTGCAGGGGCGAATCGCATGCCAAACATACGAAGATTGCTGCTCAAGGTGTTCAGAAGACTCTGCATTTTGTCAGCATCCTCCCCTAACAGGACTATGTCATCTGCATATTCTAAGTCCATAAGACTATTCCCTGGTAACAAGTCGATTCCTAAGTCATTACGTTCAGTTAAGGATACTTCCATCAGCATATCTATGATGAAGTTAAACAGAAATGGGGAAAGTGGACATCCCTGTCGGACACCACTGGTTGTTACCAATTCAGATGACAATTCCCCATAAGCCCTTACACGACTACGTGAGTTTGAATAGAGTGCCTTGATTAGTGCAATGTACTTTCTTGGCACTCCCTTCACAGTCAGACATTGCCATAGTACCTTTCGATCCACGGAGTCGAAGGCCGCCTTCAAGTCAAGAAATATGACAATTGTTGGACGCCGAAAAGTGTGTCTATGTTCTAGAATCTGTCGAAGAGTGAAGATATGATCTATGCACCCTCTACCTGGTCTAAAGCCTGCTTGATTTTCCCTTGTCTGTTCCTCCCGAGTTCTGCTTAGTCTATGCATGATTACTGAGCCTAGGATTTTAGAGACTATGTTCGTTAGGCTGATCCCCCTATGATTATCACACGAGGACTTGTTTCCCTTCTTGAATATCGGTATAATAAGTGACTTACCCCAGTCTGATGGAACTGTCTCTGATTCCCAGACTTTGCCTAGTACCTCAGTTAATCTACAAACTAGTATGTCACCCCCATATTTAAACACCTCCGGAATAATTCCGTCGGGTCCTGCCGCTTTGCCTCGTTTCAAATTACTGATAGCTTTTGTGACCTCACTTACAGACGGCGGACCAGTGTCTATATCCCATTCGGGTGTGGTGGATGTCGGGGAGGTTCAGTGTGGCTGTAGGCAAGTTAAATTGTCCTCAAAGTGTTCTTTCCAGCGTTCAAGGCGTCTATCCTGAGAGCTAATTAAGGAGCCATTTTTCTCAGAAATAGTCTCACTTATGAATTGCCTTCTCCCACCCGTTTCTCTGATGAGTCTAAAGAGTTGCCTAGTGTTGCCTATCGCCGATGCTTTTTCCATCTCTTTTGCCTTTGTCACCCACCACTGTTCACGGTCCTTGCGGAGACTTTTAGTAAGTTTCCTTTTGTGCAGCTTTCGCTCCTCATTGAATTCGGAGCTCGCCGGAATAAGTCTTCTAGCATCTATCAGTTCGGATGAGGCAGTCGAAATCCAGTGGTTTTTACTCACCTTTGGATTTGCCTTATTCACAGCTTTTACAGCTGTATCTATAGCTGACTGAATATTCTTCCAGGCTTCTCCAGGGTGAGCACAGCTGTCGAATTCAGATATGCGTTTAGCTAGTTCTTCCTCAAATAGGGATTTAGTTTCCTGATCGAGCTGGGGACGTGATGGTTTTACCGCCAGCTGTTTCCTACGTCCGTTCAGTCGTAAGCACACACGAGCCCGGACCAGTGCGTGATCGGTATCTACACACGTGTTCCAGAAGGAGCGACAATCTCCTACCGACCCACGCCAACGATAGCTTATTGCTATGTGGTCTATTTGTGTCCAGCGTTGGTTTGATGATGGGGGTCGCCAGGTTAAACAGTGTCTCTCCTTGTGTTTAAAGTTAGTGCTTACAAGAAACAAATGATTATCTGAACAGAACTGTAGGAGACGGTCACCGTTGTCGGTTCGCTGGCACGGAACTCCATAGGTGCCACCGACATCCTTCTCAGATTGACACAATTTCCCTACTTGAGCGTTAAAGTCACCAGCTAGAACGACTATATCTGAGCGTTTAGCCTTTCGCACCAAACTAGACAGCTTTTGGTAGAACTCATCCTTCGTTTCATCCGAACTGCAGTCAGTGGGGGCGTAGGCGGAGATTACGAAAAGGCATCGGCGAGTAGTGCAGTCCTTTCTCCTTCTTACTGATCCGTTCAGACGGACAGCACACATTCGGCTATCTACTGGGATCCAGTCAAGCAATGTCTTTTCTGCCCTAGTACTCAAAGCTATCCCTACGCCAGCTAATCCTCGTGAACTAGCTGTGGCATCTCCTGACACCCTCAAGGTGAATTTTGAAGATTCATCCTGTTGGCCAGGTGGGGTTAGGTGAATAACCACACTTGGGTCTTGTATGCGTGTTTCTGAAACACAACATACATCAATGGCTCGGGATGCCAGGGTCTTAGCTAGTGATGCTTGTTGTCCTATTTGGCAAAGTGTCCTAACATTAAATGCTCCTATATGAAATTGGTGGCGTGGCTTTAGGAGACTATCGGTGGTGGTTTTTTGGCTTTCGTCGTTTTTAGTGGACACAGAGTGAAGAGGGAGTGAGGAGCCATCAAGTAGAGGAGTTGCATCAGTGGGAGGAAGGCAAGGTAATAGAGATGAAGATGAAGAGAAAGATAAGTGAGGATTAGAGAGGTTTTGTGTGCATTTCGGATTGTGCGGAAATTACCTAAATATTCTCTGTAGGAAATACGAAAGCAAAACTTATCATTACTGTTCTAAATCGACACGTGAGAAAAAGAGTGAGAGTTAAACTCTAAAAAGAAAGAAAATATAAATAAACTGACCTGATCTATAACTTTTTTCCCAGTTTCGTAGACTGGTGAAAATCGACGTTTTGAGAATAATGAACTGCTTTTATTACCTCCTTTAGGGAAAGCATAAATTTCAATTATGCACTCAAATTCGGAGGTGACATCATCACTGGATCAAAATTTGTATTTAGGAAAACATAAAGTAGGTTAGTTCGATTAACAACAGAACAGAATGATTATTTTTATTTTGATACAGTAGTAATCAACGTCAATAAAAAAACAGCAACTGCTACTTGAAGCTATTTTGAGACTGAGCATTTTGTTTCAGTATAATCAATCAGTGGGAAACTCCAAATTACAGGAGGTGGTTCTCATGACCCAATGGATAGCACTTAAGTAATTGAAGCGACGGGTGCTGGGTTCGAATCTCTATGTAAAGATGAGGCACGCGTATTGCATTCCTTCACTAGCCATCACCAACCAGGTGATAACGAACTCTGTTTTCAGACAGACAATTTTATTCGAAACTACGATCTCTCTAATTAGAAGTTATTTGGTGAATGGTGAGTGGCAGTGGAATCCAGGATGCGCATTTTGTCCTGAGACCGAGCACTTCAGTCCAATCAATCGACGGGAAAATCCGAAATTTTAATTAAATACGATGTGTTTATTTAAGTAAGTGAAGAACTAAACAGTTTTCCCGTATTAGTTTGGAAGTTGACCATTACACCTATGATTTTGTAACAGATTGATGTCAAAAATTTGCCATACTTTGAAGCGGGAATGTATCTTCTTGAGCTCCTGGGGTGTAAATTAAGTGTTCCATGATTGCCATATCCATGCTAGCTCGTAGTGAGATTCTTACAAATGTTTTTTTATCCCGGCTTTGATATCCTCATCCACGAGGACTTATAGTTGGAATAATGCTGCCCAGGTAGGTGGAAGACACGACCTCCTTCAAATTCCTCCCCATCGTGATTTATGATCTCGGCAGTCTATGGTCGCCCGAATCTCGGTAGATGGAGAGGGATTCGAACCCATAATGCAGCGGTTGGAAGTCAAATGTCTAAACTTATGAGCCACTCCTCGCGTGCTTCGGAAACTTTTTAAAGTAAATGTACTCAATGGCTGTCTGAATATTTCAGATGTTATTGTTTATTGACAGTTCACAAACTAACAAATTCTGGGTTCAAGTTTTGCCACGGATTGATGTCAGTTGGATAACCATTGGAACCGGGGAGTACTGAACAACTAATTTGTTATCCTAGTTTGTGACTCTTCATCAATACGCATCAATGACTCCACTGGGGATTGAACTGAGGACCTTCAGGTTACAAGACGATGGAATCCAATGGCCCATGTAATTTAACTTCTGTCTATTCACGATTTTTAGCGTCACCTCCAGTCAACTCACACCTGGAAATTCTCATTTCATATATATGTAGATTTTAAACTCCATAACAAAGGATTTTTTGTTTGAACTCAGGTGCGGATGATATTGCACAGTCGTCCAGGCTGAAGTAAACAGATGGATTCGGATTCGAAACTGCGGCTACATATAGGCTGAAAGCCAAGTACTTAAGCCAGTGAATCAGATGTCTACCGTCACACCAGAAGACACTGACATTATGTCACACATCGTCTAGGAAACTCTCTAGCTATAATTGTCAACCAAAGATCAAATTAGAAGATGCACAACAAATGTTCTACACACAAGACTAAAATGATTGGCAGAAGCTTCTATAAAGAAATACAATTCATCAACCATTAAACAACTAGTCATATTTATTGTGCGTGTCATCATCGTTTTAGCGAAGAAAACTTTCTTTATCGACGAAATCATCTTCAGAGGTTGTACAATCGTATTTATACTTACAAAAATGTATAGTGGTCTATTATTGAGTAATAAGGGGTGACATAATTGATATAATTACTCAGAAGTGGCTTTAGAAGTGAAAATTAAAAGTTGTAAATTACATGGTACTCAACCGCACAAAGATAGAAATTTGATAAGGTTAAAATTGTTATTGAGTGAGAATAAAGGTATTTGAATGTCAATTTAACAAGTGTGAAATGTACAGAAGGAGCATATGAGAGTGATAATAGTGAATTAACTATTAAAGGAAAAGCAAAGTAAAATTAAAAAAGAGAAGAAAAAAAATTTCTTTTACAGGGAACGGTTAGTGAAGAGGTTAAGACCAAGGTAGAATATGAGACTGGACAAACTTTTTCTGTATACAGAGTTCTGGGTCGTATTGACGAATCGCCAGCGCCTCTGCCTTACACAAAAGCCGAAACCTGACGCCCTTTGTACCATTTGGCTCCACTTTGCAGATGACCTTGAAAGACGACTTTAACCTTATCGAATTTCTATCTTTGTGCGGTTGAGTACCATGTAATTTATAACTTTTAATTTTTACTTCTAAAGCCATTTCTGAGTAATTATATCAATTATGTTACCCCCTATTACTCAATAACAGACCACTATATATTTTTGTAAGTATAAATACGACTGTACAGCCTCTGAAGATGATTTCATCGATAAAGAAAATTTTCTTCGCTGACTCAATGGGTATTTTCGGTGATCATCATTTTAATTAAATGCAGTAGGCATGAGGATAGACTACGGCTGCTCTGAAGTCAGTGTAGAGATCTCTTGCAGTCACGATAAGGAACAAAATCTGTATCTTTAAAACTAATGTCAAGTCGGTGAGTACTTCGATATGGTTCAGAGACTTTGTTGACGAACCGCTAAGAGAGTGTCTAAAATGCTGCTCCAGACTTTCATCAACAGCTGCCTTAGTCCTATATTGAAGATTAAATAGTCAACCAGAAACGGTATGCTACAAGGAACTCTGGTAACGAACCAACCAAAAACCACTCTCCCAATAAATATGCAGGAAGTGGAGGTGGATTACACATACTCTGAGCAGACTGTTGAGGGGTATTAAGCATTAGGCAGCTTGTCAAGTGGAACCCAAATGGGAAACGATGAGTCGGGCATCACTTCGAGAGTTATAAGGAGGAGATCACCAAAGAAGGAAATGAAAACTTATAGGAGATCGTGTAGCCAGATAAAAAGCACTACTAAGTTGTGCTGATGAAGTCCTATGTTCCGCTGGGAACCCAAGGGAACGATAATAATAATTAGCTTACAAAATAACAGTGCTATTTATCTCCTCCAAACCTGGATAAGTGTATTACAGCATTGGGCTCGTGATATACTGTTTAAAGTTGAGTTCTTAGACTATTGAGTTATAACTGCATAAAATCAATATATTAGTATTCAGTCAACAATCATCAGTTTAAATGTCTAGCTTCTGAACACTTACAAAGTCCACTTATCATTAAATTCTATATCAGCTGTACCAGGTTTGATATCAAAGATTAGTCGAGTATCACGGATCACATGACCAACTTGAATTGTACAAAATAAACTATAGCCATCGCATTGATCCCCAGCATCTACTTTATCGACACTATCTCCAGAAGCGCTGATAGCCGTAGGTAGTAGACCACTTACGAGACTGGAAGACTGAGGAAACAACTGTTGCATAGCCAAATTCATATTGGTGCCAGGGGCTGAATTACGCCATATCAACGGTATACGCACATCTGAAAGTATAAAAGTTACAAAACATACTGAAACACTAAGTAGAATTGAAACAAAATTTTTATTTCCTCGTCAACATATTATTTGGCCGACAATAAACGGGTTTGAGTGACCTTGCTACCGAAAATACATAATAACGTTAAATACAGTGTCGTGCATCAAACGTATTTGGAAAGTTGAACCACTTCATAGGACTAACTGCTAACGAAACCACAGCACAGATATATACAAAGAACCCATTAATCACTTCTCAGCCAACATCATCTTTGGTGCTTAGAAAGAGGTACGCATCCTGAGTCGTCGATTTCCTCGTAGTATGTTCCAGAACCTAGCGGACGGTAATAATACGATTAGTGCACACTTGTATGGGTTTGAAGTCTATCTGGCTTTCTCAGGTTTGTTTTTTCTGAGCCATAATTAGTCTTCACAGAATAATGGAACTTAGATATTCTGTTAATCAAGCTATATAATTAGTGATCGTCACCAATCTGATGGAACTATTTCAGAATCCTATGCGCCAGCTATTACATTAATTAATGTAGTCAATAATTCAGTGACAACTGATTTATTCCTATTGAGCCACGTTGAAGTATGCTTAGCCACACATCTATACAAAGCAGGATTAATGACCTTCAGTTGTTTTTGCTTGCGATTCACTTACTGGACATAGGTTTTCTAACTTTTCTGAACTCGTAGAAGTGTGCAACTGTATTCTACTTCATTCAACATGAACTCATCCTCAGTTACAAATTGATGGCCATTAAAGAGGAATTTAAGTTTTTAAATTTGCAGACATTCAATTATTTCCACAACTACTTGCGATTTCATGCAGTGGGCAATCAGTCACACTTATTATGTGACGAATAATGATATTACACGACTGCTTAAACTTCGGTATATGGAGCGGGTTTCTGAACCTGTGACCTAGTGGTCAGACGTCAGAGGACTAAACTGATCAATCGTAGACGTACAATCATTATTCACCGAGAACTAGATGGATTACAACTCAACAGTTGATTGGTAACGTGAGTAATAAGCAGTCTAAAAGCCATTCGTGGCGGTGTAGGGTCATGGATGAACAGCTAAAGAGAAACTAAAAACAACTAACGAATAGCGAATTGATGACAAACATCTGAAACTTATTAAACGACCCAGGCAAATAATACAAGATAATACAGATATAGAAAACATCGAGGCAATCTATTTGAATTTCATTACTGCAACTATGTGTGTTGATGGTACAGTGGTAGAATACCTGCCAGCCATGAACATGGTCTGGGTCTAAACCCCGGCAGACGCATTGCTAAACCTTTCTTATCTGGTAGTAAGCCCGGAAAAGAAGGAAAGTGTGCGCAAGACTGACAACCACATCCCACCACTACTGAAAATCTAAAAGATTGTAGCTCTATTTTCCATTGAAGACGAGAGGAATGAAAGATACACAAATAAAACAGGCACCAAGGTATACCTGATAGGCACAACTGAGCATATCCTGGCCGAGCAAAACACGTTTTTCGTAAAACTGTTCCATTAATGATGGGAATTTCTTTCAACAATGAATTTGGAGTCAGTGAATTTGCAAGTAAAGCATCTTCAACTTTCTCCCTCTGAATTAGTCGCATACAACTGAGTAACTGTGCATGACTGACAAGCAGAGTTTTATCTGCATCCAATCGTTGTAATGGATTTTGAGCAATCGATAAAATACGACAAGCAGCTGCTCGTATTTTATAATAACGCTCTAAATCCTGTTGTAGCTTTGGATCCTAGATTAAAGGGACAAATAAATAAAAATTACATCACAAACAAAACAAGTCATGTGGTCTTCAGACAACAGTGAAAAGATGAACTTTACGGCCGTGTATAACCTTCCTGTACTTTGATAATTACACTCTTAATGAAGTACTTTTTTAGGCATCTGTTTTATACTGTATTTGGTAGCTAAATTAAAATGAAAACAAATCATTGAATATAAACGTTGACCTACACAGTATGGAACCTTATTTACTACAGAATAGGTTACGCATTTAAAAAAGCGTGATAAAGTTCTAGACATCTTCAGAATTATCCAAAGCAATCGATGCATAGGTTCATACAGCCTGGATTTCAAATTGGTGGGAAATATAAGCATCTGGAATATAAATACACATTGGAAGTTTTAACCATATCTACTTAACAATGAGGGAAGAGACTGATAATAAGAATGAGTAACAGACAACAGCCATCAGGAATATAGTATATTATTTGAAATAGATAGTGATTAGTGACATTATTGTCTCTAATGTAGCATAAGAGAATGTTACATAAGGAAAAAGATTGATTATCTCAACTACTCGGCTGAGATTTTTCATATCACACACTATTAGACACAAACTTACTGAGTGATGGTTTGTGATATTATGCAGCCCAGTCTGAGGTGGGTATGGCAGGAGAAGGAGTTAACAAACAACTGAACTCACTTTTCAGAGTACAACTTTGCGCTGGAGTGCAACATTTAAAGTCGTCACACTTCAGAAGACACACAAAGTTAGGGGAAAATGTAAAGAAACTATAAAAAAACAGAAATGTATGGGATAAAGAATAACTTCATGGGGAATAATGAAGATTTAATGGACCTGGGAGTTCAAAAGAGGATAAATCGGTTCCTGTCATTGAGACACATTTTGAGCCATGTCACCAACACTCTCCAACTATTGGTACTTAATGTCTTGGTGACCCCCACAAGGCGGCCTACACCTCTCTGCGTGGCTCAAAATAACAGTCAAAGGCTTCATAGACTGACTTCACCTTAGGGTTTGACCGACCCTAACTCTTTCAACTCAGTTCTATATCGGCAAGCATTGTTAGGCTAGGAAGGAAATGGCTTGGTGTGAACACATGTGCTAGAGATCTCAATTGATGCAGCTCCATAACCCCTGCTTATCTAACACTCTACTACCAACTTCAATATCACCATATTATATCACTTAATGGTGTAGAAAGAATGGAAACACTTATGGTCAAAGACAGATGTCTTCCTATTCTCCACAGTGGTTAGGACTCTCGCCGACCATGCACATGGTCCGGGGTTCGAGCACGCACCGACGCACATCTGATATCTATGGTCGGCCTGCGAAATTTGGGCTACCGATATCCATGCTGAAAATTCCATACTTGTACCGAAAATACAGTGTGGAATCAAGCTGTAAATCAAAAATCAAAAATCAAAATCAAAAAATACGTCCTTCAATGGATAGATGGATGCCGCAACTATAGCAAAGATAATGCAAGTTGGCAAATACCAAATGATACTTTCGTATCTGAGCTGCAATTACCTTATCAACCACTCTTACTAGTACCGATGCAACTTCCAAAATAAGTGAAGTGGCCAAAACAATCAACCACTTTCACCCTCTATCCTTAAACTAAGAGTCGATTCGGACCAGACCTAAAGCGTTATACTTTGCTCAAAACGTCCAGAAGAGTGCATTTTGTTAATAAATACCTTATAAAACAACACAAAATTCTGATTAACAGCTCAGATAATCCTTAGTTCCTCATACATTCTCTACAATACGAACGGGATGACAACCCAGTAAGGTTGTGAAAATCCTTCTACAAATGTTTTTCAAGTGGTTACCCAATAGCACTGGTTACGTGGGAGCATTAAGCAAAATATTACCACTACATTTTGTTCACCGAAGATCTTGTAAACTTCGGAAATGGGGCTGAATGTCAGTATAGCAACAGGAACAGGAAGAAAACCCAGAGCTCAAATACTAGGCTGAAATGATAAAAGGATGTATTTCGTCAACAATTTGTATACTAGGCCTTTCAGAGTTTTATTAGCAAATATGTTAGATGTGGGCACAGTAAATGAAATATTTGACTTGCAGACAAATCAGTGTAGTGCCTAAAATACCGCATTGCTGCAAGTTACCATACTTCCCATAAGCACACATGAGAAAGGAAACAAAATATATAAACATGGACATGCAAGTAAAAATAATAGTTATTGAGTGAATATGCCCATGGCTTTGAAGACTACAGCAAATAAGCCATGAATGCCGTTCCAGCTGTGTGACTTCCGAAGTAAGAGAAATAGTCAACACATTTCACAACTTCAATCCCTATTCTTAAGCTACGAATCAGTCCGGAACATTTCTGAAACATCACTTTACTTTTCACAGAGGAGAAGAGCATATCACACAAACTTAGATTTTTGATCAGAACCATCAGAAAACCACATTTCTTCACTAACTTCAACTAAAACAACCAGGTATCACGTAGATTTTAGAGGCACTAAAATCAAAGATAGTCATCTTCATTGGTGAATCCGCAGAAAAACTAAATAAAAAGGTTGGCATTCAAAAATCTACGGCTGGCCTTACTACTTGTCGTCATCTCTGACGCTAGATGTTAGGATATTACACATTCACGTGAGTTTAAATGAAATATAACACTTTCTCGTCAATGTTTTCACTAGAACCGTTACATTTCCTAACATGCAAATATATATAGTGCGGTAAAATGTGACTGACTGGTTTCAACATAGAACTTTGCACCGACGTGCAGCGATTCGAGTCGCAACACTTCACTCAGCACACAAAGCCAGAGAAGAAAGTAAATAGAAATGCAAAATAGAGACAGTTATCAGAGATATGAGGCAAAAAGAATAGGAATATCGAAGAATATGGTTTTATTGGGTATTATAAGTCACAAGGAGTGGATGCATCTGCACTAGCCATTGAGAACGATTTTGAGGCATATCACCAATCGTCTTCAGACATTGGTTTTTACCGTTCAGAGGACCATAACCAGGAAGTCTACATCTTCCTACGTGGCTGGCTTAAACTAACTGTTGTGGATTTCATTGACTGATGAGGTCATGTTTTGGTTTGATCACCAGTGGCTCTTTTCCAGCCTGACCCTGTCAGCGGTGAAATGTGGCTAATTGAAGCATACAACTTCCTGCCAATGCGTCACGGATCTTAATTCTGTTTTACCTAGTTCGACCTGGTTAACTGAGTATTATTATTATTATTATCAGTTATTGCACCATGGGAATAACAAACATCTATTGTACGTAAATGATTTCAAATAATTGTATTCATTTTAATGACTGAAAGTCAAAATAATCAAATTAACCTGATCTTGGATCTTTGAAAATTAAACAATTAAGCAATCAAAAACAACTCGACAAAGCTATATACACAAAGAATATAGTGTAGGTATCATTTCCATATGTATAATCTTGACAGTATAAGCAAAATGAACTTACTGAACTTTTGAATTTTGAAGGAGGTAATGGTGGTAGGGTTGAATTACACAGTTTATGCTTAGGGACTTTAAAACATTTACGATTTGGATTCCATAAACTTGGAAGAGACATTACATTATATTTAGCACTATGTCTATTACAAGTCAAATTTTACAGAGATTATGAAGTTATGGAGATGATGAATACATCACGTGAATCACTAATCAATTTACCAATCAACTTCATTGAAATAAAGTGACATGACAGAACTTCAATAAATAACTAACTATTCATCACACAGAAAATAATCTAAAATATACCCACGCGTGCACAGAACAACTTATAAAAACGTAGGTAGAGTATTAGATTTCACTACATCTACTAGTGATATTATTGAGTAAACACACTAATACAAAGTAATTCACCACTTGCAATGTCTGAAAAGAGTATAGAAAATTTCAAGTTTGGTTCTACGAGTGGTTTTAAAATGACACGTAACACAGACCACAAAAAAGCACAATAGATTCTAATCCTTCTAAAGTATGTGGGCGGTATTACTAAGCTATGGTGAAAACGTAGTACCACGTTAGTCAGTAGGTTGCAGTTTTATATATAATTCTAACTGAATTAGGACGCCTGAATGTTGCTCCGCTTAGAAACATGCTACACCCATACTGTACGAGCTGGTGGCCCAATCTAACTGCCCAAATGTCGGCAGAGATGAGGTTTGAAAAGGTGACCCATTAATGAAATTCCAACGCTTAATTCAGTGACCCACAGTGAAATCAAAGTGTCGGTCGACTCTAGCGACAGATCATGAATATGACATTGACATACAAACAAATAATTCTGTAGAAACAACAGCATACTCAAATTATTCAGCATAGTTTCCTCAAACAGTAATATTAACCTCAGAAACCACACTAAAACAGACTAACATTACATGGAATAAGCATCTCTTTTACTGACCTTATTTACTCTCTGATAAGTGTACTCAAATAACTACAAAGTCCAATTCAAGTAAGTTATAACGTGTAGTGCTTCAGCAACTCTGAGAAATCTAAACCTTCATAAACCTCACTCAACGGCTATCTGACATCACATGTTAAGTAATCCGCAAAGAAAATTTCAGTGGTGCCTTTGAACTGGAGAAAGAACTGAGACAATACTTCGAAATATCACCAATGATATTCCTAACTGCTGCAAACCGGATCATACATTTATTTATTTAAACGCATAAAAAACTTGGTACAATATGGCACCAAGAAAGATGCGCCACACAATAATAATAAAACAACATAGATCAAAAAAAGGAAGGAAGGAAAAGAAAAAATATATATAAGTAGGGAACGGATAAAGAACTTCATCTGGAAGGAAAACAGTCATGCTTAACAAGTTCAAACAGTGTTCGTTAGCTATCATCGGGAAGGGAAGAAAGAAGGAGATCGCAACACATTCGCCACTGATTACGATTCTTGGCCATATCCGATAACGTTTCGAGCCATCGATTTGAGCTATCTCTCGGACCCCAACCAGGGAGTCGTGACACACCAACCGATGCTAATCTAGCACAAAAATCCTTCATCCCACGACGCCACGTCATGGACTGACCACCTCTCCGCCTTTTCCATCCCGTCCCAGGGCTAGCGAACAGAGACCTGTACGGAAGCCTCTGGGGTGACATTCGGAGCACATGTCCAAGCCACCGGAGCCGGTGTTTTTAGATGACGACATTCAATGAATGGTGATCTCCACTTTGTTCAAACACACGCCGCCGAACCTCAGAATTACTCACGCGATGATGCCATCGAACGCAAGCAATCCTGCGGAGACAGCGGTGATCGAACACGCAGAGTCGCCGCACATCCTCAGCTCGGAGAGGCCAGGTTTCACAGGCGTAGAGCAGCGCAGCCCGCACCGAAGCATTGTATACCCGACCTTTGACAGCCAGGCTAACGTCGCGACGGCGCCATAGGTGGCTCAAGTTGATGTATGCCACCCTAGCCTTCATTATACGGTTGGAAATCTCATCCGTCACCCCTCCGCCAGCACTCACACAACTACCCAGGTACACAAACTTATCAGCAACTTCAAGCGGTTCACCAGCAGGTAGGAGTGCAGGTACAGGCTCCTGCCAATCTTGTAACAGTACTTTGCACTTAGACGGCGCAAAGCACATACCATACTTACAGACACTGATCGCCAACTGATTAAGTGCGATTTGGGCAGCCTGCATGCTATCGCACAGTAAGACGATATCGTCTGCATACTCGAGGTCGAAAAGTCTATCTCCAGGTAGCAGATCTACACCACCTTCACGCACATCCTTCAGAGCTGACTCCAGAATGTCATCGATGGCAAAGTTAAAGAGAAATGGAGAGATTGGGCAACCCTGTCTAACCCCACTGTTGGTTGGGAACAGTGGTGATAGTTGGTTGTATGCCCTCACTCTACCTGAGGTGTTTCTGTATAGGGCTTTCAGGATGTTAACAAATTTCTCAGGTACACCTCTCTCTAACAGACAGTTCCAGAGCACAGTTCTGTCCAACGAATCGAAGGCAGCCCTAATATCAAGAAACACAACGATCGTTGGCCTGCAATACGTGTGGCGGTGTTCCAACAACTGACGAAGGGTGAACATATGATCAATGCATCCACGACCTGAACGAAACCCAGCCTGCTCTTCGCGAATCAATCCCTCACGTATTTTGCACAGTCTGCGAAGCAAGACAACAGCCAATATTTTAGACGCGACTGGTAAGAGACTGATAGCCCTATGATTGTCACACGAATTACGTCGACCCTTTTTAAAGATGGGGACGATAATGGCTTCGTTCCACATTGATGGTACACTCTCTGTCTCCCACACCTTCCTGAACAACCCAGTTAGAGCCATTGTGAGAGTCTCGCCACCATCTTTAAAAAGAGCCGGGGGTAATTTGTCTGGGCCGGGCGCCTTATGGCGCTTCAGGACTTGGAGTTCCTTACGGACCTCCGCTTCGGTGGGTGGGTCGGTGCTAACCGACCAAGGAGCACTCGGGCTAATGATAGTAGACACTGAAGCTGGTGGCCAGCTGAACTGCTTCCCGAAGTGCTCTGCCCAGCGTTCCAGGCGTCTTTTCAGGCTGGTAATTGGAGTGCCATCTGCCTCACAGACCGTCTCGCTGACACCTTGTTTCTTGCTGCCGGTGGCTCGTATGAGTTGGAACAGCTTCCGACTGTTGCCAGATGCAGCAGATGACTCCATCTCACACGCACGTTCTGACCACCAGGCTTCGCGGTCCTTACGTAAACACTGTCTAATCTTGCGCGTGAGCGCCTTTCGCTGATTGTTGTATTCGCTGCCAGCCGGAATGGACCGGCGTTCATCCATGAGTTGCAAGGAACTCGCAGAAACCCAGTGGTTGTTAGCGGAGCATTCTTTCAAGCCGCAAGCGGCTACACTCGCCTTTTGCATGGCACCTTGCACATGAAGCCAATGTTCATCTATACTACTTGGGAGGTTGCTGGCAAGCATTGTTTTTAACTCATTCTGATATTTCAAAGAAGTAGCAGGTGCTACTAGTTTGCTCACATCAACGCTTAGACGACGGCTTTTACGAACCCCACCAAATCGCAAGACGAACTTGGCACACACTAACGCATGATCGGAGTCCAGGCATGTGCTCCAGAAGGAGAGACAGTCTTGTATGCATCCTCGCCACCGGAAACTGACCGCAATATGATCAATCTGAGTCCAAGCTTGCTTCGCAGAGGGAGGACGCCAGGTAGCGCTACGGCGATGGCTGTGCCGGAAGTTGGTGCTAGCTAGAAATAGGTTGTGATCCGCGCAAAGCTGCAGAAGACGGTCCCCATTATCTGACCTGCGACCATGTAGTCCCCACTGACCACCTAGACGATTCTCCTCTGAGCTTAGACGCCCCACCTGTGCATTCAAGTCCCCAGCCAGCACTACGATATCCCTCCGACCCGCCTGTTTCAAGAGATCGCTCAGTTGGTAGTAAAACTCATCCTTCATTGCATCCGGGCTGCAATCCGTCGATGCATAGGCAGAGACAACAAATAGACACCGCCTATCTGGCCTACTACTCTTTACTTTCGTATAACCTTCCAGCCTCACAGCACATAAACGACTGTTAATGGGAATCCAGTCGAGCAGTGCAGCTTCGGCTCTAGCGCTCAGTGTGACACCGACACCAGCTACGCCGGATGCCGACGCCACAGGGTCACCGGATAAGCGCAGGTGGTACATACTACTAGAACTTCCAGACGGGGAGGATAGTCGAAGCACTTGACTGGGATCTTGAATGCGGGTCTCCGAAATGCAGCAGACATCGATAGCGAGGCTTTCCAAAGTTCTTGCCAGCCCTGCCTGTTGTCCGATTTGCATCAGCGTCCGAACATTGTAGGTAGCCAGCTTGAACGCAGCACGCGGTTTCAGGATATCCGTGTTAGGTGTCACATTGGGAACAACCATTTTGAGGACTACTCACTAACATCTCGAAACGACACGGATAGGCTGGGAATCTCGACAAAGGCAAAAGGCTGTCGAAGGTTAAGAAGCCAAGGTTAGAAAAGGTACAATACAGGAAACTATGTATAAAAATAAAAGTAGGGTAGGAGGGAAATAAGTTCCTTGAGGGATCAGTATTGCTTGGAATCATTTTGCTAGCGCGCGTTGAGTTTCAATGGGAGTTCGTTGCTTTAATTCATTCATTGTGTGCGGGCTGAGATACTGCCCGGGCGCCCAGACCAAAGCAGGTAGTTTTATTGAGGGACCACCCCCGAGCCTTTGACTTGGAGTCTAATCCGCAAGGCAGCGGAGCAGCGTCAGGAGCTGCATTCCCATGGTTGCCGGTGACCCATGTGGGTTCATACGCCATTTGATCCGATTGGAAACTGGAGCCCATGTACCCCATGGTAACTGCTTTTAGTTTAACCGCTATCCAGAAAACCTCCCTGACATGGTAGGACCTGTAGAGACAGAGTCCCAGTCAGTTCAGCTTGTTGGGTCATTGCGGTATTCAAGCCCGACCACCTCGACAAGGTAGCAGTTATCGGCCGGGCCGGATCATACAACAGACCTTGGAAAGCAAGACGACGAGTATACGTTGGACGGACGAAAAAAGGTGGAAGAACTGGACTTTGCAGGTGATTTATTACTAATACCACACAAACTCGAAAACCTACAGACGAAAACTAAGAGGTTGGCAGACGGGTCAGGCAGCGAGTAGGAAACTTCAGGTGAGCATAGAAACAGAGATGATGAAAATACCAAACTAACAACAAGGATGCCCCTGTAGACGGGAGAAATCTTAAGACGTTCATTGCTTTGAAATCAGTCTGGACATATACAGCATTTAGCACGACGAACACAATCTAGATCTTTAATACTAATATAAAATCAGTGCCTCTATAGAGTCAAGAGATTTGACTCGCCACAAAGGCATTTCCGACAGCATGCTGCAGACATACACAAACAGCTGCCTTCACTTGTTAGTGAAGTCCAGAGGGCTAGAAAGGACAAGCAAGGAAAGATTACGTCAGCGTGACAGCCAAAAACTTACTATTCAACCTTATCATGACCCTTAACCATATTTTAATTTTGAGATAAAAGCAGACTTTGTAGCGTTGATGCACGTCCCTTCCCGTTCCTCACCACAAGTCACTTGTAAATTAAGTTGCTGTATTATTACTTTAGTTTAGCTATTTTAATGAGCTTTTATACAGGTGTCATATTTTTAGTAGCTAGTCATTTGATAACGAGAATCAGTCTATGTGAAATTAAAAGTTTGCTTTCCCCAAGCTTACTATAATTCTGAATTAAGTCTCAGTAATTCTGAAATAATTCTAGCATCCTATAGTGAGTAAATTCTGAATTTGTTCTGAAATGGATTGTTTAGTGGCACAGACTAGAACTCAGTGCTAGTTTTCTGCATAACTAGCGCTAATTCAGCACTGTATTCTTTTTTATGCATTGTCAGGAGTAGATCAGAACCTACCGGGTTTGCTTATCAGCTTTATTTCAGCCCTTTCAGATCATTTCCAGCACTGGCTAGCATTACTTTAGAACGAAAAGACTCGATGTGGGATCCTACATCGAATTACATAAAATAATGTGTAGTATCATCTAAGTAATTTCATATACTCTCGTCGCTTTCAAACAAACAAAACTGTATGACAGAATTCGAATCATAAGGATGATTTCAACCTGTTAACCATTCATTCAAACTAGCTAGAGTAAAAGTTTAAATTCAGCGTGAATTAGGGGAAAAGCAAGACTATAATTTCGTAATAATTAAGAATGTTCTTTACATAGAAATTTATAAAATACATTTGAATATAAAACAGACCATTAATTTACCTTAGAAATTGTTCCTTTCCGAAATAAGCTTGCCATGATGACACCGACTTGATGGTCGAATGGCCGCCAACTGTGACCTTGTCCGTGAATGATGTTGATTGGGTTTTGGATTTTTGTGTCATTTATATAGGTCACGATATACCGTGTTCCTATTGGCTGAAAATCACATCCAAAATTCATTTCTAATTATATGTTTTCTATGTATTCATTATTGTGTTAGCCAATAACATTGAGGTGCAGGGAATTTGATGTTTGCTAAGACTCAGACAGTGGAGGCAGTTGGTCTGACTGCATTCTATAGGAATATTGGTAAACATTTATTCAAATTAATTTGGATAGCCTGACAAGTCACTGAACTGTTTTAGTGCATTTGAACAGTTACGTCCAAATTTTAGCTTGTACATAGTCCTGTTTATACTAACAGAATACTGCTATCGCTAGCTCTCATCAGGTTGTGACGTCCAGAGCACAGGTCAAAATCGTAGCATAGTGATTTACCGAATGCTTGTGTCAAAGAAATAAACAAAATTTACTTAAGCCTAAAAGTCAGATTCCGGTTTGCAGTCCCCCGGGGTACATTAAAATATAAATAATTCTTCAGCATTTGGTGGCTTTGTATATAGAATAATCCTGAATTCATTGCACCGTATGAAAACAAGCTGTGCATATTTATCTGCACTGTACTGGCTGTTTTCCACTGTAATTGAAGTCCACCTAAAATATTCATCTATAGGTGTGGCGACAGCTGAGTTCAGATTCAGATTTGTCGACTGATGACAGAAGGCTTGGAGCTTGGGAATTAAAGCTGAAACTAAGTTAAATGTTAAGTATCTAGAATTATGTCTTTCCTCTGAGCTTTCCCAGTTGTCTCATAATCTGTTGTTTTCTAAAAAAAATATTTCGTCCAAGCATTTACATAAGGAAGTTAAGACAGCGTAATATAAGAACAAGACATATAAGCGAACAATATTGTTTTCAATTAGATCTTCATCAGGCTTTACTCTAATTTACATAGACTTATATATAAAAATTTTAACCAATGACGGTGATTTTGTGGATCAAATAATAATAATAGTAATAAAAATAATAATGTGGTAAATGTTTTGAACGAAGTTGATAACGTTGATTATAATGATAACAAAATATTGATAATAAGGTTTATACAGGTGATAAGAATAACAAAGATGGTATATATGCATATACTATACACATATATGCATGCATGTATGTGTATATGTAGACAATTCAATAAATAAATAAATTAGGTCAAATCAAATGGAACGATAATCAGAGTTTAAATAAATATCATAAAAGTACGAAGGAGTTGGTTGATAAGACAGGGTGGGAGGGTTTTGAATAGAATTCACCTAGGCCAAGGGAGAGACAAGGGTAGAACAAATTTCTTTTGTATACAAAGACTATGATTGTTCTCTCGGATTCCCATAACTTTGGCTAAGTGTAAAAGACGGGTTCTGATTCCGTTCGAAAGACTCGATGGAATACGACAGATAACTTTGAAGGCACTATTTTTGTCGACTTCGTGACCGCTATCAATCAAATGAGCCAAAATAGAACTTCGTATGGATTTTATTTGACGTTTTCCGAACCATGAAGGAAGATGCTCATTAATGCGTCTGTTAAGCTGTTTGGTTGTTCGGCTTATATAGTGTAATATAACACAGCCTCCACTTTCAAACTGTGTTAACTATTGTATTCAGTCTATTCTTTTTTATTCCTCTCCGGTAATCTTCCCTGTGGAACTTAAAAAAGACTTTGTCACATTGCGAAGGATACTAAAAACTGTCAGGAGGACGAGTACAGTGTCACTAAACTAACCCGTTATTATTGTTGTGGATAAACACTTGTGCTCGTGAAAGAAATTGGTGGTTATCATCCTGTCGGACTGTCATTGCCCTTGCACCTCAACAGACAGGACCAGAGGGAGTTATAAAAGACTTTATGTGCACATAATTTTGGTACAAAACTTATTTCGCACACATCTTATGTAACGAAAACAGTGTTAGTCATGAAACTAGTGACTTACTGCCAAATGGTAAATAAACAGCTCTTGCATTCTTCCCATCATTAACATATTATTGGCATTATATCTACTGATTTTTAATTTTAATTTGATTTTGAATTTTGAATAAAATTAATATTAATGTAAATGTCCTGTTAATTATTTTTCTTCTACACGGCCCCCCCCCTAGAGGTCCGGAGAGACCACCGGAAAATGATAAGTAAAACTGTGAAGTAAATAATAATAGTAATAACAATTTTTGGATAAAAATAGGGATATATTACAACATGCATAAACGCGAGAAGGTATGTGAATCATGTAAAGTCTGAAAGCATATACAATGAGTTCAGCAATAAAAATTGAAATAGAAAGTCATGTCACTTAAATTTGCACTAACCATGAACATAGATTTTTAATGTATAAAGAAAAATATGTAAATACACAGTAATTAAGGAGGGGAAAGAAACATTAAAAAATATGGATTAAAGATCAATAGTTTTTGAAAAGGACCATACCTGTTTTTTAGGTGAGGTACATATAAATAAATAATAGTGATAGTAACATCAAAGTTTACGACGAAATACTAACGGTCATGATGATAATGTCTAAACGAAAAAGATAATAATAATTTTAATTATATATTTTTTTTTTAGTCCTCAAAATGAACGTAGCGAGCCGGTTTACTGATTTGCCGACCACTACGTGTTTGATATGGAGGGAGGATAAGACTTGGTGCCGGTGGAGTGGAATCGGATGTTTGATTATTTGATTGCGCAGCTGCCGATGTAGATTCGAAGTCGTTGTCGGTGTATGCGGGTTTGATTCGATCAATTGAAATAGTCTCTCGTTTTCCATTCTTGTTCACTGTAAAGTGTTTGTCTGAACGTTTAATAACTTGAAAGGGTCCTTCGTATGGAGGTTGCAATCCTTTTCTGATGGCGTCGACTCGAATGAAGACGAATTTGCAAGTTTGTAGATGTTTGTTGATCTGATCTCGTCGGGGAGATTGTCGAGGTGCTGTTGGTTGAAGTTGAAGCATTTGTCTAGTTAATCGGTTAGTGAAGTCGGCAATGTTCACGTCTGTGGAATCGGCTGAGGGGACTAGCTGTCCAGGCAAGGTTAGGTTGGTGCCATAGACAAGTTGAGCCGGTGTACATCCTAAATCTTCTTTGATAGTAGATCGGATACCAAGTAAAATCAAAGGTAAGTATTCACTCCACTTAGATGTATCATTCTGCGCCATCAGGGAGCTTTTCAGTTGTCTGTGGAATCTTTCCACTAGACCATTCGCTGCCGGATGATAGGCTGTTGTGGAGATATGTTTCACTCCCAGAAGTCTCGTCAGTTCGCGAAAGAGTGTCGATTGGAATTGAGGACCGCGGTCGGATGTAATAGTAGTTGGTACACCGTAGTTTGACACCCAACGGTCGAGAAAAACTAAAGCAACGTTTTCAGCAGATATGTCGTTTAAGGGGCATGCAATAGCCCAACGAGTAAATCTATCAATCGCTGTCAGGATATGTGTATATCCCCTTGATGTTGGCAATGGTCCCACGATATCTATATGGATATGCTGAAATCTCCTTTCGGGTAATTCAAACGTCTTCGGGGTTGTAATAGTGTGGCGGTGTACTTTGGAGCATTGGCATTGGATACATTCTCGTGCCCATCTCCGAATGTCAGAGTTCATTTTAGGCCACACGAAGCGTTCGCTGATCAGTCTGACCGTGGCGCGTACTCCAGGGTGAGAAAGCGAATGTAAATGTTCGAACAATGCTTTTCGGCAACTGAGAGGGACAAATGGACGATTAGTGCCGGTAGATACATCGCAGACTATGGTTGCATCTGATAAGGGGATAGGCACATCTTTGAGCTGTAAGGAAGAGTTTCTGCGGCAGGTTTGGAGTTCAACGTCATCTCTTTGTAATTGAGCCATACGATCAAGACTGATGTCTACCGACGTTTGGAGCTGGTTAATGTCACTTCTTGAAAGAGAATCGGCTACCACGTTCGCATCCCCTTTGATGTACTGGATGTCGGTTGAAAATTGGGAGATATAATCCAACTGTCTGGCTTCTCTAGGGGAGTGTTTATCGAGTGAAGTAGTGAAAGCATGACACAGGGGCTTGTGGTCAGTAAAAATAGTGAAATGCCGGCCCTGTAGTAAGTAACTGAAATGCTTCACTGCAAGATATATGGCCAGCAATTCTCTCCCAAAAGTGCTGTATCGTGTCTGAGCCGGTTCCAACTTCTTAGAAAAGAATGCGAGTGGGGTGACTTCGCCCTTCATCTTTTGTTGTAATACTGCCCCTACAGCTACTTGGGAGGCATCTGTGCACAAAATAAGCGACGCTTCGGGGTTGATATGGGATAGCATAGTGACTCTGGATAAGGCATCTTTTGCGTTGCAAAATGATTCGTGTGCTTCAGCTGACCACTGAAACTTTTTAGGATCATTTTTAAGGAGGTCGGTTAACGGCTGGACGATGGAGGCACACGAAGGAATGAAACGCCGATAGAAATTAAACATCCCCAAAAAACGTCTGACCTTCTTGAGTGAATCTGGTTCGGGGAAGTTTTTGATGGACTCTATCTTTTCCTCCGTAGGCGTAATACCATTCGCGGTTATGTGGTGTCCCAGAAACTGTATAGAGGAGACACCGAATATGCACTTTTTGGGGTTAATGACGACTCCATATTGCTCAAATCGTTGAAATAAGATGGTGAGGTGATCAGTATGTTCTTCGGGCGACGAGCTAGCAATTAAAACGTCATCGATATATACAAATACAAAGTCCAAACCTTGTGTGACCTGATCCATGAAACGTTGGAAGGATTGTGCTGCGTTCTTTAGGCCAAATGGCATGCGGAGAAATTCAAACAAACCGAAAGGTGTGATGATGGCCGTTTTTTCGATATCCTCTTGGGCAACTGGTATTTGGTGATAGGCCCTGACCAAGTCTACTTTAGAAAAAATGGTTTTTCCGTGTAATGTCAGGGAGAAATCATGAAGATGAGGAATAGGATAACGGTCGGGAACTGTGGCATTGTTTAAATGTCGGTAATCCCCACATGGCCTCCAATCATGATCAGCTTTAGGCACCATGTGTAAGGGCGAAGACCAAGGACTATTGGAGGGTCTGATGATGCCGAGCTGCATCATGTGTTCAAATTCTGCCTTGGCTGCTGCCAATTTGTCCGGGGGTAATCTACGAGGACGAGCACGAACTGGTTGACCCGTAGTAACTATCTTGTGAGTAACTGTGTGAGGGACGTCCTCGATGTTGTACGACGGCTTAAGAATTTTAGGGAAACGGTGAAGTAGGGAGGAAAAAGGGCAATCTGCTGGTCTTTCAATACTGATATTATAGACAGAATAGCTGGAGATAATTCCATGGATCTTTAGATGGGTGTTGTTATCAATCAGTTTTTTATTGTTGACGTCAACTAACAGGTTGAAATTACTCAAGAAATCTGCTCCGAGGATGGCGTGACTGACGTCGGCTACTATGAAAATCCATGTGAAACGCCGACGTAAACCTAGATCCAGTATGAGGGATTGCTCTCCATACGTCTGTATGCTTGTGTGGTTAGCTGCCCGGAGAGACAGTTTTCCGGGTGTCCGTGTAGATCGCCTGGATAGTGAAGGAGGGATTACGCTAACTTCTGCTCCCGTGTCTACCAGGAATAAAGTGTCTGAAGTTTTATCCTTCACATAGAAGAGGCGACTTGTTTGCTTGCCAGTAACAGCTGTCGCCATCACTGTCTGGCTGAGGCGTTTCCCTGAGCCTGGTTGGCTTCGCTAAAGCTGCACGGTTTTACACATTTCAGGGCATGACGTCCAAACTTCCAGTGATACCAGCATATATTGCTATCCCGAGAAGACGTGTAAGAACGCTGTCGTGAGAAGGATCGTCGTCGTGATGGTGACCTTCTTTGTGAACTCCGTCTCCGGACTTGTCGATCAGACTTATTAGTTTCCAAATTGTCAATCCTTGCCGCTAAGTCTGCAATGGCGGCGAGTATCGGTGTGTCTGCCGTGGGTGTGGAATGACACGGTGTGGCACTATCAGATGCTACGTGACTTATGGTGTTATCGGATAAAACATCCATAATACTATCTGCCATGTCACTTAGTTGGTCTAAGTCATACGACTTTCCTGAGATGATTAAAATTTGCTGGACATTTCTAGGTAAACGTTGCAACCACATCTGTTTCAGCACTACCTCGTCTACTTTATGATGTCCGATTAACTGGCGCATGTGCCTGAGCAGCTGGGATGGTTTACGTGGGCCTAGTTCACAGCCTGTGAGCAATTGTTGGATTCTTTTCTCATCCGACAAACTGGTACGTTGTATGAGGAGGGCTTTAAGTTTATCAAATTGATGTTCCGTCGGAGGATCTTCGATGAAATCGCTGATTTCTGTCAATACTGACGGAGGGAGTTCTGCCAGCACCATACCATATTTGGCTATTTGGGACTTAATGCCCCGTGCTTCTAGCAACGGTTCAATTACCGCAAACCAAATCCTTGGTTCTGCGAAACCGTATTGGGGTAAACGAAAATCAGTGATGGCATTTATTGTGGCATTTGTCTCGCTATTAGTTGTCTGCTCGTTTGATGTACCGGACTGAGGTGATGACATTATAAATATGAGGTTATTGGTGCAAATTAGGATACAAATATAAACCACACACAAAATCACAATGAATATACAAAATAGCAAAAATAAGAATATGAATATGCCAAAATAATCCGTGTTCTTATCGGGCTCACCAATTAATTTGTAGGGGACTAATATTAGAGTTCACTAACATTATAAATATAAGAATAATAATCCAAGTCAATGGAGTGTTAAATCACAATATATTACCAAAAATGCAGTGACGAGTTGTATCAACAAAAAGGATTACTTGGATATAAAGTCTAAGTCCTCTGCTACAAATTAATTATATAATCCACGGGTACGTTAATTGATTGGGTTTCGTCTGCTGTAGCTGCTGTGTTCCGGTTGTAGAAATGTCTTCGGTTGAGAGTAGTAGACTCCTACAATAAATCCGAAGTATACAACACGGTGTGAGTGGAGCAAGTAAGCAGAAGTGACCAGGGAGAAGACGAAGTCTCCAACAGCAGAGTTTATTTTCCAATTGTACACGGAAGTTATGTATATTTCAACAAGAAGCGTTTTAAACAAAAATTATGTACAATATCTCGAATTTATACAAATAACCAAAAAGTGTACAATCACATTGTTACGTACTCTACAAGTGTAGTGAGTCTAGTCCTCTGCTTGGTGCAGACTAAATTCTATCAGTCAAGTTTGCAATGTGACCAGCATTCGAGATGGCTCGCCGTCACGTTGCTTTTTGAAATTGTTGATATTAGATGGCTGAAGACAATCAGAAGGAAGCCTTGTACTAACTAGTTTCCAACCAAAGTATCCAATATAGTCCTACAGGAGTTCCATCGTGAGCCCGAATAGCTCAGTGGTCACGTCTCTAACTGCGGCTATAAATTACGTAGGTTTGAATCTCACATGAGATGCGAGTTTCTTCAAGGTTGCAGACACGCCTTGCTGATGAGTGCCAACTAGCTTGTTACCAAGATTCAAGGATTCCTACCGATTGCCTCCAACCATATAAAATTAAAAAAGCCATTATTATTATTTTCAGACGTTTTTACTTTATTTCTACAACAAGAAGCCTATATCACTATGATGTGATGGTTCAATCTCTGAATCATACACGAATCAACTGACTAGAATTGTTTATAAAGTGGTGGCATATACTACTGATTGAAATGAGCATTTGAAAGCCATTCACGTCAATCAGTATTGCTTGTCAGCCAATTTGAAATTATCTGAACAACAAAGAGTCGAGCTCATCTATAGCTGGATGACCGGAATGTATAATAAACTCATAATACATGCATTTAACCCATTTTCGAAACAAATGAATTTTTGCATAGAGGTTGCTTAGAATATAAGAAAGGGGACACATTGTCCCATCATAGCTACATAACAGTTTAATACCTGAGATCCTCTGCACCAAAGTTATATGAAGGCAACATTAACCCTTATGCATAAAAAACATGAGAGAACCAGATGTTTTTAAGGCCAAGATAAAAGTACAATGATCAAATCTTTACCCTTCGACTTTGATGTTCACAAACTGAGCTGACGATAAAACACATTTAAATACTATAATATAGCAATGCATCTTACACGGTCGATCATCATATAGTTTGAAAGAAACTAGTACATGCCTGTTTTCATCACAATCCATTATGATGAGTATGAACCCTGGAAATTGATCAGAGAAAATACCTGCAGAAAATCAGTGAAAACGATTCCACTTTTGGTATCTTCAACATAACACTAAATTATTCAAATGTATATGATTATACGTGTAACAGAACTTAAATAAGAAATCAATAAACGGAAATAAAATGAATCGATATGCCTGTTGTAACAACAGTAGAGAAAAAAGTTAACTATTTTATATCTGATCATTATTTATGAGTCATACAAGTCATATTTGTATGTGATGAAATTGTTACCAAAATTATCTCAGACACAATTTCGACAAATCGTTAAGTGAATTTATCTCAACTTTACGACACCACTCACATCAGAAATTAGTATTTGATAGCAAGGGTGGCCGTGGTTGAAGTCATAAACGGTTTAGCCCTTTTTCACTCTTCTCAGATAACTGAATCAGTTCAGACAACCTGAGCTCTAGATCTCCTACTTCTTGGATGAACTGGTGATACATAGAGTCGAATTCGCTATTTACAAATTACATAGAATCCGGGGACAGCTTTCACTATAGTTCCCTTTGAAAAAAATGGTTCAGATTACAGTCTATGATCTGAATGGTTGAAAATCACTAGTGGCAGCAGGACTAGTTAGTCAGATCGAAGTGGTCCAAGTATCGGATGGTCGATTCCTTCGTTTATCGATTTCTCACCTAGAAATATGTAATTTTCTGAAATCGAAGTGGATTCGATTATTATTTGCATTTCTAACCAACGATCCTTATAATGTTTGTGTGGTACTGTGTAACAAACGAAACTGCTAACAAATTCTTAACCTAATCATGAGTGAGAACAAACTTCATATTTAGAAAAAATATTCATTTGAATTCTCACCGATTACATTTTACAGAATATTAAGTATGGTAGGCTTTGGCCTATACTGATCCCCTTGAATTAATGTACAGTCAGTCGAGATCCCATTTTGCTTTGAACAAATCAACAGATGGAGTAGATACGACGGGTTGCATTTGAAAATCCCCTATTTCACAATTCCAAATGAACTTTCAGATATCCACGAACTTCAAAGTGTTGTACTCTTAATTGGTTATTTGTAGACGGGAAAAATAGATAGGATAAATTAGTACACAAATGACTGCATAAAATATAGAATGCAAAAATGAAGTCATCCCACCACACTATTGCTTGTTTAATTTATCACTTATGTTGGATAAATTCGGCTACTACACTTTATTCATGTATTGATAGTGTTAGAGGACCGATTCTAAGCGAAGAAATCTTCAACTAACTGAATACTCTTTCATCCAGTGAGCTCAAATCTAGTCGATATTTTAGCTTCTCGGTCTTTTAATCATCATTCATGTATACATATAAAGTATATCAGTAGAAGATATCCTACAAGGCTGAATATTCAGTAATTTAATTGATAGTTTCAGATCCAGTTTAAATGCTTGAAATATACTGTCGAAAGGAGACAGTCTAAATGAAACTCTACACATGGCTTCATTCTTGTTGGCTATTATTATTAGTAATGTGTTTCTGTAAAATGAGAGGAACTTTTGTCTTCCTGAAGGTTTGAACTTTTTACACTTCTACACTCCAAAGTCTGACATTATAACTCAAAAATTAGAAATAAAAGAACAAATTGGTCACATCGCTTCCGTAAAACAAAAACAAAACCTGTTAAATAATCTGAACAACAAATAAATGGATAACTATTCCATCCTATACTGTCGTTAAAACTCTATCTCCTATTCGTTAAATAATATCAGTGAACTAAGAAATGGAAGAACTCCAGGATGTATAATATTTAAAAATGCTCTAAACTTTCTTGTTCTTATTTTTCTTAACTCTGACAGACTGACAGGTTGATACTAACCACTGAATTCTTAGTTCAATGATATCACCTTTCTCTTTTAGCATTTGTGAATAGATTTTGCACCTTTGAACAACCAATAGCATATCATTTGGTTTCTTTAACCTTGGCCAGAATGCTTAGTGTATCAGTTTACAATCGATATATATGATAATTTCTTTCTGATAGAAATATATACACACAATTAGTGCGACCATAATATCTATTAGAATGAAGATAAATAAATCAGAGTAGATGTAGAATTATTCAGGTTGTATCGTCATCATTACATTCACACTGCAACCATCAAAACAAAATGTTGTCTAATGAGAATGATTCAAATTACTTCTTTTTCGATCAGATTAAACCATTAAAACAAGATCGAAACTTCGCAATTAAACACTACGTTGAATATGAAACTTATACTGTTCAGAATAATTTATCAACGGTTAAAGAATTAAAATCATACTCCCAAAACGTTAACGATTCAGCAGTAGCAGCGAGAAAGAAACAGACATCAGCAGACATTAGTTCAAATCTCAATAATTATAGCAATAATAGTAATACTTCAACTATAATGACAAAAATCTGTCCCCCTACAAGACGTTTAACAGATGATAAGTCAATTTCAAAACAAATAAATTATTATACTTGGGTTGAACATAGTGAACAGATAGTACGTGATCTTTCAAGGCTGTTACATAATCAAAATGTGAAGGCGATAAAACGTCCCAGGATATTAGATTATCGTTTAGATGCAACATGGGAGGAGTTAATTGCAACAACAGATGATGAAATGCCAAGGGATTGGCAAGTGCCTACAATTAAAAATGCTTTTGATTTGTGGATTCAGGTAAGCAGGAGAAGAATATAACACAAATTGATTGACGCTCATCCATTTTGTAGCAGTCATCAATTGATCTGTAAGTAGTTGGAATTGCGCAAATCACTCAGCTACATAAACTGTAAGAAAAGATGTTGAGTGGGGATACTTTAATTCTTAGGCAATTTTTCCTCGTATAATTCTCTGATGATCAGGAAGCCTGAATAACTGTGTATTAATGTTTATTATTATTATTCTTTTCTTGAGCTTCGAGTTGAATATTAAACTTCAGCAGTACATCCCCCTTGCACCCAGTCCTCTGTCATCACTTTCAGCTGGCTTTATGACTGCACACAAGCTTTCACTTCCTCTCCATATGATCTTCACATCACCCTCACTGACTGAAGTAGTCTGTTTGTATTCGGGTTCCACTCGAAGGCTTGTTGTGAGATTTCACTTGAACGTCTCCTCTGCGTAAGTCCAGTCCATCTCTGTTTATTTCTGCATATTTGTTGGGCTGGTTCTCTGTCTGCCAGAGTATTTAGTTACTTATCCTTTCTGGTAGACCATCTGATCTTAAGTATAGAAAGAGGGCATCTGTTGACAAAATTCTGCAACAAGGTATCGAAAATGCTTACCGTGATGTGCATGCCAAGTCTCTGAAGCATATGGAGCCAGGAACTTGACACTAATGTTGCAAATTTGGATGACCAGTTCCAGCCACTTAACATCAATCTAAGGTGGATTACAGAAACTAATCACCAAGTTTTTTGATCACAATGCAAAATTATTTGATATAAGTCCAGACAATAATAGATAAGCCATCCTTTTGTGAATACAATAAGCTCAGTATTGCAGGAGATCGATGGCTACACAAGTAATTCAGGCAGAAAACCTCTAAACAGAATGTGGAATGGACCTACTTCAAGAGAGGGGGGGTATTGGTTGTCTCATCTTACTAATGATTTGCAACATGTTTCAAACATCTACTTATAGATACCTGTCAGTCATCAACAGTTATCTAATATGATTTATTTCTCTTCTGCTTAACATTATGTTATTATACAGTAGCAGAGAAGAGTCAATAAAAAGTAACTTAATTGACCCATTGTGTTGGCATTAAAGTAACCAAACCTAATCTGAACGAAGACCTGTTTGATCTAAATCTATTGTCAGTTGACAAAAACTAATAATGTAATGATTTTTTAACTGTAACATAAATGCTTCAAAGGATTCCACCTGTTTAAGTGAGCAGTAGCTGAAATTGAATGAGTATTGGGTATCATTTATCTGCCTTCTTTAGCAATATCAAAAACCTAAAAAAATCATACGTATGATTTATACAAATAATTTTCAGCACATACTTCAATTTGAAGTGAGCTTTTAGATTTCTCCACGAGTTTATTAATCATCTCTCCTGGTGACCTTGGACATGACTGGTTGTTTTTGTGTGTTTTCACACCTTCTAGGTAAACAAATAAGAATTGTATCCATGCCAACTAGTGTATATAAATGCGACTGTACAGCTTTTGATAATGACATTGTCATTACAAATATGTGATGACTGCTTACACTTTTCTATTGGAACGAATATCTATGATTATAGTGACGTTTATTTTAATTGCATTTCATACTATTTTTATTTCATGCATTCACACTTTTGATTCAATTCCAAGACCGGATATAATTTTTAGAAACTCCATATATATATATATATATATACAGCTTGTACAGCTTGATGATAAGTTCGTTGAGAAGAGTCTCTTCGTTGGATATTGTGTTCTTAATGCTACAATGGGAATTATTAAATTATTAAACAAATATCTACCGACACGTGACCATCAAAGAAACTCACTTCAATTTATGTAAATTTTTACTGTATATTTTGATGGTTAATAAAATCTGAATAGTTCTGCTGAAGAAGCTGTGGCTTACACAGCGAAACGTTCGGGAAATTCTTGTTTTGATTTTTCTTAAACACTCTGGGATTATTTTAAATAATGTCTAATGATTCACTCTGTGTCAGCGCTCAAATTTTTCCAAGGAATTAGTAATATCTTTGGTCTGGAAACGTATAATTAGTCGCAGTAGTCTCCTTTATATTGATATTTAGTGATCTAAAGCAGTTTGAGGACGAACTTTAACTATATGTCATCAACATGCATGCAGTGTTTCATGATGGCGAGTTTGCAGGCAATCCAACCGGATCGCGAAGTCGGTGGAACCATTTAGATTAGCCTTCCGTGGCCAACCGGTATAAAGTAAACAGAACTATAATTATCTGTTATCAATCTAGTTACTTAACCCATCAGTCCTCTGGATTTTCTAAAACAAATATTAGCAAGAAACGGTCCGTGTTAAATTATTGTTACCAGCGTTAGATAATATTATGGAGAAAATTGTACTCAATACACTGATTAACTGCTAAGACTGTTGATACGGAATTTCTTCGCATATATCTTAAGACTATCTTAGAATGCAGAAATATGATTTTCAATCGTTAACGTGACTGAAATGTTTTATACATCTCCCTATCAATATCTAATACATTTGGTCATGGCTTCCATAAGCTGTGATTTCCTTTTGAATAGAACACTAAATAATATAACTATCATGTTTCCTCGGCATGCTTGCACGTTTCTAGGTCATGTGTTGAATAGAATAAGCAACTAGACCACAAAATGTCACTTATCTTTAGAAAATAATGACATATTTTCATTTTAATAGAGTAAAGCTTTTTATAGGCAAGATATAGAACAGGAACTGAAATACGAAATGAAAACTTGTAAGACTAACTACTATGGCTAACTTCCAGCTACCTGCTTGGAGGTGGCCAGCAGCAGAATCCGGGAGGCGCGTTTCAACTTACATGGGAGTCGTCAGCTGCATGCACGTGCTCACCAGTGGTTGATAATGTCCCGACTTAAACTCAAACCCGTTCCGAATTGTTTCCGCTGCTCAAGGGTGAACCTCGTGATCCAGTAGTCTATTAGGTAACACTTCGTTGAGTCGGAAATAGCACGAAACACACTTTCAGTCGCCGCCAACCGCCGGTAACGTTGGGTTTTTAATCGTGCTGATATAGAGGCATCTGTTCAAGGAACTCGTATAGCAAAATAAAGCTGGTCAGTTCCATCAGACGTATGAATGAAAAACCACATATCTGAATAAATATGTTTCATACTTTTAAACAACTCTATCTTGTTCTACAGATTCTCTAGACATTAAGAGGAACACTCCATTATAGTTAGACTTCTGACAGCCACTACTTTTCCTCCTATCGGAGATGTCAATGGACTGCACAACAACCAATAGTGAAATTTTTCAGTGTCCTATTCAAGTTTCATTATTCATAACATTAAAGATTTCAGATATCCTAAATAGCATTTCACGAAGTCGAAGGGCGTGAAGCGAACGATTTAAAAGCAAAAAACAGGCAGCAAAGACAGGACTTTAAGTGAACATTAAGAAAACAGAAGTGATGAAAATGTCTCAACAACAACAACAAGCACAAATCGCCATCAACGGGACAAATTTGAAGGAAGTCACCTCTTTCACTTGTCTAGGCAGCATCATTTCAGCCACACGCGGCATGGATGTCCATATTAGAGGCAGGATCGGCACAGCAAGACAGGTTTTCATTAATATGAAATTAGTGGGGAGGTCTATTGCACTCAGGATGAGGAGCAAGATTAGGATTTGTAACACAAATATCAAGTCAGTAGGCTGCAGACTTTCATTAACAGGTGGCTTGGCTTGACCCTGAAGATCATATGGCTAGAGAGAATTAGCAGCAAGGAACACTAGCAACCAGCAGACTAAGAACTGTCGCCCACCAAATATGCAGAAATAAATGGATGTGAATCGGACATACACTAAAGAGACTGCTGAGTGACACCACGGACGAAGCAGGTCTTAGAGTGAGTGGGAAACTGTGAGTTGGGCGTCGCTTCGAGAGTGACATGGAGGAGATGATGTGAGGAGGAAATGAAGGCTTATGGGAAACCCTGGGGCCGGGTGAGAAAGAGTACATAGAACAGAATGAAAAGGGGACATGTTGTGGAAGCCATATGTTCTACTCGGACTCCAAGGGAATAATAATAAAAATCACTAACTTTACATAAAAATGTTTAGCGGAACACATGAAGTCAGTCTTGAAGTTGGTAAAGATGAAAGCTTTAAGAAACGAAGGTGAATATTACAGGCTATCGGTTAGTTAAATTACTGTTGCCTTTATTCTTCTGTGTTTCAGTGAAATGAATATCACTCTTACCACGTTGTCATGATTCTCACTTAAATATCATATTTTATTGTTGAGTCTGTCGGCATCCACGATATCCCTTTACCATTCAATTAAATAAGTTTTAAACTGAACTGGAACTTTGGACACAATTATCTTAAAGGCATTCTATACGCTACTGACTAAATGGTGTCCACTAAAGTTGCTTAGGCAACACAGCCAACATGACTGACAAGTTGCGTAATCATCCCGGTAATGCTTATATATATATATATATATATATATATATATATATATTATATGATGGTATCACTTAGGTGTTTTCTAAGTTTTTCTTCACCAACGGGGTTATTCAAAAATATGTTGAAAAATCTTCTCACTGTCTGGGTAAACTGATCAAGAAACCACTTGTACCCCCTCGATCGAAGGTTGCAGATAAATATTTAGTCGACAAATCAAGTAGAAAACATAAATTAACTATGATAACATACAAGGTACATTCAATCATGTCTGTTTCTTTATTTAAGTGTCATCTGCTTTCGAATCTATTTTCTGTGCTGTTTTACTTCCGAATAATGTAGATTTCATCTTGAACTGACGTCATTTAGAGAATCACTGAAAAGCAATGAAAAGTGAACAGAATACACTACTGAAAATTGCTAGACTAGGAAAAAAACAGCGATCCAATGTTACCTGATTTTCAATGAATCCCTAATTGATTTTAATTCCTGATCAGACCTACTTAGAAGTTAATAAAATTCGCTAAAAATCTTAAAACTGAAAACAAAGTTAGTTTTCTTAAAAGCTAAAAGATAGGTTTAGAAAATAGTAAATTATGTTGTTTTTGTGAATACTATGAAATTTTACGAAATACTAGTGTTTGTTATAAATTATTTAAATTAATCCCAGCGTGTTAAGAAAATCAAAACAAGATTTTTCTGAACGTTTCGCCGTGTCAGCCACAGCTTCTTCAGCAGATTTATTCGGATTATAATTAATCATCAAAATATATAGTCAAAAATTTTTTACATAAAATGAAGTCAGTTTATTTGAAGGTCATTTCTCTATGAACATTTTTTTACCAATAGAAGTATGTAAGCTGTCCTCACATATATTTGTAATGACTAATGTCAAATTGTTGTTGTGTTTACTTCTCTATAGTTGACTTGTAAAGATTAGATTTGTATGCGTGTGTGTGTATGTATGTTATTTGTCATATGGAAAATACGTGAATTCAAATGTGATAAACGTGTCACTACATGTTTTAAAGGTCATGGAGGCTCATAGAGTGTTTGTTGTTTTTTCATTTGTCTTGCTTCATAAGAGTTTGCCATATAGGTGATAAGTCGTTACCTTCCTTCCTATTCACTGCATTTGATGTGGCTAAAATGTGCAAGGCTTCTGAAGTCAATCTTTCTTTATGTGAATGAAATCCTCTTCCAAGAATTTCGACATTGTCAAAATCAATCTTATGTCCGCTGTCTATCGCATGTATTGCTATAGCCGATCTTTTTTCTAGACTTTTTAATTCTACTTCATTTCTAGGTGGACGTTTCGTGCAAAGTCTATGTTCATTCACTCTGACTTTCACCTGCCTACTGCTCTCCCCTATATAGCATGCCTCACATTCTGAACACTTTATCTTGTAGACACAATTACTTTGTGACATTTTGGGAACTATATCTTTAACATGCACTAAAGCTTTCTCTAGAGAATTAGAAGGTTTGACATAGACTTTAATATTATATGCAGCAAATAGTCTTTGAAGTTGTTCAGCTGTGTCTTTTCGATATGGAATGGTCATCGTCGATAGCCAGGATTTTTCCACTTTTTGTTTTTCTTTGTGCTCCTTTCTATTGATGATATTGTCTAGTAGCTTTTCAGGATAACCATTTCCAATCAAAATCTGTTTTATATTGGTTATCTCTTTCTCCATATCGTCATTATCAGTTATAATGTTTGTTTGTTGCTAAGGGATGAGTATGAACGCGGAATTACCTATGCGTTAATTTACTTTGCAACAGCAATTTTTTCATTCCATGCATTCCGAATGAAATGTAGAGCATCGAGCTTGAAGTTTCAGCAGCATCAGAACTGCTTTTTATGCCTTACCCTCCTTCTTTTCATGGTTAACTACTGGCTTGTGAGCTGAGCGAGGTTTAGGAGGGCGTTGGTTGAGAATCAAACCTAGAACTCCAGCACGGCTAGCTTTCAATCTGCTGTTGAACCACAATAACAGTTACTGAGGATTAATTTAGTGATTTAGACATATATTTGCTTAAATGAAAGAAATCTCAGCAGGTGGGATATACTTATAAGTATCCTGAATAGTTTGTTTAATTTTTTGAGAATGTGAATTTTAATAGAATTTTATTTATTTTAATTGATTTCCTCATGCTGTTTGTCCTCCTTAAAAGTTCTTTTCTGCTACCCTGCTTGACTCATTTTTCGCTTTTGTCAATTATCTTTCATAATGTGAATATTTTAAAATAATTCTCAGCACCTACGGGAGTAGCTGAACCATTTTAAATCTACTGATGGTCACGAACCTGTCACCTAAACGTTTTGGTAATCGAAACCGATAGTCTATCTAGTGAATGTGAAAAAGCCAATCACCTTTTATGTAGGTAGTGTTACATTTAAAACGTGTGTTTTCATTCTTTGGCTTTCTGAGTGAGAAGTAGGACTTCAAGTTTGAGTTTTGAATTTTCAGTAACAGTGGCGATTTTCTAAGGAGTGGGGTCGATCGCCCCACTTCATCTTAAACAAGCTTGCTATCAGCTAAACGAGTTGTAAGAGTTCGTCTGTTGGGAATCGAATCCATATAACGTATAATTTAAGTTTATCACTAATGACGATTACTGTTCCTGATCCGGGGAACCGAATAATTCTTGACTCTGACCCTAGTTTAACCTGAACGTCGACTCTATATCTCATCCCTAAACATAGGTAATTAGAATGAATACCGACACTCTTTTAGATATTGGAAGTTAATTTCGCAAACATTTCTAGTAAAGAAGATGTTTAATATTCATGTACTTCTTTAAACACGTTTTACACTAATAAATTACTTTTCATAAATATCAGCGTGACACCCTATAACTGGTCACTTCAATCAAAGTCAGTGTGTTGGCCGTTAATTTGGATCAATGTAATTTAACTTTACATATTTTTCTAATGCATAAGAAAGGAATCTAGGTAAGCCTCACACTAAGTTGTTCCGATGGGCTACATAACCAATCAACATGCATGATAAGTTCAATCCTACTTATTTATAAAATAATTTGTTAATTCAAATTTTGTTAACATAAATTCAATAGCAAACTGCGTGAGGGAGGGGCTTTCCTAGACAATAAAAACACCATTTTTGTCCAATAGTATTCGAATCTATTACTTAAACCCTAACGGAGTAGTACTAAATTCATTGTTTAGTCTCTAAATAGGAGTCCATAATTCATATTTTCAAGCTGGTATAGCACAAGAAAGTAAACAGGCGAATTCTCTAAGTTTGCAGGACAAATGATCAAAACAGTATACTTGACTAATTTGAATTAAACAGTGTATCATATGACATTTTTGGTGGTAAAAATCATGAGTATATTCTTAATAACAAAAGCTATCAACCCCAAGTGCATCAAAATCATAACCTCCAATCAGAAGACTGTGTTTGTTTACTTACAATAATCTATGATAATGTACATGAAAATATATAAATATGTGTTGATTTCTTAAATAAACGATCTGTGGCCTGGCCCTTGTTTTCTGTTGTTACAGTACTGTATCCCGAATATTAAGGATTGAGGGATTATCTATCACTGGTTTCAAACTCAGCAGGTGAATGGTAGTATGGTTTATGAATTACTGAAATATGAGTGTACACAGCTGATTGAAACAGAACTAACATGATTAAGTTATCTCCTGCATTCTGTTTCTCACTAGTTCTTTAGCTTGCTTCGTTTTGGGACTACAAGTGCTCTGAAATCAGTTGATTTCTGTAAAATCTAAGCTAGATGGCATGTTTTGTTTGAATTATCACCGGTGGCATTCAGTCTTTTCATAGACATTCGATTATTACCGATAAGTAGTAATAAAATTTATTTATTTTATTTTTTCGATTTACAGCTTGATTCCACACTGTAGTTTTGGTACAAGTATGAAATTTTTAGCATGGATATCGGTAGCCCAAATTTTCAGGCCGACCATAGATATCAGGTGTGAGTCGGCAGGGGATCGAACCTCGGACCATGTGTAAGGTAGGCGAGAGTCCTAACCACTGTGCCACCGACATAAATTGGATATATTTATAGACATCCGAAGGGTTTTTATAGAAAGATAAGAGAAGAGCATTCAGCTGGGTCAACAGCTGCACTGTCTGATATTTTAGTCTTTTTCGTTAACTATTCACTCTTGAAATGTGAGTTGCCTTAAGAAGGAAGTCGATATAAAATCGATACCGATGAACTTCTGACAAACACTTATGGCTATTTCATAATAAAGTTAGAACTTGAATTTGATTTCCTTTAGTAAGAGAATACCAACTTCAATGAGCAACAGATCGACTAATTGTTGGTCGTTTATTCTTAGACGGTGACTATTAGAACAGTTTGTTGAGATATATAACCATCAAATGACTTTAAGCAACCAGTCAGAATGTGGAAGGTAGCAGCTCTTAAATTTGTTCATAAGCTCTATGTTTAAACATACAGAGTGGTTAATTTACACAGGATAATTCAGCCTTAGACTAACATAACTTCAGTCCTACAACTAACAATGATGGAAAGACCAGATCAGAAGTGAGACCGTGGAAGTTAAGCGAGGATAGCATTCATTGCTAATGATGTCATCGGTTGCCTCAAGCTCATTCTGAAGGTTCTTATTGGTGGCGGTCTTCTCAGAGTATGTCCAATCCATCTCCATTTTCTCTTTCATATTTATTTGGCAATCGGTTGTTTATTGGTTCGATTTAGATTAGGTTTTCTTCTTGCTAACCCTTTCCAGCCATCTAGTTTTCTGTATGGAGAGAAGAGGGCAGGTGTTGATAAAATCTGCAGGTTGTTGGAATTGCCTGTCATGACGCACTAAATCTCTGAAGCACTCATTTACAAGTACTCATTGGTCTGACACTAGTACTGAAGATTCAGATCTTGTTTCTTATGTTGAGTGGAAAAGAGTTGCAGAGCGATTTCAGACTAACAAATGTCTTTCTTTTTCGATCCTAGATGGCCTGAAAATCGACATTTGTGTCGTCTGTAGTTGAAACGAAGGTGCCCAGATAAGTTAATAGAACGGCGGTGACATTTGACTGACAGACTCTGTATCCAGTTATCCATTTTAATTAATATTACATTCTTTTTAAATTTCTTAGGAAAATCCTCCTGAGGTTAATGCCTCTGGAATGAAATGTGAGACAATGAAAAAGATGAATTATTTGTATGGCTTTGAAAATGCTAACTTTCATACACCATCACCACGTAGTTCACTCTTCCGAAGAAGATCAAGCAAATCAAGTATAACGAATTTCGAAAATAAAAACAGTTCACAAAAATCAAATGATGAGAAGGCTAATGGTTAGTTAGTTTTTAGTTTTAAGATCACATAATTAGGTGATTATCTCTTTTTTGAGTGGGTGAGGTTTTTTGCATGATTTCAGTGTGTATCTTACCAGTTGTCTTACTGATGTAAGGAGAAAGTAGGGAAGACAACATTGGAATATTAACCTACTGTAAATTAGTAACTGACTCCTGAAGCAGAAATCGTCAGCAGTGACCTCCACCAAGCTGAATGCGAAAATAGGTAATATTGAATTTGCACGGTGTTGGATTTTTATCGCGAATTGGAGGAAGTTAGAATTCATGGTTCCGAGTCACACAATTCTCACCTCGTAACCTAAGGGCCATGAGTTCAGCTTCTGTTGGAGTAGTGAGTAAGTAGTTCTGAAAAGTCCTGAAACGGGATGAAAAATCAAGTGATTACTTTAATCATCTACTTTTAAAAAACAGTTTTATGTCTAAAACTTGTGTTATGTTCAAAACTTAACAGGTAACTTTAAGTAAGGAAAGTGATGAATCACAATTTGTTATCAAGCACATGACAAAACTGGTTGCAGGCTTCTCGCTAGTCGTTTATCCTTCGTCATGTTGGTAGAAGGTTGTCGGTTGGAGGAACAAAATGTGTATTCCTACCTCGGTGGTAAAACATTTTTGGGCACAGGGTTATTTTTTTTCTAATTTAACATTCAGTGACGAAAATTAGTCGATCCTAAAAGAAAAAAAATTAATGTACTTTTGAATTGTTACCAATGTTTATGTCTAAAGCACAAAAAACGTTTTGTGAAGAATGAGACAATGCCAAGTTGGTTCCTATTTATCGAACAACATACTCTCAGATACTCTTCCTGCACTAAATATAATTGTACGTACAAATTTACCTGTATCTGCAGTAGCATTTATAGTGGGAGAGTAGGAAGAATAGCACACCTTAGATTCTTCGAACATATACAGAAAATTTCATACAACCGGTTCCCTTTATTAGTTTGAAGAGAGAAAGAACCAACATGTTCGCAGTTGATGAGTATCCACGAAATAAAACGAGCTCGTATTATCCTGCGAACATGTTCGTTCTTTCTCTCTTCAAAATATACAGAAAAGCCTACATTGCAAGCTTACAAACGATTTCACTAGTGCTACTGCCATACATTTCGTTGATACGCGTCATGTGGTGGACATCCCGAAACCCTTTAGGATTGTCAATTTAAATCAATCCTCCTCAAGTTTGCTACAGTAATTACTATAAAACGTTTAAAAACCCGATTTATGTGTTCGGAAAGCAGAAGTTATCAGTCTTTCCTTGCCCTGGTAACTCTACTTACTAGCTCTTCCGGCAAAGCTGAACTATCATGCTGATTGAGCAACCAATCATAATTGAGATCCAAAACAGTCGCATAATCGTTGAAAAATGCAGTAAAAGGCATTGCAAACATTATGTTACACTCTATATTTGTCGATTGTATTGTAAGAATGTCCTCCCAGTCAATACACATTTTACCTGTAGAGAAATCATACCATGTGCGATAGATGCATTTATTTAGGTGACTGTAGGTTATGATACTTTGAGATCCACTGATATTTCTGATACTGTTTTTCAACCTACTCCTGACGCTAACCATAATCCTAACCTTAACCCTAGATCGTAAACCATAATATTAAAAGCCATAACCCTTCCTAACAGTATTCGTATATCGAAAAAGTACCTAGGGTATAAGGAGAATACTGTATCTACCCTCTCCAAGTCAAAAAAGGCAGGCATGATTGGATTTGAAATAACATTCATTAGCAATCCCTGTAAGTGATTGGTTCTTGAAGGTTAACTTTTGAAAAGCCGTTGACTTTGGCTATGATACTTTAGCTTTGCCACTCTTACTTTTCTTCGACTAGGTAATTTTTTCTCTAAACCCTTAGCTTTTCTTTGTGACTCAATTTTATTAGGCCAGTAACTCCATCTTGTAGAAAAACATCAAAGAGCAAAGCTTGAAGCCTTATATTCCACTCAAAACTCAAGTAGATGAAAAATAATCACTTAAGGAACCATTGAAAACCAGGGAGTGCTGCAGAGCTGTTTCTTTACTGGTTTTAAATGGTTCTCTAAATGATGCTAATACGTGATCTTGAAATGAATTCAGCTCATTTAAACCAATATTTGAAATCCCATTGTTCTTATGTAGTGCTGTGGAATTATTATTAATAAGGGATACAGATTTATCCACTCACAATATATTCAGTTATTTCCACTATCTGACTTCAAAACTAAAAAAATTAGAGTCAAAATAGTTGTTTTTGAACAGATATAATAGTAGTTTTTCCCAGGATTTCTTTTTTTCTTCCGTTTCTCTACACAGAATTTCAACGGACTTCACGACAAATGACTACTGCAAAGAAGGCCCATAAAGACTTGTCACCACCGAAAATCCTATTGGATAGTATTCCTCCAGAATCTTCATATGTAGCAAAGAAAGTGGACAGTATAAAAGATACTCAAAAAAATTCTTCATCTGATAAAGAAAATGAATCTAATTCAACCGTTGGTAGATCATCAAAAGTTAAAGTTCCAACTTCTAATCGTTTACTGGTTTCTAGTAAACGACTCCTATCTTCAGGTTAGTTGAATACTGTTCTTATATAAATCAAATGAACACTTATACCTCGAAAATAGCAAATTGATAGAGGCTAGAATTCATGGACGGTTGTATTCCGTCTCGGTGGCGGAAACGTCAACGGGATCAAGTAAACCGAATAACCTGAGTTCGACCCCCAGTCATGTCATTTGTGTATGTTGTCCATGATTTCCAAACTAGAACTAGACAGTTGTTCAGTAATCCCTGGTTTCAATAGTTGTCCGGCTAATGTCAATCTGTGATCAAACTTGTAACAAATCAGATCCCTACAAACTCATTTCTGATAAATTTATTCAAAGAACATAAGAATTTATCAGTTCAAATGATACGAAAGAAATTCTATAGTCGAAAGGATTAATTACAAAACTGGTTGGTTTATTTTACTCTAGGTATTTTTTCAAGGAGTGTATAAATAAGAAGGAGTGGTGAAGGTTGTTAATTGATGCAAATCCGGGTCGAGATCATTGTTTCACCTTTAGTCTTCACGCATTACAACGAAAACAGTTTGGCCAACCCAAGAATATCTCAATGTCTCACTATTCTCTGAGCCTAATTAAGTATTATTAGGACTAATACTAGTAGAACTGGACGGTAAAGCAACTAGTCTCATGATAAACATACAGTAAAGTACCGGCCATTCAAATGACAGTTAGGCATAACTCTTTGAAAATGTTGGCTGGACCTACACTTTAATTTAACCTTCAGTCACTACCCACGAAATGAGTATGTAATCATGTATGTACAACGAAATGACCCGATGTGGTCTCAATACATACTAATTCTTTCAGTTCTTTAAATTCTGAGTGGGATATAGGACTCTAAACTTCCAGGTTTCAGTAGCAGTTGGGTACTTTTATGAGGTGGCCTTGCTAGCCTTACTCCAAATTTTCCCTCTTTGTCAGGCTTATTACCGGTTAGGCGGAGTTCAGAAGTGCGTTGGTCGAGCGTCGGTCGGAGAACGTGTATGTGTGGGGCTGGTGAACATTCTACCACTGAACCCCCGACGAACACAAATATTAAAAGTATGAATGAAAATTTCGATCTGGACAAAAAGAGAGTTCTATATCATAAGATTTCAAAAAGGGGGAATCAAATCGTTCTTTTCTAAGTAATCTAATGGCTTAGACGTTCAGTTAGAATAATGGCTGAAGACTAGTGACTGAATATTATTTGCCAAATAATTACTGATTCGGTTAGAAAGATTAGTAAAATAAATAAATGTGCAAAACTGATGCTGACGCTAACCAAGATGGTCAACGGTTGGCAGACTGTTATTCACGTAATGGGTGAAATGGAAATGTGAATCGCGGTAGCATTCGAACCAGTAGCTTACGAATTCACAGTCCAGCGTCCTACTATATGAGCTTCGAAACCCAGATGCTATCTACATTATCATCTCACTACAATCACCATGAATAATGTCCAACCGTCATGTGAATAAATCATATATTACGGGTTATTTTTCATCAAGCTATCAACCCAACTAGGAATATTTTCTACCATCAGTCATAGTCAGATTGAATCAATTAATAGTGGAGGGGCAGGTTGGTAAGTGAGGCTGGCAATATCTTCAAAGTCCACTAGTTCAAATTCTGCCGCGATCAAGATTTGAATTTCATCACCATCCATTTAATATGCAAAATTTCAACACTGGTATTTTGTAATTCCATATTAATTTGTTTATCTGGTGAAATAATGGTCTTTAATGTATAACCATTTGGGTACAATTTATTGTTCATATGCACATTTTGGCCGATCGTTAAGCCGTTTGAAAAAGACAGGATGATAAGTGAACTAACAGTTGAACAGATTTATTCTAATGTATCTGAGTTGTGAGGCAACATACCGTTTACAGTAAGTTCACATTTTGTGATAACACGTGAAGTCTGACATTTCAAATAAAAAGTAGTTTTCAAACAAATTTATGCTTGCTGAGATGAGTCATATATGTTAGTCTCACAATGGCTTTGTTTTAGTAGCATTTCTGTTTGTATGACTCATTGTATATATATCAATGACTCATTGTAGTTCAATAAAAACTTTGATATAATGTGATGACTAAGTGGCTTGAAAATTACACATGCTACGATATACACTTTTAAATAATTGCTATTTTGAACTATTCGTCTGCCTGTGAATCCAGAGTCCCAGAATCTAGTGCCAAGGCTACGATGCTTGCCCTTATTATCGTTTGGAACCAAGCTTTCCAGAGGACTGGGATCTTGGGGTATGTGTTCTACCACATTTGAATATCATGCCACGAACCTTATACACTTAATGTCAGTTAAAAGTTTGGGCATTGTGGAATAGATCAAATAAATTATAGCTATATTTCAATAGTTTACACATAATGATTGATTGTTTTGGTAATATTTAGAGCAATTACATAGACTATACCAACCATTTAAGACAAAAGTAACTGAAATATTGCTTTTTTAATTTTAAATAAACAGGCCGTTGTCAGTTGGCAATGTTCAAGATGTTCTGCTTCATATTCCAGTTGTTATTTCTGAGGCAATACAAATTTCCTCAGCTGAATATAGTGATTCATTCCAAAAAGCTTTTGAATGGTGGTTTGAAGACTGAAAACATCTCATGAATTTGAAGTCATATCTGAATCATACTCAGATAAATTATATTTTGCTGTTTTATCGAAGTTCGCAGTCTATTATTAATTTAAATAAAAGACAATTTAATGAAGATAATTTTCAAGTATTGGCTTGTAGGGATTTGACTGATTGGTTACAGTAATTCATCATGAGCTGACGTCGGTTAGAGAACCATTGGAAAAAGTAGGAGTACTGGACAGCTATTTCGTCCTAATTTGGGACTTTTCTTTATTTCCTGAATTGGTAGAAGTTGGAATTCATAGACTGGACATTCAATTGAGGACTAGTGGCTTAGTGGTCTACGAGCTCGCCTTTTAACCATAAGACACTGGGTTCGAACCCCGCAGTGTGGGTTCGTACTGACGAAGAGTCCCAAACCAGGACGAAACAGATATGCAGTACTCTGAAGTGTTCCAATGGTCCTCTAACCGATGAAATCCTAAAACTATAATAGTGTGTTGAACATAGTTCATACGTTATAACTTCTTTGAATTTCAATAGAGACATCACTTAGTTAAAAGCTGCATAGACACTTCATGCTGATGACCCTAAGCTAATATGCAGGAAACTTAGGTCCACGGTTGTTTGCGTGTTGTCTTTAAACTTCATGCATAAATTCACAGTGCACCATGATTTCTAGTCTACTAGCTTAATGCCCACATTGCCACCTTACTGGATGACTGACTGATAGAACTAAAAACAACGATGGCCTTCCTCTCATAGTGACCAATCAATATAGATAATTCCTTTTATTATTTAAAAAATATAATTACTCTTACTAGTTTTAAAATCATTTTACGCTTTCCTCTATCAGCTGGGGAACGCAAAGCAGAGAGCCGCATTAATGGGCCGTTCACTATTCAGTTTATTATGAGTTCACCTGCATGTGTAGAAAAAGGCAAGTTAATAATTTCATTGATACATCTGTAGAAAGAAATTTTTCGTTTGCTTCTTTACTTATAATTTCTCTCAGTTCTTTCTATTCTGTGTTGTGTCTTAACAGTGTTTTAAAACATGCAATATAAGGTTTTATATTATTCTGTATACTTAGTACGGATAGTAAAACGTCACATGAAAGGTGTTAATTTTTAATGGATCCATTATTTTTACTTTATAGCCAGAAGGGACCCTGACACGATTTCAAACTTCATGGGGACGTCAGTTAATTCAAACATGCCTCAATGACAACTCTTGACAATGTAAATTTCGTCACGCTACCACACCAGTTAGAGAATCGTTGAAGACTAGGGAGTACTGGACAGATGTTTCATCCTATTTTGCGATTGCGAAGCCTGCCTTGTAAACCGAAGGCATTAGATTCAACATCTGTTAGCGTCGTGGTTGTGTACTAATGAAGTGTCCCCGAATATCCCGAACTAGTACAAAACGGTTTTCCAGTGTACCCTGATTTTCAGTGATTCTCTAACATACGTCGCTTTGTAAAGAAATCTAAACTAAACATTGAGTTCCACTGAGTCAATAATTGGCTTTTTAACTCAGCATTGTTGCTTATTCGTTCCTGTTTGAATGTGATTAATCAATTTTATGTTGTGGTTTAAAAGGAGACATGAATTTAATGTAGATTACAGATTCATATCAGTGTAGATTTTGTCATGAACCAACATCACTTTCGGTAGTCATTAAAAACCAGGGTGAACTGTTTCGTCCTCATTCGCAACACTTCATTAGCGACCTTACCAGGGATCAAACCAAGCACCCTCTGATTGCCCAGTTAGCCTCCTTACCAATCAGTCACTATGACGAAATCTAATAATCCATGAGTTCTGTGCATATCAGAACTATCCCCTAGAATTATTTCCGAATGATGTGATAATAACACACAACTGGAACTGTTCACTTCACTGTCCACTTTCATTTACACAGAATTTATTGTAATATATTTCACAAAGACGCTACCACATTCCTTGTAGGTAACACTTTATAATACACTCACGATGAATGTCTCTTATGATGACGATACCCGACTTCATAATCAGTCATCTCAAACCTTGATCAGAGTTAGTATAAAATAAAGCGATTACATGCGAGATTATCATAGAATTGATCATACTGTTACAACAGAAGACAAGGGGCAAGACACAGATCGTTTATTGAGAAAATCAAGAGATATTAATATATTTTTATGTACATTATTATTCGTTATTTTAGCAGAGAAGCAAAGTCTTCTGATTGGTTCCTCTTGCTGACGATTATTCTGTACTGCTTGTGAACGTTGCTTACAAAGTTATCTATATATCTGAGAATTGTATCTGCACACGCTAATTCTGCTGTGATTAGTTGTTGAGTTCCTCAAGGTTCGGCTGTGTTCTTGTGTTTTCTCATGACCCCGATTCGGGACGTAAACACTGACGTAAATTGCTGTCTACCGATTTTGGATAGCAGAAAGCTCTCACCATGATACTACTATTACTATTGCTAATACTAATGATAATAAAATTTCACAAAATTATTTTTAAGGTTGGACAAATGAGAATATATTAGTCAGTTTTATGAATACAATGGAGTGGACTCATTCACGTTTAACAAATGCAATGAAAAAGAAGTAAGCTATTTAATTATTAAATTTGTGAACGGCTCTATGGTGGTAAAACGAGAGTTCTTTTAAAATCTTTAGAAATCACGTGATCTGAAATGTGTTAACTTAACGTGCCTTTTTTCCAGTTCACCACTGTGGTTCAATGGTGAAATGCTAACCGACTATGCACAAAGGTGGTTCGAGTTCGATTCTCGACCAAAGCACTCTTAAACCTCGCTCAGCCATTAGTAGGCCCGGTAAAGAGGGAAGGTTGAGTGTACGGTTAGCACACCGCCTAATTAAGAAAAACTTCACCGCTACTAAAATGTACAAGCGTAGAGGGTTGAACTCCTGTTTTCCACTCCGGCAGCAAAGGAATGGAAAAAAATTGTGTTGTTATTATTGCGAAGATATGCCAGTGTTCGGAGACTTTCCAAACGAATAATTCAGCTTCTAGTCATTTTAGAGTCTTGTTGACTCAAAGCTTCGATTGAAACATTTTTGGTCTCACGCAGTCAACTCCTGCATATTTGGTCTAGAATATGAGCCACTTTTGATCAAATGAATACAAAAGCCTGGGCATGAATCGCTCAAGGTTATTGTCTCCTACTGCAATACTAGGTGACACTGATTAGAATCTATTTCGTGGTTGTAAAAATGTATTCATGATGAGTGCCAGAGAAACCAAAATCTACGTCTACAGCATCCTAATGATTGTCTCCAACCTCCGAACATCATTTCAAAGAGCACTTCGATGACTCATCATTAGACAGCCTACGACAACACTAAGAGGTTGAAAATATGACATTAGTTACGGCCTAGTAACTAAGCTCTGTACACCGATCATAACAAAGTAGATTTGCTTTATTTGATTTAAATCTAGAATGACAATTTGCGTGCTATAAATTCTCACGAAATACTTCATGCTGTCCTAGTCATATATATATATATATATATATATATATATATATATATATCGTGTCTTATTAAAAACTGCTAAATAATAGGCGTAATAGTTATAATTCAAATTTACCACCATTAAATAAGGTGATAGACGTAGGCAATAAAGTTTTAATAAACCACTGCAATTACGTTTTATTGTTTTAATTAACCACAAACATATACACGCAAACACAGATACAATTGCTTTGTATGGTTATTTATTTTCTCTAAATGACTGAATGATGGCGTGATCTATGCATTTAAAAGACTTTCTTCGCTGTTTATTTTTTCATACTTTTTTCCTGACTTAGTAAAGCAGATTATTATTACGAAGAACTTCAGAGTGTTCACTACTGCCAGCCACAATATATCACTTATTCAAGCTTGCTAGGTGTAAAAAGGCTAAAGCTTTTATCGCTAACTCATTTAACTTCAATTAATGATCCAACACTGACCAATCATGTTAATAAATGTACGACTGACAAAACAATATCAGTAGGCAGTGATGTTTTTGTTGAAAATAAAGTCAAACTATTGTTTAAATTTGGTTTTGATAAAGTTAAAGAAGAGAGGTTACCAGCTATGAAAATATATCAAATTATGTCCAACACATCAGTACCTAGTTTGACTTCAATCCAACCTTACAGAAGTTTACTTATGGAGGAATTTGAACGACACGTCATGGATAATATGACACTACTGACGATAGCAAATCTCAGTGTTATTAAACAAATTGAAATGATCTCTAGGAATATTGTTAAACTGAATGATAGGAAAGATGTGAATAACAATTCAGAAGTTATATTAAAGTTATGTATGAAGAAAATGGCCAGTGTTTTACAATCACAACGAAAATCAATGAAGCAGATTGAAAATACAAAAGTGGAACAATCACATCCATGGTTTTCATATTCTTCAGATGGAACACTTACAGTCAGGTAAGGAAATATACTGCACTTCTGTATTTTGTAATTAGAATTCACCTTCATTACTGAAAAGAGGTGGATTCATCTTCAGCTATCGTTTAAATACACACTGACAACTGTGATAAGATGTTTACAATTGTTAAGTGTTAGTGAGAATAGGTTAATGTATTTGTTAGAATAGAGATAATATTCAAAGATGTCACAATGCAAGTGTTCGCAGTGGATCTATTCACTTATTGATAACATTAACTTACCGGTAGTGTACTTCACTCACTAAGCTACCTAGATTTTCGTGCAACATAATACATCAAATTTTCTCCATTTCTTATTTCTTTTCATAAATCAGTCATGTCTTAGTCTAGCAAAATGTACTAAACGCTTGTTTTTATTTACCCAGCAACCTACTTTTGTACATTTCTCAAGGGAGTTAAGATAAAAGTGTTATATAAAGGATTGGTCTTGCCTGAAACTGGCAATCCCACCTGGTAAAAAGGACACCAATGCGCATAAATTTTCAAAACTGAAGCTTGAAGCCCTATGTTCCACTGGGAATGGAATGGTATAAAATAATAATAGTAATAATAATAATAAACAGTCCTAGATTGTTGTTTTCAACCTGCCTTAGTTTAGTAGCTCACCTCACGCACTGCTAAGTGGTTCAGCAAAGAAGGAAAGTGCTTCGCCAATATCCTTTTCAACAGGCTAACGCAGATTTTCATTAACAGATGTCTTAGGTCCACATTAAAGATCTCATGGATGGAGGAAAAGGATAAGCAACAAAGAACTCCGTAAATGAACCCGTAAGTGAGGATTTATTGTCTGATAAGTATTCAGAAGGAAATCGAGACGATTGGAAAAACTCTGAAGTGACCATTGAGTGAGATCATATACCAGACTTTCGAGTGGAAAACTAGTGACAAGCGATAAGTTGTGGGTCCAAGGACGACATGGAGAAGACGATGTCAGGAGAAAAATGAAAAAAATTGAGGCACTCGTGGAGCCAGATGAAAGTGATGGTAGAGAACAAAGTAGACTGGAGATGTGCCGTCGAGCTCCAGGATCTATTCAGAGCGTAAGGAATGAATAATTATAATAACGATAATGATAATACTTAAATGAAACTTAAGTAACATAATGGGTAGGACTTAAAATCCTAAAGATTTATTTCTTTTATTTGTTAGTAGATAGCTGTTATTGGTAAAAACTTTTTCAACAGTGTATTACACTTGATGTTATTTGGATGGTGATGACTAGCAACGAACTTTATTGAGGAGTTCCAAAATGGATGAAACACCCTGTCTAGGTTCCAGCCAAGTACTATTACTTGTGGCTCAAGGAAATTGTCAAAATGCCCATACTAGGGATAGATATGTCAACCGAGACTAAGAGTTTTAGCCTAGTAAAAGTCAGTCATACGGAAACGATGGATGCAGTGTTGAAAGTCTCAGCAGGATCACCATCACTCACCGGGGATGCAGGTATATTCAGATGATGAATCCTAGACAGAACCGAGTCCAAATCCTAGATTTCACTGCTAGTCACTGCCAACCGAAATAACAACAAACAGCAACGTATGATGATACTTACTTATAACAACAAATACACACCTTTTCATCTATCAATAATCAATATATCATTTACATAGTTTACAGTTCTTGTTTATAATTTACATTTTCTAAATGAAACAGATATCCTTGTGGTTCACCAGCGATTATATGGTCATCAAGTCCTCTATTGTATCACCCGTCATGCAGAAATATTCACAGTCATGATTCATCATCAGTGAATCGAGTTAAAGCAAGTGATACTAAAATAAAGAATATTAAAGAGACTAATCCGTTAGTTTTTACACAAAGATCGAATACAAATATCTCCAGTATTCACAGTGGTGGTGGCAGTACAAACTTGCTGATTAAACAAAAGATGACTTCAAAACGTGAGAATGGTAAACAACGTACAGGGTTTTACTTAACACTTTTTGATATTCCATTGAATGAGGAAGGTAGAAAAATAGACGGTAATAGTCACAAATTTGATCCACAGTTCCCTACATCTTCAAATCTGGGTCATGATCTAATGTCAACTAGTGAAAAGGAGAGTAATTTGAATCTGGATTCTATTCGAAGATCTAGAAATGCCATAAGAAGACCGAATTCTATACGTGACAGTATATCCAGTAGTTGTAGTGTGCGTAGTAGTAGTAATCGTCTGAAATGCATTCGGAGCAAATGAAATCAGATGACAGACAGTCACACAATGAAGATATATACACAGAAAATTTAGCTACTGGCCCTCTAATTGGTCAGTTCACACCAGCTGGTGAAGGCGTAATCTATTATCCATATAACAGTGGTGTAACAACAACGACCCCAATGAAATCAAACAGTGATAACAGAACAAAACGTCCACCGATAAACATTCACGCTATATTCACAAAAGATTATTGCTATGTATTCAATAAGTCTACGGGGGATTTAGACTATCAGTTTCCACGTGTTTCAAACAAAACTCTGCATGATCCAACAACACGCTTCCCAATATCATTAGATATAAGCTTTAATCAATATGTCAGATGTATTTATGCAAATTGTAATGATTTAACAGTAATATTTAATACTCAAAATAATATACTACTGAATATTGATTGTTTTCAAAATCTTTACACATTTGAAGACGAAAGTGACGGTGAAGTATTGACGCCTACAGAGGATGGTGGATTAAAACAGGTGAATGATTATAATACTGTTATTAAATTATTTGATGATTATTATCCCCCTGGGTTTCGAGAGGAACAGCACATTTTGGTTCACTCTGTTCACTGCAGTCCTATTTGGTTGATCTCAAGATTGCCTAAAAGTTTTCATGTCTCCGTGTAATGGTCTTCATCATGTTACCATCAAACGCCCAAATCAACTTTCCTCCTTCTGGTTTCAGATGAGAGCCTGGCACCTGATAGCACTCAACGGTCTCCCCATCGTATGTCAAACCTATCTTCATTCCTTTCAGCATATTTGTTGTGCGACTGGTTTTTGATAAGTTTGCCAGCTATCTGATCTTCAGTATGCAGCGAAGGCAGCCGTTGATGAAAATCTGCGTCCTGTTAGAAATGCTTTCCGTGACCCACCAAGTTTATGAAGCACACAGGAAGACTGACTCAACGTTGGCACTGAAAGTCCGAATTTCGTCCTTCATGCCGAGTGCATCAGATTTCCAAACTGATTTCGGAGAGGAAAACGTCTGCCTTGCCTTTCTGATTCTGGTTTAGACGTCCTCATCTATGCCAACTGTAGTAAAAACGATGCTGCCTAGATGAGTGGAAGAAGTGACCTCTTTTGAATTTAATCCTTTCATAGTGATTGGTGCCTGTTGTTGATTGGTTGTTTTCATTACCTTCGTCTTCTTTATGTTCACCTGAAGTTCCATCTTCGCTGCTTCTGTTATCAGCCTGTTGGTTTTCGCCTACGGATCTTCGAGTTTGTGGGACATCAGACGTAAATCATCCACAAATTCAGATCTTCTAGAGTCTTCTTATCGGTCTAACGTATGCTCTTCCTCTTGCACTTTACAGTCTGTTGTATGACCCAGTTTACCACAGTTAGGAATATCATCGTTGACAGTAGGTAGTCTTGTCCTGCTCCTGTCTTCACTTCAAAGGTTTCACTGAATTTTCCACTGGGGATCACTTGGAAGGAGGTTGATAAAGATTTGAGGTACTCCATAATGTTCAAGCAGTTTCCAAATTACTTCAGTTAATTAACTTAGCCTTCCAATAAGATATTGGTATGAAATGAACTACAGTATCAATATAATGTTCTTAAATACAAAAGAACTATCGTAATTAGATAGACCACGGAGTAAAACTGTGGTGTATTCAATTTTAGATGCAGGGATGTTTATAATTCTGTAGGATTAAAATGAACTGAAGGGTTCGAAAGTAATGTGGAATGTTAGAACATGAACTGATAACAGTCAGAGAATCATTGAAAAACAAGGGACTATTGAACAGCTGTTTCATCTTTGTGTAAAGCTCATAAGTACTCACAGATACTCAGCGATGATTTAATGAATTACTAACTGGAAGGAGCTGAGGTTTATGACTTATTGTATTTAGTCCCGGTGGCTGGATGGTCATCGGGCTCGTCTCATAACATAAAGCTTCTAGGTTTGATCCCTGTCGAGTTAATCGGTGAGTACTGCTCAGAATTCCCAAACTAAGACGCAACAAATGTCGGATACTCCATGATTTTCAATAGTTCCCTGTGTGATATCAGTTCGTGATTTCACTTGAATTTAAATAAATCAATGTAAATCAATACTTGAAAATATGAAATGTTTTCTTTATCGAATCTCCCACCAGTGCCTAATAACCAATATCGTCGCTGAACTGTTTCTACGCGCAAATGACTTGCTCAATTAAGAAATAGCAAAATCAGACTGCCTAGACTTTTAGTTTTGTATTTCTTTTGGGTTATATTAAGTTATTTGTAAGTTGTACTAGAAAGCTGTGTAAAGAGAACAAGTAGTACTAAACGCTTACAAATCTCTGACCAAAATATGAATTGGTGCTTAGTGGTGCTGATAACAATATAGTGAGTTGCAAAAAAAAAGAATTTAAAAACAAAAGCCTCCATGTTATGGAAGCTCAATAACATCACAAAAAACCACAGGACACTATTGCTTATTTACTTCAAATCTTATAGTGAGACTAAACGTTAAATTTAACATTCCTATAGGAAGATACATAATTAACTGCCTTCTAGATTTGAAAGGGGCATTTTTAAACGCAATTTGAAATTTGACATAAATTTTTTTAAGTGTACGTTTGCAGAAATTTGACTGATTTGCGGATTGATTACGATTCGGTCTCACTTAGAGTACCAATGAACACCATGTTGTACCAGACACCTGTTTCGTCCTAATCTGAACCTGTTTAACATTATGCAGGCATGACCCAACGCCGGTTGCGATATGTATGACTAATTGGCAGAAGTTAGATTTGACGGGCCAATAGATTTCGTCCCTGTAGCTGAATGATAATAGGAACTCGCCTTGCAGCCTGAAGATCCTGTGGTAACTCTAAACAACAACGATCCAAACGAAGGACCCAAGCAGGCGGACATAGTGACCTTGATCAACCGATCAGATAGGCCTTGATAAGTGCTCGTATTTGAAAAACCTCTTCTATAGACATCAAAACCAGAGAGAGAAAATGATTTTATGGGGTAACTCTCTCGTATATGTCCCAAGAAAACCTCCTAATTCCTTATTATAGTCTTCAGCAACAGTCCGAACCTATTTTTGTGCATAAATTCATCCAGATAACCGTACATTCAGCTGTTTCGTGGCCCATTCACTGCTGTACAGAACCCATCAACCTAAAAATAGGAAAGACATAGCTTATCGGACAGATTTTCTGTAATAACAGTTTTAACATCTTGTTATGTCTGCCTTATCCTATCACATCTGGATTCAGCAGCGGCTGCATATCTCTATAAAGACATTACTACTTCATATCTGTAATCTTCTTATAAGCCTATTACTTCGATAGTATTCAAATACTACCTGTTGATGGTATTTGCAATGTAATTCAAGTACTGCATTTACGTTTCCGCGTTTTTAGTACGGCCGAATCTGATTGGTTGATCAAGTTCATCACATCCGCTTGCTTGGGTTGTTATAGTTTAGAGTTACCTATCCTAGGTTCGATAGTCTTGTCGTGTCATGGATACATACTTCTGAAGAGTCCGAAACAAGATCAAAACATCTGTCCATGTTCTCAATAGTTTTCAGACTGTAGTCGGTTAGTGATCAGTCTTGCTCTGTTTGAACTTGATTTAAATATGCTGAAAATTGAACGTATGATCAAAATATAGTGAGGTTTGTAATATAGTTTTCACCGTCTTAAAATAATCAAAAATCGATTGTGGCATCATTTATTAGTTAAACGACAAGCAATAACAAGCGTAAAATAATATTCACTCAGTCCAATTAGTAGTATCTTCTGACTGACATTAGTAAATACCGAAATATTAAAACCAGATTTATTCGTATATTGGCTAGTGATTTAACAGTGACAGCTGTCATGTGCTTAGTCCTTAGTGTTGGTCATGACGGAATTTTATTAGTCAGCTTTGCAATATGATCACCAGCTAAGGTAACTGGCTACCATAATTCACCGAAATTTGACGTTAGGTGGCTGAAAACAGTAGATAAGAAGCCTGTACCTAGGTTTCGTGCTTTTAACACTCGTCATGGAGAAGAGTAAGAATTAAACTCGTTAATGGCTATTGTCTAGTGACTAACTAAGGTATCTAATGTAGTTTTACAAGATGCAAATCGTTGGTCCAGATAATTCAGTATTAGCGTCTCTGACTGACAGCAGCAGTCATATCATACCAGTAAGTGACGTGGATACGAATCTCCGAGGGGACTTTAGTTCCTTCAAAGTTGTCGGTGCAGCTTGGTGATGCAAGCCAAAAAGAATGAAATTATTGATATGACTATAAAACCTGGGCACTGTGGTAGAACATAACTCCATTATGGATAAGATTTTATTTTGATAAATCACAGTGTTATACAGTAATATTAACTGATGACGTTTCGAGCACAAACTATTGCTCATAATCAGTTGATATTACTGTGTAACACTGTGTGATTTATAAAAATAAAATCTTATCCGAAATGGAGCAACAAGAATGAACCTAGGTCCAGGGCTTTCTGTAGATTGTTTCTGATCACCCGACGTTGACGTCTAGAAGCTGTAAAGTCTACTTATCAGTCTCGCAAGAACGACGTTAAGCTTTAGGCACCACTAACTACCAATCAGCGAGTGACTTGAACACACCAATCACATGAAGGAGGCGTTTTTGGTTACGGAAAACATATATTTAGGGGAAAAAATGCATAAAAATGTCTCATAGGATACCTTTCTGTGACATGTGGTAAAAACATCTCCCAGTTGATCATAGGAGTATCAGTTGGAAAGTTACACCACATTCTATACATATATTCATCTAAATGACTATAAATGACATACTTTTGAGATCCACCAATGGCCCTAATCCAATTTTTAATCTTCCTTGAAAAGCCTTGTATAGAACTAATGTGTCTCTGTAATGGGATCCAAAAGTTCATTAGAATGGTTCACTATGTGGTGAATATATCAAGGGGTGACAGGTACTTATAATCTTTCCACCCACCCACGTTTACGATGACACTTTCTCCTCCTAATAACGAAGTAATTCTCTCCATTTTCCATGATGTGGTGTCTCTGCAGTGCTGGCAAAACTGAATTATTGATAGGAGACTATTATTTTCTGTTTCAGCAGCTACACCTGTCACAGGTTGTTTTAAAACCCAGTAACTACAAATATACATAATCTGGGTTAAGAACAGGTGGGACCTGGCAAAAAATGTTCCTACGAAATATTGGAATCATAAGCATACCTTCCCTGATATTTGACTCGAACCAAACGGAACAGAACCTTCAACTCAGGTGGATGAAACTTGTTTGGTCACTCAAGGTCATTCGCTGATGTGTAGTTAGTGGTGCTTAGAGTTGAACTTGGCCATTTGAAGTTATGAGAAAACAAAAATTAAGCACACAGTATTCAGAGAAGAAATTCTTCTCAATGAATTTAGTATCAAGCTGTACAACTGCTTACATATATAACATTTGGATTTAGAATGACAAGTGAAATAATACCGGAGACATTTCGGAGTAAGAACAGTAATAAAAATAACCATAATGCGGAGAAGGTACGTAGAATAACTAAATTTAAAAAAAGATATAAACAAATAAATGTTTATCCCTTTACTCTAAGGCAAAAATAGGGATTGAACATACTTCTTTCGTAGATAAAGGTCTGTGTTAAATTTATGAATGGCCAAGGCCTCCTCTGCCTCTAGAAGTTCAGAAAGAAGTCACCGCGGCAAGTTAGCATGATTTAGATAGATAATGTCAAATCATGATTAGGGTTCGTAGAAGGACAGAAATTGATTAAGTGTTCTAGAGTACAGCTTTGCACGCCTTTCCTTTCTCCTTTGCATTATGATGTTGGAATACGTTCTCGTATCTGCTTTTTGAATTCTATCTTATCTTATTTGCCTACTAATCTTATAATTATATACCCTTTTCCAACACCCATGCATCTTATGAACTGTTTTGTATACATGACATTATTTGTTTTGACACTTGATATTTGACTATGATTACAGTCACAAACATTTTCCTTTCATTTCATACTATTATTATTTTATGTCTTCACACCTTCTTTTAACTTTCCTCAAGGGATATAATTTCTTAAAAAACCGTATATATATATATATATATATAGTTGCACAGCTGGATAATAAATCCACTGAAAATTTCTTCTCTGAATATTGTGTTCGCAATGTTACAATAGGAATTATTAAATTATTGAAAAAAACAGGAATTACCGTTATTTCTTTGCTAGTGTTTGCTTAGAGGAAATAGTTAGATTTTGGACAACAAGAAATTCGAACGAAGTAGTTTTTGAGTACTTCTTACTCTTGAGTGTATTCCAAATCCATTAAATGTTACTTTTCGATGACCATTACATGCTGGTATCGTCTGGGAGAGTATTGAAAATCATGAACTTGACTGTGGTTTTGTTCTGTTTTGTGACTTGCTGGCAGCGAGCACTCCTGTCTCTCATCTGAATCGAGCTTTGGGCTGTCAGTTCCCACAGTGACTGAAATCTAACACTCTAGATTCTTCAAATTCTGACATTTCACTTACCTGACACATGTTGAAATGTTTCAGACATGAGTAACGTTTCAACATCAAATCACCCAGGAGGGAAGGCAAGATGTGGTATGCTGTGTTAAAAAAAATGTCTTGGAATCGTTAGGCATGATACCATAATAAGAGCTAGTGGGATCTGGGTTTTTTACAAAAAGGATACCAGGAACACCCATCTCACACAGTAACATTTTTCTTTTCCCCCGTATTATTACTTATGCACCTGACTTAGTACCTTAACTTTTTTCGATGATATATTGTATGAATAATAAACAGTCGATTATCTTTTTAATTTATTATTTTCCATTTATCATTTATAACAGTCTCACCATGTCTTATCAAAACATCCATTTCTGAGTTCCATTGTGGACGCTTCAAGTCAAAATAAACAGTTATTAACAAGTAGACGACGTAAAGAAGTAAGTGTGGATAGCGTGTCATTGATAATAATAATATCACTGATAATAATATGAATACTGAATTTTGTTTTTAAAAATTATAACAAATATTTAACTATTGCTATGACTGTATCTGGTTCATCTACAATTTACAGAGGAATATTTGATAGCCTCTAGGAGCAGAATGTGCAACACTCTTCTCATCCCTTGTTTGAGACTCCTTGGATAGTGAAGATTCCTGAGTTTCAAGGGATGATAATGTCATTACTGACCGCCATTTTAAACAGAAGAGATTTATCTAGGAAACTGGGAATTCTTGAATGCTTTGAAAACGATTAATTTTTTTGGTTTTTGAGTAACTGAACCCTGGTTTTCTAATATTTTCGCTGAGTGTAGACACAAATGTTGGGTTAACTATAATGAATATCTGATGGTTTCTCAATAGATTTCACTGGCGTTAAGTGGTTTATGACAAAACTTACATATTGATAATTGGACACGCATCCCAACAGACTGAGCAAGAGACTGTTTAATAATAATAATTACAATAGTAATAATCATAATGACGAAGTATTATAAGAACTGTTCATACAAAATGTCGAAATAATTCACTTATCCAAACGTATTTCAAAACTATTATGTAATCATCATCACTTTTCTATAGTGTTATGTACTCGTCGCTAAGTTATTGTTATGGACTGGTCGAGAAACTAATAGTCCTGACGCGAGAAGGCGGAAATCAGAAGACCACTAGGTTTGCGATGATACTTCTATTGTCCAAACACAAGGAGACGAAAATAAATGGTCTCACACCAAAGTGGTAAGTAAGTAAAGTAGTTCACACAAATTGTGAATGCGAAATATATATGAATGTTCCAGACAAAGCGTGGGAATAAATCATTAGACAGTCTTAACATGAATGGCTAATTATAATGGAGTGTCGATCCAAATATACATAGCGAATATAGCAGACATGTCAACAACCATATATGGATATATGTCACCAAGCAACGGACTGTCAACAAACACTCATATTATATATAATATAATATAAGGAGAATACACATTATTAAAGGAGACAAGTCCATACAAGTGAAGTGGTCACAGACTAACCGAGCAAACAGAAAGAGAGACCAACATGACACACACACATAAATATATATATGTGGATACATATCACCTCCCCTTTTGAGAAGATGGATGATTAGTAGGATGTTTACCTGGGGGTTTATCTGGGACCTTTGGGCTTGTTGTTGACGCCTGTCGTTTCGTCTGACTGTTGGGTTTGCGGCTTCGGCTCCGTCCGGAATTGTCTAACATTTTATGCTTCTTGGCTGCATTGCATAGCGAATTTAGTGGGACATCAGCCAGATGCAAACGATCGAACCAATCAAGTCCCAAAAGATTTAAATCACTCTTGGTGACGTAGCAAATTCCTGTGAATTTGGTATTGCGGAAGGAAACAGAACATTTGAGTTCACCAATTAGTTTGAGCCGCCCACCACAGGCGCTGAGAAGAGACTGGGAAGTATTGGTGATAGGTGGTCTGCCAATATTATTCCAAAGTTTCTCTGATATAACAGTAATATCAGAGGCGGTATCTAGCTGCAGACGTGCATCATGACCATTCATCTGAAGATCAAGATATTTCCGCATACCTGGTGTTGTGACTTGACGGGTTGCGCGTAGACTCAATGACTTTTTGGGGGATTTAGGACCAACATTTTGTTGAGCTTTTGCTGGATTTTGACATCTGGGCTTGCGTGGCTGACAAAAACCATTTTTATGACCGATGATTTTGCACTTGCTGCAACGATGATTTTTGTATGGGCAAGACTTTACAAAGTGCCACGCGCCACAATGCCAGCATGGTGATGGTGGGGTCTTCTTTGCAGTATTTTGTGAAGTTGGACGAGTATGTGTAGATTTCCGCGGAACATTAGAAGAAGGTGGGTCAGGACTGGATGATGAGAGATTTTTGCTCTTTCGTAATGCACGAATATCAGAGCTTCTGGAAGGTGTTGATTCGACCAGGTGTGTGTCTTTCTGCAGATTAATCAGCCGTTGATATTCATCAGCTATGTCATGTAATGTTAACTTGGGATTTTGTTCTAGCTGATTGAGCAGTCGAGTTCGGATATCTGTGAAACGAGGAGATTGGAGACTGCATATGAGAATCAAGGCTTTGAATTGATCATCTGTTAAGGACCTGAGTCGAAATCTCTCACATTCTCGGTTGACTGTGCCAACGTGAGTAAGAAAATCATCATTTTCATTCATTGCCAGCTTGAGGCAACGATAACGTATGCTGAATAATGAGGAGTGGTCTCCGAAATGTTCACGCAGCAGCTTTATTGTATCATCGAAACAATTGTCACGTGGTTTCTGGGGTAAAATTAGGTTGCAGTACCGTTCATATTCTGCCGGACCCAATTTACGTAGCAACACTCGCACCTTCCAGGCATCGTCTTGTGAGGCGAGATCAACAGTGAATAAATCCTCATAACGTTGATACCATGTGTCAAAAGTGACATTAGCCTCTGGGTCATAATTGAACTGTGAAATACTGTTCACAATTCCGTCGACAGATGGTAGCATGGTATGATTGGGATTGCTTGAAGGTGAAGCTGGACCAGTCTGTTGGTTGACGAACATTTCCATTAATTTCATTTGTCGTTCAAACAATAATTCCAATTTAGAATAATCCATAGTAAATTGTTATGTTGCTGCTGCTGAGTGGTTAATAGTAGTTTTCCCCGTCGCCAAATTGTTATGTACTCGTCGCTAAATTATTGTTATGGACTGGTCGAGAAACTAATAGTCCTGACGCGAGAAGGCGGAAATCAGAAGACCACTAGGTTTGCGATGATACTTCTATTGTCCAAACACAAGGAGACGAAAATAAATGGTCTCACACCAAAGTGGTAAGTAAGTAAAGTAGTTACACAAATTGTGAATGCGAAATATATATGAATGTTCCAGACAAAGCGTGGGAAAAATCATTAGACAGTCTTAACATGAATGGCTAATTATAATGGAGTGTCGATCCAAATATACATAGCGAATATAGCAGACATGTCAACAACCATATATGGATATATGTCACCAAGCAACGGACTGTCAACAAACACTCATATTATATATAATATAATATAAGGAGAATACACATTATTAAAGGAGACAAGTCCATACAAGTGAAGTGGTCACAGACTAACCGAGCAAACAGAAAGAGAGACCAACATGCACACACACACATAAATATATATATATGTGGATACATATCATATAGAGTATGGAAACTATATACCATTTCATACGTTTATTCCACTTGATGAATTTTAATAAAGCAAGAACAACAGTTTTTGCAGAATAAAATGGTACCATCATTTATTTCGTCGGCTTATCATCAGCTGCTTACAGCCCAAAGTCATTATTAAGTATATCTACAGAAACTGTTTTCATATACTTGCACAGAGTTCATTTTTAAACAAAAATCAACCAATATATGCAGACAATGAAAATATATATAATAGTGAACACTTTATCCCAACAACTAATGATCATACACATTGGAAACCTTCGACATTACGTAATCAGAAGAAAGAGAGAGTGAAAATACCCAGTTATCAAGGCAAGGAAAGACTGATAACCGCTTCTTTCTGAACGCATAAATAAGGTTTCAGGCGTTTGATGGAGATTGCTTCAGCAAACTTAGGGAGGATTGAACTCTTTTGCCTACTGATAATTTTGAAGTAAAAAGTTGTGTGAATGACTTGATATGATTATGAGCAATAATTTGTGCTCGAAAAGTCATCAGTTAATATTACTGTACAAAAATCTGTACAATCTTATCTATAATTTTGAAAGAGCTTGTGACGTCCACCTAATGACCTCTGTCAAGGAAATGCCTGGTAATGGCCCCGTTTAAAGCATTTGTTCCCTTTAGACATAGGCATTTTGGCACATGTTCAGAAAATCGGAGGTATGCCCTTCTTTCTTTTATTCCAATGTAACTGCTTCCGTGGATACATGTAAATTTGTATATACAGTTGGAGTTAACATGAAAAGGATGTCTTTCAACTTTCGATTGCACCAAATGATAGGCTGTGACTAATGAAGTCCTTACTCTTCTGTTGACAATTACTGTAATATTTTCACCTTTAAAATCAAGTTGAATGATGATAGGCTTTCTTCCCACTGTGATTTGCTTGACATTCGCTGACTCAACGATTGATTTGTCGCTTGGTTCCTGACAGATTTACTATGCAACACTTTAAGGTATCAGTCTATGACAAGACATACCTAACACATTTTAGTTTCTTGTACTCCTATACCTCATATCGGTTTCCAACGAAATTCTTTTAAAATTAAACTTTTTTACTAAGAAAGTTAGACTAATAGGTTTACGAAAAACGTTTAGGTATGTAGTTACACATTAAATATTATACGCCAATGATACTGGATACTTATTTAGAAAGAGTTAAGACATTATTTGAATTATAGCACACTGTGTTTAGTCGTATTTTGTTAATACGTCAAACATTTAAAACTAAACAAAAGCCTCTATCAATCACAGCTTCTTTATTCACTATCGATTTTTATTTCAACACAGGTTTAAATTTAAGTGTATGTTAATCAGAGTGGATTTCATAATTAGCTATTTTACAATTATATTATACTGTATTTGATTCTTAAACTATTTCACCTGATTATTTAGGGACTACAATAGACTATAGCGTTGGAAACTAGGTTTTGTGGTGTAATAATATGTCTTCTGACTTGAATCAGTTTAAATCTTGCGAAGCTAAGGCTCGTTGGTCAGGACACTCCAGCCACAAAGTGACAGGTTCATACCCCCAGCCGCCTACCAAGGTTCGTTCAGCCAGGTGGTTCATTAGTCCTCATGCAATAGGTGTGACCAAAATGCTTGGAAATGCATATAGCTGTTGAGTAACACTATCATTTTCACTTACTTTTAGTCGTCTATCCACACTGGATTATTTCAGGATTCTTTACTGGTTAAATAACGTCTTGATGTGTTTCTTTTCCAGCCAACATTTTATAATTATCATCAGTATTTTTTAGACAGGATTTCGTGTTGGTAAGAAGAATATGAAGTAATCAACTCAGCTTGTGCTGGTTTGTGACGGTTTTTCCCTTTAGGCATAATGATCTCGAAATGTATATACCACTAGCCATTGAGAATTGATTGTCTGTGTAATTATGATATGGCATTACGTTGGAGAAGGATGATATATATGATTTAATCACCTGAGTGTTTATTCATATGATAATTTCATAATGAGAAGTCGAAGCTGATGTGGTTTAACTTGTTGGGTGTGAAGTGTGTGCACATCGACAGAACTAGTTGGCAGTGGAGCTATATCACGAACTGACAAAAGTTAGAATTCACTGATCATTGAATTCCGTCCCAAGTGGCTGAATGGTCAACGTGCACACGTAGTAACTTAAAGGTCCCAGGAACGATGCTGACGAGTACTCAGTTGAGAAAAGGCAATTTTTCAGTGTCTTTCTAGTTTTCAGTGATTCCATAACTCATGTCAGTTCATAAACAAATCTACACTGAAATTATTAAACTCAAATAACATTCAGATTGATTACTGAGTAAGCTAATTATAGTAAGAATATAGTTGAATGCACTTCAGGTAACTCTATGACAAATAATCTTGTGATACAACTGTTTTTAGAGTAAAAAGAAAATTTATTTATGATTAAGTTACCTATATTGACTTGCTTCATTTCATTATATTTTTGGAATGTTATATTAAACAGTTTCTTATAAAATGATAGACTGGTAACGCATTGTATCGACTAAGTGACTTGACTGATTGATGACTGGAGAATAAATAATTTCATATGAACGAATCCTACTAATATACAGACTGTAGTACCGGAAGTAGAATAGCTTAGCATTGCGGGAGAGAACTGAAGTGTTATTCATCTTTGTGTGTAATGCAGCAGTTTTTCTCTCTGTCAACGACGCTTAACTATGAGAGTCAGTACAAAAACTTCAATAAAATATGTTTCATTGATGTCTTTTTATGCTGTTTTACTTAACTGATTGAATGTCTATTGACAATCAAGTTGTTGTTTGAACTCAATCACCAGGAATTTATCTCTTACATACCAGGAAATGAGCCACATAATTATTGTGTGAGAGCTAACCATACCATCCAAACTGCCTTGGCTGAAGCAGGCGGATTGATATTAGAACCTGAAATCCACTGATACAAATTAGAGTGCTTATACCAATGAGCTTCACCTAAACCTATTAACTATTTTTTCTATACATGATAGAAAAAATAGTTCTTCAAACTAGAAAAAAATAACTTTCATTTAGATTATGAGTTGATATAAGCTGCAGAATAATTAATAATAACCGCAGAGTACTATATGTTTGTTTCTCCCTAGTATGGAACTCCTCAGTAATACAAACCAAAGACTCCGCCTCCACGGATATAACTAAGGAACACAATGCTGCAAAGTGAGCCAGGTTACCGTTCAGTCACAGAGACAGCATCTAATGTTACATGAATTCTAACTTCTCATACTGAACAGCAAAAATGTAGGACAAAATCGCTGTCCACTACTCGCTGCATTTCAGCAGTTCTCTAACGGATGTCATTTCATGATCTCACTTGAGTCCAGTCAAATTCCTGCGAAATAAAACTTGTAACTTAAGTTACATTCTGACTGTTCACTAGTATTTTAGATTTAAATGTAGATACTGATCAGACTGATATCAGTAGAGTAGACTGAAAGTTCGTGATGCTTAACCATTATAAATTCTGGCAGCAGTGCTAACATAAACAGTCCTGAAGTGATTCGTATCCGCAAATAATGTATTTCTAGGTGAACTGCTTTATACTGTGCATTGTTTTAAAATATTCACAAAAATTTCATAAAATCAATGTGAATACTGAATTCTGTTGCTTTTTTATGCTCTAGGAAGGTTTACAAAAGATATTTAAGCAAATCCCACCAATTGGTGATTTACAGACTCTTGCAAGTCATTTACAGAAATCTAGGAAACGAATCAGGTCAGTTTTTGTGTCGGTTTTATATTATATTGCTACTCATCCCTAACATTTCAGATGGAGCATATGGTTTCAACGCCGCGTTTTTATTCCACTCAGCTAAGAACCATCCCATTCAGCTGGCCGCATAACTTTCCACACGCTTTTATTTCCTCCTCACGTGGTCTCTATGTTATCCTGAGATACCCAAGTCACCGCTTCCCACTCAGACCCCATTCGAAGACCTGGTGTTTAATGCCATGCATGTATAATACATCCACATTTCTTTCTGTATATTTGTTGATTGGGTACCAGGTTCATGGTTGTTTCGCTTCCAGAGTTGTTGGTGAAAGCATACAACCTGTTTAAAATGATTTTGTTATTGAGCACGCCAGGTTTCTGAACCAAATTGAATCACTGACTGACACAGCATTAGTGTTAGACGTTCGGATGTTATTACTTTCACTAAGTGGATCCCTGAAGTGACTTCAGAATAATGAACATCTGTCTTGCTTTTGTGCTCCTGGCTTTGATGGCCTCATCCATGATGCCTGTAATTGAAACGATGCTTCCAAGCCAGTGATAGAGATGACTTCTTTTAGCCTTCTTCCAGTGATTGTGATTGGTGCTTGTTATTGTTGGTTGGGTATCTACATCATCATCACCTCTGTTCTCTTCGTTCACCTAAAGTTCAGATTTTGCTTCTGAGAATTTGTTTGAGACAATACTTAATACAAATACAGGTAATATCAGTTTGTACAACAGACGACAATGACTAATTTACTATGAACTGCGTGTAAGTGTTTGTACACATCAATGTGTAAAGGCATAAGAGGTAAAACGAAGCTCTGAAACACTATGAAATTCATCAAAAAGAGGTTAGTCATTTCGGAGTAAGAGAGCATAAAGGTGGCTACAACGAAGAAAAAAAAAATTCTATTCGACGAAGCCGTTAACTAGACTTTATACAATTAGTTATATATAACAAATGGATGAGAAAATTCCAGAACTATTTTCTACCAGGAGTCAAAATATAGAGAATAACAAGATGAAGTTACACATTACAAATAGGCATGAATATAACTAAATGAATATAATTAAGTAATAATGATTTCGCTGTGAAAATGACTGATAGTGATGGCTATGACATAGGCTGTTGAATGTCCTTCTTTTGGTTGTATAGCATTGGGTTGATTTTTCGGATCGCTAATCCTTTAGTTACTCTCAGATTCTTTTGATCTGTCTACCTATAGAAAGGTTTGATCGAATCTTATATCAAAGCCAAGGACTAAGGGAACTTTGCTGGCAACTATGCCTCATTGGTGATCGTAGCCTCTAAGAAGGTGTACTGATAGCCAGTATACTTGCTATAGCGTAGAGAAGCTTATAAATAAGTTATAATTTTGAGGAAACGTCTCACTAGGTTTTATTTAGTTTGTCTTGGATAACAAAGATGAATTATGATGCACACTTGTAAATTTCAAATCGTGGATATAAATCAGTTCGCTGTTGCTGATTTACTTTCCCTTATCAAGCGTAAATGTGGTTTTGATTGTCTCATTTAGTTGTTTTATTGACATTCTTTAACAAATAACATTTAAATATGTTCCAAGATCGTCGTTTATATTTTGAGAATAAAGTCGGGGTCGGACTGGTTCATGTCAAATAGGTTGGACGTTAAAATAACGCAGATTTTGTCTATCTACTTGAGTCAGTTTATGATGTATGCAATGAAACCGTGTTAAAGTGAGTAGCCTTTTAATTACTCATGGAAGTCAACGGGCAGTATTTACGCTTGAAATTTTTCACTGCCCATGATATTCGGCATATCCTATATTGTGATCGCGATCCCCTTGGTGTGAACTAGTCTAATTTCTTGATCACTTAATTTAACAGCTTGATAAATAATACGATTAGTGTGTTGGTGACTGGAGGAAATAAGCAGAAGGATATAAGCTGAGTCTTCGCTTTTAGTGCTAATCACCAGCAAACCATATATACAGCTCTCAGGAATTCCAATTAAATCTTGCAGGCGTTAGGCGTGTAATCGCTTTTTTGTTTGAGACACACCCGAACAAGTGTAGAATGTCATTAGATAGATTACTTGGACATTGAATAGGAATTAATGTTGTGTTATCAGGTCCATTATGCTGACTAGATTCTATTTACTAGGTTTGTCTAGTCTCTATCAAGTTAGGAGGTGGATACACCATCACAGAGCTCAACACCACTTCTAGGTCACACTTTGGCTTTCTTGCAGTCAATACACGCGAACACTTCAAACATGTAATTTGACTATTAATACTTGTTTGATAGAACTCTGCTTGAAATCGGATCATTTTAAGATTCTTTCAAATTTCTTCTGCTGTCACGTTAAAATTACTAATAACTTTAATGAAGTAACATGTTTATTATATAAAATAATGTAATTTTTATTATCACTGCAAAGCTTTCTTTGTGATCAGTGGCTGCAGATAATACGTTTTAGTTTGGGCCTTCAGCGATATCGTATGCCATCACCTACAAGTTCACGTCATCAAGTAAGTTTTATGTAAAGGAGAATAACATTACATGATGAATTTCTCTTTATTAGATGATGTTGTTTAATATAGCCAACAACTTCCTGGAGCCGCACTACAGCCACCTTTTGTTTATCACTTTCTAGAGGGTCAGTTATTATTGCCTTCGTGAATGATAAATTACTTAGCTTTGCGACCTCTACGCACAGAATCAGCTTCTCCTGTTGAGAGAGGAATATGGGGCGAAAAACGTGAGTTTAACAGACACATTGCTGGGTACCTTCCATTGTGATTCAGAAGAGGTCAAACAAAATCTATGAGAAGATAGATTTTCTTATTTTCATCTGATGCTCACTAGCGACTGGCCTTATTCAGGCAGTTATCTGAGGATCTAGCGGGAAGCCTTGACCAGTAGGGTACAGCAGATTGAAGGGGATGACAGTTACTCATCGAAGAAGATATTGCGAAGTGGTCACGCTATTTCGTGCATTGGCAGAAGTTAGAATTCATGGGCCATTGGATCGAGTACTAGTGGCTTAATGATCTACGACCTCGCCTTTTAACCAGAAGATACTGGGTTCGAACCCCACAGTGTGGGTACTGTTCACTATTCCCAGGTTTTCCAATGGTTCTTTAACCAGTGTCAGCTCATGATGAAATCCTCCAACCACGATTGATTTTGTCACATTTTGTCGATACTGGTAGCTAAGGGGACAGAAAAAATACCTCTTATGATTACTATCGCACTCCTTCAAACCCATCTAACTCTTCTTTTACACCTGGCTGAGGGAACGTTAATCTAGGCGAGTAAATAAACCTAGTTTTGCATTCAGAATAAGCTTGTCTCTCTCTCTTTCTGTATTGGCCTAAGCAAATATGAAAAAGTGATTACTCATAACTACTTACATAAATTTCGAGCACAATTAATGGTGTATTCATATGACTTCCCAAATTATCTTGTACATTATTGCTTCTTCCCATTTTTAATAGAATTTCCTATAAGTCGGATTGGTGTTGAGTTATTTCTATTACATGTGTTTTAGCTTTTGATTAGGTGCACAGAGATTCGGTAATTAAACTATCTCTTTTCGCCCAACCGTATTACTTTTAAATACTTTTACTGTCTCCTATTCTATTATTGGGTTTTGTGTAAGTGCACACACAGCAATGGCTGAGTTTTTTCTAGACTAATTAACTTCGCTAAGTCTGTGGTTCTAAATCTAACTGAATTCATGTGCTATGATAACCTAAATGATCTCAATTTACTCATTTGACCCACGTATTTGACCTTACACTCATTGCATAGTGTTCGGTAAGTAATTTTGTCTAACTGGGTTAATGAGATCCTCAAGCTGAGTGAATTCTTACAATTAAACACCACTCTGGTTCTTGACTTCATAAGTGATAAAAGTGCTCACGTAAGTTGGACCTTTAGCTGGGCGTTGGGTGAGCACCATTAAACTAGGACAGTACAGTTGTCTATCATTCTATGGTTATCAATAGTTCTCTATCTAACATCGGTTTGTGACATAATCTATCCTATAAGTTGAGTTTCTTTGAATAAAAAGTTAATTATCTCCACTCAATCAATATTTTTTTCAGAGTGTTGATTATATTACAAAAAGATTTAAAACATTCACAAATATGTCAGATTCTTTTCAAAACAATGATGACAATGATTCAAAACCACCCAACAAAAGTAATACACTAAATGTCAGTGATCAATTAAATACTGGAAAAAAGCCAATAAAATCGATAGACTTTCACTCTGAAAGAAATGATAATAGACGTGATAAAATTCATAGAAATGAACTGAGCAAGAAGTAAGATTTATGAAAGTTTCCCCTTAAAATATCGTTATTTATATAAGTACCATTGTACAAGGGATTGGTAATCAGTAGTTAATTTTTGATAGTGATTTTTTCTAAGCTTTGTTATCTTACCTTGGACGTCTCGTTATTACACTAGGAAATTTAATCAGTACATTTTTGATAGTGATTTTTTCTAAGCTTTGTTATCTTACCTTGGATGTCTCGTTATTACACTAGGAAATTTAATCAGTACAATCATCAGTCTGCATAAAAACATGAATTTTTTCAGTTACAATAAATGTTTATCTACACTTTTTAATAAGCTAAGAATAATTTCGTGTCACATGGTAAATAAACAGAAGCCGGAGTTCATGTGTCATTGTACACGTGTTACGCTTGACAAGCCATCATCTCCATCGCTGATCGGTGTTAAATGACATAAGACTAGGTTGAGAAAGAGTTAAGGTCAGTCAAATCGCAACGTGGCATTAATCCGTGAAGTCTTTGACTGTTGATTTGAGCCACATAATGAGATGTAAACTGCCTGACCGGGGTCATTGACACGTTAAGAATCAGTGGTTTGTAAGTGTTGGCGAGACTGCTCTGAATAATTCTCAACAGCACAGATGCATTCACCCAGACTCAGTAAATCTACATTGTTCCCAATGGAATGATTCTTTCTCAAGTACATTTCTGATTATTTTAATTCTTTTGAATTTCCTTTTCTCTCTAACGGTGTCTGGCTTGAGAATTATGACAATTTAAATTGCTAAACTGAAAGTGCAGTTGAGCTCCGACCCCGTAGATGTACTCAGCTTTTAGATAAGAGCTCCTAGGTACACTATTCTGAACAGTACTAAACTAGGAAAAGCAGCTGTTGAGGATTCCTCAGTTCCAAGTAGTTTTCTAATTAAAGTCGTTTTTTTGATTAAAGAAATGCCTGCTAAGCAACACTTGAAAGTGATATTGACTTTTTTGGACAAACCTCATCAGATTTAAATGTTGTCAGTGAATAACTGTCTTTACACCCAACTTGATGAATCTCAGAAATTACAGTTTTGCATGTTTGTTAATTTACTTTTGCAACGCCTTGTGTCACCTAATTTGTGTTTTTTGCATTAGTTTAGTCTGAACTGGTGTGAAGATGGCATCAATACTTCCATGTCTGTTGCTTGCTGTTTCCTTTAATTAGTTTTTGATGTGGTTTTGTTCTCTGAGCTGGATAGTTAGTTTGCGAAGCTTTCATCACCTTACTGGGTGACATCTTCAGCGCATACTTCAAATTGAAGTGAGCTTTTAGGTTTCTCCACGAGTTTATTAATCATTCCTCCTGGTGACCTTGGACGTGATTGGTTGTTTATGTATGTTTTCACACCTTCTAGGTTACTTGTGTTGGGACTGATTGTTTCTGTGACTTGAACTTTGGCCAATCGTGTGTGAAGTTTCTTTCTTATTGGTTGATAAATTTTGTCTATCTCGATGTGTCTATTGATTGATGATTCACTGGAATGCCAAGCTTCTAAAAATTCTCTAGCATTCTTGTTATTTCCTTTGTCTAATATTTGAACGTTGTCCCAGTCGAATTGATGTCCGTGGTTGTCTGTGTGTAGTGAAATGAGGGAGTGTATATCATGTCTTTTGACGGCTAGCTTATGTTCGTGGATACGAAGACGAAGGGGACGTCCACTTTGGCCAATGTAGTGTTTTTCACAGTTGTTACAGTTTATTTTGTAGATGATGTTGGTTTTGTCTTCTTTTGCTGTTGAGTCTTTTGGTTGACATAGAATTGAGTGCAGCGACTTTGTTGGTTTGTGTACGACGTCAATTCCTAAAGGTTTGAAGAGTCTTTTAGTGATTTCTGAGATATCCTTTATATATGGTAAGGCGATTTTCTTTGTGTTTTCCTTGGTGGCTTTTGTTTTGGTAGGTTGGCTTGGGGGTATATGTCTCTTGATGAAATTCCGGGGATATCCATTCTTTTGGAAGACGTCCATGAGATACTTTTCTTCAATTTTTCTTAATGTGGGAGTGCTGCAGTGAGTCCTTGCTCTCTTGAATAGTGTTTGTATGCAGTTCCTTTTGTGTGCTATTGGGTTGTTGCTGTTGTAATTCAGTATTTGGTCTGTGTGAGTTGATTTCCTATAAACTTGAGTTTCTAATTCTCCTGTAGTTGTTCGCCTGACCAAGACGTCCAAAAATGGTATTTTGTTCTCGGATTCCTCTTCTCTTGTGAATTTGATGTCGTTGAAGACGTTGTTTATTAAGTTGTGAGTTTTGTCTAATTCGTTTCTTTTGATTATTACAAATGTGTCGTCGACGTAGCGTATCCAAATCTTGGGTTTGATCTTTGGTAGAATTATGTTTTCGAGTCTTTGCATCACTGCTTCTGCAATCAAACCTGTTATTGGCGATCCCATGGGTGTTCCTTTGACTTGTTCATATATTTGGCCGTTGAATTGGAAGTATGTTGTTAGGCATAGATTTATGCATTCCATCCAGCTTGTGTGTTGCATTTTTGATTGTTGTGGAAGTTGTTCGTCGTTGCTAATTAATTGCTCCATGGTCTCTTTTGCTAGTTTTTGTCCGATAGAGGTATATAATGCTGTCACGTCGAAGGATACCATTATTTCTTGTTCATCTATTTGGATGTCTCTGATTTTCTCTAGGAATTGGATAGCAGAGTTGATGGAGTGATCACAGGATTCCGTTAGGTGTTTTAGTTTTCTGTATAATTCCTTGGACAAATTATATGTTGGAGTTCCTGGGAGTGATACAATTGGTCGTAACGGGATATTTGCCTTGTGTATTTTGGGTCTGCCGTAGAATCGAGGTAGGACTGGTCCATTGGATTTCATGAAATCCAATGGACCAGTCCTACCTCGATTCTACGGCAGACCCAAAATACACAAGGCAAATATCCCGTTACGACCAATTGTATCACTCCCAGGAACTCCAACATATAATTTGTCCAAGGAATTATACAGAAAACTAAAACACCTAACGGAATCCTGTGATCACTCCATCAACTCTGCTATCCAATTCCTAGAGAAAATCAGAGACATCCAAATAGATGAACAAGAAATAATGGTATCCTTCGACGTGACAGCATTATATACCTCTATCGGACAAAAACTAGCAAAAGAAACCATGGAGCAATTACTTAGCAACGACGAACAACTTCCACAACAATCAAAAATGCAACACACAAGCTGGATGGAATGCATAAATCTATGCCTAACAACATACTTCCAATTCAACGGCCAAATATATGAACAAGTCAAAGGAACACCCATGGGATCGCCAATATCAGGTTTGATTGCAGAAGCAGTGATGCAAAGACTCGAAAACATAATTCTACCAAAGATCAAACCCAAGATTTGGATACGCTACGTCGACGACACATTTGTAATAATCAAAAGAAACGAATTAGACAAAACTCACAACTTAATAAACAACGTCTTCAACGACATCAAATTCACAAGAGAAGAGGAATCCGAGAACAAAATACCATTTTTGGACGTCTTAGTCAGGCGAACAACTACAGGAGAATTAGAAACTCAAGTTTATAGGAAATCAACTCACACAGACCAAATACTGAATTACAACAGCAACAACCCAATAGCACACAAAAGGAACTGCATACAAACACTATTCAAGAGAGCAAGGACTCACTGCAGCACTCCCACCTTAAGAAAAATTGAAGAAAAGTATCTCATGGACGTCTTCCAAAAGAATGGATATCCCCGGAATTTCATCAAGAGACATATACCCCCAAGCCAACCTACCAAAACAAAAGCCACCAAGGAAAACACAAAGAAAATCGCCTTACCATATATAAAGGATATCTCAGAAATCACTAAAAGACTCTTCAAACCTTTAGGAATTGACGTCGTACACAAACCAACAAAGTCGCTGCACTCAATTCTATGTCAACCAAAAGACTCAACAGCAAAAGAAGACAAAACCAACATCATCTACAAAATAAACTGTAACAACTGTGAAAAACACTACATTGGCCAAAGTGGACGTCCCCTTCGTCTTCGTATCCACGAACATAAGCTAGCCGTCAAAAGACATGATATACACTCCCTCATTTCACTACACACAGACAACCACGGACATCAATTCGACTGGGACAACGTTCAAATATTAGACAAAGGAAATAACAAGAATGCTAGAGAATTTTTAGAAGCTTGGCATTCCAGTGAATCATCAATCAATAGACACATCGAGATAGACAAAATTTATCAACCAATAAGAAAGAAACTTCACACACGATTGGCCAAAGTTCAAGTCACAGAAACAATCAGTTCCAACACAAGTAACCTAGAAGGTGTGAAAACATACATAAACAACCAATCACGTCCAAGGTCACCAGGAGGAATGATTAATAAACTCGTGGAGAAACCTAAAAGCTCACTTCAATTTGAAGTATGCGCTGAAGATGTCACCCAGTAAGGTGATGAAAGCTTCGCAAACTAACTATCCAGCTCAGAGAACAAAACCACATCAAAATTATCCACCTGAGCTACAAATCTTCTCTATCATACCTTTAATTAGTCTATGAAGTAGTCGAGTGAATCAATACCTGGTTATAACAATAAACAGGCAAACTTTAAACACAGACACCCAGGAGACGCAGATACACCAATCATCTTGGAACTAGCAATTGTGCTAGAAAGGAAATTTCGGCCCCTAACTCAAGCCAAGGCTTAATCCTTCCTTGATGTAGCTCTAATTTATCCCCAACCTCACCTTCATCCTAATCTATGTCCAACTTACCCCTAATATTTCTCTTATTTGGTTAACCTGTCCCTAGACGGACCTAACCTTAGTGTTTCCCTACCTAATCCTAGCCAGATATCCAGTTTAACATAAATTCATTCAGCACATTCATTTCATGAATGTAGTGTTATTAACCTGGTTTCACTGCTTTGCCCTGACTTAGTTTTCCAAGGTCATTGGTGGATTCTTGCTTATTAAGTGACTGAAATTTAACTTCGTCAGTAAACACCCCAAATGAATACCGAATACAACTTTTCTACCTCAACACTTGTGCTTCGCTAAGCCACGAATATATCTAGATACAAGACTGTTTCCACTCATACAATTCTTTATTTATATTTTGTTCTAATTAGTGGTAATTGATTACTGAATTGTCTTTAAAATAGAAATAATGATAGCTACACAAACTTTTAGTAGTAATACACACACAAAAAGTGATCAATCAACATAGCTACTTTATTCGTTACCGTAAACAAACAGACACAAAGAATGCATGCTGAGTAAATACCAACAGAAATAATGATAAGCTGTACAATGTTTATAATTATGCTATTTAATTTATGAGCGGATTTGTAATATACCCTTACAACAACGTCTATTGTAGCGTTACTGCGTTTACGTATTGACATAAGTAGTATATATTTGATGGATATAAAATTATAAATTGGAAATTGTTTTCTGATGCATTTGTTTGGACGGCTTCAGAGTCCCTTCAAGTCTGCTACAGTAAATTATGCTTCATAGTCATATCTAGGCTTCAGGCTTCAAACTAAACGTATAAAGCTGTATTTTCATGATTTTATGCCATTATACACGGCCTATTACATCAGGAATATCGAGTTACCGTAGCAAGGAAAGACCTACAACTGCTTCTTTCTGAACACATTAACTGGGTTTACAGCAAATGATAGTTATTGTTTCCATACTTGAGAAGCACTGAATTATACTGTCTGTTGATTATCTTAAAGGTAAGATAAGACACTATAAAAGACTGACGCAATAAAGTGAAATCGTTTGATAATAATAATAATACTTAGACCTTTTAAAAGGCATCAAAGTAGAACTGTCCAATGTAAGACTGAAATTAAACAGGACTTGAAACCATTTACTTACATATACCACATCACCCTTCAAGCTGTTGGCTAGTAATAACTCAACATCATTGAAAAATCCCGTGTCACCACCTCAGGAAGCTGTATGACATCCTATACGAGCAGTATCCATCACCCAAAATGAAGATACAACTTGTTTACAAATAGTTTTCTACATCTGAATCAACTGACTCGTACAAAACACCATGATTATATATATAGTCATTATTATTATTATGATAAGAACATTAAAACGTGTTGATTTTGGTTCTTAGGATGGTTAATATGAGCCCAATTCTCAATTTGTCAATCAATTTGCAATTTACTCAGTTAAACGTGGAATTTCATCACAGTTTCCTTTAGAAACCAAAATTAATCCAATTGCAGTATTTACTCTGCTCGATATTATAAATGGTAATCAAGAAAGTAGGGATGATTGCATGAAACTATTTACTACTGATTGGTTGAGAGGAGTAGTTGTACACCACTCATATCAACAAGTATGAGGGATAAAGTTATTACTTTTTAAGTAATGGAGAATATTTTTATAGGTCCAGTGTATGATTTCGGTGCTGTCGAATGAAGGAAAATAAGCAAGGAAATTGTGATGAAATTTCGCCTTCATGACGAGATAATATCAACACGATCATTAGAAGTCAAGTAGGCTATATCACTTGTCTCCGTGTCAGAATGAAACTTTCGCAGAGATACATCCGCATCCCGGTGAGTTGTCCCTTCCAGGGCCAAAAGTTCTCCAGTTTGTAAAAAAATCAAATCAAAAATTAACACAATTCATTATTTACTCATTCATGTAAAATTAACTAAATAACCGGATGAAAATTTATTTGCAGATCGACAGTAGAAAAGAATGACAAGCTTTCAGAAGAAGAACTACCGGTTGTTGAGCCGACACTCATCCGGTCGTTAACCACTGGACACAATCAGAGGTATACAGTGGACACGAGTTATTCAATTGAAAAGGAAGCAAACATTTTTCCAGTCGCCTGCCCAGTACTACTTCGACTGTGGTTAGATGAAATAAAGAAGGATAAATATTTTAAATATTTGAAAAAAACTGAACAAATTATCAATAAGATCCCATTGGAATCCAGTTGTTGCCTGGATAATGATTCAAAGCTATTGACAAAAGCATTTATGGAAGTTTTGTATACACCGTCAAAATTTGGTGATAGTCTGTTATCAAATTTGGCGAAAATATCTAGTAAAGGTTGTCGTTGTAGTCGACAAATACCACCAGATATAACAGATTTAGAATTTGAATTATTCTTGAGTAAACTGTTACCATCATATCAAGCTGCAGTGATTATGGTGTATGATTCCCGGTAAGATATTTAATGTAATTTCTTTCTTTTAGTCAGTTAGAATACGAAACATGCATTGACATAAATTAACTTTTTTTCAACTTGCGTTAGCCTTTTTGAAAACTGAGTAAATATTCACTCAGCTGAATTTACAAAAGTATATTTTGATACTGAATAGTTCAAATTAAAGTTTATTAAATGTTCAAGGAGAAGAGAAAACAACAGAAAGACTTAGAAGAAACAACAATAGTTTATGTCCTTCCTTGATAATTTGGAATTATTAGTAGATTTAGATTTCAGTGTGATCTGTGAATGCATAGAAGACTTGAAAATAACCGGTTACAAGGATTTAGGTGAAATGTAACTTAAGTGGATTCAAAGGTCACTCTAGTAATTATAACTATCACAAGATGTCGAGTTAAATCACGAAGTGACATCACTTAACGAACCATTGAAAATTACAGAGTACTGAACAGCTGTTTCAGTTCAGCATGTGGCTCTTTTGCCGCACGAACCAATGACCCCACTGTTAGGGATAGAACCTAGAACCTTCAGGTTACGAGGCCAACCAGTTGACCATTCAGCCACCAGGTTGTAATTCAATGGCTCGTGAATTGTAAATTCAGCTATTTTGCAGTATTTAGCGCCACCGTCAGCAGTGATTATCTGTGCGCACACCCAACTTCATGGCTGTTAGATAGTATGGATGTATATACACATATGTAATCTTGAAAGTATGGGTAAAATAAACTTACTGAGCTTTAGAATTTTTAGGGTGATAGTGGTACAGTTGAATCCCACAACTTATGATTACGAACTTTAAAACATTTACAATTTAAATTCCCTAAACTTGGAAGAAAAATTGCAGCTTAACGAAAAGCATAATATATGCTCAGCAAGGGGACGCACAATATGTCATACGAAACTAGTGAACAGTGTATATCAAGGCTGCCACGCCTAATATCTGAACACCGAATATAGAAGACTAGCAAGTGTTAGTCATACAATGAAACATCGTATTCTTTATTAGATGAAAGAAGTTAAGCATAACGCAGAATAGACAAAGCTAAAGGAAAAGAATTTACGTATTTTGAAGCATGTTTTTAAAACACTATGTAGGTAAACAACATTACCAGATATTTATGTATATTTATCTATATTTAGATTACTTGATGCGATGACAGTGGGAACATGTAGCCTCCTACGCCAGTTATATATAAGGCAACAGTATACTATACCAACTCTACAGCATATATTCCCTGGTAAAAGCCATACACAAAGTGCACGTGCCAATATACCAAAAAGGTTGTACAGTGGATGGAAAGTTACAGGTACTGGAGCCTGTGCATCAGTGTCTACAAAAGCTGCAGATTACCGGTTTATGTGTTATAATCTAGCTCAAAATATGAATATTAATGAAGAAGAAATCTCTTATCATGGAGAGCAACCACTACTGTTAAGAAGATATTATGAACGACCAAGACCTGGTGATTGTCTAATATTTATTAAAGAGAAACTCTGTTTTATTGGTTCATCGTTTACAGGCTATGAAGAATTACCGTGGACTAAAGAACAGTTGGACAGAAAAGTGATTGAATGCAGAAACCAGTTGATTTCTCATGGGTTCTTTTTACCACCTAATTTTCATTTAGTTTAACAACAAAGAAAAAAAAAGAATGTAATAAAAATGATTTTGAGAAAATTATGACTTTAATTAAGGTTGAAACGACCTTTGAAATAATGAATTTAAAATGTTATTTACCCTGGTTAAGAAATACTGCTGACAGTTCTTTTTTATCTCTGAAACAGTGGCAAACTAGATGTATATTCCCGACAAGTCTGAGTAATTGGTACAGACAACTAAACATGACATGACGTTTCATGTAACCGGCGATGGGCTATACTTATGTTCTGATGAATGATGGCAGCATCCAGTGGGATTCTTCGAACTCGTAGCCCAATAGCTGAAAGCCGAATACTTAAGGCAATGACCTGCGTCTCCAGTCATTTGGTATAATTATTTCTCCCTCAAACAGTGTGATGTTACCACGTGAATGCTATCGCCTAATTACAGAAGAATCCGTTGGTGATGGAACTGTGATACTCAATTTGCTGAATTCAATTGTTTTGACGACTATACTCAATAGTTCTAACTGAAAATATAGTCTTCTTGTTAAGTGTTGGGATGAATCAGTCGTCAGGACGCCTTGGGCTTAAACATCACACTTATTAGAGCCCATCAGTAGAGCTACTGGAACATTTAGGAAACTCACGTCCATTCCTAAATTTGAATGTTTCATCCAATGTCATATCACAGACTTTACCACCAAGCTGTTCGTAATATGACTGATTGATATTAGTGAATTGATCACCAAAAAGTAGAAGCCTAAACCTGATTTTGTTGATTCACATCCATCGATTCGATAAGCAGTGTAGTACTCAATGAGATAAATGCCCTATAACTTGATATTACATGTGATACCTGCCTACACTGAACATCTTATAGCTGCTAACTTAAGCGCATATCAAGTTTGTATGATCGTACAGAGAATATTAATCACAGAGGGCTTATGGTGAGAAATACATAGATTATGGATTTTGTAAGGATAGGGATTAATTTCACTGTGAATTTATTCGCAAACCAACATTAGTTAGAGATCATTGAAAACCAAGGAGTACTGTACACTTGTTGCGTCCTAATTTGTAACTCTTCAGGTGTTTGTGGCTCAGTGGCTTTCAATAATCCCCTAGCTGACATTGGTTCGTGAAGAAATCTATGCTGAAAGAAATAGGTGGTGTTGAATTTCGTTCCACAGTTACAAGAGAAAACAGACAGACTACAAACCATCACGATATTACATAATAATTTATCGTGATAAGTATGCTGGAAATCGAGTACTGAAAAATCACTTATTTCGTCTACTTTCAAGAAGTATATGGGGAAGAAAAATTTAAGAAGACTGATATGCAGCTCACTTAGATTTTTTCTGTTTTAAATAAAAAATACCATGGGTACACTAGGAATATCCACAGTCAGCTGTCTATGTGAACATTCTAACCGTTACTAAGGTATAACCGTAGAACTAACAATTCAAGCAAGTTAACTGACCAAACTTTATGTTACTGTGGGTTTCGCTGAAGAACCATCATTCTAAATTTATAATAGAGTAGGGTTTAAGTGCAATTATATTTTACCTCCAAGCGACCAGAAAACGGTATTCATCATTAGTATGACATCGAAGGTATAGTAATAACTAGGTGACGTCTACAAACAGTTATATCCGACAACTTTTGTATCCCCCTGACTTTGTGTAAACCAGCTGAAAGACGCTTAGACCACCAACTAGCTTACACCCATCTGGACAAATTAAACCGAAGTAGAATATCCATTATAGTGCCATTGGACCTTGAAGCCTGGATTTATGAAATCATTTGAATTAGTTATTTGTTGACCCATCAACACACAGTAATGTCACAGTAGATGATTAGTCGTCAACATTCAGCAGGGGGAACCCATGGAATCATTAACCATCATTTTCAGCAGAAGAAAAAGAAAGTGAAATTATTTATATCACAGATAAATAAAAGAAAATTATTCAAAAATCATCAGATCATAAAAAGTGAAGTTATAATAAATAAGTAAGATCAAGTATAATAAAAAAATATAAAATAAGACTGAAAAAAAGAAAATATAAATAAAGGTTTATGTTGAGCAATTAATTTAACATTTTGGCCAAGTTTTATAATTTATCGATATAACATCAAGTACGTAACTGGGATACGTTGTTGAAACATAATCGATCAGTGTAATATTAACACCGTTTACACCAGCTCGACGATTAGGATTAGTTACCCAACCTTCAAAGTATTTTCCAGCAATTTTAGCTAAATGATGAACTGAAGAAAATGGATGGCGTAAAATGAATGCCACTGTCGGTGTGAGAACACCTTGATGTACGTAGAAAGAATTGGCTGGTCGATACTGATGAGGCCTGTAAAGCAGAGGGATAACACAATATACTGGTGATGAATAATATATATATATATATATATATATATATATAATATATATATACTCAGTTAGAGGATCACCAGAAGCCAGAAATCATTGAATAGTTGCTTCTTCCTAGTTGGGGATCCTTCAGCAGTATGGTATAATAAGGTGAGCAATATTGAGGTTAGGCGTAGATAAGAATGAGCATATCAGTTGATGAAGTTGTAAAGCTACATCGATTAAGATGGCTAGGGAACATGTTACGCAGGCTAAGCCATGAACTCCCATCATCGAGGAATGTTAGCTGATAGATAACTAGGTTGGAAAAGAGTTAGCGATGCTCATACCAAAACAAAGTACCAGCACATAAAGCCTTTGACTATCAGTTTGAGTCATGTAGGGGAGGTGTAGACTGTCTGGCTGGATGGACCGTGGAGAAGCTAAGAACCAATGGTTGGAAGCTGTTAGTGACATGGCACGAAATCGTCTTAATCTATACATATGTATTCACTTTTCGCAATTTCTCAGAGGCATAAAATGCCTCGTGTTTTTTTACGTTTCTGTTCTTTCTCTCGTATACTCCCTCTCATTTGATTGTATTAGAATTATTTCTCCTACTTTTGTTTCCTGAATGGGATGTGGAAACTTGAAATGCTGCACTTTAGTACAAAGTTTTACGTTACAAAGTCAGTCAACTGCTCCCTGATGTCTGACATTGCATAAATACAGAGTAATGTTAAAACTTTTACAATGAGATGAAAAACATCCGGAAGAGAAACCATTATTGCAGTTTATAATTTATAGAACTTTTATCTGTGTATTCTGAGTCAACCGTGAAATCACCTGCAGGAAGAATTTAAGTAAATTCACAAGTACGCATTCGATGTAGTCAATTGAATATGGAAGTAATGCATCATACTGAAGAGTGCCAATCATTGTATACAACTTAGGTTTTAACGCCAGCATAACTGTATGGCTTTCGCCGAAGTAATAATACTCCCAAATATGCCTTTTAGTGAAAGAAACTGTTGCAATATTTTCAGATATGCAGTAGGAATGCTTCGGTAAATATTGTTAAGTTAATAGACCTATTTGGCTTTTATTGAGTTTTTTGTTTCTGATATGTATCCATATATATATATATATATATATATATATATATATATATATATATATATATATATATATATATATATGGTGGTCTCTCTTTCTGTTGCTCTCTGAGTCTGTGACCATTTCACTTTGATGAACCTATCTCCTTTAACAATGTATATTCCCCTTATAGTATATATAATATGTGTGTTTGTTGACAGTCTGTTATATTTCGCTATGTATATATGGATTGATACTGCATTATAATTAGCCAATCATGTTAAGACTGTCTATTGATTTGTTCACACACTTGTTTGGACATTCATATATATTTTGCTCTCACACTATTGTGTGATACATTTGATTCTCCTTGTGTTTGGAAAATAGAAGTATCATCGCAAACCTAGTGGTCTTCTGATTTCCGTCTTTTTTGCGTCAGGACTATTAAATTCTCGACCAGTACATAACAATAATTTGGCGACGAGTACATAATAGTTTCCCTACGACGTGTTATGACTATAGAACCTTACATCTTACGAATTACACGAACCAAGATAATATTTTTTTCATGTATTGTGGGGATTTCAATCAATTTCAATTTAGGTTTCATCATGAATAGCCATGAATTAAAGAACCAATCAGAACAAGACAGCACTGACTGACTGGTTTCAACGTAGGACTTTGTACAGATGTACAGCAGTTTAAGTTGCCACACTCTATGTAGCACGCAGATCAAGAGAAGATAGAAAAGATAGATAATAAACAGAAGTGTAAGGGAGGAAGAATAGTAATACGGAAAAACAATAAAGTGAATACATCTGCACCATGGAGAACAGCACTGGACAGCTGTTGAGAACTGTTGAGCTGTTCCTCTTAGTCTGGAACGCACACCAATGATCCCACCGGGAATTTAACCCACAACCTTCAGGTTATGAAACTGACCCGTTTACCAATGACCAATCGGTCACTGGGTTGGAATGTAATAGTCTGTGAATCCTTAATTCTGTCAATTCTCGGTATAGCACCAACGGTTGACACTCAAAATGGTAGATTCCACAGGTCACTTGTTTGTTCAGGCCAATTGCTTGCTTGTTTTTTCCCTATCATATATTGTATCAAGTTGATCACACATTGTAATCTGAATAATTTTAGTTTCCAAAGGAAACTTTAGTTAATTTTCACTTTGAAATGCATGATTTAAAAATAAAAAATTATTAGGCAGTGAAAAAGCCTTACCCAATATGTCTATTTAAAAAACATATCATGGTCAGTGGGTCAATAGTTTCAGGCCAAAATGATTCGATGCAGTTAGATGGCCAAAATTTGTAGTGCTTTATCTCATGATTCTTTCGATGAGAAGATATAAATATGATTTGCTGTTTAGCATTCCACATATCGTTTAAAGAGGGAATGTTTGGTTGGTAAGGAAACATACTGGTACCTATAGTCTGTAAGGGGAAAAGGGGTAGAAAAAACACTTTAAGAAGAGTTATGGAAGAAGCATTATGCTGACAAGTCAGATGCAAAGGCAGTCTGCTTACCAAGTCTTAGCCCATGACCCGTTTAAAGGGATTTAAGAACACTATTTTGTGTGGTTGTAGAAAGATAGCAGCGGCTTCATAAGGTGTGCAATTAATGAACACTTCGCTGTCACTGGCTAATTTATGTTAAATAATCATCAACAAATAGATGTGGCCTTTTCCCAAAGTCCATCCATTTTACGGTGCTTATTTACGGCATTGATGTAGATGATTTAACCCGTAGTTTCTAGTCATGCAAAATAGTTTGTGAAACGGCAACTGTGTAAGAAAAAGTTCGTAGTCAATCAACTGTAGGGCTTCAGCCCGACCATCTAATCTGTTTAGTCCAGCTCATTAAATAAACATGCATTACTGTTTGTGTGGAGAATGTACGATCAAAGTTCAAACGGTGGAATTGGTTCTGTTTTACAACTACATTGCACACATAGTTTTGGTAAAAATCAAATCATGTTTGGATCAAATTGCAACGCTACGCATCGTCATCGAACAGAGAATAAAAATCGCAGTCAAATATTTCCTTACCTCAAATTCATAGACTTTGAAAAGGCCTCCAGTAGTGCTCACTGTAAAGTAATTCGTAAACTACCTCAACACATGAAGTACAGTATTAAAAACCCTTATGAATCTCGCCCAACAGCTGTATGACAATGCCACATACCAACTGATCCATAACGGAAATCTCAACTAAGCCTTTGAAATGAAGACAGGAGTAAGATAAGGTTTCCTACTATCACCGATCATATTCCTGACTGCAGTGCACTAGACCATGGAAAAGGCCGTTGGGGGCAGGATGACAGGTGTATGCTGAACTCATTAGAAAACTCTAGAATGTCTGGGCTTTGCAGATGACTTATGTTTAATGTCACACAAACTCGAGGACCTAAATTGTTATGTACTAGTTTTCCCCGTCGCCAAATTGTTATGTACTCGTCGCTAAATTATTATTATGGACTGGTCGAGAAACTAATAGTCCTGACGCGAGAAGGCGGAAATCAGAAGACCACTAAGTTTGCGATGATACTTCTATTGTCCAAACACAAGGAGACGAAAATAAATGGTCTCACACCAAAGTGGTAAGTAAATAAAGTAGTTACACAAATTGTGTATGCGAAATATATATGAATGTTCCAGACAAAGCGTGGGAATATATCATTAGACAGTCTTAACATGAATGGCTAATTATAATGGAGTGTCGATCCAAATATACATAGCGAATATAGCAGACATGTCAACAACCATATATGGATATATGTCACCAAGCAACGAACTGTCAACAAACACTCATATTATATATAATATAATATAAGGAGAATATACATTATTAAAGGAGACAAGTTCACACAAGTGAAATGGTCACAGACTAACCGAGCAAACAGAAAGAGAGACCAACATGCACACACACATAAATATATATATGTGGATACATATCATAAATGCTAAAGCAAACAAATTGGCAGCAGGAGCAGCGTTGACAGGACATCAAATGAACCTAGATAAGACAAAGGTGATGAAAATAGTTAGCCAACAAAAAACAACAGTCACCGTCGACGGTAGAAATTTAATGGCAATCAGCTCTCTCACTTAACTAGGCAGCATTGTTTCAACTACAGTCAGTGGGGATGGGGATGTCAAAGACAATCAGGATCGAAAAAGCCAGACAGACCTTCGTTTCTCTGAAATCAGAGTTGAGATCTCCTGTATTCAGCATGAGCAAAAAGATTCCGATTTTCAAGACTAATGTCAAGTGAATGCTTCTATATGGTTGAGGATCGGCATGTCACAAAAGCATTTCCAACAACATTTATCAACGGCCACCTTCGCTCCTTACTGAAGATAAGACGGTGAGAAAGGTTTAGTAACACGGGACTTTTGGAACAAACCATCCAACAAGTATGTGGAGGAAAATGGAGATGGATTAGACACACACTGAGGGGACCACTGAGTGACACCGCGCGCCAGCCAGGAATCCTGGTGGCATCCGAATGGAAAACAGTGAGCTGGGTGTCCAGGGGTGAAATGGAGGGGGTTGTGTGAGGACAGATTATGAATAATCGTGAAGCTAGCTAAAAACAAATTCCGAAGACAAGATGAAATGGAGATATGTTGTTGAAGCCCTATGTTCCACTTGGGACCCAAGGGAAAAATAATAATAAGGTAGAATATGTTAAGACAGTAGTCATTACCTTTAGTACAAGTGATTCAAAGCAATCTTTCTGTTCATCTGTTTCAAAATAGTAACAATGATTACAATCCACAATAACGATTTCCTTGGGATTGGATTGAAGAAAGTCCAGAATACTTTGAAGTTCTTTTGATAGTAGATTGGCGTATTGTCCATGTACTAAGTAAAATTCATAGTCAATACTATCACACTGTTTTAACCTTCTTCTTTTGGAGCACACACGAAAATCAAAATATCGAATACCAGATTTTAACTGGTCGGACAAACTTAATGACTGTGTCACACTCCATGGGTATAAGATTCGACTTAACAGTTTGCGAGGAATATATTTAGCTAGATGATAGATAGGTCCCTCTGGTGAAGGTCGGCTACTTTGAGTAATGGAATATGTGAATGAATCATGGCTACCTAAAGATTTGGGATTAAAAAAGCAGTTTATTTACTACTACTATAACAAAAACAAGTAGTTACTAAAATGAATCATGAAGTTAAAAAAGATATACATAAAAACAAGTGCGTCGGTGATTTAGTGTTAGCATATTTGTTGCCAGAAAAACACATGATTCAGATACGACTCCTAGCAGACGTACTCTCAAACATCACCTAGTTCCCTGCTGCAGTTGGTAGCAAGCCCGGAAGAGGTGAGATTGGGTGTGAGGCCAGTAACCCTAACCTATAAAACACCATCTCTACTGAAAATTCAAGACTTGACGCTTGAAGCCCTAATTTCACTTAGAACGCAAAGAAATGAAAAGAATAGATACATAAAAATAAGCGAAACAATAAAATTGTACGGACGAAATAACAGTTATCTTCATAATTGTGAACGCTGAACATTCCTCTACAACTAATTTACCCACAACCTTGATAGAATACCTTGTGTTTTAAATTAGCATTATTATTAAAAATACAAACTTGGTATACTACGGCTACCAAGAGATAGATCACATAAAAATAACAAAACAACAAAATGTGAGGGTAATAGAACTGGAGTAAATGAAGGGCATTCAAAAAGCAAGTAAGCATACTTGTCAAGATCATTCATCATTCATTACTTCATGCTACCTTCAGAAAGGGAAGAGAGAAAAAGACTATAGCATGTTCGCCGTTTATTGAGACTAGTGGCCATATTTCATAGCGTCTCGATTCACCGAATCAAATTATCCCTCGGATGCCACCAAGGGAATCGTGATATACTAACGGATACTAACCCAACACATATACCCTTCATCCCACGCAACACGTCATAAGCTGACCAACTCTCCGCACTTTCCATTTAGTCCTAGAACTAGCAAATAGCGAGGGGTATGTAAGCATTTGGGATGGGATTCATAGCATAGGGTTTTCAGCTCCTCCAGGTAAGCCTGCATCCCCACCCTTACGGATGTATACACCATATATTTACATTCTATCTTTCACTTTTGTGAAGAACACCGCCGCGCGAAGGCAGTGAATAGAGCCTACTTGGCAAAGACTATGAATGTATGGTCACATGAGATCATTTTAAAAATAAGACCGAAATCTACACACCCTCGTCCGTACCAGGTCGTCTATGGTTCTAATACAAATAAAAAACCAGCCCGTTATTGATGGTTTCATCACCTCTGCAGTAAGAGTAAAACATTGAGTAACTGTGCTCGAACTTAAGGAAATTTTCTTTTCTACGCATGTGAAACGGTGATTATTACATTTAATGAGTTCTCCTCACAATTTGATCTATGATATATTGCCTTTCCATAATACAGTGTGAGGCTGTAGCTAAAAACTGCTGTTTGTAATAATGTATATTTGTCTGTGTTGGTGAATCAGAATGAAAAATTGAAATGTTTCTTATATGAATTAGAACAGATAAGAGTATTGGGAATTTCAGTGTACTTCAGTACCAAACGTAAATTCTAAGGGTTAGAATTTCAATAGCATTATATCCAAAGATTAAGATCAGATTCACAGATCATTGATCTATGCGATCGACTCCCAACCTATGGGTCACGGAATTCGAAACGGTCTCCACCTACCGAGGTTTTCGCAGCCAGGCAGTACCACTAGCCCTTACAACAGGTGTGTTTCATTAATAGTTTCATTGAATTGTAATGAGTCTGAGAGGGATAAATAATTACTGTGAGATCGACATGCTTACTACAGTACACCGTAGATATGTGGGATCAAGTTCGTAAAGTAAATTGAGAGTTTCTACAGAGGCGGGTCAAAAACTGCGATTGTCTTTTACAACTATGTTCAGAAAATTACCATTTCGGAAACTCACTAGTTTCCATTCGAATTTTTTTCGCCCGTACACTTTTTCTTTAATTTTGTATGCCTTTCCAATGTATGGCAGACTCAACTCATGAATTCTTGGCCAAAGTTCCACGCTGACAAAGTGATGAACCATGAAGCTGCTATCGGATTGGTTAGGTGCTCCAAGACTATCGGTGAGATTATTAAATGAAATGTTGAGGACTCTTGCTGCAAATACTAATCTGTCACCGAAACTAAAGTATCATAATTGTTGTAATAAATTTCGACTAAAAGTGGTGGGAACGGCCACTCCTGAATGTCATATCTGAAGCAGTTGGCATCGACATTTGGAGAACTTACGTTGAACTCTCAGGCAAGTTAAGTATTCATTTAGAATACATTTTTAATGAAATAATACCAAATTGAAGATATATAAAAATTCACAGATACCCTAGATATCCTTAAAACACACAAAATTACTTTCAAGGTGCATCGTAAGTTATATTGTCAAGAGTGATGAGGAAGCATAAACATCGATGGTCAACTAACCTGGAATAGATATCAAATTAAGGGGTTTTTGCGATATATGCGGGGGCAATTCAGACATCCACGAGGAAGGATAAGTCATTGTTTGCCTGCATTTAAGACAAAAGTACAACATAGCTTACAAGTGTCATTTTCAAGAATGTAACTTGAGATGTTATATATACTGGCCACACACATATTAATGGTATTGTTGATGTTCATAGTCAAGAGAGCTAAGGCACTAGACTTGAAGTAGACAATACTTAGTATCCAAAAGGAGGCTTAAATTCTAGCCCTCGGCTGAAACTTGAAAATAGTACACAAGTTCCAATATATGCTAAAACAATGAATATTAGGACAAATTAGTGATTTAAAGGACTAAGTACCATACCATCAACGAACAAATGAGTTCCATAAAAACGCCATTCTTCAGCATGAGGCAATTAACCAACTTGACGACGCAAAAATTACCTCACGCTGAAGAAGGATGATTAAGTCGCTGTATATCAGCTGAGACTTTGTAAAGTTTCGTTTAATAGTACTTTGAAAAAGCCACTAGCACTAAGTGGCGAAACGTCACTAAAAAAATATCGTTTTGTCTTTCATTCATTGGGAAATAGAAATGCTTTTATAATAGGGAATATCATATACCCGATACTCAACTTTTTAAACTATCAGAAGTGAACTTGGTTTGGACCTATAGAAGTTAAGGGGTTAACAAACAATATGGAGTGTTGATATTCCCTGATAAATGTGTGGAAATTGTAGTGATTAATCGACAGGGTGTCCATAAAATTTTAACTACTCCACCTGGTGAGTTCAAATTTACGAAACCCACTAACAGAAAGAAGTATGACAGAGCGAACTGAACAAAAATTAACGGATATTCTCCGGGAACTGAAGACTAAATCATCCGCTGACGCCAAAATGTTTGCTCCAAACATGACGAAAGTACAAAAGAAATGAGCACCTCTTCATCCTATTCTATTGAAAACATCAGCCGTTCGAATCAAAACATGCCCTCGCTACATGTGATTTTATCAATTACAAACATCCTATTAACTGAAACAATATGCTACATATGTGAACATATTCCAAGGGATTAAGCATCATCATTTTAAAAAGCTTTGATTGAGGTACATCTCATATCAAATTCTACAACAATGATAAAGCATTTAGACAAAATGATAGCGTTGTCATGCACTAACTATCAGCTCCTTTGCTTGCACAATTCAGGCAGAAACTGAAAAACATATTTAATGAGAACGACCAACAACTCTGGGTTTCACAAGACACATGGACGGTACTTTTATTATCTCCAATGATTAGGGGAATCCGGAATACATTCTAGATTTTTCCAACAACTGCCACCGTGCAGTCTAATTCATATCACAAGAGTGTGATTCAAAGGTTCCTTCCTGTTTTTAACCTACGAGAACATTAAACAAGATAAATCCACATAGCACTGATATGGAATGGACAACTTACGAACTCCTTCAGTTGGTGCCTCTTTATCATAAGACGGGATCTAATCCACTGAATTAGTCACAAATTCCACGATATTTGCAGCCCATACACTATTTGAGAGGAGCTGAACTTTGGCTTACTCTGCAAAATCAATGATTCGAATAAATGTGAAGGACAAACTGCCACTGATGGCCTTATCAATGTGTATCTATCACTTCACCTGCTCCTATGGAGCTGGGTATGCCGAGTATACTCAGCATATGCTATTAAAACGAATTGTCGAACAGGTATCCTTATAGTTTTACAGAGAAGATGACAGATCCCGGAACAGCTGTATTCTAGAACACCTGGTCGATTGTGAACACCGAGCGAACTATTAAACCAACTTTAGCGTCGTCCACATAGTACTTTTAAGTCTTGGCGAAGAAGTATAAATAAAATTTCTTCAAACTGCAGAAGCTATGGCAATACATATGCCAAACGCAGAATCTTGCACACAGACGATGGTCCACTCATGGGACCTAAAACTGATCTAATTTTCTGATCATGTGATGAGTTATTTTTCTAAAAGAAACCTTAGTATTGTTATTTTTTGTCCTTTGTCTATCGCTACAAGCTTACTCCATATGACATTCAATTGCAACGCAAAGGATTAACAAAAAGACTGTATAGCTTGGGAATAATATCTCTGACAAGTTTAACTCCCCGCAAAACGCCTCCTTTTACATGACTTGGTGGGGATATTTCAGCTAAAATGAGAATCTGACAATAAAATGTCACGTAGCCAAGTCAAACATTTACCTTAGTTTAAATAATTTGTAAAGGCTTGTTGTATGTCCAAATGCGCATTAGCATACACTAATGTGAATATATATTCACACATATATGTATATGTACATGTTATATGTATCACAACTTGCAGTCAATTGAGAGACATTAATCGGAAGATTTCAGAAAAACGGCCACTTTAAAAGAAAAACTTTTATGTGAGAGCCATGAAATATTTCAGGAATTATGAGGGACACTTAACATTTTTCACGTACCTAAATACTTCACAGTGATAGCATGAACATTCCTAGAGAGATTATGCTTTACGTGGAGCTCAAGAGTATTTTATTCCTACTAAACTCGCCTTGAGGTGCGTAAATGCAACCCAAGGTCATGTTACACATTCATATCTGACACATTTGATTTTAATATTTCAGGTTTCAGACTAAGATTTTAGATTTATTGGTTAGGGATAGAAGACTTGAAGCTTATGTTAATCCTTTTCCGGTAAATTTCTGTGGTTGTCCAAACCCTCCTTGAATGAATCAGTTGAGGTTACAGATACCGCTTCTTTTGAGAGTCGGTTCCAAGAGTGTATGACCCGGTGTGAGAACCAGTACTCAGCTGCAATATGATTTCCTCCTGGCTTTTGAACTCTCCTGCCATGTCCCCTAAGGTGTCCCAACCTTGTGGTAAGGAAAAGAGAGAATAGGTCAGGTCCGTAATCATTGTGTAAAATTTTGAACATTGTGATTATATCTCCTCTGTCTACGGTATGACGGAGAAGGGATTTAAACTGTCTAGTCTTCCCTCTTATGATAGGTTATTCATGCCAAGAATCATTCGTGTTGCCTTCGTTTTTCACCCTTTCTAGAATATGTGAGTCCCCTATATGACAAGGACTGGCTGCCTGTATCCAGTTTTCCAATCTTCACCTCACCAGAGATGCATATAAGGAGGTAAATATATCTGGTGATTCCACAAATAGCCCATAAGGATAAGAAACCGCGTCCAGCCACCACGCAACAGTGTGCGTGACTATAACACCTAAATCTGAATGAGTTTGAACTGATGAGAGTGTTATTCCCTCTAGTTTGTAGGGGCTGATGATTGCTTGTCCGATGCGCACGGTTGTACATTTCTCTAGATTGATAGGGAGCATCCATCCTCTGGACCACTCCAACAATTTGTTGAGGCCTTTTTACAAAGTGAACGTATCACTGTCACCCTTCAGCTCTCTCCAGATTCCTAAGTTGTCTGAGTGTAGGACTAAAAAGGAATCGGGGAGTTAAGATAACTTACTTATGTACAAAATAAATAGGAGAGGTTCGAGTATCGTGCCTTGTGGCATCCCGCGATGCATTGCTGCCCAGGAAGAGAGTTCCGAGTCGATCCTAACCCTCTGCCTCCTATCTGTGAAGCCAGTTTAGTAACCTGCCTTTCTACCAACACCTTCCAACTTCATGAGTAGTCTTTTGCGGGGAATTTTATCGAAGGCTTTGCTGAAGTCTATGAAGACGATGACGGTGGGGCTTCTGTTGTCCCTTGATCTGACCCAGCTTCTATTTGCGGTGAGGAGGTTTGATAAACTTGAGAGGTGTTTTCGGAAGCCATGCTTTGCTCTAGACAACATTTTGTTCCTTTCAAAATACACTGTCAATGTAGTTGAAGATTGAACGATCAATTCATGGTTTTTTGCTCAAATCCAACTTCCCTAATTTTCGCGGAGACATCGATACACCAGTCATCGTCTCATTGGTCGCTGTTCAGAAAGAAGTCAGGCCAAAACTGTCAGAAGTAATATTGTGATTTATTATTGTAATATTTGTTCATAGACCTTAGTTAAAACTTAATTTTACATGTTGGTGTTACAATAAAGAATTCTCAAGTGGCCAATCGGTGTTTTGGTTTTTTCGTCCGTTATTACTAAGCGTTTCTGAAAAACTTCAAGGAACAGCGTGAGACCGAGCGTAGCAAGAGCTGGGCATTAACGGTTTACGAGACGTGGCTGACAGTTTATGACGGTAGAAAGAGATCTGGCGGATTCAGACAGTCGGTAAAAGTTTGGACAGTCACCCTTCATCTCTCCTGGTGCCGGTCAAGTCCTCTTTGAACAAGCAATATCTGGAACATTTTTGGAATTGGGTCAAGCTCAACAATGCCTGGGTCAAAGAAGAGACAGAGCGTCTTGGATGCAAACAGGAAAGTAAGTCATGTTGACTTGTCTGTAAATTGTAACGATATGTCTGATGTTAAGCATGACATGGTTGATGTTACTGTTTCGCCGTTCAGGGATAATAGGAACATCAAACTCCCTAAATTTGAACCGCGGTGTTTCGATGGAAACCCGGCTGATTATTTACAATTTGTAAAGGAGTTTGAGATCATGCTGAGTAGTTTTTTATTAAGTGATGAATTGAAATTGATGTATTTGATGAGGTATTGCACTGGAGATGCTTCAAGAGCTATACAGTGTTGTAAGTTTATGAAGCCAAAAGAGGGCTACTACGAGGCTATGAGCATACTACGTCAAAGGTTTGGAAGACCTTCAATGATTGTAAGGAACGTATACGAAGCTGTCAAAGGTAACGGCAGTAAACTTCAAGATGACTCCAAGGCACTTACTGAGTTTTTGGATAATTTGCTGATTTACAAGAATGCATTGATTTCGACGAATTGCATGAGTGACTTCAACTCGAGTTTTATACTAGAAGTAATAGCGAGACGCCTACCTACTCGACTGCAAAGGAAGTGGGTGAAGATAAGCTCCCGTATGGAGGATGAGGGTATCGAGCCAAAGTTTGATGATATCCTGAAACTAGTAAAAGATAGTGTCAATCAATCGATGAGCAAGTTTGCCAGTATATTGAATCTCACCCCTAGAATAGAGCAGTCTGAGAGCAAAACGCAATCATTGATGACGAATAGGCCTCAGAGAGGTGGATATCGAGAAGGCTCCATGATGTCTAGTAATGCATATAGATCTAGTGAGTGTAACAGGTTTCGTAGTACATCCTCAACAGATAAGTTACAAGATGCAAGACAAACACGGTTGTGTTTTACACGTTTGCAAGAGGTGCATACAAAGGTGAACTGTGAACCAGTGAGCAAGTTCAGTGATAAGCTAAATGTAAACTCCAGGCCTGACTCCGAATTGTGTGACGATAACGGTGTGGTCAAGAAGTCTGTAGTTGCAACTGGTAAGCCATTGTTGAATAGAGTGTCGCAGAATAGAGATACAGTCTCAGACTGCAGTTCTGACTCCACAAGTTTACAAGGTATTACTAGTCATAGTGAAGATATAAATATTTAAGGATTTGTGAGGAGGAACCGAAATTGTCTACTTCTGTTATTAAAGAGTTTGAAAATGATGAACTTGACGGTAAATTGAATATTTGTGATGATGATCATGATAGTGCAGATTTGTCTTTGGTTGATCATGATGAAATGAGGGAATGCCTACTACTGCTAAGGTGAACAAGGTTCTGTACAACTTGAAGGTGAAGTAGAATTAAATGCAGTTGCAGTTGCAGAAGGCATGCGTAATTGTGAGACCGTCAGTGTGATTGATCAGCATGTAGCCCACCTATCATCAGATGCTAGTGCTAAACCTGAGCTGATAGTAAAAGACAGCAGTGGTGGTGGTCTTGCAGGTAGACAACTTCTGAAAGTCGAGCAACAACAGCTTTGATCCACCGCTAAGTTCATCAACTGGTATCAATCAGTCGTCGTTGGTGTTGTCATCCACAATGAAAAGACGCCCATCAACTCAAGTATCTTGTGCAATGGCTATGATAGTATTGGTGCATTTGAAAAGACGAAAGATATTGGTCAGTTTAGTGAGGATAAGCCAAGTGTAAACGAGAGAGTAATTGTTAAATTGACTTGCATGAATAAAGGCATTTCTAGTTTCAAGTTACTATTTGAATGCTATTATCTTTGGTGTAAATTACTCTGTTTCTACGCTTGGTTGACCAGATACGTCGTGTGTTTGTTCGTCATCTATATTCTACGATACAATGACATGAGCGTGTTACCGTTCAGATTTGAGGATATAGCTGATAGAAGGAAGTCAGCAAATGAACTCTGCGACGATTTTCCAACCTAGGCGTCAACCTGAGAAGGGTTGTAGGCGTACTGCTGTAAGTCCTACAATTCTTCAAAGGGTAGCGCATCAATGAGCAGTCCAATGTGCTTGGTGTGTGATTTTGTACATATGTTCATATTGTATATACTGAATTGATATCATCTTTCAGTTGTCTGTTTGTAATTTTGTTTGTGTCCGGACGACTTCCACTTGGATCATCAACCTGAGAATGAATGTAGGCGTACTGCTGTAAGTCCTACAGTTCTTCAAGGGTAGTTCGTCAAGCCGGAATCCACAACATTTGATGTGTTGATTGTACATATGTTTGTGTTAAATAATTGTGTGAGTTCCAATTATTGAAATTGTTGGTTAATGTTGTTTGTGTCCGGACATTCCACAACTTACAATCGTCAACCTGTGAAGGGTTGTAGGAGTACTGGTGTAAGTCCTGCGATTCTTCAAAGGAATTACATCAATACACGATCTGCGAGTTATGTGTACTCTGTGTATATATGTGTGGTGTGTCATATCAATTGGTGTTTTTGGATTCATTGTGTTTACTCGTTGTTTTCGTACCTTGTTGTTATTGCATAATTTTGTTAAAATTTTCGTCGTGATTACTTCTGAAGTTGTGTCCACTCTTCTACATCCGTGAATGAATTGATTGATGTTAAAGGTAGCAGATGGGTCATATACGCCGGGGAGGCTAGGCTATTGCTGAGAATTACATGCACACGGAGATAATTGTTAGCTGTGGCCCCAGACGCCGGGGAGCGAGAGTGTAGACGATTGAGGCTTGCATACGTCACCGTTACTAGAATTGAGACAGAATGAGTGACAAGCGATTTCAGTGGCAATTGATAGTGAATAGATAAGAGGATGTGCGGAGAGTATCATGAGGTGGTGCTATGGTCACGTTGCATTCTGCAAGAGTCATTCTACCGAGTGGCGATTGTGTTGCAAGATGTCAAGAGGATGCCTTTAACTGGAGGCGTAGGTCGTTGTCGATGAGTGTGATTGTGCTGTGGGTATGCTTGTGGTGTGTTGGCTTTTCTGTTTGTTTTCCATTTCAGCTCTGTCCGTGTGACCCAGGTTCTCGCAATGGCATCCAAGTCAACGTGTATTGGTCGTGATGGAAAAAAGGGATGGATCCGTTTTTTGGCGGGGAGTGTCAATGTAGTTGAAGATTGAACGATCAATTCATGGTTGTTTACTCAAACCCAACTCTAGATTTTTCGCAGGGGGCATCAATCCAGCGGTAATCGTTTCATAGTTCACTGTTCGTTGAAAGGCAAAGAAAAACCATCAGAACTATTATTGTGATTTATTGTTATTACGTTTATTCTTGGGCTTTGTGTGCAATAACCTAATGGTTGGCTATGTATTGGTGCAAGAATAAACGGTCCTTAAGTCGCCAATCAGTGTTCTGGTTTTTCGCGTTGGTTGTTACAAATTTTTTCTGAAACTGTTCCAAGGACAGCGTGAGGTTCAGCGTAGTAAGACCTGGACATTGACAGTTTCTGAGAGTTGGATGACAGCCTTATAAAACCGTTCAAAAGCTATATTTCACGTACAAACTACTACTACTACTACACGATGGATGACTCTAAATCTTGACCCACTTTGGACGGGACGACTTATTATAAGCCTGAAGTTCTCCTTAAGGATCCTACACAAAATATCATTCTCAGGAGACAAGGAGATACATTTTTCACCGGAAGGCTCTTACGATATGCCTAACCAAATCTGATGAGTGACAATAAAAGTCTTTAAATCAACACTCCATGAAAACTTCGCAGTCATGTATTCTTATATATGGAGCGGCATCAGTGTCCAGCTCTTACTACGCTGGACCTCACGCTGTCCTTGGAACAGTTTCAGAAAAAATTTGTAACAACCAACGCGAAAAACCAGAACACTGATTGGCGACTTAAGAACCGTTTATTCTTGCACCAATACATAGCCAACCATTAGGTTATTGCACACAAAGCCCAAGAATAAACGTAATAACAATAAATCACAATAATAGTTCTGATGGTTTTTCTTTGCCTTTCAACGAACAGTAAACTATGAAACGATTACCGCTGGATTGATGCCCCCTGCGAAAAATCTAGAGTTGGGTTTGAGTAAACAACCATGAATTGATCGTTCAATCTGCAACGGCATTTACAAGCGGCCTGCCCTAGAAGTCAGAACCTGCACATTGGTTATAAGTTTCAAACGCTGTCTGTACAGACTGTTTCGTTCTACTGATTACACTAACTAACCATTTTTTTCCAGAACGTATCAATTTTGATATTTTTACAGTACCCAAAAAACACGTGAGTTTCCCAAATTACTCTATAAACGATAAAAAACTTGTCGCATAGATCTATAAAAAGACTAAGTAGAAACAAACATATGGGTTTGTGAGACGGAAATGTACAACGAGTGTAGACATACATATATATGTGTATATAAACAAATATCAGGGTTTTATCCGTGTCCAAATACTTTCTGTTTCCTCTATGGTGCTTTGCTGCTCGCCCCTTCTCTTACATTTGCCTTGAAGGGGTAGTCGCATAAATCTACAGTAAGGCTGAAGTTGAACAGGACTTGAAGCCGCACTGTCTTACTTTCAATTTCCTACGAGTGTTAGTGATATTTATTTGAGCTCTGATTATCTGTCCACTTCACTTTTGGTATTACGTAACTTTTAGGATATGATCTAATTTATTTATTGAATTGTCTACATATACACATATTACCACCTTCGTTATTCTTATGGCCATCTGCATGAACCTGATTATCATCATTTTGCTATCATTATGATCGCAGTTATTACTGACGTTCAAAACACTTACCACATTATTATTATCATCATTATTTGATCGACAAACTCGCCGTCACTGGTTAAAATTTTTATGTATAAATCTATGTAAATAAGAGTAAAGCCTGTAAACGATATGATTGAAAACAATATTTTTTGCTCACATGTCTTGTTCTTATATCAATAATGGTTGTCAGTGTAGTTGAAGAATTAACGATCAATTCATGGTTGTTTACTGAAAACCAACTCCATATTTTGGCGGGAGTCACCGATACTGCAGTCATCGTTCCATCGTGTACTGTTCGTTAGAAGACGGAGAAATACTATCAGAATTATTATTGTGTTTTATTGTTATGGTATTTATTCTTAGACTTTGTGTATAACAACCTTATTGTTGGTTCCATATTTGTGCGAGAATGAAGATTCTCGAGTCACCAGCCTGTGTTCTGTTTTTTCGCATTGGTTATCGCGCGCTGTTGCTGAAGGTCTTCTAAGGACAGTGCGAAGTCCAGTGTACTTAGACCTCGACGTTGACAGTGGTAATATTCAAAAGTTGCTACTACCACTTCTGTGTAACACATGTAGTGGGGATGTTCGGTGGTGGAATGACGACAAGGAGGAGCACATGGTCGAATTCACTCCTCGTCATTTGTAGTCTGTCAGGAGCAAGTCGTCGCACTTTGGATGTCACGGGATATGATGTAGTGCACAACATTCCTGGATATGCGTGGTAGACCTTTAGAGGAGCAGTTAATCTCCCGGTACTTGTCGACGCTCGGTAGAAAAGTCGGACCAACTATTGCCTTCTTCTTAACCAGTGACCTAGGCAGGTGATGCCTTTGAAATGCAGCCTAGTGGTACAACCTATTAGTCGTTTCCGGTGGACCTCTATGAGTAGATCATGATGATTAAGTAGGCCTATGCCTATGATAGGCATTGTGACGTCAGAAAAGAAGAAAATTCGCTGAATAGGTTTGCATGAACCTGCGTTCAAGTAGGCGTATTTCTTACCAAAGGTCGCAATAGGTTTTCCGTTCTCAGTCGGTAAGTTGGAGGTAGGTTCTTTCTGTTGATCCGCCTCTGTAGCAGGTGGACGCCAACTTCAGCACCTGTGTCAACCAAGTACTGGGTTTTGTTGGCTACATCGTGGACGTAAAGTAGGTGGTGAATGCTGCTGGTGGGGGTTGTCGCTAGGGCACGCCAGTGGGGTAGTTCCCCTTAGTCTTACAGTCTTTGCCAAATGACAGGGTTTTCGGAAACATTTTTCTTCCTGGTCATAAGTTTTGTGATACCAAGACCAATCAGGGTTTTTAGGTGGAGGTGGTTTTGAATTTCACCGGCCACATGAGTTTCGCCGTTGAAGTGAATTTAATCGACGGTAGGGAAAATACGGGGGCGTTTGGGCCTAAGTAGTCGCTTAACAGAGTTGCATAACTCTGTGATTTCAGTGCCACTAATCGAAGAGTATTTTATGAACATCTAGAGAGAGAACATCTCCGTGACTAGCCGTTGTGACATCTCTAGAATTTTATCAGCCGGAGTGGTAAATCGTTTATAATAACACACTGGAGTGTCACAAGCACAGCCTATACTGGCCGTGGCAACTTGGATAGGAACAACTTTCTGAAGTCCCTAAATGAATTGATGTTGGGCAATAACTTCCAGTATCCGTGTTAGCATGCGGACTGCCGATTGATCGCCTTACTCCACATTTCGAAACTATGACATACATAAATGGCAGCAGCGGAATGAATGTTTCTAGAGGTGTGTCACCATATTATGAGTTCTAGATAGCAGTCGGAGTTTCTGAAGAGAACTGCAAAATTATTTAAACTCTGTGACGTAACACGATTGAGAGGATTGAGTGAAGTTCAGTCAAAACTGAAATAGGATCAAGCCAAGGCCAGTGCCATGAGGAGTAGAAGTGAGATATAGTGAAAGAAGAAATGAATAGATTAAAACATTAGTCATCAAATGCCTAGATAAATCTGATCCATTGTAAGTCTCGACCAGTCCTCGGGGACTGTAGTGCCAGTGCAAATTTCCCACATTTTTGACTTATTCAAACCCTTCAGCTTCCTGTCGCCCTCATTAGTTTTCGTCTACCCATTCTGTTGGCTCCTCCTCCGTCTTTTTAGTGCCACATCTCAGGAAGTGTTTGCGACTTATTTGGGGGACTGCTTGAGCAGAAGAAATATTAAAGTCCAAGCAGTTTCATTTCTCTGGTAGAAACTGTACATCTCTTCCGAAAGCAAATAAACTAATTCAGCCCCTTTTTACCGAACTTGGAGGGATAAATCTTCTGGGCAGCAGTCTACGGAAAATCTAGTCTCATTCCAAAACGCCGAGAAGTCAGTGACAAAAAAAACCAAGTTTTATATGCATTATTTATTGAATGAAAGCTATGTTTGGAGTAGGAACAGTCATTTGAAACTCTGGAAACGCGTAAAGTTTAGTCCTGCTGACTCGTGCTGTAGAATTGATGCGATCAGTGATCGGCGTAACAGTGCTTACCTATGTATTGCTATGTATACAAACGGTGCGAATGGTCCACCGAAGGAGAGGGCACTCGAGTGGTTGCGCCACAGGATGATCCTGCATGCCGTTCTCGTCTCGCAAGAGGCAAGGATGCTTGTGTTTGGTTCTCCTGAAAACCAATACCCAGTCATTGGGTGTATATTGTTGTGAATAAACTGGTTGATCCTGCCAGTTTTCATATACTTGTCTCAGAGATTAAGCCATGCGTGTCTAAGTACATACCTTAAAACGGTGAAACCGCGAATGGCTCATAAAATCAGCTATGGTTCCTTAGATCATATTTGCCACATGGATAACTGTAGTAATTCTAGAGCTAATACATGCAATTATGCCCTGACCCGCAAGGGAACGGGTGCATTTATTAGAACAGAACCAACTGAAAGGCAGTTTCGACTCTCTCTGTTGAATTCTGTGATGACTCTGGATAACCTTAATGATCGCAGTCGGCCTTGTGTCGGCGACGGATCTTTCAAATGTCTGCCCTATCAATTTGTTGGTAGGTGATCTGCCTACCATGATAATAACGGGTAACGGGGAATCAGGGTTCGATTCCGGGGAGGGAGCCTGAGAAATGGCTACCATATCCAGGGACGGCAGCAGGCACGAAAATTACCCACTCCCGGCACGGGGAGGTAGTGACAGAAAATGCGAATAAGGGACTCAGTTGAGGCTCCGTAATTCGAATGAGTACAATTTAAATCCTTTAACGAGGACCAATTGGAGGGCCAGTCTGGTGCCAGCAGCCGCGGTAACTCCAGCTCCAAAAGCGTATATTAAAGTCGCTGCAGTTAAAAAGCTCGTAGTTGAACCTGGGTTGTGCGGTCGCGTGCCGTTGCTTGTTCGCGGTTTTGGTTACGATCAGAACTTGTGTTCGGCTTGGTGTAGTGGCTGTGAAACCTTTCAGTCGTATCTGTGTAAACGGGTGGTGACGGAGATGGGTGAGTTTTCCTTGCCCGCTATCTGTTGGCATGCTTCCGGATGCCTTTAACCTCTTATTATTACTATTATAATTACCGATATACATATATATTATTCTTAAAACTTAATCAGCTGACTGTTTTTACGCTTTCCTATTTCCGTTTCTGTCTCTTAGTCTGAATAGATTCACTAATTATATCTATTATTATTATTACTATCTGTTTTCGCTTGTCGACGATACCGAAGGACTAACTGGCGAAAGGATCATCTCCAATTAATCCCAGCACTACTCCCTTTGGAGTCAACCAAAGCTACGACAGTCGAGTGGCGGGACAGGCTACGCAGAAGTTTACCGAAGATCAGGAAGCGATACCTTACAATCAAGAAGCGAGCACAAAGAAATCAAATTGGTTTATACTAGCTCGTAAAAACGATATTGGATATATTGGATGCCAGAAATTTCACCCATGTCGCCACAGTCCTACAGTGAAGCTGTGCAAAGTCAGCCAAATTGATGTGGCTCCACCCCTGTTAACACGACTAGGTTAACAGATCCGAGTGGGAAAATTGCACTAAGTGAGAACTGCATAACACCCATCCCCATGGTAGACCATGAAACAAATAGGAAGGCCAAAAAGAAACGTTCACGACGTCGCAAGACGACAAGGACGCTCCCCAAGAAGGCAGACGACTGCAAGGTCTGCGCTTCTGTTGTCGAACAAGCAGACTCTGCTTTCGAATGTAACTTTTGCAAGCGATGGGTGCACTGCAGATGCGACAATGGGGTACCGAAAGCATATTATGACTTTATGCGTAGAAACCCATGCCAATGGTTCTGGTACATATGCCCGAGTTGCCGTTCTGATGTAGCCTCGCGTAGTCCTTTGAAAACTAAAGATGGCGCAGAAGTAGCGGGAAAAAATGTGAAATGTTCGACCCCCACCAATCCGGAAATTAGTACAAACGCGCGTAAACCGGGGATACCAAAATCCTCACCGGTTAAACTTGTAACTCTTGACATGACCGCTCCAGACACAGAGGCTGGAGCACCACGGGTTTCCGTCGTTGGAAAAAGACCCCTATCGTCTGCCAGTAATACTGGCCATAACACTGAGACACACAAAAATACCCAGACGAACCAAAACGGTCTTAAAGGGGATCACAAATGTGCGAGGACCGAGCCCAAGCCCACGGTTAGCAGATCAAATTGTGCAATCCTCTTTAATGTACCAGACTGTAGCAGTAGTATGCTGAAAGATAGGGCCCTATTTGATCAGGAACAGTGGTCCATCTTGTGTAGCACACTGGGTTTGGACATCCAACCAGTAAATCTATGCAGATTGTATAGGGGCACTGCTGCACCTGAAGACAAACCATCCCCACTGAGGGTAACATTGGGCTCTACCGAGGATGTTGAAAAAGTGTTACTGGCTTCTCAAGTCCTTTCTATAGGGAGGGCCTGTAACATACGTGTTAAACCAGACAGGCCGTGGAAGGAAACACAAATGGCGAGGGAGTCCCCAGAGCTCATTCCTTCTGCCTCCATGGTTGTGCATGGCATTCCCGAACTGGTAACTGGGAACGCCTGGGAAAAGCATTGTCATGATGCACAACAACAGTATTATCTTTGAGAAGCTGTACTCTTGTGGAATTCGCAACCCATTACTGAACTGGTTAAAATCATTTCTAAGAAACAGGGTACAAATAACCAAAGTTGGATCTGTATTGTCTCATCCTAGGTAGATCTCAAGTGGGGTTGTGCAAGGTAGTGTCCTAGGTCCACTTTTATTCACAGTCTACATTAACAGCATTTGCAAGTGCTTCACCTCAGGTAAACCATTCCTGTATGCTGACGACCTCAAAGTCGTCTACTCCTGCTACACTCATGAATTAAGCGATATGGTAAATAAGATACATCTTGAACTAAGTAGTCTCGTAACATGGTGTGCTGAATCCTGTCTAAATTTTAACATTGACAAATGCGGTTGGATTTGTATCGGCAACAGTAACCTTGATCTAACTCTTGAAATAAATGGGCGAAAACTAGCCAAGCTCAACTCAGTCGTAGATCTCGGTATTAGATACTCTAGTAACCTAACGTTCTCTGAACAAACTGATTATGCCAGTCGTAAAGCACGAAGGCTGATAGGTTTCATAACACGCAATTCCTTTTGTTGTGAAACTAGGGTTTTATTATACAAAGTATGTGTCCGACCTATCTTAGAATACTGCCCGTTTATTCCTAGCGGACTCAGACAAAATGACAAGCTTAAATTAGAGGAAGTGCAACGGAAGTTTACCTCAAGAACTCCTGGTTTAGAAAGTGGTCTGGAATACCATGAGCGATGCGAAAGACTAAGATTAGAACCCCTCTGGAAAAGACGTCTTAAGCTAAACCTTATCTTTTACTACAAGCTAACTAATCTTCTCTTGCATTCCTCCGAACCAATAACTAAACCTACCACTGTCATCAGTTACAATAATAATAATAATGTATATTCTCATATAAACATATAAATTCACATGAAAATGCATGCCATTTTTACAGGCACGATCAAGTATGATATAATACCAAATCGTAGATTGTCTACAAGTTAATAATGTTTCAACAGTTAAATATTTGATATATATATATAAATACACATTGTCTGAACTAGGCTGTATAGTTATTGAATTGTACAATTGTCCTCCAGGTTGAGCGGGAAAATCGACTTCGTTTCGTTTTCATCCCGTGGTTGTCGGCATACGATAACCAACCAAAATTGAGGTAAGTACAACCTTTACAAGGGATTGAAAGCTGTTTTAGAAAAGTAAAAGTGCTGAGGTGAATCATTAAATTGTAATGAAATAGGTAAGTGCAAGTATCATTAATAAATGCATTTAAAAAAAGAAAACTCCCTAGCCTGACAACGTTCATTTGCAATGTATAATGCTACACGTATATCTCGTACTATCATGATGTCCACTTTTGGTTTTAATACATTTATCCTCAGTTGTGCCAGTTGTTTTTGTTTTATACCTCTTTGTGCATTTAATGTACAACCGTACCCTTCAGAGAGTAGGAATATAATAAGTCATAAAGAGCTGTAAAATGTTAGGTTTAATGGGATATAATGAGGATCAAGTAAAGACGTTATTGGAAAAAGAATGAGATAAGACATTGTGAAGTGGTATTTAAAGATCAGTCAATGGACAGCAAGTTAGATTATAAGATGCCCCATAAATCTGTGCACATCCCACATGGTCGCATCTCAACAATGTTAGAAATCATCACAAACTAGCTGCTATAGAGCACTGTCAGACTTACGTGCGGTACAACTTCTTCTTAAATAAGTTTTCAGTCATTTGGAATAGACTACCAGCTAATGTGCGCGATGCAAGCACACTTCCAGTGTTCATCTCCTCAGTCACCAGACTGCTCAAAGATGACAATGCACTTATACGTCCGACTCTTACACCTTCTTTTTCACCCTACATAGATATTTTAAGTTCTTTAAACGTGTAGTTACAACAAACTACAATTATAAATTTTAATATTATTGGAACTAGATGATAAACATTTCTACACAGGACAGTAATATTAGTTCCAATATCCAGTATCGTTTTTACGAGCTAGTATAAACCAATTTGATTTCTTTGTGCTCGCTTCTTGATTGTAAGGTATCGCTTCCTGATCTTCGGTAAACTTCTGCGTAGCCTGTCCCGCCACTCGACTGTCGTAGCTTTGGTTGACTCCAAAGGGAGTAGTGCTGGGATTAATTATATGTGGTTTGTAGTATGAGGTATGTTAAGACTGTTACTACTGTGATTGGAGTTGATCCTTTCGCCAGTTAGTCCTTCGGTATCGTCGACAAAAGAAAAGAGATAGTAATAGTAATAATAATACATATAATTAGTGAATCTATTCAGACTAAGAGACAGAAACGAAAATAGGAAACGTAACAACAGTCAGCTCATTAAGTTTGAAGAATAATATATATATCGGTAATGGTAATAATAATAATAATAGTAATTATAATATTAATAAGTTGTCAGGAGAGTAAGACGGGAGAGAATGTAAAGAAGTAAAACGACGAGTTTAATTATCTACCCCTGATTGGTATATGCGATTTTAAGGAGATAGGCCATTTGGATGCAGTCCTTGTATCGCTGCATGGTTGTCCAGCCTTCGCTTAAAGGCGTCCAAAAACGGTGCCATAGCTACATCTGCCGGCAAGGAATTCCAGGGATGGCAAACCCGCAGTGAAAAGAAGTGGGAGCGCACCCGGGTCCTTGCCCTCTGGTGAGCTATCATTCTGGGATTTCCACGTGGGAGCCTATACCTACTCAGTGGCAGAACACCTTTGTTTGGGTGATTCTGGCCATTTGTTATTTTGTAGGCAGTAATCAAATCTCCCCTAAGCCGACGGTAACTAAGTGTGAACAGGCCTAATTTCTTCAGCCTTTCATCATATGGTTTGTTTCGGAGACCAACCACTTCTTTTGTTGCCCGTCGTTGGAATCTTTCCAAGAGGTTGACGTCTCTTCTCAGCATTGGGGGTGCAATAATATTATGCGCCTCAAGATGTGGCCTGACGTATGTTTTGTACAACATTAGAAAGAGCTCAGGAGTGAGTGAACCTAACTGTCTATGCGTAAAGTGTATGACCGCATAAGCCCTCGCTACATCCCCTGTGTAACGTACGCTTGTGTCCATTTTTTCCGTTAGAACTAGACCTAAGTCGCGTTCCGACGTTGTGCAGGACAAGCTTTCATTGCACAGGGTGTAACCTGCTGTCAGCCACGTCTCGTAAACCATTAATGCCCAGCTCTTGCTACGCTCGGTCTCACGCTGTTCCTTGAAGTTTTTCAGAAACGCTTAGTAATAACGGACGAAAAAACCAAAACACCAATTGTTGACTCAGGGATTCTTTATTGTAACACCAACATATAAAATATGTTTCTACTAAGGTCTGTGAACAAATATTACAATAATAAATCACAATATTACTTCTGACGGTTTATTGCTGACTTCTTTCTGAACAGCGACCGATGAGACGATGACTGTCGTATTGATGCCTCCGCGAAAATTGGGGAAGTTGGTTTTGAGCAAACAACCATGAATTGATCGTTCAATCTTCAACTACATTGACACTCCCCGCCAAAAAACGGATCCATCCCTTTTTTCCATCACGACCAATACACGTTGACTTGGATGCCATTGCGAGAACCTGGGTCACACGGACAGAGCTGAAATGGAAAACAAACAGAAAAGCCAACACACCACAAGCATACCCACAGCACAATCACACTCATCGACAACGACCTACGCCTTCCAGTTAAAGGCATCCTCTTGACATCTTGCAACACAATCGCCACTCGGTAGAATGACTCTTGCAGAATGCAACGTGACCATAGCACCACCTCATGATACTCTCCGCACATCCTCTTATCTACTCACTACCAATTACCACTGAAATCGCTTGTCACTCATTCTGTCTCAATTCTAGTAACGGTGACGTATGCAAGCCTCAGTCGTTTACACTCTTTCTCCCCAGGGTGTGGGACCACAACTAACAATTATCTCCGTGTGCATGTAATTCTCAGCAATAGCCTAGCCTCCCCGGCGTATATGACCCATCTGCTACCTTTAACATCAATCAATTCATTCACGGATGTAGAAGAGTGGACACAACTTCAGAAGTAATCACGACGAAAATTTTAACAAAATTATGCATAACAACAAGGTACGAAAACAACGAGTAAACACAATGAATCCAAAACACCAATTGATATGACACACCACACATATATACACAGAGTACACATAACCTCGCAGATCGTGTATTGATGTAATTCCTTTGACTTACACCAGTACTCCTACAACTCTTCACAGGTTGACGATTGTAAGTTGTGGAATGTCCGGACACAAACAACATTAACCAACAATTTCAATAATTGGAACTCACACAATTATTTAACAAATACATATGTACAATCAACACATCACATGTTGTGGATTCCGGCTTGACGAACTACCCTTGAAGAACTGTAGGACTTACAGCAGTACGCCTACATTCATTCTCAGGTTGATGATCCAAGTGGAAGACGTCCAGACACAAACAAAATTATCAAAAGACAACTGAAAGATGATACCAATTCAGTATATACAATATGAACATATGTACAAAATCACACACCAAGCACATTGGACTGCTCATTGATGCGCTACCCTTTGAAGAATTGTAGGACTTACTGCAGTACGCCTGCAACCCTTCTCAGGTTGACGCCCTAGGTTGGAAAATCGTCGCAGAGTTCATTTGCTGACTTCCCTCTATCAGCTATATCCTCAAATCTGAACGGTAACACGCTCATGTCATTGTATCGTAGAATATAGATGACGAACAAACACACGACGTATCTGGTCAACCAAGCGTAGAAACAGAGTAATTTACACCAAAGCTAATAGCATTCAAATAGTAACTTGAAACTAGAAATGCCTTTATTTATGCAAGTCAATTTAACAATTACTCTCTCGTTTACACCTGGCTTATCCTCACTAAACTGACCAATATCTTTCGTCTTTTCAAATGCACCAATACTATCATAGCCATTGCACAAGATACTTGAGTTGATGGGCGTCTTTTCCATTGTGGATGACAACACCAACGAGGACTGTTTGATACCAGTTGATGAACTTAGCGTTGGATCAAAAGCTGTTGTTGCTCGACTTTCAGATAGTTGTCTACCTGCAAGACCCCCACCACTGCTGTCTTTTACTATCAGCTCAGGTTTAGCACTAGCATCTGATGATAGGTGGGCTACATGCTGATCAATCACACTGATGGTCTCACAATTACGCATGCCTTCTGCAACTGCAACTGCATTTAATTCTACTTCACCTTCAAGTTGTACAGAACCATTGTTCACCTTAGCAGTAGTAGGCATTCCCCTCATTTCATCATGATCAACCAAAGACAAATCTGCACTATCATGATCATCATCACAAATATTCAATTTACCGTCAAGTTCATCATTTTCAAACTCTTTAATAACAGAAGTAGACAATTTCGGTTCCTCCTCACAAATCCTTAAATATTCTATATCTTCACTATGACTAGTAATACCTTGGAAACTTGTGGAGTCAGAACTGCAGTCTGAGACTGTATCTCTCCTCTGCGACACTATTCAACAATGGCTTACGAGTTGCAACTACAGGCTTCTTGACCACACCGTTATCGTCACACAATTCGGAGTCAGGCGTAGTGTATTAGTTCTATCGAAATGTTCCCTGATATGGTCGTGAATAATACTTTCCAGTACTTTTGATACCACTGGGAGTAGAGCCACTGGTGTATAGCTTGCAGCGTTTTGCCTGTCCCCGCCCTTGAAGATTGGAGAAAGTATGGATCTTTTCCACTCCCTTGGCAGGGTCCCAGAATCTATTGAGTTTTGAAACAAGTCGCACAGGGGTCTACAGAGAGCCTCGGCTCACTGTTTCAGAACAGATGGCCTTATGTCATCACAACCAGCTAATGTGCGCGATGCAAGCACACTTCCAGTGTTCATCTCCTCAGTCACCAGACTGCTCAAAGATGACAATGCACTTATACGTCCGACTCTTACACCTTCTTTTTCACCCTACATAGATATTTTAAGTTCTTTAAACGTGTAGTTACAACAAACTACAATTATAAATTTTAATATTATTGGAACTAGATGATAAACATTTCTACACAGGACAGTGATATTTGTTCACACATAATATTAAAGTTAGCATAACGGGACTAGTTAGTTAGTGAACAAAAATAAGCATAGTTACTAGACAGAATATATATGTATATATTTATTAATCACTCCTTAAGTACTCCTCTTGCTTTCGTTTGCGTTGCTGTTGTTTGTCTTCTTTTTTCTCTCACCATTTAGCTTCCATTGGACTTTTTGAATGAGAATGAATAATGTGGATGTTTGACCATTTACAATGACAAATGATCTGCAAACATTATTGGTCCCATATCTTTCAGTTGCCTAGTTAATAACGAATTAACTTTCCCCACGACGCAACCCGGATTACATTTGTGGAATATACTCTTATACCAATGGAAAAGTATCAATTTGTAGTACAACGTCACGATTGTAACCTATAACATAACTGATCGTATCTGTAAAAATAGCTTTCTTATTGCCCGATTTAGATATAAATCAAAAATGAGATTCGGATTTGTACACACCTAAGTTATATTGTGGAATTACTTCAAGCATTATTTTTTGCAAAGTATTTTTAATCCATCCAAAACATACTTGGGTATTTTTGTTAATGCGAAGTCAATATTCCTATATTTCATGATGTGCTCCATTGAATGACTGGTCATCATATTGTTCCCACAAACCAAAGACAGAGACGTCAGCAACCATGTAATTTAACTATAAACCAAATTTATGAAATTTAAATAATGCTTATCCATGCCTGTACATTTGATGTGTCCTACACAGGTAGGAAAAAATGTGTATTTTATTAAAACATTAATAATAAGTATGATTGATAATCGTATATGTAATTTATCATATTGATGATGCCTGTAAACTAGGAATATACTATTATTATTATTAATGGCGATGTTTGGCATCCCAGATGGCCCTGGGGAGTTCAGGGGCTGTCTCTATTTATAGACTGCCTCGACCCACTCATCTTATGTCAATTAACACGCCACGTCTGTTAGCTGTCAAGTTCAGCTCCCAAGACCAGTTGACTACCGCTCTCCATAGATGGTACGAGACCAAGGACAAGGTCAGCAAACACATTCGCTGCTGCGAGAGCCGGCCTCGCACTCAAAGGAGAGAACAAAGCGTAGTTAAAAAAATCCTCAACCCCTAGTCACACTACAGCGGTGCAGCACGGACGATGATAGCCAGTGTCATCCGAGTGCTCCAACTGAACTAGAAGAAAAAAACGCCAACAGGCCGGTTCCTGGGGAATCGGCCAACTAGTTCGTAGGATAACTCCTCAACCGATAGCCAATATCAAGTCAACTACCCCCCAATACGGGGAAGTGGTGAGACTGACTACCAGTTGCCTGTACAGTAATGTGAGAGGGCTAAGAGGCAAAATAGCTGAACTTAGACACCTACAATCACAACTGAACTCCAAAATCATAATACTGACGGAAACCTGGCTAACCCCTACGGTGGCAGACAGCGAAGTCAGTATAAATGATATGGTCCTAGTCAGGCGAGATAGGGACCTGAAAGAAGGAGGTGGAGTCGCCATATACGTCGACAAACAGCTCAGATGTGTTCACGCGATGGACCCTCCCCTCACAGAGCTCCCTGACTCCATATGGTGCCACTTCACCGTTGGGTACTGCAAATATCTAGTGGGCAGCATTTATCGATCACCTTCATGTGGAGCAGACCACAACCAGGTACTGCTAAATACAATCTCAGCAACTCAAGACATGGGTTATGATCAAATTGTCATAGCTGGTGACTTCAATGCCCCATCTCTTAACTTGGTGTCGGGAAAAGCCCATGATAGATTTGATCGAAATCTGCTGCATACCATCAGGAAGGCTGGATTCACTGAAAATGTCAAGATGGATACTAGATGGGGCCCTGATGGGAAGTCTTCTAGACTGGATTACGTGCTCACTAGTGACCAGCTACTAGTGGAAAACGTTCAGATCACGACTCCCATAGGTAGTAGTGACCACGCGGTCATAGTATTCGACATAGTCCTCCGCGAGCGCTTACAGTGGGACAATACACAGCCCTATCTGTGTTATAACAAAGCCAACTACACCAAAATGCGAAGACTTCTGTCTGAAGCAAATTGGCCTAAAAAATGGACAGAGCTAACAGTAGAAGAACACTGGAGAGTGGTAAAGGAGATCATTCACCAGGCGGTCTCAGACACTGTTCCTTTAGTCACACCAAAAGCTAGGAAGCAACGATCATGGCTAAAAAAGGGGACACAACGCCTTCTGCAGGCGAAGCGAAAAGCCTGGTTTGCGTGGCGACGATCGAAGAGTCAACCCGAACATGAAGTGTACCTTGAACTCAGGAATCGATGTAACATACGAGTCCGGAGCGATAGAAGGACATTTCAGGGAGACCTCGCCAATAAGCTTCTCGTGAACCCCAAAAGCCTATACAGGTTTATGTCCGAAAGAAAACCGACCAACCAGGGAGCATGCAATCTAGTGGGTTCTGATGGGAAATCTCTTACTAGTCTTGAAATGGCAGAGACATTCAGCCTAGCCTTTCACAGGCAACTAAACAGTAACGAGGATATTACCCCACAGAACATCCAGATTACATCGCAAAACCAACACGCGAAAACCTGCTGGGTACATTTCAAATTACCCCGGCTATGGTACTTGCAAAATTGGGAAGGTTGGCTTCGGGAAAGTCTTCAGGTTGTGATGACATCAGACCATCTGTCCTGAAGCAGTGTTCAGAAAGTCTCTGCCAACCCCTAAGTGATCTGTTCCAACACTCCCTTGATGTAGGGAAACTTCCATGTGAATGGAAACGAGCAATCCTATCCCCTATCTTCAAGGGTGGTGACCGGCAGAATGTGACCAGTTACAGACCAGTTGCTCTACTTCCAGTGATATCGAAGATATTGGAAAGTCTCATTGACGACCACATGAGAAAATACTTCGATGGGACTAACCTTCTTCACGAAGCACAGCACGGTTTCAGGAGGGGAAGATCCTGCGTGACGAATCTTCTACTAGCTTGGAACGATTGGACACTATCCTGGGACAAAAAGGTACCAGCCCACGTGATCTTTCTCGACTTTGCGAAAGCATTCGACACAGTTCACCATGGTCTGCTCCTTCACAAAATAAGCAAGGCGAGTGTTTCTGGAGCACTTCTCGCATGGCTGAAAGATTACTTAGGCGAGAGAGAATTCTGCACCAAAGTCAACCGCATCCGATCATCCTGGCACACCTCGGCATCAGGGGTTCCTCAGGGTTCTATCCTAGGGCCGTTGATGTTTTTGATTTTTATCAACGACCTGCCCTCCCAACTAAACTGCTCTGCGCTTCTTTACGCTGACGACGTAAAGATTTGGAGAGCAATAAACTCATCGGAAGACTCAGATAGATTGCAGGCTGACCTGCAAACTCTGGGAAACTGGGCTCTGGCTAACGGAATGCCTTTCAACCTAAAGAAGTGCAAAGTAGTGCAACTTCATTCCGGCAGGTCACAGAGTGTAAATTACACCCTTGGTGGCCAGAACTTGAGTTGTGTTCCATCAGAGCGAGATCTAGGTCTTATTCTAACAGAAAAGCTAGACACCAGTGGAAATTACTCGAGGGACGTCGCCAAAGCCTACGCAACATTACACTTTATGCACAGGCAGCTGGGAGCTCTCACTCCCGAACTGTTCTTAAGGCTATACAAGGCATATGTGAGGCCACACCTTGAGGTGCATAATATCATTGCACCTCCGCTACTCAAAAGGGATGCTAACATTCTAGAAAGTGTCCAGAGACGAGCGACAAAATGGGTGATCGGCCTCCGCAACAAATCATATGAGGAAAGACTAAAGAAATTAGGTCTTTTCACACTTAGTTACCGTAGGCACAGGGGAGACCTCATCACCGTCTACAAGATCCTAAATGACCAGGCCCACCCAAATAAAAGCATCCTGCCATTAAGTGATTATAGGCTTCCACGAGGTAACCCGCTAAGGATAGCACACCAGAGACCAAAGACTCGAGTGCGATCACATTTCTTTTCGCTTCGTGTTTGCCGTCTCTGGAACGCTTTACCGGCGGCCGTGACTACAGCGCCATCTCTGGAGATTTTTAAGCGGAAGCTAGACAATCATGCAGAAATGCAAGGTTTGTGTCTCAATGGCTTATCCTCATAAAACTTGAAACCACACTGTCAATGGATAAGCGTACAAACTAAATCCCCACGACCTATTCTGCCTTCTCTCACTCTATCTTTTCCTTAGGTCACCTTTATTATTCCACTTATCTCAACCTATATTATCTACACTACAACCTATTTTTATTATTATTACTATTCTGCTTTTATGACTACACCGAATGACCAACGGGAGTTAGGTCAAACTCCATTCACGGCAGCAATACAGTCCTAACATACTGCATACTACAAACCACATCTCGACCAATCCCCGCACCACTCCTCCTGGAGTCTACCAGAGCTAAAGCAGTCGAGTGGCGGGACTTACTACGCAGAAGCTCACCGAAGATCTGGAACCTCTACCTCACAATCAAGAAGCGAGCTCAAAGAAATCACTGGTTTATACTAGCTCGTAATCAGGATATTGGATATTGGATAAGGTCGCTCAAGGTTACCCGTTCAATTGAACCACGTTTTTCTGTGGCTTGCATGATTCCTGTCCATGAGGAAGAAAGACTAAAAGCGAGCAACAAGAGATTGTGGTCTGTCAGCTGGAACTACAAAGGGTCATTATTAGCTTCATGTGGAGAAGACAGAATAATTAGACTGTGGGTTAAAAGTCAAGACAATTTGTGGGGACCATCTTTCTCGCTTCCTGAAGCCCACAAAAGGTCTATCAGATGTATAACGTGGTCACCTTGTGGTTCCTATGTAGCTTCTGCAAGTTTTGATGGTTCGGTTGCAATTTGGAAGATACCTAAGGATGTTTCAGAATTGGAAATGGAGGCATTGGTGACTTTAGAAGGTATGTTTATGTCGAGTTGGTTTGAAATGCTCATTTAATAACGGCCCAACAGCTATCATGTGATTTTCCAAATGATGTCTCGTTTAACACTATTATTACTCCGGATTTTTATAAAGAAATTACTATTGACTGAATTGGGTCGTTAAATATTAATAATCCTGTATGTTAGTGTAGTCATAGTTATAAGACTATTTGAAAATGAAAATGGTACTTCCTTCCTAATTAAGAAACCTTGTCGTCATGGTGATTGGCGTCACCATGCAACCGTATGTAGTATAGAAGGAAAATGGAGAAAGAAGAGATTTGTCAGTCAAAGACGTAAACTATTAGCAACAACAAACCTGGACTTCTTCACTTTCGCAATAATTTGTTAGAGGAAAGTTAGCTTTTGTGGCGTATTATGGGCAGTAAAGTATTTCACCGGGGTCATAAATGCAGGTATTAGTAAAACCCACCTGCATCTTTATACTTGTACATGAAATGACTGATTTCGAGGCAGACTGGGTCATCTAGAGAACAGGTAAACATCAAAAACTTCTAGATAATTACTTTACTTTAGTGACGAAATCTTCTCTGAGGTCACTCCCTTCAAAAACATAAACTTATTGGCAATTCATTACCATTTATTGACTAGCTTAAAGGGAACTTCCAAATCAATGTGTAGAAATCACAAATGGTACCTACCAGGTAAAATGTGAAGACGGTTATTTGTCCATGTTTCCAGGTGACGATGGTATCACGCGGCGAACTAGTAGATGTTGGAGATCAGAAGCCATCGAATTCCTATCCACTATTTGGATAGGAACTTTGGTGTAGGAATCATATCTCACATATCATGACTTCGCGCCCCTGAAGATTCTCAAAGTTGATGGAGACGACTGTGCTGTGCTCCTTGGTCTGTGTTCCCCAAATGCTCAATGCTTTAAAACCGCATGTTTTTGACATTTTCATCCAGTGGGAATGTATCTTTTGCTTTACTTGCTTCAGATGGTAAGAAACATCCATAAACACACGTCCAATATATCTACAAAATGACACATTTTTCAAGTATTATTGAATGTTTATGCACACTTACGACTAGCTAACTGTCTGCTCTAACACAGTTATTGGTCTTTTGGATAATATTTTGATTTCTCTTACAAAAGCCACTCTATCCTAAAGTAACTTATAGATCATGTGTAGACTAGATAAAGCCTTGTGAACAGTGATGACAGAAAAGAGGGTTGAATGGAGATTTGCGGTCAAGCCATATATTCCGCTGAGAAAGTAAAGAATGGATACTACTGTTAATAATAATAGCCATTATGCAATCATACCGTTAATTTTCTGTCCGAGAAGACATGTGGGCTTGTCTTGTCCTTGTTGAGAATCCAGGATAATTTTAAGAATCATTCTTTTGAACTTGCGAAATTTCGGTATTTTGTTTATTCTCTTTTGCTTTGTTAGAAAACATTCAGTACTCATAGTTATAAGGATGATGGTTGTTTGAAAAATATAATATTGCCAAAACGTACATGCCGCCATAAGGAAAGTTGTCTTCCATCCCATTCACTGTTTTGCAGATACGTGTAATTTACCATCGTATGGTCGAATGTCTAGGGCATTATGGCTTCCAGAATGACGACTATAATCTTAAAACTAATTTTTGTAGATTGGGTAGCGTATAAGCCAGGCACTTTATGTGCACGGATACATATATATATATATATATATATATATATATATATATATATATATAATGCCTAGGTAGTAGGAGTGTAAGTCCTATATTTCGTAGTATATATTCCGTTTTATTTCTTTTTCTGACCGGCGTCCATATTTAAGATTCTCACGTTAACACGTTGTGTCCCTCCGAACTGGAGGAATGTATGTATAGTATTTATTGTATACCAGAATTTAAATTTATTCACTGAAAACTAAAACGGACTATCTGTATGCTTGATTGTTAAACACATTTTCATGATATTACTTTGATAAATTTAGTTGACTAAGCCTAATATATGAAAATGTTTATGTTTGTGATAGTGAGTCTTTCATCATTAATTTCTCCTTCTAAATATTAGGACATACGAGCGAGGTTAAATGCGTTGCTTGGTCCCCTTCTGGTCATCTTATAGCCACCTGTGGTCGAGATAAAAGTGTATGGCTGTGGGAATTTGATGATGAAGAAGATGTGCAGTGTGTTAGTGTACTACAACCCCATTCTCAAGATATAAAATCAGTAGCGTGGCATCCGCATGGTGAGGTAGGTTTGGAGGGGGTAACGGTGGTACTGCTTTACACAATCATTTCTGTGCTCTTTCTGTGCCAGGTATATATATATATATATATATATATATATATATATATATATATATAGTTTCAATTGAACTGTAAATGTTATTACTCCACGCAACATAATAAGTGTTGCTGCATTTCTTAATGTTAATTTTCCTCATATATAGCCGTTTATTCAGTCTGTAAATCAGAAACCATCAAAATGAATGAACAAAGACAATTAGGTGCAAAGATGGGCAAAGATTTAGTCTGAATTTTGCTCGTTTGTTGGAACTCAGGTCTCGGAACAGGTCTTTCATTTTCCGGTTATAAGCCACACTTGTGTGAGAAATGTCAATACTACCTAGTCACTAAGGAGGAGTGGGATGCGTACCCGAGACCCACTGACTCAAAGCCAAATGGCAGTGATCAGCATCTCCACATTTAGTTCAAATGCTAAATATTAAACCACCGCAAAAGATGAGGTATAATCTTATTTCCTTAGTTATTTTATTCCCTCAAGATGTAGGTGATATACTGTAAGAGCAACACGTGGTGAAATCGGTTTGTTCATTTTATGGTTCACTGCACTATAATGTTAAACTGAGCATTTGTATACTCTGCGATATTTCCGGATTAAATACCTGGAATATTTCGCCTCCCTAATTGATTTTCATGGCTTACGCTTACATACTCGTGGTTACTACTGTAGCTGTAAGAACTAATTCTCGAGTTTTAGAAATCTGCTCGCCATATCTTTAATCTTGAGGGAAATTCATTGTTGCCTATTTAAGCGAATTCAACAAGTAGCCTGGTCGTCATTTTTATAAAACATTCGAAAAATAAGATGGCAAATAACTTAGTTCTTAAACTGTTCTGTCCCAGATTTGATTGGAAAGGTTTTAGTAAGTTTTACTATACAATGTAAACTTATGATGTTGCCAAAAGTCATAAACCATGATAACTGAGATATATCAATAGAAGTAATTTAAATATGGTATGGTGGTAGTTGAAGTTGGTTTGTAGCAGGTTTCCAGTCACCAGACTGAAGGTATAATTTAGCCCTCAGTTCACAAGGAAGCTTTAGAGCATACACACTAAGCATATAACTTTGCTGTAATTATCAAACAAATAAATTTTATGTGTTCGTTCAACCCCAGTTAGTTGAATCGTAGTGGTCAGTCTGACATTTGGAAAAAGTCTTACCGAACTGAGGTATTGTACATTGGATCACTGAATTCTTATCAAGGTAGCTTTGACTGGTAGTTTATTGCCATGGAAGATTGATGTGTTATCACTTTCAAAAAGTCTAACTTTTTTAGTGGGACATCTCAGCGGAAAATCATATTGACCGTTATGTGAGATTGATATTTTTGTGTGACTAGTTCTTATTACTTTAATGATGAACCCACAAATAATCAAGTGCTTTGAAAAAGTTCATGTCTTTCCATACCACTCTTATGTACGAACTGTTAAAAGTAGTCTAAGGGTTTGTGTAATTGCTGCTGGAGGTGTGACAAATGAAATGTTTAGTGGTATATGAGAGCCAAAATCATAAATATGAATTTTACATAATTTCTCGTCCTTCTGTGATATCACGTCAAGCCTATAGTTCTTTGGTGCATGCTATTCTGTGGGACTTGGCTTTCAGTTATTGCCTGTGTCCACTGGCCACAATGCATAAGTAATGCCGATGTTTAATAGCGAGTATTGTGGTAATGTAGAGATTGTTTTTCAATAAGTGATCTCATTTCGAGATATAATCTGTAATAGTATGTACATCTGCTGTAAATGTCGTCCCCGCAGCTATCTAGTATTTTCTGCCCCTGGGACTAGTTGGAAAGAGGATTGTCGGATGAAGGATACCTGAGTTGGTGCTTCACAACTTTTGGATGTTCCTAAGATGATCTGACCCAGCAGTACAAATTATGAAGTGACTCAGAAGTGAAGTCAGTGGTGATAGTGGTTTACGGTTTCCTTGTTTGTTCTGTTATTGGAAGTGCTATAAAGTTTTCTTTCTCAATGGTGTTGTCGTATTGATCACTGTGGTACGTTTCTTGATACCAATGCTACTAATTTTGAATGATAGTTCTACAAAATCACTAACGTAGTGAAGGTGTGACCCATTGGTCTAGCTGCTCGACTTCGAATCAGTGGGTCACAGGTTCCAACTTCGCTGTACCTACCAAGATTTGCGTAGTCAGGTAGTATCACACTAGCTTAATGTCAACAGTATGGAATTGAAAATGGTTGTTGGATAACATTTTATTTTATTTTTCATTCAAGGTCATTAGCTTGTATTCGTTCTTTATTATCTTTGTTTGCAATATCTTATTTCATTCAGGTTTTAGTCTCTACAAGTTACGATAACAAAATAAATGTTTACAGAGAAGAAATTGATGATTGGACTGTTTTTGTACAGTTGAGTAAGCAATAATCACCAGGATTTTCGGAGTATCTTTTGTATATATTTACATGTTTATATATATATATTTCTATATACACATATATATATATATATCCATAAGATTCTTAAAGTACTTTATAATGTGGTGAACCCCTCAAAATACCAGTAAGTATTTATTTTAGAAAACTTATTAATGTTTCATTTCGATTTATGAATAATAATATAATTTTAGTTGGTTTGAGGCAGTCGACAGGACGCCTGAGGTCCAAATTTCTCGCTTCCTCGCCCTCATCAACAAGGCGTATTTTCAACCTTCAAGGCACCGACTTATTTTCCGAGATTCAGACTCGTGTCACTCCCTAGTGGCTACTGAATGTATGCTGATGTAATACAATAAGAGACAGTATATGCATAGCTTTATTTGAATCTTTCTGTAAATGTGTAATTAAATTTGAACCAATAACTTTTTATTCACCGCTTTTATGATGCACCGACCAGTGTTTAATATTCAATTGCTAGTCAGAACTATAATGCAGAAGGTTTGTAAATCATGTGGATATCTTTTGTGTGAAAGTATTCTCTGTTCTAACTGGTTTAATTACGAAGCTTTCATTATCCTTCCAGGTAACTTCCTCAGTCCTAACTTTAATGAATAAAAACACTAGTCGAAAGAACCAAGATATGTTGCAGTACCCTATTCCTAATTATTATTATTATTATTATATCCCATAATTCCTAGAGGAACATAGGGCTTCAGCTGTGCATCTCCATTGCCTTCGGTTTTCTGTCAAATTTTTCACCCGCTCTAAGTCTGTCTACACGCTTTCATCTCCTCCTCACATGACCTCCTCTAAGTCACCCTTGGACGACCAACTCGCCGCTTCCCTTTCGGGTTCCACTCGAGCGATGGCTTGTCTAGTGATGTCACTTGATGGTTTCCTCAGCGTATGGCCAATCCATCTCCATTTCTTCCTGCCTATTTATTACACAATCGGTTCCTTCTGGGTTGGTTCGCTCATTGCCAGAGATCCCTGTTGGTGATCTTTTCTGGCCATCTCATCTTGAGTCTGTCTGTCTGTCTGGATTCAACATAGAACTTGGCACCGAAGTGCAGCAGTTCGAGTTGCCACCTTCCAAATAGCACACAGAGGTAGACAAGAAGATGAGTGAAGAGAATCAATACAGTCTGACAAGTATAAGAGTGAAACAGAATGGGTAATGGTAGAAAGGAATATGAAAGATTACAGAGACTGAATACATCTGCGCTGGTCATTGACAACGATTTTGAGCCATGTCACCTATTGTCTCCAGCCATTGATTCCTAGAGTCCCGAGGGCCCCAACCCGGGAGTCTGCATCTCCCTACCTGACCGACTCAGTTTAACTGTCGAGGATTTCATGGATTGATGAGGCCATGTTTTTGTTTGGCCACCACTGGCTCTTTTCCAACCTGCACCTAAATCAGCTAGTAATGCCCGTCGGGGGAGGCGGTGGTTAGGCATGCGCAGCACGTGACCTAGCCATCTTAGTCTATGTAACTTTATAGCCTCGTCGATTGATTTTCCCTCTTTGCCCAACACTCTACGCCTAACGTCAACATTACTTACCTTATTAAACCACCTAACGTGAGACAGAGATCGCAGACATCTATGATCGAAAGCAGTCAACCTTTTCATGTCTTCAACTCGTATTGGCCATGTTTCAGAGCCATAGAGAAGGATGGAGCGAACTGCTGAGAAGTACACAAGTCCCTTGGTTGATAACCGGATGTCACGCCTTAGCCCGAGATAGTGTAAATCATCGAATGCAGGTCGAGCTTTTTTAGATCCATGCTGATATTTCGTCGGCAATCAGTCCGTTGTTGCTGATACAACTTCCCGAATAGGTGAAGTGGTCAACATGTTCTATCACTTCACTCCCTATCACTATGTTAGGGATTGACGTGGTCCAGTCCTGTAGCAGCATCTTACATTTTGCAACAGGGGCGAATCGCATGCCAAACATACGAAGATTGCTGCTCAAGGTGTTCAGAAGACTCTGCTGGATTTTGTCACCATCCTCCCCTAACAGGACTATGTCATCTGCATATTCTAAGTCCATTAGATTATTCCCTGGTAACAAGTCGATTCCTAAGTCGTTACGTTCAGTTAAGGATACTTCCACCAGCATATCTATGATGAAGTTAAAGAGAAATGGGGAAAGTGGACATCCCTGTCGGAAACCACTGGTTGTTACCAATTCAGATGACAATTCCCCATAAGCCCTTACACAACTACGTGAGTTTGAATAGAGTGCCTTGATTAGTGCAATGTACTTTCTTGGCACTCCCTTCACAGTCAGACATTGCCATAGTACCTTTCGATCCAAGGAGCGGAGTCGAAGGCCGCCTTCAAGTCAAGAAATATGACAATTGTTGGACGCCGAAAAGTGTGTCTATGTTCTAGAATCTGTCGAAGAGTGAAGATATGATCTATGCACCCTCTACCTGGTCTGAAGCCTGCTTGATTTTCCCTTGTCTGTTCCTCCCGAGTTCTACTTAGTCTATGCATGATTACTGAGCCTAGGATTTTAGAGACTATGTTCGTTAGGCTGATCCCCCTATGATTATCACACGAGGACTTGTTTCCCTTCTTGAATATCGGCATAATAAGTGACTTACCCCAGTCTGATGGTACTGTCTCTGATTCCCAGACTTTGCCTAGTAACTCAGTTAATCTACAAACTAGTATGTCACCCCCATATTTAAAAACCTCCGGAATAATTCCGTCGGGTCCTGCCGCTTTGCCTCGTTTCAAATTACTGATAGCTTTTGTGACCTCACTTACAGACGGCGGACCAGTGTCTATATCCCATTCGGGTGTGGGGTGGATGTCGGGGAGGTTCAGTGTGGCTGTAGGCAAGTTAAATTGTCTCTCAAAGTGTTCTTTCCAGCGTTCAAGGCGTCTATCCTGAGAGCTAATTAAGGAGCCATTTTTCTCAGAAATAGTGCAGCGTATTGTAATTTGTATTCAAATCCTGTTTTTGTTGCTCGTCGGTGCACTGGATAATCTTTTGTTTCACTATCATTCTCTCTTCTATTAGTCTACAAGTGTGCGTAGTGAGCCACTGTTTGTCTGGCCTCTTCTTTCTTCCTAGAACTTCCATGCAGGTTTGACTCCACACCGTTTTCAAGTTGTGCCAGTGCTCTTCGACGCGGACCTCTTCGCTAGTGTTGATTTGTGTCCCGGCTTTGTCCCTTATGCTTGCAATGAAGATGTCCTTTGTATCTTGGTCCTTCAGTTTTTGAGTGTTGAACTTGGCTTGTGGTTTATCTGTAGCTCCTGTTTCCCTGAAAGCTTTTAATTTGATTTGGATTGTCCCTTGTACGAGATAGTGGTCTGAGCCAACGTCTGCTCCTCTTCTTTTGTGTCCAGTAGGCTGCGCCTCCACTTCCTTGAGATTGAGATGAAGTCAATTTGGTTTTTGGTTTGCCCATCTGGTGACACCCATGTAGCCTTGTGGATATCTTTGTGCTTGTATACACTGCCACCAGTCACTAGTTCTTTGAAGGCTCAGAAGTTGGCGAAGAGTTCTCCATTTTCATTCATTTCTCCGAGAACTTCTCTACCCATGATGAGTTCTCTTCCAGTGTTGTCTGGTCCCAGTTTGGCGTTCATGTCTCCCACTAGTATTTTCATGTCACCAGCTGGCGTATTGTCTATTGCTGCCTGTAGTTGTCTGTAGAATTCTTCTTTCTTTGCGAGGTCTGCGTTGTTTGTGGATGCATAACATTGTATAATTGACACTTTCCTTCCTTTGGAGTTGAATCTGGCGGACGGGAACGAAATATTTTGAAATCACTTCTAGTAAGGAAGACAAGATCAACTATAAAGTAAATTGTACCAGCTGTAGCCAAAGCGAATGCCGTTTTCGACCTCATATCTAAGACCATTTCTAGCTGTCAGAAGACACGATGTTCACATTTTCTTGTTGACAAATGTGGAAAAGTAGAGACGCCAACGTGAATAGGAAATTACGAAGATTCTAAATTGCAAAAATACTAGAAACATCAGAAAATTCGTAGATCAATTTTCACTCAACATACTTGTTGACGTAGGTTAGATTCATCCATGGAAAACAATACACTTAGCGAAAAGCCTGAATACTAGATCAGTGAAACAATCAATACCATTACATATCATCACAAGAAGAAGAAAACGTCTGGGAGCGCTCGATCACAGGAGGGGTAGTTATGTCACTCAATTCACACTGGTGTTAGCACTGAAGATGTCGTCTTGAAGGACAATGAAAGCTTCACAGTCAAAACACTCAACCCCGAGATAAAACTACGCAAAAAATATTCATAACTCTATTTTATTTCTATTTTTAAGTGTTCTGTGATTATAAAACACTTAATTATCCGTAATTTAAGGCAGAGAGCATTATATCGATTCTCATTATCCAAAGTTGAGTATATCCACATACAAAATCCAGTTTATTCGCTGCAGTGTCAGATTATTCAGTTATAATGGGTTGATTGACTTGTGTGACAGGGAGGAGGAGTGTTTATTAAGTTAGGGAGGAAACTTTACCCGTGATCAAGTTAGAAGCAGGATATTTTGATCGACGGAGTATGTGTCTGATAGAGAATCGTTTAGTAACTTTTTTGTAATGATGTGTACTGATATGAGTAGCATATCACTGTATATTTATCTAAAATTATTTACATTTGACCTGTAGGGGTATCTTGAAGCTAAAGAGGTTTCAAAATGTTGCCTTTGACTGGGATCATCTATTACTAATCATGCCCGTATCGGAGATCTAGGCTGGTAGCTCCTTTTAGCATCAAGACGATTCACTTTCTACTCACGGAGGTTACTTTGTCGTATTGATTAGATCTAGATCACACAGGGACTGTTGGTCCAGTAGTTTAAAATGATACCATTCTTTCTTTTACCCACTAGGGAATTCATATCAACTGTAAATAGTGGGTTATGTTGCTAAACTTTTATAACTTCAGATCTGTACGCAGTTACCCCAGATGTTAAATTATTCGTAACTGCTGTAAAGATATTTTGCAGGGTATTTTCTTATGCAAAAAAGCTTGGATAGGAGGAATTTCCCACCTGATAATATTCTTGTAGAATTTCATAAGTTACACTAGAGCTTTTAATGAAGTTGCATAAACCTGGATTGCATTTTTCATGCTAGCCTACCGTGATTATAATATTTGAGGAAATTTATGTGTGTACTCGTAAGTAGTATGATGTGCATAGAAAATATTTCTTCATGATTACTTGTTATCGAGGTGGTATACCGTCTTATGGGGTGATATGTGATGGAGTAGAGTTGAGGATATGATTCTGAATATGCCTTTGAGTGTGCTTTTTCTTTTTATTGTTAATCAACCCTTGCACATCTTCATTGTACTCTTATAAAAATTATATTTGTAAAATCTCAGAAATTGGAATGAGTAATTCCAACGTTTCCAACTTCTTCAGGGAAATTAATCGAAATGAAAATAACAAAGGTTTATATAGAAAAAGGACATCTCTTGTTTTAAAAAAGACTTTTTCTGGTTATATGAGTCATGAAACAGGCATCAAAATATAATAAACAAAATTGCATGAACTGTGATCGAAATTTGACCTCAGACTTACTAATATTAGTCTACTTTTGTTACACAATGGTGTGTGTGTGTGCATACTGTATGCGACAACAATTGTAAATGATTTGTTAGCCTCTCCGTAAGAATCGGGCATTTAGATGAAGTATGATTGATTAGTGATACATATCAATTTTTATTTATCAGGACTTGCCATGCATTGGCTGACGTCACACCTTCAGGTCTGTTCAGACTTTGGGGATTCACCCATATATGTAGGGCTTCCGCAGTCAATCTTTCTTTATACGAACTAACACGTTTCTGTAGAACCTCGGTCGTATCAAAGTCGATCTTGTGTTTCTTTTCTATCGAGTGCAGCGGAGCGTACTCTGTTCTCTGATATCACTTTCATCTGTCTCCACGCCTTCCAACAGGGTTTTATTTTATTTCCTCTTCATATAATTCTCCACAAGTCACTCTAAGGTGTTCTGTTAGTCGCTCTCCTCTCCAGTTCCACTTAACGGTCTGTCGTGTGATGTCACTTACAGGTCTCCTAAGCATGTGTTCAATTCATTTCCATTTCCTTCTGCATATGTTTTGGACAGCAAGTTGTTGTCTAGCTTAGTGCTTGCCGTAGCTCCTTCTTGCTTCTGAAATATGTCTGACCATCTGCTCTTTGTTACTGAGGGAACACAATTGTCAATGAAAGTCTGCAAGTAGCCTGATAGAAATGATTTCAGTGACGCGCATGCGAGTTCTTTGAACCATATAGGAGCACTGACTTGAAATTTATGTTGAAAATTCGTATCTTGTTCCTTGTACGAGATGCTGTAGATATCCCTGTATATTTTAGAGTAATGAAAAACCGTGTTACCTTCCCGATATGCTTCTAGCTGACTTTTACAGTCTTATGCGTACCGCCTGTAGTTGGTATTATGCTGCCGAGGAGGGTTGAAGAGATGACTTCTTTTCAATTTCTCCCATCGGTCGTGACAGGTGGTTTTTGTTAGTCAGGTATCTTCATAGCCACTGTCTTGTTCATGTTCATTTGAAGTTCAGCTTTTGCAGTCTCTTCCACCAAGTTGTTGGTTTTCACCTATGAATTTCTGAGCTCGCGTGACGGAAGACATGAATCACCCGTGAAATCCAAGTTTTCAGAGGTCTTTCTGCGTGCGCGTTTCCTTATTCGCCATAAACCACCACATGATCCACTCTGTCAGAATCAGAAAGATCATTTCAGATGCTGTGATGAGCTTCCTGTTGCGAGTTACCTATCATGTGGTATCATCACTCTAACCCCATGAGCTTCACTTTTTTCGTGGTTGTGAATCGGCTAGCAAACTAGGTAATGTTTCGCGTGTTAAATAGCTCAAAAATATATTCTACTTTTTCCGTCTGCAAAAATAAATTCAGGGAGTTGCTGAGTTTCTGGAGAATCTTCTTTCGTTTTCAAATGTGTAGAATTTATCCATTCATCCTGTCTAGTGAATCATGGAGTGAAAGTAATGTACTCAGTTAACATCTGTAACAGTGACCCAACAAATACACAGAAAGAAAGGAAAATGGACTGAACATACGCTGAGGAGATTTATAAGTGACATCATACATCAGACCATCAAGTAAAAGCCAAATAGAAAACGCCGAGTTGGGTGTCCAAGGATGATATGGAAAAAAACATGTGGAGAGGAAGTGAAACCAGGGAGTGATTGAACCAAACGGAAGGGATGATAAAGGATGGAGTGCCATAGATATGTGCCAATGACTTCCTATCTTCTATTCAAAACTCAAGGAACAATTGATAGAAAGCTTTTAAGCTCCTGATAGTCTGAAGAATAAGAGGAACTCATACACAGTACACCAGTGTTCGGATAAATGTATTCCGATTATATTTTATATACATTAGAGTAACATGTAGATAACTGATATGGATTGTTTAGCACACAGTTAACATTCTTTTCTTTTGTGTTTGTGATTTTCTCTTTTTAGCTGGACACAGTTCAACTGTATGGAAAGCAGAGTTTTCACCATCAGGAGATATTCTGGCGAGTTGTAGTGATGATCGATGTGTCAAACTTTGGTCATGGGATGGTAAGCTTCCTGGTATCTTTATTTAGCTTTTGAGTTTTTGCGCTGATGTATTTAATTCCAAGTTGTCTGTCTGTCTGTCTGTTTTCGACATAGAACTTTGCACAAATGTGCGGAAGTTCAAGTCGCCACATTCCGTGTAGCACGCGAAGCAAGAGAAGAAAGTACAAGAAAAGCATAATAGAAACAGTGAGCAGAGGTGTGAGACAAAGGAGTAATGAAGAAATACAAAACAGTTTCATTGAAGATCATAAGTCACAGGGAGTGGATGCATCTGCGCCACTGAGAACGGTTTTGAGCCATGTCACCAATTGTTTCCAACCATAGATTTTTACCGTCCCGAGGACCCCAGCCTGGAAGTCTACACCTTTCTACGTGGCTTAGACCAACTGTTAAGGATTTCATTGACTGATGCCATGTTTTTGTTTGACCGCCGCTAGCTTTTTTCCAGCCTGACCCTATATCCGCTAACATTGCTCGTCGAGGGAGGCGATGGCTTGGCATACGTAACACATGTCCTAACCATCTCAGTCTTTGTAGCTTCACGACTTCGTCGATTGATTTCCCCTGTTTACCTAGAACTCTACGCCTAACCTCCATGTTGCTCACCTTATTATGCCACTTTACACGGGAAATAGAACGCAGGCACCTATGATCAAAGACACCTAGTCTTTTCATGTCTTCCACTCTCAGTGACCAGGTCTCACAACCATAAAGGAGGACGGAGCGGACTGATGAGCAGTACACCCGCCCTTTGGTCGATAGTCGAACATCTCGTCTACGCCAGAGTCGGCGTAAACTAACAAATGCGAAACGAGCCCCTTGTATTCGTGCTGAGATTTCGTCAGAGATCAGCCCGTTGGGGCTGATGGTACTTCCCAAATAAGTGAATAAATCAACTGAGACTAGATAAATATTGAAAACCAGGAAAGAAGCTAGACAACTGCTTCAGACAAATTTGCGATACCGTAGCAATGTACATTCATACATATAACGCAGAGCTGTTGGATTACACAACAAGCACGTTTCAGTTCATCTGATAAGCTAAAATCAGTCCATTGGCCAATACGTGAATTCTGACTGTTGTTAATTTGAGACACTGATGAATATCTACCATTACACACATACACACGCTCTTAAATTACACTAAGCTGATGGAATACAGAAAATGTTATTATTGCAGTCAGAATTGGGAAAGTAATCGGTGTGGAGATCCATATCACTCAGCACAACCAACAAGATCTGAATTTTTAACAATGACCCCAAGTTAGTCACTGCTTCTGTACCGTTCAGAGACTTGGTATGTGCATCACCAAAAGCATTTCCCATAAGCTACTGCAGACTTTCATCAAAATCTGCCTTCTTTCAACACTGAAGATCAGATAGCCTGCGAGAAGAGATAAGCGAACAACAACGGAGTTTTTCAGGCGTAAACCAACCAGCAACCTATTGGTAAACATATATGGCATAGCAGAAATGGATATGGTTTGAGAATATGCTGAGGTGACTTTCAAGTGACTAACACAACAGATCCTCGAATGGAAGATGATGAGTTAGGAGTCTATGGTTGACAGGGTAAAGGTCATTTGAGGGAGAAATGAAAGCGTACGGGGTAGTTGTTGAGCCGATTGAAGGTCATGCTGGCGAAATATGAATCTGTTGTGTAGGTCCAGAAAGGAACAACCGAATAAATAATAATTATTATTTATTATTATTATTTACTGGAGAAGGTGTGGAAAGAGGGCGAAGTACCTGAGGATTGGGAGAAAGGATATTTATTCAAACTACCAAAGAAAGGAGACTTAAGTCAATGCAAAAACTGGCGCGGAATTATGCTCCTGTCCATTCCAAGCAAAATACTAAGCCGCATCATCCTGGAGAGAATCAAACACGCCAACCTGGATGAAAAATTCGACCGGAACAAGCTGGATTCAGGAGAAACAAGTCATGTATTGATCAAATCGCCACTCTACGGATCATCATTGAACAAAGCTTGGAATGGCAGCCACCTCTCTATCTCAACTTCATCGACTTTGAAAAGGCCTTCGACAGCGTCGATCGAGAGGTAATTTGGCAATTACTTCGCTACTACTAAGGGGTGCCATCGACAATTATACATCTCATCCAACAGTTATAAGACAATGCTGCATGCCAAGTAATCCACAACGGGAAACTTACGGAAGCCTTCGAAGTGAGGACGGGAGTGAGGCAAGGCTGTCTACTATCAACAATGATCTTCCTGATTGCAGAAGACGCATCAAAGATAGGACTTCAGGTGAACATAGATAAAACAGAGGTGATGAAGATTCTTGGTCAACACCAACAGCAACAACAACAGACGACAGTCAGCATAAATGGGAGGAACCTGAAAGAAACAACCTCCTTCACCTACCTAGGAAGCATCGTTTCAACTACAGGCGGACGGAACTGACGAGGATATCAAAGCCAGAATCGGAAAAGCAAGACAAGCTTTCATTACTCTTAAGTCTGTGTGGAGGTCAACAGCACTCAGCCTCAAAAATAAGATCCGGATTTTCAACTCCAATGTGAAGTCAGTGCTACTTACTATACGGATCAGAGACTTGGTGCGTCATGAAAGGCACTTCGAACTAACTACAAACCTTCATTAACAGTTGTCTTCGCTCAATACTCAAGATCAGATGGCCAGAAAAGATCACCAACAGGGATCTCTGGCAATGAGCGAACCAACCCAGAAGGAACCGATTGTGTAATAAATAGGCAGGAAGAAATGGAGATGGATTGGCCATACGCTGAGGAAACCATCAAGTGACATCACTAGACAAGCCATCGCTCGAGTGGAACCCGAAAGGGAAGCGGCGAGTTGGTCGTCCAAGGGTGACTTAGAGGAGGTCATGTGAGGAGGAGATGAAAGCGTGTAGACAGACTTGGAGCGGGGTGAAAAATTTGACAGAAAACCGAAGGCAATGGAGATGCACAGCTGAAGCCCTATGTTCCTCTAGGAATTATGGGATATAATAATAATGATAATAATAATAATAATATGATTATATACAATATTTGCGTGCCCTTCTTACAGATGCCTGCAGATCTGACATAATTCTTTAATGTATCGAACTACCAAGGACTTAAGCTGTTTAGCGTAACAAGAAAATTGAGTGTTTTTGAAAATGTTTCATCACAGTAATCTGGGGTGTCATTTTATAGAAGTGTGACTAGCAGTGCTAAGGAAAGTTATAAGTGGAAGAGTGATTATGAAATGCAAATATAGCCAATGTGTAAGACAGTACAATTTTGAATCGTGGGAGACGGTAAATTGCTTGATGTGAAATAAAGTAGGGATAACAGTGTAGAAGATAAAACTGGTTTTTATTACTCAACGGGTTTTGAGAAGGGAATACTTCTTTCCAATTGTGATGCAGATAAAATTAAATTTAGAGAGAGTTAGATAGAAATAATAAAGTGTTAGTAAAACTATCCCAAAATTGGTACAATGATAATATACAAGACCAGTTGTATTTCTTTTTCACGTGGTTTGTTATAATTCTGGCTGTTTTTTGTTTTTATTCACTTTAAATGTTTTCTGTGTTTTACCACATATAATCAAATTAGTGCTAATAGAAAAATAATTTTGTTGTTTGTTTGTTTGCTTTTAAAGTTTCAATAAACACAGACAGGTATTTTGTTTCAGTACAACACAGTCATTGAGTATGCACTTCCTGGCAGCAACATATTTTCTAAACACATTCATTATACACTAGGCTAGTTTTATCCACATACTGTATAAGGGGGTGAACGGCTGATACAATGTAAATAATTTGGTTTGGATACAACTATGACTGAGATTTACAAGTTAATAAATACAAATTCAGAATGAGATTGGTGCCGTTAGAGCGTAGTTGAATCAGAGGACATTTAGGAGGACGAAGATGTAAGGTTTCCAACTAGAATCAGCTAGGGTAAAAGAAGTTAACGCTTAGGTTTCTTCAGAGTCATGGATTATTATTATTTTTGAAATTATGAATTATCACAGATTCCTAACTTACTGTCATTAGTTCTTAGTACAATTTGATGGAATTTGTGGTGTATTTGAAAGATCTGTTTAAAGAGGATTTATGTCTCAGTTTGCAAGAATTTTTATGACAAGAATGAAAAAAGTCAAGTAACTTTTTGTCAGTCTCAGGGCATCGTCGAAGCGTTGGTACTAGGAGCTGACATGTCAACAGGGACTGAACATTTCCGTTTAATAAAAACCAGTCAACGGTAGATTCAAAATAATATATATATATATATATTATTCCGAATCAGTGTCAGTTAGTACTACATAGCTGTGTTTTCCTAGTTCGGGACTCCTCAGTAATGTGAACCCCTGACTCCATGATGGTTCGAACTCAAAACCTTCTGCCTTACGAGCTATCGGAGTAGAATCGGAGTTGGCTCATTAGCTACCGCCTGAAGTAGATTTCGTCATGAACATAAAGGATTTATGGAGTCACTGGAAATCAAAGGGTACTGGACAAATGTTTCGTTCCAGTGTGCTTCCAAATCCCAACAGGGATCAAACCCAGCGTCTCCAGGTTAGGAAGCTAGATCGTTGACCATTCAGACACTGGCATGCAATCCAGTGGCATATGAATTTCAATTCCTATCATTTTGGGATATTATATAGGCAACCGCCAGCCAGAGTTAAAATCTATTGGTCATTGAATATCAGCTTAAATTACTGAACGGTCAACAAGCTAGTCTCGTAAGTTGTAGATTATGGGTTCGATCCATGATGACTTACTAATTGATGACTGTTTGTGACGAAATCTAAATTAAGATTAATCCAAGTTCCAAAATGCCCATGATCTAAATTAGCTGTCAATGCCTATAATGTGATATGAGATATTAATAGTTGCTCATTGTGAAGTTCTATTTGTTCTAGACTTTTGGCCTGCTGGCACTCATCGATTGCTTCAAGGTAAATCATGTTTGCCCCGACGCATTCAGTAAGCTTTATTGGTGAAGTCTGATTTCGGGAAATAAGTGATATATTCGAATGCTGACTGACATATCAGACCATTTTAAGTTCTTGCTGACTAGAGATTTGCATATTTGCTAAGAATTTCATTTCAGCGACTTCCATACTATTTGATAGCCTTGTGATTAGTTAGATAAACAGATTTAGTTAGTTCATTGCATAGTATCAAGTGATAAAGAACAGTTGTGTACAACTAGTGTATCACGATTTTCTGGGTAGGATATGAGAAAGATCATTGATTCAGTGGCTCCATGGTGAACATGTTCTTATTGCCTTCGTTTTTCCTCGCACTAAACCTTTGTGTTAAATGAAAATCACAACAGGGCTTTTTATCAACCTATATCTACGTTTTTTTTGAGTCTATGTTGTCTGTTGAAAAAGTATATGTGACGATGGTACAGCATGCTAACTGACTACAATTTGTATATTTTTCTTCTATCATCTCACGGTCTAAGTCAAATCGTACTTAGCTTTTAATTCATTTTACATGTTGGCATACAACAAGTGGAAGGTATGCTTTCTGTTATACCCATATGTATTATATGATTAAACAGGAGTCAACAAATCAGTGTTATTTTGAAGGGTGATTTGTGGGTTTTATATAATGATAAGATAAATTTTGAAACTATGTGATCTAATTTTTAGTAGAAAAGCGGTTTTTAACATCAACACGTTGTTTGTCCACAGCCATATTTTTAAAAAATACACGAATTCAATTTCAGGATTATAATCATTGCTTACTTTTTCTGCTTCTAAATTGCTGGTTAACTAGCATCCATTGTTCATGCGCCATAAACTAATCTCCTTTTTCAAAGATTGACTAATTCGAGGAGGCCTGCTTAAAACTTCGGCTACCAAAAAACTTCCATTCCTTTATTGCATGTATTTTCTCTCGTTCGGTTTTTTTAATCGATTAAGATATGACCTCTGTTGGTATTTAAAATGTTTACGAGCTCCTGATTCTCAAGTTCTTACTAAACTTGAGGAATGGCCTGATTATGGGTGGTAACGTGTTCCAATGCATTAAATAACTGTTATTCAGATGTATCTTTGGGTCTCAAATGTACTTTTGAACATCTTACAATCGACTTTCAACCAGATATTGTGGATTTCTTGAAAAAGATAAAGGAGGTATATCATAATGAGAGGGTTTGTGCTTCAGCTCAGAGACCATCGTGTCACAGGATATACTTTCAAATAATATTTTACTTGAAGATACTGTACAAAGGGAAAATATCCAGCAATAAACTCCTCTGAAAATTCTGTACATTTTATAAATACTATCCAGAATAAAGACATTATTATTATTGTCCTTCTGTAACAACAGAAGACAAGGGTCAGGAAACAGATCGTTCATTAAGGAAATCAACACGTATTTATAGATTTTCATGTACATGTTATAGATTATTGTTAGCAGAAAAACATAGTCTTCTGATTGGTTGTTTCTCACAGAAAGTTAACCTTGCATCTCTTTGTGACTGTTTCTTGAATGTCAGATCATCTATATGTTAACTGTATCCACCTACCCAAACCTTTCTTCTCATTTCTCTCACGACCAATATTGGGGACATAAACATTGACACAAATTACTGTCCACCAATTTTGACTAACAGCCAGCTCTCACCACACTTCCATCTATGGAGTTCGATGTATAACAGTGTTCTGATTAGCCCTTCGATTTTAAATTATTGACTTTCTGTGCTTTCATTCACTTGTCTGATATCATGTTAGTCAATAAAGGAAGTGAAGTATTCCAGGCTTGTATATACTACTGATTGATATAAGCAGTAATGATACTTAGGAACCATGCATCCATTAATCCGTTTTTTTTAACTGATTCGGTTATCTGAGATTGGTCGCTCCGGGTGCACCGCTTGCGGTGAGCTTGATGTCAGGCGAGCAATATATATATATATATATATATATATATATATATATATGGTGTTTAGATCACTTCTCTTTGGTTAGGAAACACTACTATTTAACGTGAGTGGTTCCCAACACACACACACATCAGTCAGTAATATACAGTTTGTCTTTTTGGTTTCCGACTGATTCTAGTCTCCTAGTTGATGTCATTAACTCAACACATTGAATGTTTCCTGTCATTAAGGACACATCCCACTTTAATATTCAATCATATCAATACATAAGTAGGTGGTTTTATATTTAATTTATACTCTTAATATGATTAAATTGATTGAGAGGCCAATATGTTCGACTTTGATTTTATACCTTCATTTATCTTTCTGTCTTGCAGGTGTTTGTAGCAAATCATCCTTATGGATATGTATTGCTACATTGACCGGATACCATACACGTACAATTTTCGACTTAAACTGGTGAGTTTCAATTGTCTTCTTGTATTAATCGTGGATTTTCTTTGTAATTAATACATACATAGCGCTAAGTGAAGCAGTTCAGTTTATCAGTATTTTCTTCTCAATTCGCTTTCGAAAACAGTCTAACTGGGGACACAATAAATAGAAGGATGGTTCCAGTAAAAAAGTCACCAATTAAGCCCGAGAATAATTAATAAAGGTTTGAAAAAGTTCCAGAACCATTTTCGATCAGGGGTCAAAAAGTAACAAATAACAAGATGAAGTTACGTAATACAACAAATAGGGATTTAAAAAGAGAAATAAACAGGACAATAAACATGGTTGAATATTAATGATTTTCTTGAGGAAATAGTGCGCATATTATAATCATGACAAAGACGAGGGTTGAACTTCCTTCTTTCGGATACCTGCAGTTAGCTTGAATTTTTCGAATCTTTAGTACTTCAGCTATGCCCAAAGGTTTTGATCTTATTCGCTTCAAGAGGTTAGATTGTATCTTGTATAGGAATTTGAAGGACTTCTAAAATGGAAGTAGGTGTCCTAAGCTGTCAAGCTGAAGGAAAACTTCCATTCCCGCTTTGCTACGTAGCCTGAGTAGTGTATACAAGCGGACACATAGTACTACCAATATACTCAGAAGCGAGTGAACTAATACATGCACGTTTAAGTAGCTTAATAAAACCAAATAGTTTCTTGCAAGAAAACGTCATTCGGAGAACGGTAGCGAGGTATATTTTGCTGAGAGATTTTGAAGGCCGTTTTCAGAAAATTTGTATCTCCCTATCCCTTTTAGATTCAAGATTCGGAGGCGGAAACATTTGGGGACAATCTAGAACTTGTTCATCTGTGTCCTTTAGTTTTAGGTTATAGTCTTTGAATCTGGGGGTGGGAAAACCATTTTTCATCAGGATTCTCTAGACATTGTGACAGTTTTTTGTCAGCGGATTCCTCAATGCATATTTTGGGGATTCTTGATGAAAGTGAGTGAATACATGAGATTCTTCTCTGCTTAAGGGGAGAGAACTGTGTGAGTAGATCTTTTCACTGAGTTATCATTCTCTTTTTAAGGGTCAAACACCAAGGAAATTATATGGTTACTGAAATTCTACTTCTAGAGGGAAGTCGATGTCCGGGTTGGCATTACTGAATGCTTGTAGCAAGTTTTCAAGATTCGAATTCACATGACAAATAATCTAATTGTCGTTGATGTATCTCTTATATAGATGAAGTCCATTGATTGTTGTTAATAAGACCGTGTTTTCTATGCTCGCAATAAAACACAATAAATTAGTGAAAAATCCTACCTAATTTCCGTTCTAAGTGTACATCATAACTATTTTTCAAATCAGCGACGATGCGTGATGGAAACACCCAACCAACAACTACCTAGAGATCTGTGTACTTAGGCGTTATGATCCAATTTAATAAGCATAAGATATTATCAGAACTTGAGGCTTAATGGCTGCATCGGATTATCACATACGATTTTACCTTTTGGTTTCTTCAAAGGTGACCCTAGAGGCCTAGTGGATGATACTCTTTCGCATTGGTTGTTCATTGGTAGAATGCTTGTCAACAATGCACTCCTAAACGTCGTCTGGAGAAGAGAGTTGGCTGGATGTTAGGTTAACATCTTCATTCTGTAAAAACAGCCTCACGGCTATTGAAGCTTCAAGGTCTCAATACCGAAGCCACATGTTTCACTCAAAACTCATGGAGTTTCAAAACAAGTTTCTGCTTAGACTGCTGTTGGTTACCGATAATCATGAAGCCTGAGTCTAAAGCATTCGTTTTTCCACACTTTATTGATGATGACGGTAACGATTGTTTCATTAGTACTCACGACTTAACAGTAGAGTTTTGACTCTGTTAGATGTGTCATTGTGTTTTTCTCTTTCCTTTCTTGTTGTTGTGAAGTTGAATGAACACTAGTCTCTCTCTTCTCTCTTTTTCTTTTATAACAGGTCACCTGATGGACAACTTTTAGCTAGTTGCGGTGCTGATAATAGATTATGTATATATAAAATGCCCCTGAATGGTTTGACTCATAATGCTGGTAAACCATGCTTATCGGAACCACCTCTTCTTTGGGGTCATGTTCCGAATGCACATTCAGAAGATGTAAACTGTGTACGCTGGCAACCTCATTATCATACTGGTGATAATCACCGTAAGGAAGAAGATGCATTAGACTCTCATCTAATGCTTACAACAGCTTCTGATGATGGATGTATTAAGTTTTGGTCTATTAAACACGAGATGTAACTCTGCTTTTTTCTGTACATATCACAAAAATGCAGCCATGTGATTTTTATAATTTGTATGCACAGCTTATTTGACCAACACATCTATTTTGAATTCGAAAATTATGCCTTATCCTAAATTTCAAGTTAGGTTACGGATTAACATCAATTAGAGGACTACTAAAAGCCGAGAAATACTCAACAACTGTTTCGACCTAGCTTAGGACGCACTTGTGACCCTACTGGGGATCGAATCTAGGACCTTGCGGTTACGCTGTCATCCCGATGACCATTCAGTCACTTTGTCGGAACCCAAGGACGAATGAAGAATTCGAAACTAGGACGAAACAGTTTTCCAGTACTTCCTAGTTCTTAGTGTTAATTCGTTATCGTATTTTGAAACTCATCAATTCCCTACAAACCATAACTTGAGAATTTATCAACGATTATTTTCTTTTGTCAGATTTGATTGCTGTAATAAATTTTGTATTTGAGAATAATAATGGGAATGAAGTGTTTAAATATACATCCTGCAATATTGTATTTTACTTGGAGCACTTGAAGATCGGAACAGGCTTCTCATGTACTAAGCCATGAGCAACACACTTATTTTGTGTGAGTACTAATAGTATTACCTAGTTGCCCAGGCTGAAATAGGAGCTGAATTTGAAGTTGGAACCGATTGTCTGTGGGTCAGGTGCTTAAGCCAATGAGGAATACTTGCACTTGAGCAGAAATTCATACTGAGGAAGTCAAGGAATGGTAATGTCATTACTAGGAGAAATTGGAGAATATCGATCCAAGTAATACAAACGCGAAAAGCAGTGCTGTTTTACTTAAAAATGCTATATATTTACGAGACAAATGGAAGTAATAATAATAAAATAAATTATTATTGTCCCCTTGGATTCCGAGTGGAATATAGGGCTTGAACAACACATATCCTCTTTGTTCTATTTTCTACTGTCCTCTTTGGCTGTGCCCACGATTACCCATAATCTCTGATCTCCTCATCACACGATCTCTTCCATGTCACCCTCGGACGACGCACTAGTCGTTTCGTATTCGGGTTCCACTCGAAGGCTTGGCGTGTGATGTCATTCGACGGTCTCTTCAGTGCATGTCCAATCCATCTCCATTTTCTTTTTCATGTTTGTTGAACGAGAGGTTCTTGATTGGTTTGTTGCTATAGTTTTTGTTGCTAATTATTTCTAGCCATTTGATCTGTCAATATAGAGCGAAGGTATAGAACTTTGCACATATGTGCGGCAGTTCAAGTCGCCACACATCCGTCGTTTTTAGTAGACACAGAGTGTAGTGGAAGTGAAGAGCTATCAAACAGAGTAGTTGCATCAGTGGAAGGAAGGCAAGATAGTAGCGATGAAGATGAAGACAAAGATGAGTGAGTATTAGAGAGGTTTCGTGTGCATTTCGGATTTCGGAGCGAAGGCAGCTATTGATAAAAGTTGGTAGCCTGTTGGAAATGCTTTTCGTGATGTGCCAACCATACTAGTTGAATCTAACAAATGAAACAGTAAATAGGAATTGATAAGAATGCGATTAAGATAAACCTTGTAGCTGTAAATAACTTCCTAAAGTTACCAGCTTATGGTTTTCATCTACTCCTAACACTGAGTTTTGACATTCACTGACTAAGCTGAATATATGCAGTCAAATCTCTACTCTGCTTGACACGTTGCTGTGTTACACTGAGTTCCTGCGTGATCTTGTACTAGCTGAGCACACATCACTGCCTAACAATACTGATACCTAAATAACATTTAATATTTTGAACGATTAAATTTGCCTTCTGCTTCCGCTTACTATGGTTAATGTCAAATAAGTACATCTAGGGGTTGGTGGATAATATACGCGTACTCTAGCATTGTATCGTTCTTACTCAACAATACTTAGTCTATCAGAACATGTTAACTCGAAGAAGCTCATTCATTGCTTCGAGAAGCCGCATACATTGTATTTTTCTATATTTTTGCCAGTGTGCTTTCATAATTCTTATCGTTCAGAAATTACTAATCTTCTATCAGAGGGCTAGAAGCTGGAAAACTAAGAATACAATATATTATATTTTCTTTTATGCAGACGAAAATCTGGAAAATTTAACAGAAATATTCATTTTGAAGTTTTTTAAGCCTCCCAGGATTACAGTTAGTATATACTACTTTTCCAATCGTCTATTGTGTTCAAGCCATGTTCATTGTTCAATTGTTTTTAGAGTTATCTGACAAGTGCATATATGGGTTTATAGAAATCCACCAGGTCTAGGTGTGAGGACAAATACTCGCCGATGACATTAGTTAGTTGTGATGCTTACTATAAATCGTGAATTTGCAGAAGTTAGATTTCATAGATCATTGACTTCCATCCTAGTGGCTGAATTGTTAGTGTGATAGGCTCGTAACCTGAAGTTCTGGATTTAATTCCCAGTAGGGTCATGGGTAAATACTGCTGAAGAGTTGCAAACTAAAACGGAACGGAACAGCTGTCCAAAGCTCTGTGGTCTTCAATCGTTCTGTAACTGATGCCATCCAATCTGAAAGCTATCAAATCCCTGCAAACCAGCACTTGAGAATTAAGAGATTTAATGAATTCATGAAATTTGGGCAGAACTACTCAGTCGAATATCCTACATACAGGGTTATATATGCTATGAGAAATACATAAGTAGGAATTTGACTAATAAATAAATCACAATGAAGTAATCCTAGTAAGACAAAAGATAAAAATGTTTTGCAAATTAAGTTCAGATACGTAAAAGGGGTGAAGGTCTGTGAGAAACTGAGTGGATTATAGTTCTTTACATCAATGTAACAAACAATTAGTTTTCGGGGTGAGAACTTGAAAATATTAGGAATTCAGCTGTGATTAGTTATAATGATAGTTAAATTAATTAAGACAAATAAAATCGTTCTGGTAATCATACTAATGAGAAAATACTGGATTTGGGTTCATTCTGTTGTTTGTTGCTTCAACGCTTGACAATATGCGACTGATAACTCAACTACTATTCTCACACAGAAGACTGACTGAGAAGACAAAGATTCATTACTTGAAGGAAAAGGCAATAAGATCATGAATTACAGCCAAATATATACTTCATATGACCATTAAATTACAAGTGTAAGATATGAGAAATATATTCTGACTAGTTAACGTGCATCGACAAGTATCCGATGTCGTGACCTTTAGTCTATGTCAGGGTGGAATGGATAGTTCACAGAACACGTGGGAAATATTCACTCATAACATGTGTTCTTTTGTCTGAGAGAAACACTAGTTAGCAAAGTCAAACATATTATAATGGTTGTCACCACGGTTTCATTTTTTAATAAGAAACGCGGTTCATAAACTCTAGTCGCAGTAACCTCTGTAATCGCAAGTATCTTTCTAACAACAGTGAATAACTTGACAACGACAATACTGTGTCCTTAGTCCAGATGATATTTTGATATCTTGGTTTCGGCGTGTTTCAATCATATATAATATATATATATATATATATAATGTTAGTAGACAGTCGCTGTTCTTTACTACCTACGTATTTACTTCCACAAATATACTCGAAGTGAAGTGTGATGTTTGGTTTTTTCCAGGTTATTGCATCACCTGCTTAGTAGTGTCGACGAATACAAGTTTTGTAGCATAATAGGTTTTTGTCATAACTTTGTCAAGTTTAATTCGTAAAACCAGTCAGATGCTGATGATCACATTCTATCTCAATGTGAGGAATAATCTAGGAGGGAATGCATAGTTAGGGATTCAGAAAGGGAATTTAGTATTGCGTAACAGGTGTAAGGAACAACCTAATTTATCTAAATTTATAAAAGTTAGTGAGAATATGGTAAGCTGTTTAAATAAAAAAAACTGCTTATAAAAAAATATCCAATAAAGTCTTACAGGAGGTCAATAAGGAGTCTGAATAGCTCAGTGGTAACGTCTCTGACTCCCGCTGGCACTGGGTGACGTGGGTTCAAATCCAAGAAGCGATATGAGTTCCCTCAAGGTTGCAGATACGCCTTGCTAACGAGTGCCAACTTGCACGAAACATAGATCTAAGGCTTCTTGTTGATTGCCTCTTTTAATTTTTTTTTATTCCTTCACGTTCCCAGTGGAACATAGGGCTTCAAGCTAGAGGCTCGAAGTTGCGGTAGCAGTGGTGTTTATTTTTACGGGATGAGGTTGCTAGCTTCATGCCCAACCTTCCCTCTTTGCCAGTTCTATCACTTTCTTAGCGAGGTAAAGGAGTGCGTCGGCCGGGGAATAGACCCAGGATCATGTGCATGGTCGGCGAGCGTCCTAACCACTGTGCCACCGACGCACCGATTGCCTCTAACCATCTAATATCACCGATTCAAAGTGCACGTGATGGCGAGTCACCTAGCACCGCGGCCACATCGCAAACTTGACTGATAGAATTTAGTCTGCACCAAACAAAGGACTAGACACATTACGAGTTACTAACTAGTGTTCAATGGAAAAAAGGAAATTATATAAAATCTGTATGAAGAACGCGATGCTGTTAATAAACATTGATAGTTACTAGTAATAAACTAAACACCGAACGATGAGATGAAACAAAATTATGGCAGTTATTTTAGGTGAGTGTATGTATTGCTTTTGAACACAAAAGTCTGGTTTGTGGTCTCTAATTGCCAGTGATGTGGTTACGTATTAACAGCTTATTCGAAGCGAATGTGTGAAAACGAGATCTGTGGATCAATTTGAAGCAGTCGCACATGGGTTTCCGATGCTCGGGGATGGCACTCTTAGTGTTCTTCTTTTCCTCTCTAGTTATATAGGTTGGACAGTGTCTTAAAATACGCTTAAGGACCTGATAGCGTGTATGACAGACATACTTTGTTGCCGTTCTTAACATGTTTTTGGATTAGGTGTTTACCTGAGGATACAATGCTTAAGATGAAATGTTTATTTCAAACACTTAAAGGACGATTTTTGAGGATTCCAACTTCAGTGTCACCTTTAAACCCCACGTTTAGGAAGAAGGTTTTATCGGGAACAACTTAGATTTCTGGCGATAGCTGTTTTTCCTCACGTCTCAGTTAATAAATGTAGGTCGATGTCCATTCCTTAACATCACGTGATGTAGAGATTTCAATAGAGTCTCTTTTGTATCTTCCAGACAGATATTTGGGATACATGAATATGACAACCATATTGCGTTTTGTTTTCAGACTAGCGGGAAACATTTCTGGAACTTGATAAACTGTGGAGTCCTTTTCAGTTTTTTCGACCTTTAGATGGAGTTTCCTGAAATTCTAATAAGTAGTACACCCAGGAGTGTCAATTGATTATTGTCTCAGAGTGAATTTTATCGAGGCTTACGCTACTTTGGAAGTGCTGAGGAGACTGTCTAGGCCGAATTTGTCATCATAGTAGTAGCACTTACATATCTTCTGAAGAGTTGCAGTTGACCGACTGAAGGATAGAGGATGCTATTTTCAATGTTATTATTATCTCGGAGCTAGTGTAAACTTTTTTAGTGTTGTTCAGTATTAAGTAACGTAGGACTAGAAGTTGTAATTCGAAAATAATGAGTAATCTTAACCATCCTCGATTTCAGCCGCTATCTATGTCGCAAAGTGTATCATAAAGATTCTTAAATTCACATTCATCTGTAATTTGTTCTGTTTTTTTCGTAAGAAACTCAATGCATACATTAAATTAAGCCTCATACACATTTGTTGCTTGCTTTAAATTCACTTTGCAAAATAAATGTGTCCTATTTCTAATTTATGCTTAGTGATAGGTATGAACAATTATCTACAGTTTTTGTTAATTATTATTTATTTTGAAGAAAGTCGAATGCGTTTATTTAATTGGTGTGAGCAAGGAGACGAACTTCCAGATGGTGAGTCCCAAAGAAAAAGGAAATGGGTATCATGAGTTTCACTGCCAGTTACATTCAGCCAGATAACATCATGTCGACCTTCAGATATCGTCGAAGCGTCTGTACTCTGAGATAACATGTTAGAAGAGACCTAGCATTTCTATACAATATAATAAATCTGAAGGAGAAATCAAAATTAACTTAAACGAATAACTTAAAATTCAATGGTTTTGCTTATTTTCTTAAGTTTAATTAGTTTCCGAGAACGAATTATAGTGTACGGTGTTACAGTCAATCGGTATCTGTCTGATTCCCAAATTTTAGGATAAAATTGAGGAACTCAATAAACAAATGTATGATACTTAAGTAGTTCGGTATCAGTGATTTAAGTTACATTTGCTTTGTAGAGAGGCTAGGTAGGTGCCTAGTCGTTTGTAAGGAATATACGTATTTCGATTCCTCAGTAAATTTGATTGAAAGTATAGTTAAGATGTTTATAAGTGTAAAAAATGTGGGTAGGTAGTGTCTTTTTGTTGAAACGAGTTACTGCAAAGAGGAGTTGAACTTTGTTCCAATGTTTGTGTTAATTACTTCATGATGACAAATATCACCATTGAAACTTATGTCAGCGTGTTTCGTTTAGTAACTTATTACAATATAATAACGACAGGGAAGTGGGACTTAAATACAAAAATAATTAAGCAGATGTGAGTTTGAATACAGAAAGAATAATCATACGAAAGCTATTATAGATAATGCAGTTCCATTTCATCTCCAGAGTTTTAGCAGCATGATCCGAACTCTATTCCCTCACTGCAATAAGATATAATTCTTGTATCGATGGCATATTTCATCTTGGATGCCGGTGAATTTTCGCCTATCTAATTTGGTTAAATATTTGATCAGAGGAACTGGTATGTCGATAAATGCAGCATTTGCCCAAGCCACCTAAATCGATAAATATTTACACCCATCAATTGGTTAATTTCCTTCAATTAATACACTGATATTAGTCACTCTATAGCTCTTCGTTAAGTAGGCGGTACCATTAAAACACCTATACTGTGAAATCTGTAGTCTCCTTAATTATTTGACCATTTTGTGACTAGATGACAGCAATAAATTCAGACATTAGATTTTCAAATACCACAGCTGACCTCTGTCAGATATAATGCATATTCACAATGAATTTTTATCAACAGTCAGTTCATTAGAGACAAGAAGAACGTTCTAGAAAGTGACCAGTGCGACTTAAACCTAGATGTTGGTGTAGAAGAGTTCGTCACTTGAGATTCCCCGCCTACTATATATGCTTGTGTGCGTTGGTGGTTCAGCGGTAGACTTCAGACCGACCGTGCATGTGATCCGGGGCTAGAGCTCCGACTGGCACAAACCTTTACCTCCCTTAGCCGGTTATAATCCCGACAAACGCGGAAGGTTGGGCATGAGGCTAACAACGCCACCCCGTAAAATAAACACCCCTGCCACTGAAGCTTCAAAGCTAAAGCCTTAGGCCTTATGTCCTACTGGGAACTCAAAGGAAGAAAAGATATATACTTTCACTTTTAACGAAACAACTGTATACAGGATATCGTTTATTTATTCAGAGTTAACCAAACTCTTTAGCAGTTTTTTAGTAATCAAAGTCAGTAAACCCTAGTAACGTTTGATAGAGTGGCAAAATTCGATTTTTATTCTGTTACCGGAAGTAAACAAATAGCGAACACATTGAACAACAGATATCAGTGGTTATGTAAATTAATTTGATTTAAGTAATTGTTTGTGCATGTAGGTTTGTACATGCAAGAGCTTGAAGATAGTCACCTAGGAGCTTAACTTTATTTCTATGTCAGATTTACAAAATCTGATTCCACTTTTGGTTTATCCGTTTTAACTTCTTTTGAAGTTTCTGTAGCAATTTGGTTAAGTTTTGGGGGTGGAGTTGCTAGCATCACGCCCCAAACCTCCCTCTTTATCCCGGTTGGGGACCGGCTAGGAAAATTAACGAGCTAGTAATCTAGGCGAGGTTATATATGTATATATATATGTTTGATGTCACACAAAATCGAAGATTTACAAGCGAAAACCGACAAACTGGTTGAAGAAGCAGCCGGCGAAGACAGGACTCTAAGTGAACATAGACAAGGTGGAGGTGATGAAAATAACCAACCAACAACAACAGCAGCAACACCCAGCGCCAATCACCATCAACAGGAGGGATTTGAAAGAGGCTACTTCATTCACTTATCTAGGGAGCATTGTCTCAACTACAGGAGGAACGGACGAGGATGTCAAATCGAGCGAGGATCGGGAAGGCGAGAAACACATTCATCAACCTGAAATCAATCTGGAAATCTTCGTCACTCAGCATCAACAACAAAATCCAGTCGGATTTTCAATACAAACGTAAAGTCAGTCAGTTCTTCTATACGCATCAGAAACTTGGCGGGCCACAAAGAATATTTCCAACAGCCTGTTGCAGACGTGAACATCAAACAGATGGCGGGAAAGAACCACCAACAAGGAACTATGGGAACAAAGAAAATAAGAACCAATCGCCCAACAAATATGCAGGAGAAAGTGGAGATGGATTGGACTCTCGTTGAGGAGGCCGCTGGGTGACATCGCGCGTCGGGCCCTCGAGTGGAAGCGGCGAGTGGGTCGTCAGTGCAAGGGTGACATGGAGGAGGTCGTGTGAAGAGGAGTTGAAAGAGTATGGACTAACATGGATGCAGGTGAGAAGTACGGCAGAAGACAGAAGCAAGTGGAGACGTGCAGTTGAAGCCCTATGTTCCACTAGGAATCCAAGGGAACAATAAAAAAATAATATATATATATCCAAATTTTCTTATTCAAATTTTGAAATGAAATGTAGTGAAAATTATAATATTAGTGTTCCCTTGGGTTCCGAGTGGAACATAGAGCTTCAGCAGTACGTCTTTAAATCACTCTGGTTTCTGAAGTTCACTTTAGACAGCTTCACGATTGTTCATAAGCTCTCATTCCTTCCTAACGTGACCTACTCATTGTGACTATCGGACGCCCAACTTGTCGTTTCTCATTACTGTTTCACTTCAGGACATGTGATGTTACTCAACCATCTCAGTGTATGTCCAGTTCATCTCCATTTCCTTATGTGTATTAATTGGGTAAAAGATTTTTGGTTGGTTCGTTACCAGAGTCCTTTGTTTCTCACTTATTCTTTGTTACCAGCTATCCAATCTTCACTATCTATCGAAGGAAGTCTGAAGCCTGTTGGAAGTGCTTTTCGTGACGCGTTGAGTTTCAGATTTCTTTCTCTATGTTTAGTGTAGCAGATTTCCACATTAATTTCAAAGTAATAAGGGTCTGTCCTGTTTTTGTGTTATATGAGGCTAATTTCTCCAGGATACTGGATTTATTTTTACAGTACACTGATGCTTGTATTTTCTTCCACTAATGACCTCTGAACCTTGTTGGTTGTTAACTTTTATAGCTTATCAGATGATGGTCATTTACATATATATATATATATATATATATGGAACTTCTGTGAGGTTTTTTCACTGTTGATCTGAGGCAGTAAAAGCTGTCTACTTGACGTTCTGCGTTCTTGCTATCTTCCTCTCATCGCGTGCCACGTGTATCGTATCGTGGTGGTTGATGTTGCGAATAGTGATGAGTACAGAAGGCTCGCAAATCTACCACTTAGGAAGTTCGTTAGCTCCATATTACGTTGTACTGAAGATCATATCAATTTGACATCTTTATCCATGTAGTTGTTGTTGGTTAGGTATCTTAATTTCTTTTGTCTTCTACACCTTAACTTGAAATCCTGTTTTCCCTAATTTTTCTATTTACCTGTTCATTTTTACCACCTTGTTTGTGTGATATTAAGCATAAGTCCAGATATCGTAGATTCTTCTCATGGGTTCACTGTATGCTCATTTTCTTGTACCTCTCGATCGGCCGCACAATCCAGACAGTTAAAATAATGGGCATTAAAAATACACATAACAGCAAAACAGAGATAGTGTGGTGCATTGAATTCACTTGTCTATAATCAATCCGACAGTATCTTTCTAACTCATGTTTGCTTCTTTTTTTGTACCGCTACTATTATCATTATTATTACTGTTATATCATTCGACTATGTCACATTGTGTGCATCTCTTCCTCATTCTTTTTTCCTTCCTATCCTTCAATTCGATATTTTGGAAATCTCATCTCATCCTTTGGAATAATTTCTTATTTCCTGTTTGTTTGTTCATCATTCTGATTTTAAACAATTAATACTTCTACATTATATTTTACTTTGTATTAACATCAGGTCTAATAGATGAGTTATATACGAACAGAATTTAATTTAGGTTACATATTGTAATTATGATATATATATAGGAGACATTAGCGGTAATCTCGCATGTGTTCTATCTGAATTCCTAATTTTACCGACATATGAATGACTGCATTTCACATTTTCCCTAGTATATGAGAAAAAAAACAAAGGTTTCTTGTCTTGATATTTATTTTTATAGAGAGGTTTGAATATGGAAGTGACTTTAAAAGCGTCGGTGGCACAGCGGTTATGACTCTCGCCGGTCATGCACGTGGTCCGACGCACACCTGATATCTATGGTCGGTCTGCAAAATTTGAGCTACCTTTATCACATGCTGAAAATTCCATACCTGTATCAAAAATACGGTGTGGAATCAAGCTGAAATAAAAAATAATCAAAAAAAAATACCATATCTGCATTAGGGATAATGCAACACAAATGGAAGTATTTGTATCTTAAGTGAGTGGCATTGGTTTATTTATGTTCTCTGAGTTGGATGGTTTTAATGTTAAAAGGCTTTCATTGTCTTTCTAGACACTGCAGACTTCAATATTGTTATGTACTCGTCGCCAAATTATTGTTATGTACTGGTCGAGAATTTAATAGTCCTGACGCAAGAAAGACGGAAATCAGAAGACCATTAGGTTTGCGATGATACTTCTATTTTCCAAACACAAGGAGAACCAATGTGTCACACAAGTGTGTGAGAGCAAAATATATATGTCCGAATAAGTGTGTGAACGAATATTCAAAATGAACTAATCAATAGACAGTCTTAACATGATTGGCTAATTATAATGGAATATCGATCCATGTATACATAGCAAAATATAACCGACTGTCAAACAAACACACATATTATATGGATAAATATCACCAAGGACAGACTGTCAAACAAAACACACATCTTATATGGATGTATATCAATTATCAAACGGGTTTTTAGAACTTTCCGTGAGTTCACCAGGTAACTCTCCCAATAAAGTGAACTGGTGGAGCGTGCTGATATGAAAAGGCTGGATGTCTTTGATCACAGACATTTGCGTTCTATATGTCGTGTTAAATTGTATAATATGATGACCAATATCGAGATTAGTTGTAGACTTCTAGGTAAGGAGGATGAATCCATATTGATTCAGATGACTAAGACACTTGTTGCGCATGCTTACCCACCACCTTTTTAAAAAAGCAACTTTAGCTGATATAGGATTATGTTGGAAAAGAGTTAGGGGTGGTCGATTCAAAACGTCGGATCTATCCATGAGGTCTATGATAGTTGGTTTGAGCTACGGCGTTGGAAAGTGCAGACTGTATGGTCAGGGTCCTCGGGATGCAAGGGACCGATGGCTGGAAAATATTTGTGATATGGCTCAAAATCATTGTCAGTGATGCAGATGTATTCACGCTTTGTGGTCTCCTATATCCATTGAACTGTAATGTTTTCCTATGTTACTATTCTCCTACACGTTTCTGCTAATTATAGTCATTTTAAGCGTCTTCTTTCTTTATTTTCTCTGCCTCTATGTTCTTTCTGAACCAAGTGTGGCAACTTGAACTACTGTACTTCTGTGCAAAGTTCTATGCTGAAACTCAGTCGGTCAGTTATCTCCTCAACTGATCTTGAAGGTGATTGGCATAAGCAGAAGAAGAAGAACCGCTGACATAGTACTTTAACTGTCCTAAACATCCGTCAAAACATTTGAAAGCGATGGTAAATATAAGCGTTTTAAGTTTTCTTGACAAACAATAGATTTAATAAGTTTCAAGAATTAACAACCAGTCCGAGTTGAAGCTGAATGGGGAGTATAAAAGATAACGTAAATGCATAAAAACATTAAAATAGAGCTATTTTAAGATTTAAGGTTAATTTAAGTCAAAAGTTAAGCAAATTTTAGGCGGCATATAACAGTTTTACTCCTGAAAAAAATAAACGACAGTTGTTCTGCCTTTTCAATACAAACCTAATAACAATAATAATAATAACCATAATAATAATAATAACAATAATAATAATAATAAGATTACATTGTTTATTTCCATTCAATTGCTTTTGCTGTTTGACTGTAATCTAATTGTGTAATACTACTGATATTTTTACTACCGCCAGCATTTAATATAAGCAAATAATAAAAATTCTCTTTCTAAAGGTCAATTACTTGCCGCGTAAATTTATTTCCTTTGGTTAACTTATACATACACTTATGCTGAATTAGTCTGTTATCTGCTGAAATATCAACATCAATGTGGTGACGATTAACATATAAGAAAATCAGTCTGATTTCACTAAATCATCAAAAGGAAGGTGTTGTACAGAATGCCATCTTTGATTATACTAATTCATTTTAGGGTAAGTGGTATTCTTGGTGGCGTTTTGTGTTCTTTCAGTTAGATGGTTTAGTTACTAAGCTTTCCTTGTCCTGCCAAAACGCTGCCTTCAATCTGAAGTGGTGTTCACATTCTTAGTGAAGGCTTTAGTGAGTTCCGTCTATCTAAATGATTGTGAGTACAAAAGTACATTTTTTGTTTTTAGTAGAAAAAATTGCATTTGATAAGCCTGAAATCTAGACAAAATCATAATACTACTTGTAAGTAGACAAATATTCTATTAATTTAAAGCTAGATCACAATATGGAACGAAAAGATGACTATAGAAGATCTGAACTTCTTGGCTGCTTTATGTTTAATGTTACACCTAGCGTGTCACGAGTAGCATTTTTAACAGGCTTTAGATTTTTATCAGTGGCTTTCTTAGCTCCATAGTGAAGATGAGATTGCCAAAGGGAGTAAGCAACATGAAACTCTAACCACAAGAATCCATCGCCCAACAAATATAAAGGTGGATTAGACATACGTTACCTTAGTGAAACGGTTTAATGACGTCATGCACTAAGCAGTTTCTCAAGTGGGATCCTAATTGGAAATAACCAGCTGGGTATTCAACAGCGATATGGAGGAGATCATATGAGCAGGAAATGAAAGTTTATGAGTAATCGTCAAGCCAGTTAAAAAAGGCGGCAGAGTAAAATGGAAATGTACTGTTGAAGTCATATATTCCACTCAGAAGTCAAAAGAATAATATTAAGCTAAATAAGAAGAAACCAGTGAATATCAACAAGAACCTGACAGCCATTTCTTCTTATTCTGTGACTCTTCATCAGTAAGTACCCATCACCCCCCCCCATGAATGGAATCTATGATGCTCAGGTTTCGAGTTCAGCCGGTTTATCATTCAACTAGAGGGACGGAATCTAATGGTCCATGAATTCTAACTAATTTTAATTTGTGGTTTTTAATAGTTCTCTAAATGATCTTATTTAGTGATGAAACTTGAAAACAATCAAATGCATGCGGATCAACATTCGAGAGCATGCGAATATTCAGAAAAGAAGGTTTAAGGGGATTTTTTTATATTACAGATGTGATCTTTCGAAATGTGGAACGTACAAATGAAATAAACATCAGCTATCTTCATAAGCCACTTTTGTTTCTTTTTATGAGAATTCGCTTCACATTCTCAAGCTAACCGCATTTTTAGAAGGAGAGCTATTTATGTAGAGTTTATACTTTTTTGTTTTGACCACTTAATATTATTGTTCCCTTGGGTTCCGAGTGGAACATAGAGCTTCAACAACACATCTCCACTTTGTTCCATTTTCTGATGTCCTATCCAGCTTGGACCACGATTGCTAAAACTGTATCACCTTTTTCTCACACGATCTCCTCCATGTCATCCTAAGATGACCCACTCGTTGCTTCCCATTTGGATTCCACTCGAGGGCCTGGCACGTGATGCCATTCGATGATTTCCTCAACGTAGGCCCGATCCACCTCCATTTTCTCCTGCATATTTGTTGAGCGGTCGGCTTGGTTGGGTTGTTCCACTGCAGAGCTTCTTGTTGCTTATTCTTTCTGGCCCGCCATTCGATCTTCAGTATGGAGCGAAGGCAGCTGTTGATGTAAGTTTGCAACAGGTGGTTGGAAATCGTTTACGTGACACGCAATGCGACTTTCTGACCCGTACAGAAGGGCCGACTTGATATTTGTGTTGAAAATGCGAATTTTGTTCTCAATGCTGACTGAGTGCAGAAGATTTCCAAACTGGTTTCAGGTTAATGACTACCTAACTTGCTTGTCTTTCCGCTTCTGGCTGGCTGTCTGGCTTTGACATCTTCATCCTTTCCGACTGCCTGTAGTTGAAACGATGCTTCCTGGATAAATGAAGGAGGTAACTTCTGTTAAATCTCTCCCGCTGATGATGATTGGTGCTGGTTGTTGTTGTTACGCTTTGTTGGTTACCTCGCCTAGTTAACTAGCATAATAGTTTTCTAGCCGGTTCCAAGGTCAGCTAAAGAGGGAGGGTTGGGCTTGGGGCTAGCAACCCATACCACTAAACCTATCAAATCGCTAAAGAAACTTCAACTCACAAAAATATATTAAAAATACAAACTTTGATCATTTAACAGATTTATAAATGTTATTAACATTCTATAGACCTTTTGGTTTAGATTCTTCGGTTTCTTCGTTGTACTGGTTTATTATTTGATATGAATACATGTGATATTTGTGTTTAATTATTAGATCATACTTTTCTCTTTTAACCGTTTTGTATTGTTGAGGTGAACCAACAACATTTAACTTACCCAGTATCTTTCGCATTTCCTTTTAAAAGAGTTCATTTACAGATTAAGCATATGCTGGTCATTACAAGTTATAGACAGTGGTCTTCATTTATGCGTGATTTTGAATATAGTGAAAGAAGCAATAAGGTGTCTAGAGAGCATAGTCATATCTCGTCTCTCTCTAACAGTAAGCACTGATATAATGTGTTCTCACTAATCTATCGAAAAATTCAGACTGGATCTCTTTTTGACATCTGAAGCGTTAAAATTTATTAAGAAACAAGTGAATAAATACGTTCAGTTGAACTGTGCATATGCTGTTTGTGTCTGTGTTCTTTCAAAAGGAAGTTAATCCCCCTTTTTTCATAAACACTTGCAGAAAGCATTTTGTCTCTGTCCTTATATCCTTGTTGGTGGACCTTTATATATGTATAGATAATGTCAAAGTTTTATTTAATTGGTTTGCATTTATTTAGCTGTATAAACAAGGATATTCTTACTTCAATGAATGTAACTCATCGTTGTATAACGATGATCTTGTACTGTAGAATAAGTCGTTAGAAAGCCCTGAACCTAGGTTTCAAGTGGGTTGGAGCTAATCAACTAGGCATATCTGAAACCTGAAAGGTACTGGTGTTCATTCTGAAATTTTATCTCAGATTACCCAGCTCTGTGGTCAGGGCTATTCGAAATGACGACTTACCTTCTCTAGAACTGCAGTGGGTAAACTGATTGTTCTGACCCTAGTATTTTTTAAAACGTTTTCTAATTTGCTAATTTGCAAGAATTGCTTAGTAAGCGTAGAACAGTTTAGTTGTTTAATGTGTTGATTGAGTTTTGTTATTCTGGAGTTCCTCGTGGTACACTGTGATTTGGTTTGAAGTTTGCATAGAATTCAGTCATCAGGTGGTACAAGACACTGACGTCCTGCTTGTTAATGTTCATCAACATGATGCATTATGTTCACCCTAAGGTTCCAGTATGTACTACTTTGGTGCGTGTCATTAAGAGATCCCAGAGGGATTTGGTAATAAACTCATCAAATTTCACGTCTAGCAGTACATTCAGTCTTTGGAGGAGGGTCACAGATATACCTTCGTGAGAAGTGTTGGTGTGCAAAAAACCTTTGTTTATAACTTCTGGCTGACAGACTCTGCTCAGTACTTAAGACATTGATCTTCCAAGTTTTTAGGTAATATTTCTGTAACCGGTTTTAATTTACTTTATAAATCACAATTTCAAAGCTTAGTCAAGACCATTTATTCATCACATGATGCTGAAAAAATCTGGTGATCCCAGAGTAAATCCATCTCCTTATTCCAGCGGGTCTTTATGACAAAATACATAATATTGAATGACCTTCTGTTCATCTTTCATACCATGTATTAACTGCAATCCACACAAAGAAGCTGAATTTTAACAACAATCTTACCATTATATGATATTTAAGTGGGTTTATTAAACAGTTTTCATATATAAGCTTGTGATGAACAATCGTGCTTGTTGATCGATTTTGTGGCAGTCTAGGTAGTTATAGATTCATGTAGCCAACGAATAAAAGAAACCTCGTTATTGTGCATACACTGAAATACTTAGTGTTCACTCAGCTGTGAACAGAGGCTTTTAAGGTCATTAAGGACATTTAATCACTTGACTATTTACATTTCTGTAAAATCATGCAGCCACAACTTATTTCCTGAATCATATGGAGAAATAAACTATTGGTAAATGATCACATAAAAGAATTAAATTACCAGATGAGATTTCGAATGATAGGAGTGACGGCTGGAATCAAATTGATTTTTAGGATGTTTTTGGTCAACGAATTGTAATCAATGAAAGAAATCTAAGGGGAGTCGGCTCTTTCACTTACCTGATTGGGGAAGTAGGACAGGCATTCAGTGCCCAGAAATCGATGTGGAAATCTAATACAGTCATCTGAAGGAACAGCAACCATATTTTCAACATTAATGTGAAGTTAGTGCTTCCACATCGTCCGAAGAATTGTATCTGGTGTCAGCAAAAGCAATTCAGTTGGGCTAGGAACTTTTATTGATACCTGCCTGATTCTCTGGATGCGGGAGATCAGAAACCATAAGCAGCAAGGAGTTCTCGCGAAGAATTATTCATGAACCTATTGACTAACAAATATGTCGAAGATGAAGGTAGCTTATAGATGCTCTATGCTAAGCAAATCAGCCAGTGCCATCACATAACAGGATCACGAATGGAGCCTGAATATATAACAACGAGTTTGAGTATGAGTTTGAAGTGTAAAATATCACGTGAAGAGGAAACGGAAGCCAATGGGCGGTCGTCAAACCCGAAAAAAGTAATTGCAGAGAACTGAGTGAGTCTTTGTGTGGCACTAGGAACTCAATGGGAATAATAATAATGTGTGGTCATTAACCAACTACATCTGTTAAGAGGCCACAGGAATCGAAGAAGCACTACGAGCATTCAATAATGTAGTATGAGACTCATCAATATGGTGTTCACTGACATTTCTAGATGGATTGACCTAATTACTTTCAGGTTACTAACTGTGACAGTATTTCCATTAAATTAGTGAAATAGGATACAATGGTCTGTGATTACCACCTACTGACTATGCTAGTTAGGGAAGAGATAGGATATCAAAGTATAGTTATCTAATCCTTTACAGTATGCATACATTAAAAAAGGGTTGAAAAAAGCTAAGTAACTGACTGTGATTTCTGCCTTACTGGTTTGAATTTCAACCAACTGTTTTCCAAGTAGCAGTCTGATGACAGTTTTGTACACATCAAGTCTGTAACAGTAAAATGCAGTTAATAGTTTAGTAAAGAATCACTAGTCTTTGGATCCAGTAATGTCAAATCATATCACGCTAGACCAAAAACTGACATCGGTTGGGGAACCACTGATTACTAGGCAGTTGTTCTATCCTAATCTGCTACTGTCCAAAATACGCACATATGATCAAGGTGAGAAGCAAGCCCAAGACCTTCATGTTGCGAGGCCAGTCTGTTGACTGTTCAGTCACTGGGACAGAAACCAGTCGTTCCAACTGCTGTCAATCTATCATCTCAGTCACTACCATTGGTTAATAACACTGACAAGTGTCTGTGCTCAAACCTGATTTGATGCACCGACTGAATCTTGTATCTCCGCGTTCTATTAAAGCTTACTGATTGGAATTTGATTGGTCCAAACTGTTCATTTATTTTAGCTGAATAAATCTGAGAATGAACGAAATGCTTGTTTTATTTTTTAAAATTTAGATTATCTCATCTTGGCTAGTAAACAAAATTAGTTGGTCTGATACTTACTACAGATTGATGTGATTATTTGGAAAGTATTTACGTGGTAATCTAAACGCCGGTTATCTTTTTCGCTCATTTGAGGCCTAACTTATCAATAATATACTTGGATCGACTCAGCACAGACGGCGAAACCAGTTGGAACTAAGCGAATTCTGGTCAGCTACTTGAGTGAACTAGTTTTTATTAGCTCCTAACTAATCATATTAGCCTGTGATGTATACTTTTTTCAGATCTTCTACTATGATCAGTTGTTTCATTTGTCCAGGTGATATACTTACATTTGAAGTGTTACACAAAGAATATGGGGAATTAATATAAACCACAATTTACAAAGTATCACCTTATCATGGTTCTTTAGTATAAGGTAATTTTTACATTGTTGATTGGGTGAATTGATAAAGATAAGAGGCCATGTGCAAATTGCGGAATTCGATAAATGTATGAATTATGAAAACGGCATTTGTTTACATGAGGCTGCTTATCGTATCTGTGTTCATGAGGAGGTGTTGGATACAGGTCAAATGCTGACTTAATCCATCATTCCTATACAAACCATTCGGATTCTATTTAAATGAAGTGCTTCTGATATGAGACGTTCTTTGTAATTTTTCTAGATGATTTCAATATTGTCGAAATCAACTTTATAGTTTCATTCTGTATTATGTAGACCTATAGCCGACAATATTTCAGTCTCTTCTAATTCTGTTGGATTCGTTGGTAGTCGAATAGAAGCTCTGTGGTGTTCATCTCCCCAGATCTTGATTTTTCGTGAGGTTTTTCTGGATGTATGTTACGTCGAATTCTGGGCATTTTATTTCATAGATACAGACTGTGAATGCTTTGGAATTCGTTCTCATCAAGAACAAGATTATTTTTTATTGTCTGATGTTTTGGAAAAATCTCCGATGTTGCATCTATTGATCGTTCTTCTGATTTCGTCTGACGTGTTCGTTGAGGCCCTCCTTCAAGACATATTTCTATGTCATTCAACTACATTGGAATCATAAGTGAACCAGAATTGAGACACTTTTTTTCGAGAAACATATCTGATATCATCAGCCAGTGATCCTATTCCCGTGATTTAATGTAAACCTGTCTTCTAAGTAATGCCAAGCTTCTTACTCCATTATTTTGCTAAGACGTCTGCGCACACTACTCAAAGTCCTCAAACTAATATGAAAAACTATTTTTCAATGCTTATTTGTTTCGAATGATTTGTTTAGTGGTATTATAATATTTGAATTAATATGTCATCTTCACCAACCTCATGGTTCAAAGAAATACTGAGAATGGGAAAGAAAAACGACTGATAAAGTGACGATTGAAAAGGACCTCGTTTTCGTTTCTCAAAAGATTAAATTAATTTCATCTTTTTGTTTTGTTCTTCATTTATGATTAATGAATATTCAAAGGTGAGGGGAAACAAGAAAACAAATTTTAGCTCATAAAAGATTCACTGCCGTAGGATTCATTTCTTGAAAAACTTTTTAACGGAGAAACAAGAAAGCGAATTTTAAGGCAATAAAATACTAGACATTCGGTGAATAACAAATGAGAAATCAAATCACCAAATTAAGTTTGACAAAAGAAAGTACCGATTTAATGTCTACTCTGTCATTACTTCTTTTTATTTGCTTTTCAAATTCAATTCATTCGCGTAAATGATTCAATTAGTCGACCAGTGACAGGGGTAATCATTTATTTTCTATTCATTGTTCAATGGTTCAATGAATACTTCACTATAACATATTCTGAAAAAAGCAATATAAGAAGGCAGAAGGAAATAAAGGTCTTTGAATTTAAATTACTTGGCTGTCCTTTACAATTATGCTAATATGCCAGTTTTTATAAACTGTAGGTAGAGAATTTTTCTGTTAGCTTTTAAGAATCAGGTTATTTGAAGCTCAGAACTTAGATTAATTATTTATTATTATTATTTATTGGAATTCGCCTATGAGTTATATCTGTAAGTTATAGTGAGGTTCACTGAGGTGACAGATAGTTATTGCTGCGATGGATGAATCATTAATATTACTATTATCTTAGGTTCTGAGTGGAACATAGGAATTCAGCAGCGCATCTCTATTTCATCCTGTTCTGTGTGATCACTTTTAGCTAACTTCATGATTGCTCATAAATGCCTCATACAGTCTCTTTCATGTCACTTTTGAGCGCCCAACTCGTCAATCCCTATTCGAGTTCCATTTGAGCGATGGTCTGGCATGTGATATCATCTTTGACGATCATTCTAAACAACTGACTAATTCAGTTCAACTAGCATTGAACTCTTATCATCATTGTGATTTAAAAATCTTATTTAATTTTACAAATGGTAAAGTTTTTGTACTAGTTGTGATTTTTTGTAAGGGTATGATTTCTGCTTGAAAGTTTGTTTGTATTGAAAAATGTCTATATTAGTTTTCCATTATTGTATCTGTACGATTGGCAATAAATTTTCACCTCCACAATGAATTCTTTATGATTAAAATTCACAGTTAGATAGATGATATTGTCTAAGTGTTTCGAACAGTCAGTGTATTTATATAGAAGGATAGTTCGCATTAAACCTAGAACGAATGTTTCATAGCATTCAGGAGTCGTCGGGTGAATGTACTTGCATCTTCAGTAGAAGATGGTGTCCCCTTGGAAACTGTTCAGTACTTTTTCTTATAATAATTTAATTCGTTATGTTGTATACAGAATTCTAGTCACTTTTAATAAAAAATAGCTCAAATCTTCACTTCAATTCTATGAAATTACAGTGCGGCGGGTTGTGATATCAATCTGGTCCTTTCAAATGAAATCATTTTTTATCACCTTGCTTTTTACGATGAACTACTTACGGCATATTCTCTACGACAGTTGCAGTGTAGACACCTGTTTAGACTTTCAGTTCAGGTGCATCTGCCAACAAGTTCACTTCCAGTGAATAGCATTACTAGCTAATTATCCTACTCTATCGTCCATCAAGTATAAGTTATGACTAAGTACACAAATATGTACCGGCTAACCACCTGAGATGGGTCATGATCGGACAATGATAAGACATCTGTTAAACAGATACTTCAGATAGAGGTATGGAAAAAACAGCATACCGAACTCTTTCTGATGTGCAGTTGTTCTATTTTGCATCTTAAATACAAGAGGTTAGATGTTAAGTAATAATTATTAAAATAATTATTACTGGTCTTTCGAAGCGTTAATATATTCAACAGACATAATTATTTTTCGTAAATAGTCTGGGTTGAATTATGTTAATCATAAAAAATACTGTTTCTGGCAAGAAATTTTGTAGTTGTTGAATAGGCATATGAAAGAAACCATCATTTTGAAGTGTATTATAGACAAATGTTAATCTGAGTTGACAAAAGTCTTAGTGACTTTAGAATCAATAGCGATAATCTGCAATCAGTCACTAGACATTACAAGATTGAATTATTACACACTAGTATCAGTAGAAGGAGTGGTGATTCAATGATTTGGTAGATAACGCTTTGGTGGGAACGAAACGGAGCACTTTGAAAGTAGGTAAGTCAAGTTAGCAAGTCTCAAATGGGACGAAACACACATCCTGAACTCCACTTTTAGCCAGCATCGACCGAATAAAATCATGTTAATCCTTAGTCATCGTCGAAGCATGCATATTAGGATCCGATATGCCAACAGAAACTAAACATTTCAGTCTCCTTTAAACAGTAAAAGGGAATTGCTTATAAACTTAAACAGATGTTTTTATTTTTGTTCCAGTGATCACATGGTGAATTTCTTGACGAATATGTTATATTAATACACCAGCCTGAAATTCAGCTAGTCATTTATTCACAAGTGATGGGCGGTCTTTGTTTTTCAGTGTTTTTGTAGGTAATATCGATTGATGATAAAGTTCATTTTGAAATTAACGGAGTCTTTACAAGTTTAACAAGTTTATATTACTTAATCAAAAGTGAAATTTAACGCCTTACGTACAATTACCATAGATGATCTATTAACTGATTTAAGTTGGTTTCCAATCAGAATAGCACAATTTTTAGACAACAGTATGTGCAGACAGGTAGGTGGAGTAAATCAGCAGGGCGTTCTACAGATTGAGTGCCAGAACAAAGCTGTTTATGAATTCTTTATCTATTCTTTAAAACGATGAGGGTAAATATTCAGTGATACTTTTGGGTGGCAAACGCTTAGTACGGCCGATATAGATGACCTAACAGGAGCAGGTGAACCGACAGATATGAATTCATGAGGCCACAGCTGACAGCTTATCTTTCACATTTATTCGAATCATCAGTTCTGTCGAAAGAGCAGATCGAATTTCAGCTACGAAGTTTCCTCGTTATTTCTGGTGATGAGTCCCCAATGACCTGCAGATTAACATACAGAGTTTATAAAACTAAGAGCTGTTGATAATTTTCTTTCCTTTTCTTTAAAAGTTTTTAAGAAATTGTCGATTTAATGTAGTTGTCATAGGAAAGAAATACTATCTCACATCTGATGGTAAGGATCTACTAGATGACTTCTTAATGACTTTTTGAATAAATCCCGGATCTATAAGAGTCCAGAAGAGCTGAACTTCAGGAATGGTTTATGCTAACGTCACACAAAGTCGAGGATCTCCAGGCGAAAACCTCCGAGTTCGCAGAAGAGTTAGGCAGAGGAAACAGGAATTCAAGTTAACGCAGAGAAGAGAGCAGTGATGAAGATACCTAACGAAAAACAAGAAGCACCAACCACTAACAACGGTAAAAATCTAAAGGAAGTTTCCTCGTCTACTTACCAGGCTGGAAAGCATCGTTCCAACTACAGGAGGTACGGTTGAGGGTGTCTTGACTAGCCACGATAGGAAATGGAAAGGAAGACAGACCTTCGTTGCTCTGAAATCCTTGTGTAAATCTGCTGCACTTGGCATAAAGCACAAGATTCGGATTTTCAATGCTGATACCATGTCAGTTCTTTTATATGGTTTCACCAAAGCATTTCCGATAGGCTGTAGCAGACCTTCATCAATACCTATCCACTTCTCTTTTTATTGAACTTTAGACAGCCAGCCGAAAAAGGCAAAAGAGTGAGGAATCCTGGCAATGAATCACCTAAGGACCTACTGCTCAACAAATATGCAGGAGGAAATGGAGTTCGGTTGGACATCGGCTATGCTAAGGAGACTGTTGAATGACGTCATGCTCCAGGCCAGACCTCGAATGGAGCCTGAATAAGAAATCCTGAGTTGGGCTTTCGAAAGTTAGAGTGAGGAGGTCGTATGAGGAGGAAATGAAGGTTTATAGGCAATCGTTATTATTATATCCTTTAATTCCTAGAGGAACATAGGGCTTCAGCTGTGCATCTCCATTGCCTTCGGTTTTCTGTCAAATTTTTCACCCCGCTCCAAGTCTGTCTACACGCTTTCATCTCCTCCTCACATGACCTCCTCTAAGTCACCCTTGGACGACCAACTCGCCGCTTCCCTTTCGGGTTCCACTCGAGCGATGGCTTGTCTAGTGATGTCACTTGATGGTTTCCTCAGCGTATGGCCAATCCATCTCCATTTCTTCCTGCCTATTTATTACACAATCGGTTCCTTCTGGGTTGGTTCGCTCCCAGAGATCCCTGTTGGTGATCTTTTCTGGCCATCTGATCTTGAGTATTGAGCGAAGACAACTGTTAATGAAGGTTTGTAGTTAGTTCGAAGTGCCTTTCATGACGCACCAAGTCTCTGATCCGTATAGTAAGTAGCACTGACTTCACATTGGAGTTGAAAATCCGGATCTTATTTTTGAGGCTGAGTGCTGTTGACCTCCACACAGACTTAAGAGTAATGAAAGCTTGTCTTGCTTTTCCGATTCTGGCTTTGATATCCTCGTCAGTTCCGTCCGCCTGTAGCTGAAACGATGCTTCCTAGGTAGGTGAAGGAGGTTGTTTCTTTCAGGTTCTCCCATTTATGCTGACTGTCGTCTGTTGTGTTGTTGCTGTTGGTGTTGACCAAGAATCTTCATCACCTCTGTTTTATCTATGTTCACCTGAAGTCCTATCTTTGATGCGTCTTCTGCCAACTTGTTACTTTTCACTTGCATATCTTCCAGTTTATGGGAAATCAGACATATATCATCGGCGAAATCCAGATCCTCCAAGTCTTTTGTGTCAGTCCATTTTATGCCTGTTCCCTCGTTGGTTGCCGTTGTCTGTCGCATTATCCAATCAATTGCAATCAGGAAGATCATTGTGATAGTAGACAGCCTTGCCTCACTCCCGTCCTCACTTCGAAGGCTTCCGTAAGTTTCCCGTTGTGGATTACTTGGCATGCAGCATTGTCGTAGGCAATCGTTGGACCTGCTAAAAGATTGCAAAGAACAGGTGAAATAAAGATGCACTGTTGAAGCCCTGTGCTCCAGTCAAGACCCAGAATAGCAATACTAAGCATACTGAACTGCTAACCACCTGCCTACTTTAAAGCGAAATGTGACAACAAGCTAATTTTGATAACATTAGGAAATAATCACGTTATAATATCAGTGAAGAACTAAGTAGCGAAGATAAAAGAAGACTGTTTGGCCAAATTTACTTGAATTTAACAGTCAGCTATTCCGAATTGTCAGTGATATCCCTTTGATTACCTGATAATCCTGAAGAATTTTCACTTCTAGGTGTTTTGAATCTCTCAAGCATTGTAATAATAATAATTATTATTATTCATCCATTCACCATTCTGTTCTATTTATTTCACCAGGAATATTTCTCCTGGTGTTTTATTATTATTCATATAGATTATAGTTATTATTATGTCATCCATTCATATTGTTCTGAGTAGTGAAAGGGGTGTCAACGGCACATTTCCATTCCAGTCTGGTCTCTAACATCACATTCAACTAATTCCACTGCCACTAACAAAATATCACCCCCCTCACATGGTTTTCTTGTCACCTACGTTGTCTCATACTATTATTATTTATTATTAATATTGCTCCCTTGGGTTCCTAGTGGAACATAGGGCTTCAACTGCACGTCTCCACTTGCTTCTGTCTTCTGCTGTACTTTTCACCTGCGTCCATGTTAGTCCATACTCTTTCAACTCCTCTTCACACAATCTCCTCCATGTTACCCTTGGACATCCCACACGCCGCTTCCCTTTCGGGCTCCACTCGAGAAATGGCCTGACGCGCGCGCGATGTCACCCAGCGGCCTCCTCAACGAGTGTTCAATCCATCTCCACTTTCTCCTGCATATTTGTTGGGCGATTGGTTCTTGCTTTGCTTGTTCCCATAGTTCCTTGTTGGTGGTTCTTTCCGGCCATCTGATCTTCAGTATAGATCCAGCGAAGACAGTTGTTAATAAAGGTCTGCAACAGGCTGTTGGAAATATTCTTTGTGACCCGCCAAGTTTCTGATGCGTATAGAAGAACTGACTGACTTTACGTTTGTATTGAAAATCCGACTGGATTTTGTTGTTGATGCTGAGTGACGAAGATTTCCAGATTGATTTCAGGTTGATGAATGTGTTTCTCGCCTTCCCGATCCTCGCTCAATATGACATCCTCGTCCGTTCCTCCTGTAGTTGAGACAATGCTCCCTAGATAAGTGAATGAAGTAGCCTCTTTCAAATCCCTCCAGTTGATGGTGATTGGCGCTGGGTGTTGCTGTTGTCGTTATTGTTGGTTGGTTGGTTGGTTATTTTCATCACCTCCGTCTTGTCTATGTTCACCTGGAGTCGTGTCTTCGCCGGCTGCTTCTTCGACCAGTTTGTCGGTCTTCGCTTGTAAGTCTTCAATTTTGTGTGACATCAAACGTAAATCATCCACGTGCGAAATCCAGGTCTTCTAGATTCTTCACGTCGGTCAAGGATATCCCTGTCTTCTCGTTTCCCACTGTCTGTCGCATAATCCAGTCCACCACAATTAGGAATATCATTGGTGATAATAAGCACCCTTGTCTGACTCCTGTGTTTAGTCCAAACGCTTCGCTGAGTTTTCCGTTGTGGATCACTTGACATGTTCCGTTGTCGTACAGCTGTTGAATAAGTGATAAATATCCACATAACATGTGTGTTTGTTTGACAGTCTGTTATATTTTGCTATGTATATATGGATCGATATTCCATTATAATTAACACTCATGTTAAGACTGTCCATTGATTCGTTCATTTTCGAACATTCGCTCATACACTTGTGTTCACAGACTTGTTCGGACGTTCATTCTATTTCACTCACACACTTGTGTGACATTGATTTTCCTTGTTGTTTGGAAAATACAAGTATCATCGTGAACCTGGTGGTTTTCTGATTTTCGCTTTCTTGCGTCAGGACTATTAATTACTCGACCAGTGCATAACAATAATTTGGCGGCGAGTACATAACATATTTGGCGACGGGGAAAACTATGGATTCTTCTAAATTGGAATTACTATTTGAACAACAAATGAAATTAATGGAAATGTTTGTCAGCCAACAGTCTGGTTCAACTTCACCTTCAAGCAATCTGAATCATACCATGCTACCATCTGTTGATGGCATTGTGAATAGTATTTCACAGTTCAATTATGATCCAGATGCTAATGTCACTTTTGACACATGGTATCAACGATATGTGGATTTATTCACAGTTGATCTCCCCTCTCAAGAAGATGCTTGGAAGGTGCGAGTGTTATTACGTAAATTGGGTCCCGCAGAATATGAAAGGTACTGCAACCTAATTCTACCCCTAAAACCACGTGACAAGTGTTTCGATGATACAATAAAGCTGCTGCATAAACATTTTGGAGACCACTCCTCATTATTCAGCATACATTATCGTTGCCTCAAGCTGACAATGAATGAAAATGATGATTTTCTTACTCACGTTGGCACAGTCAACCGAGAATGTGAGAGATTTCGACTCAGGTCCTTAACAGATGATCAATTCAAAGCCTTGATCCTCATATGCAGTCTTCAATCTCCTCGTTTCACAGGTATCCGAACTCGACTGCTCAATCAGCTAGAACAAAATCCTAAGTTAACATTACATGACATAGCTGATGAATATCAACGGCTGATTAATTTGCAGAAAGACACACACCTGGTCGAATCAACACCTTCGAGAAGCTCTGATATTCATGCATTACGAAAGAGCAAAAATCTCTCATCATCCAGTCCTGACCCACATTCTCCTAATGTTCCACGTAAATCTACATATACTCGTCCAACTTCACAAAATACTGCAAAGAAGACCCCACCATCACCATGCTGGCATTGTGGCGCGTGGCACTTTGTAAAGTCCTGTCCATACAAAAATCATCGTTGCAGCAAGTGCAAAATCATCGGTCATAAAAATGGTTTTCGTCAGCCACGCAAACACAGATGTCATAATCCAGCGAAAGCTCGACCAAGTGTCGGTCCTAAATCCCCAAAAAGGTCAATGAGTCTAGTCGCAACCTGTCAAGTCACAACACCAGGTATGCTGAAATATCTTGATCTTCAGATGAATGGTCATGATACACGTCTGCAGCTAGATACCGCCTCTGATATTACTGTTATATCAGAGAAACTTTGGATTACTATTGGCAGACCACCTATCACAAATACTTCCCAGACTCTTGTCAGCGCCTGTAGTGGGCAGCTCAAACTAATTGGGGAACTCAAATGTTCTGTATCATTCTGTAACATTAAATTCACAGGAATTTGCCACGTCACCAAGAGTGATTTAAATCTTTTGGGACTTGATTGGTTCGATCGTTTGCATCTGACTGATGTCTCACTAAATTCTCTATGCAATGCAGTAAAGAACCATAAAATGTCAGACAATGCCGGACGAAGCCGAAGCCGCAAACCCAACAGGTAGACGAAGCGACAGACGTCAACAACAAGCTCAACGGTTCCAGATAAACCAGCAAGAAAACACGCTACTAATCATCAATCTTCCCAAAAGGGGAGGAGATATATATCCACATAACATGTGTGTTTGTTTGACAGTCTGTTATATTTTGCTATGTATATATGGATCGATATTCCATTATAATTAACACTCATGTTAAGACTGTCCATTGATTCGTTCATTTTCGAACATTCGCTCATACACTTGTGTTCACAGACTTGTTCGGACGTTCATTCTATTTCACTCACACACTTGTGTGACATTGATTTTCCTTGTTGTTTGGAAAATACAAGTATCATCGTGAACCTGGTGGTTTTCTGATTTTCGCTTTCTTGCGTCAGGACTATTAATTACTCGACCAGTGCATAACAATAATTTGGCGGCGAGTACATAACAATAAGGTTGATGAATATTTGGGGTACGCCGTAGTACTCGAGTAATTTCCAAATTACTTCACGATCAACGCTGTCGAAGGCCTTCTCAAAGTCTATAAAGTTGAGGTAGAGGTTTGATTGCCATTCCATGCTTTGTTCGATGATGATGCGTAGAGTTGCAATTTGGTCAGTACATGATTTGCCTTTCCTGAATCCAGCTTGTTCTGGTCGGAGTTCTGTCTCCAGTGCGTCCTTTAATCTCTCCAGGATGATGCGACTCAGGATTTTACTTGGCGTCGACAGGAGCATGATTCCTCGCCAGTTCTTGCAGAGTCCTAAGTCGCCCTTCTTTGGTAGTTTCACGAGGTAACCTTTCCTCCAGTCAGTAGGCACCTTTCCCTCCTTCCAGACCTTTTGCAATAATGGAGTCAGCATGTCTGCTGTAGTCTCTGGGTCCGCTTTCAGTGCTTCAGGGGGTATTCCATCTGGTCCAGCTGCTTTTCCAGCTTTCAGAAGCTTGATTGCATTCAAGACTTCAGCTCTCGTTGGGGGATTGGTGTCAACTTGCAGTTGTGTACGTGCTGTTGTTGGTATTTCTGGACGGGTTGCAGGTGATGGTCGGTTCAAGAGTCCTTTGAAGTGATCCGCCCATTGTTTAATCTGTTTTTCTTCCTTGGTAATTGGGTTCCCTTGGCTGTCTTTTATAGGTTTCGCTTGTGTTGATCTCTTCCCGGATAGAGATTTGGTTATCTGATATAATGTCCTCAGGTCCCTTTTGCCTGCTGCCTTCTCAGCTTCAGTGGCCAGGTTGTCGTAGAATCGTCTTTTGTCCTTCCTAGCACTCTTCTTCACTTCTTTGTCCAGTGCTGTGTAAGTTGAGCTCAGCGTCTCCTTCTCCTGTCCGTCCTTGCATTGAATCATTTTCTCTTTCACCATTCTCCTCTCTTCTATTAATTTCCAAGTGTCCGTTGAGAGCCATTCCTTGTCTTGTCTCTTCTTTCTTCCTAGAACCGTTGAACACGTTTCGTTGAGAATCGCCTTCAGAGACTTCCAATGTTCTTCCACGCATGATTCTTCAGTGATGTCGCGTAGTGTTTCCTGCTTTGCTCTGACAGTTGCAGTGAAAGTGTCTTTTGTGGTTGTGTCCTTCAGTAATTGAGTGTTGAACTTGCATTGTGGCCTATCCCCAGCTATCCTCGAGGCTTTTAGTTTCACCTTGAAAGTCCCTTCTACTAGATAGTGGTCTGAACCCACATCTGCTCCTCTCCTCGACCTTGTGTCCAGTAGGCTCCGTCTCCACTTTCTTGAAATTGAGATGAAGTCTATTTGGTTTTTGGTGTTTCCATCTGGTGAAATCCATGTCGTCTTGTGTATATCCTTGTGTTTGAAACACTGCCACCAATCACCAAATCATTGAAGGCGCAGAAGTCTGAGAAGAGTTCACCATTGTCGTTCATTTCACCGAGGGCCTCTCGACCCATGGTGAGTTCTCTTCCTGTGTTGTCTCCTCCCAGCTTCGCATTCATGTCGCCCATCAGGATTTTGATATCGCCATTTGGGACGTTGTCCATTATTGCTTGTAGTTGTCTGTAGAACGCCTCCTTCTTCTCTTGTTCTGAGACGTTTGTAGGCGCATAGCATTGAATGACTGTAACTTTCCTTCCTTTTGAGTTGAACCTGGCTGTCATTATCCTGGAGGAGATTGGTTCCCACTGCATGAGAGCTTTGGCTGCTGTTGGTGACATCATGATGGCCACTCCCTCGGTGTGCTCGTGGTTGTCCTCTGGGTGGCCGGAAAGATTACTGTCTCTCCAGTTGGTAGTTGGCACCTTCCAGTTCCGTTCCATCTGCTTTCGCAGATTCCCAACACTTCTATTCTGTACCTTCTCATTTCAGCGGCTATCTGGGCAGCCTTTCCAGTTTCGTACATTGTACGAACATTCCAGGTACCCATCCTTACTTTTGCTTTCATCGAAAGAAGGCACATCGGCTGACTGGCTTCCCGAAGGCTTTCACCAGCCTGTGTCATTTCGCTTCCCCGATTCCAGCAAAAAATAAGGTTATTGTTTATGTTTTTAGAATTTTCAATGTATTTATTCGTTGAGGTTTCTGTTGAAGTTTCAACCCTCCCTCTTTACCCGGGCTTGGGACCGGCTAGAAAACTAGCAAGCTAGTAATCTAGGCGAGTTTGCCTCATATTAAAGTTTCCCATTTGTATCCCACTCCATAGTCTTATGTGTGATATCACTGGTCTCCTCAACCTATATTCAGTCCATCTCCAATTTCTTCTGCATATTTGTTGGGTGGATTATAGGTTCTTAATTGGGTTGCTGCCGCAATTCATTGTCGCTTATCACTTCGTTTTTATATACAGTCAACAGTTTTATCACCATATTCAGTCTGAGTTAATTTCTCATAAGTCTCTTACGCAATGTTTAATATACTAAGCCAAGCAAATGGACTTGGTAGTATATACTACTGACGTGGATGTGTGTAGTTGCGAACTAATAGTTTCTATAGTTTGGTTTGTAAGGATTAGTTATGTTTTAGGGTTGATCACGGATTGATATCAGTTAGAGAACCATTGAAAACCAGGGAGTACTGGACAGCTGCTGTTTCATCCTAGTTTGGGAATCATCGGCAGTACGCACCCACTGGGATTCGAACCCGGGACCTTCCCACCAACGACAATGGTTGGGGTTGCGCTAAATCACGAATTAGTAGAAGTTAGAATTCACGAGCCATTGAATCGGGTCCCAGTGGCTGAATGGTATACGAGCTTGCCTTGTAACCGGAAGGTCCCGGGTTCGAATCCCAGTGGGTGCGTACTGCCGATGATTCCCAAACTAGGATGAACAGCAGCTGTCCGTACTCCTGGTTTTCAATGGTTCTCTAACTGATATCAATCCGTGATCAACCCGTAGAACTAATAGTTGTCAGTTTATTTCATTCCAACCAACCAGTCTCAACCAAACTAGTTTGATCAATATTCAATTTCATAATCTCAAAATTTTAAAGAAGTAAGTGCGTTTTTTGTTTTGATAAATAGTATAACTAAGTTATGCAGACTTTTAAACCATATGGTGTAATGAAAAGATTGAATAAAGATTTTGAGAGATTTTGTAGTTCTTGTGTCATAAATATTTAAATGAATCCTAGTGTTTGTTTATCAAATACTAAATATCAATCTGCTCACCGGGCTTCAAAGGTTTATATGAAACTTCGACATAGCATTAAAGAGAAGGAATTTATCTGAAATGTCTAATGCGTTTTCTCAACACATTTCGGGCATTCTGATCGCTCACGCACTTGTTATACACATGAATTTAAAAGATAACAGTATAGAAGGTCAACATTTGATCAATATAGGTCAGAATGTTTATGGGCCAAGATCACAGGTAAGGAGTAGGTAAATGAGGTTAGAGAAGGGTGGTGAAAGTACTATTAGGCGAAACAAGCTTTAGTTTGGATGCCGTAAAAGGCTTAAATTTGTCTTATTTGGTCAAAAATTATTTAATATATTAGTTAACTCACAATAATTGTCACAAATAATGAAGGTGGCACCTATATACCTCATATTAAATTGGAAACTTTAGATTGCCTGTTTCACTTGGCTATTTTCTTGACCTTAATTGTTGGATGAGGACTAGTAGTGGAATCCAAGATGTGCATTTCGTCTTGACTATCTAAAAACCACTCTGCGAGGGGAATACCTAAAGGAGATCCTGTGGCAATACCGTATTTTTGCCTGTAGATTTTATCACTGAATGTTACTCGTAAACTTGATGTGCGTCTCAGTTCTAAGTTCTTTGATATGTTCAACCTGTATCCCTATACTCAGTGTGTTGCCGTCTAATTATTTCTTTCATAGGAACATTAGTAAATAGGAATTCTAGAACCAGAGGTAAGATATGTCTATCCGAATCAATAAGATGCTGCATACAATCAGCAGATTGCAAAGTACCATTCAGGCAATGAGTAGATAGTTGTATTTTGAAGGATTCAAGTAATGCATTTACCCATTTAGCCATAGGATGATAATGACATCCAGACATATCTAGAACGGGTCAAAGGGTTGGGCCAGTTTTGTGCATTTCCTGCAGATCACAAGATCTTGGTATTAAAGGCCCTGTTGGTTCAATCCTTTTATAAAGTCCTTCACCAATCGGGTGATTTATTCTTCATTCCTTTAAAGGCTTCCCTGAATTGCTTTCCAGTTATTTTCATTATATTTCTCTTATTAAAAAGTTGGTATCGGAAGGTAGATGCGACATTTTGTCTGCGTAGACCTTATTATCCAAGACAACTACAACTGCATCCGTGTCAGGCCATGTTATTGTTTTGCGTTGCAGCTGTTTAAGCCCTTCTTTGAGCTGTTATCTCTAGAAGACAGTCAATCTTTGGTTTTGTGTTAAGGTATTGACTGGAAGGGTCAGTGATAATTGGTTTTAAGTTTTGTAAGTCTTTACTGGACATTGGTATATAGTGATTGACTTGGTTGAGTAGGTATACTGGCGAGTTTAGGAAATCCAAGGTTCCCAAATGTAGAAAATCTATTTAGCTGATACTTATATTGATTAAATTTTGACATTTTATATTCTCTCATCTTTATATTAAGCATGTACGACAAGCAGATGGATAATCAGAATGTCCGAAATGTGCCACTCGAGTGCATTCGATATTTCAAATAAATTACCTCTAATTGTTTTGTCAAAATTCATAAATGGAACTTGTTTACACTCCTTTACATTCTAAGTGGATCTCAGGGCTTCAAACTTCAACTTGAAGAGTTTCAGTAATAGTTGTAATTTCCTACAGGTTGAGGTTGTTAGCCTCTTTATCAGTCTTACTGCTTGCTTTAAGATATTCGGGTATGTGTCAGACGGTATTTGAACACGGACCACGTGCATGATTGCCAAACACTCTACTATTGTATTGCAGACCAACATAAATAGAATTAATGGCTTTAAATTCTTTAGTTCTCTCAAGAATTCATGAGTTCATTCTCTTGAGAAGTCCCATAACCAAAATACACAGTAGTGTATCATAATTTTTGATTTTTAATTAATTGTTCTCTAGGTAAGCTTTATTCATCACGGAACTTTTTCTGAAATCCTTCTAAAAACTCCATTAGTTATTTAGGTGAATGCACATATTATATGTTAGTGTAACGACATAATTAAAGATCCCCAAACGAATCATCTCATTTTATTAAGTGTGCCTGTTGACCATTTAGTTATTAAATTGAAATCCCATGCCTCCTTAATTCTAACTTCTGCTAATTTGTGCTATATCACTACAGTCTGGTGGTCATGAGTATGATAGTGGCAAGGAACTTCCTTAGAGTTCCAAACTAGGATTAAACATCTGTCCAGCGCTCTTTGATTTTAAGTGATTCTATCCACTGGGGTGACGAAATCCACATTGAAGTTAGTATCGATACGTTACAAAATCTACTGATGTTGGCATTTAAATTCTTCTTACATTAATTATCATTTTAAATTGCTTTTAGAAAAGTAAAAGTAAATTTGAAAAGTACTGGAAAGTGCGAATTTCATTGGCGACCCATAAAAATTATCAGCCGCAAGTCGTGATATGGGTCAAAACGAAATAAAAGTCATAATGTTTTAAAATTATTCAAATTTTATGGTTATCTGATTAGTAATAACTATACAAACCGACACTGTAAACTTAAATGTATACATCGTCAGCATAAACATTGAGGAATTATGCAAAAACACGCATACTTACGAGCTTAATGACAAAAACTGAGAACTTTTATGATTGCACTGACAGTAACATTGTAAGCTAGCAAACACACTGAGTGTTAGTTGGTGAGTGTAGAAGGAAAGACAGAAGGAATCATTTCTTGCTTAGATAAGAGTAATTCTGTTGACAATGATTTATCTGTCAACTGTAAAAGGTCAACAGTAATAAAATGAAACACAAGGGTATTATGAAATCAGTTTTGCCTAGCATTAAAATGCAGCTATTAGGCAAAAAATTGAATGAGGGGCATACAGAGTTTGTGCAAGAATAGGATGGATATTTGCTTTTTAACTTAACAACAGTTGGCTAATGTATATGCGGTTGACAGTTTTACTCTCAGGAAATTAACGGTTACAAAATGAAACTGTTATATATGGTGACTTTCATGGAATTTATACCTTCCCATGAATAATCAAAAGCTGAAATTTTCAAAAATGCATTAGTGAAAACAAACTCAGTGAAGAAAGATTCTTTGCTACTAACTGACAAGAACGAAATGAATAAACTAAAAGATGTGTATTTTCGCATCTTTTGACAGGTTGAAACACGGAAACACAGAGCAACGTCTGTTTTCATAATCACATCCAGTTTCCCACATAAAATTAATAGACAGGACAGGGATTTTATTTCTCATGTACTCTTTAAAGAAATACCTTAGCAAGTTTTATAATTGGATAAAATTTAGCTTGTATAGAACGGAAACAAGATTTTGTATGGTTTTTTCCAGTTAAAAGTAAAAAATATCAATTTTCTTAATCAGGACATTGTGCTGTTTGTCTCTTGTTTGAAACAAACCTTTGTTTATCTCAGCCGTAATATTTTTTTGTGCAAATAGAATTTTTACGAGGGCAATATAAAAAATATACGCGTGTTCGCTCGCACATTGTGTTCACTTTCCCTTTGGCTGGCTGGTTGCCATTATAACTATTGGTGGAATCTTTTGGATATATACGGGAAATTCACATGCTCGTTAGAAAGAAGAGTCTATAATCAGATTAGCAAATCTGCTGTAGAGAAAAATCATCGAAAGACGCGTGGACCTCAGAATTACATTACTAGACTTATACCCAGTGGACCAAACTGTCATATACTTTTTAAGTGTCTTCTAATTTCGTTTAGTTTTGCATATCCTGAGTCAATAAATAGGTACATCACAAAAGAAAATTGTGAAATAATTCTGCAAATTAATATTAACACACCTCGTAATAAATATTATTTCGTGATAATATATTCTGTATCTGATGTGCTTTACTCTTCACATACATCGTCCGTTGACAGGGACGATGAATAGTCACAGATCTGAGCAAATCATGGGGATTTAGATTTACGTTTACTACCTCGCCTAGATTACTAGCTTGCTAGTTTTCTAGCCGGTCCCAAGCCCGGGTAAAGAGGGAGGGTTGGGGCGTGGTGCTAGCAACTCCACCCCGTAAAACAACCAAATCGCTACAGAAACTTCAACGAATAAATATATTAAAAATTCTAAAAACATAAACAATAGCCTTATTTTTTGCTGGAATCGGGGAAGTGAAATGACGCAGGCTGGTGAAAGCCTTCGGGAAGCCAGTCAGCCGATGTGCCTTCTTTCGATGAAAGCAAAAGTAAGGATGGGTACCTGGAATGTTCGTACAATGTACGAAACTGGAAAGGCTGCCCAGATAGCCGCTGAAATGAGAAGGTACAGAATAGAAGTGTTGGGAATCTGCGAAAGCAGATGGAACGGAACTGGAAGGTGCCAACTACCAACTGGAGAGACATAATCTTTCCGGCCACCCAGAGGACAACCACGAGCACACCGAGGGAGTGGCCATCATGATGTCACCAACAGCAGCCAAAGCTCTCATGCAGTGGGAACCAATCTCCTCCAGGATAATGACAGCCAGGTTCAACTCAAAAGGAAGGAAAGTTACAGTCATTCAATGCTATGCGCCTACAAACGTCTCAGAACAAGAGAAGAAGGAGGCGTTCTACAGACAACTACAAGCAATAATGGACAACGTCCCAAATGGCGATATCAAAATCCTGATGGGCGACATGAATGCGAAGCTGGGAGGAGACAACACAGGAAGAGAACTCACCATGGGTCGAGAGGCCCTCGGTGAAATGAACGACAATGGTGAACTCTTCTCAGACTTCTGCGCCTTCAATGATTTGGTGATTGGTGGCAGTGTTTTCAAACACAAGGATATACACAAGACGACATGGATTTCACCAGATGGAAACACCAAAACCAAATAGACTTCATCTCAATTTCAAGAAAGTGGAGACGGAGCCTACTGGACACAAGGTCGAGGAGAGGAGCAGATGTGGGTTCAGACCACTATCTAGTAGAAGGGACTTTCAAGGTGAAACTAAAAGCCTCGAGGATAGCTGGGGATAGGCCACAATGCAAGTTCAACACTCAATTACTGAAGGACACAACCAAAAAGACACTTTCACTGCAACTGTCAGAGCAAAGCAGGAAACACTACGCGACATCACTGAAGAATCATGCGTGGAAGAACATTGGAAGTCTCTGAAGGCGATTCTCAACGAAACGTGTTCAACGGTTCTAGGAAGAAAGAAGAGACAAGACAAGGAATGGCTCTCAACGGACACTTGGAAATTAATAGAAGAGAGGAGAATGGTGAAAGAGAAAATGATTCAATGCAAGGACGGACAGGAGAAGGAGACGCTGAGCTCAACTTACACAGCACTGGACAAAGAAGTGAAGAAGAGTGCTAGGAAGGACAAAAGACGATTCTACGACAACCTGGCCACTGAAGCTGAGAAGGCAGCAGGCAAAAGGGACCTGAGGACATTATATCAGATAACCAAATCTCTATCCGGGAAGAGATCAACACAAGCGAAACCTATAAAAGACAGCCAAGGGAACCCAATTACCAAGGAAGGAAAACAGATTAAACAATGGGCGGATCACTTCAAAGGACTCTTGAACCGACCATCACCTGCAACCCGTCCAGAAATACCAACAACAGCACGTACACAACTGCAAGTTGACACCAATCCCCCAACGAGAGCTGAAGTCTTGAATGCAATCAAGCTTCTGAAAGCTGGAAAAGCAGCTGGACCAGATGGAATACCCCCTGAAGCACTGAAAGCGGACCCAGAGACTACAGCAGACATGCTGACTCCATTATTGCAAAAGGTCTGGAAGGAGGGAAAGGTGCCTACTGACTGGAGGAAAGGTTACCTCGTGAAACTACCAAAGAAGGGAGACTTAGGACTCTGCAAGAACTGGCGAGGAATCATGCTCCTGTCGACGCCAAGTAAAATCCTGAGTCGCATCATCCTGGAGAGATTAAAGGACGCACTGGAGACAGAACTCCGACCAGAACAAGCTGGATTCAGGAAAGGCAAATCATGTACTGACCAAATTGCAACTCTACGCATCATCATCGAACAAAGCATGGAATGGCAATCAAACCTCTACCTCAACTTTATAGACTTTGAGAAGGCCTTCGACAGCGTTGATCGTGAAGTAATTTGGAAATTACTCGAGTACTACGGCGTACCCCAAATATTCATCAACCTTATTGTTATGTACTCGCCGCCAAATTATTGTTATGCACTGGTCGAGTAATTAATAGTCCTGACGCAAGAAAGCGAAAATCAGAAAACCACCAGGTTCACGATGATACTTGTATTTTCCAAACAACAAGGAAAATCAATGTCACACAAGTGTGTGAGTGAAATAGAATGAACGTCCGAACAAGTCTGTGAACACAAGTGTATGAGCGAATGTTCGAAAATGAACGAATCAATGGACAGTCTTAACATGAGTGTTAATTATAATGGAATATCGATCCATATATACATAGCAAAATATAACAGACTGTCAAACAAACACACATACTATGTGGATATATATCTCCTCCCCTTTTGAGAAGGTTGATGATTGGTAGCGTGTTTTCTTGCTGGTTTATCTGGAACCGTTGGTCTTGTTGTTGACGTCTGTCGCTTCGTCTACCTGTTGGGTTTGCGGCTTCAGCTTCGTCCGGAATTGTCTGACATTTTATGGTTCTTTACTGCATTGCATAGCGAATTTAGTGGGACGTCAGCCAGATGCAAACGATCGAACCAATCAAGTCCCTACAGATTTAAATCACTCTTGGTGACGTAGCAAATTCCTGTGAATTTAGTATTGCGGAAAGAAACAGAACATTTGAGTTCACCAATTACTTTGAGCCGCCCACCACAGGCGCTGAGAAAAGTCTGGGAAGTATATCCGATCGGTGGTCTGCCAATATTATTCCAAAGTTTCTCTGATATAACAGTAATATCAGAGGCGGTATCTAGCTGCAGACGTGCATCATGACCGTTCATCTGAAGATCAAGATATTTCCGCATACCTGGCGTTGTGACTTGACAGGTCGCGCGTAGACTCAATGACCTTTTTGGGGATTTAGGACCAACATTTTGTTGAGCTTTTGCTGGATTTTGACATCTGGACTTGCGTGGCTGACAAAAACCATTTTTATGACCGATGATTTTGCACTTGCTGCAACGGTGATTTTTGTATGGGCAAGACTTTACAAAGTGCCACGCGCCACAATGCCAGCATGGTGATTGTGGGGTCTTCTTTGCAGTATTTTGTGAAGTTGGACGAGTATGTGTAGATTTCCGCGGAACATTAGAAGAAGGTGGGTCAGGACTGGATGATGAGAGATTTTTGCTCTTTCGTAATGCACGAATATCAGAGCTTCTGGAAGGTGTTGATTCGACCAGGTGTGTGTCTTTCTGCAGATTAATCAGCCGTTGATATTCATCAGCTATGTCATGTGATGTTAACTTAGGATTTTGTTCTAGCTGATTGAGCAGTCGAGTTCGGATATCTGTGAAACGAGGAGATTGAAGACTGCATATGAGGATCAAGGCTTTGAATTGATCATCTGTTAAGGACCTGAGTCGAAATCTCTCACATTCTCGGTTGACTGTGCCAACAAGAGTGAGAAAATCATCATTTTCATTCATTGTCAGCTTGAGGCCACGATAACGTATGCTGAATAATGAGGAGTGGTCTCCAAAATGTTCATGCAGCAGCTTTATTGTATCATCGAAACACTTGTCACGTGGTTTTAGGGGTAGAATTAGGTTGCAGTACCTTTCATATTCTGCGGGACCCAATTTACGTAATAACACTCGCACCTTCCAAGCATCTTCTTGAGAGGGGAGATCAACTGTGAATAAATCCACATATCGTTGATACCATGTGTCAAAAGTGACATTAGCATCTGGATCATAATTGAACTGTGAAATACTATTCACAATTCCATCAACAGATGGTAGCAAGGTATGATTCAGATTGCTTGAAGGTGAAGTTGAACCAGTCTGTTGGTTGACAAACATTTCCATTAATTTCATTTGTTGTTCAAATAGTAATTCCAATTTAGAAAAATCCATAGTTTTCCCCGTCGCCAAATATGTTATGTACTCGTCGCCAAATTATTGTTATGCACTGGTCGAGTAATTAATAGTCCTGACGCAAGAAAGCGAAAATCAGAAAACCACCAGGTTCACGATGATACTTGTATTTTCCAAACAACAAGGAAAATCAATGTCACACAAGTGTGTGAGTGAAATAGAATGAACGTCCGAACAAGTCTGTGAACACAAGTGTATGAGCGAATGTTCGAAAATGAACGAATCAATGGACAGTCTTAACATGAGTGTTAATTATAATGGAATATCGATCCATATATACATAGCAAAATATAACAGACTGTCAAACAAACACACATGTTATGTGGATATTTATCACTTATTCAACAGCTGTACGACAACGGAACATGTCAAGTGATCCACAACGGAAAACTCAGCGAAGCGTTTGGACTAAACACAGGAGTCAGACAAGGGTGCTTATTATCACCAATGATATTCCTAATTGTGGTGGACTGGATTATGCGACAGACAGTGGGAAACGAGAAGACAGGGATATCCTTGACCGACGTGAAGAATCTAGAAGACCTGGATTTCGCACGTGGATGATTTACGTTTGATGTCACACAAAATTGAAGACTTACAAGCGAAGACCGACAAACTGGTCGAAGAAGCAGCCGGCGAAGACACGACTCCAGGTGAACATAGACAAGACGGAGGTGATGAAAATAACCAACCAACCAACCAACAATAACGACAACAGCAACACCCAGCGCCAATCACCATCAACTGGAGGGATTTGAAAGAGGCTACTTCATTCACTTATCTAGGGAGCATTGTCTCAACTACAGGAGGAACGGACGAGGATGTCATATTGAGCGAGGATCGGGAAGGCGAGAAACACATTCATCAACCTGAAATCAATCTGGAAATCTTCGTCACTCAGCATCAACAACAAAATCCAGTCGGATTTTCAATACAAACGTAAAGTCAGTCAGTTCTTCTATACGCATCAGAAACTTGGCGGGTCACAAAGAATATTTCCAACAGCCTGTTGCAGACCTTTATTAACAACTGTCTTCGCTGGATCTATACTGAAGATCAGATGGCCGGAAAGAACCACCAACAAGGAACTATGGGAACAAGCAAAGCAAGAACCAATCGCCCAACAAATATGCAGGAGAAAGTGGAGATGGATTGAACACTCGTTGAGGAGGCCGCTGGGTGACATCGCGCGCGCGTCAGGCCATTTCTCGAGTGGAGCCCGAAAGGGAAGCGGCGTGTGGGATGTCCAAGGGTAACATGGAGGAGATCGTGTGAAGAGGAGTTGAAAGAGTATGGACTAACATGGATGCAGGTGAAAAGTACAGCAGAAGACAGAAGCAAGTGGAGACGTGCAGTTGAAGCCCTATGTTCCACTAGGAACCCAAGGGAGCAATAATAAGAATAATACCTTACTGTTTCACTAGCCTAAGTACATGATTTATATTTATGGAGTTAAATCTCGTGGCACGCAACATTTAATCAGAATCTGCCTAGTTCGTATATGTAGTCACAGCGTTACCTATAGAATTGCCACATTTTCTCTAAATGTATGGAAGTGTTTGAGAGATTTACTGATAGAAAAATGTGACTAGTATGTACGCTTGCCCTGATATACATGTTCCGAAATCAGTGATTTCTAAGACAGAGAGCAGATACTGTCATACCGATTACCTATAGCTAAATGCATGTTTAATTCCCAGAGTCAGTATAAATTGCGTCTTTGTATTTTACTGAGTTAGTTTGATCTTACTCTTTGATTGATTTATGTAGGACCTAAATGCTCGATTTCTAGTATCGACGTTACGAAGATACCCTTAAATGAACAGTGGAATCCAGAACACGCGCCTTGTTCTGTTTAAGACCAGCCATCTGCATGTACTCGCAGTGACTGCGGACGTTCGATGACAATTTATTGCTCGGTAAATATTACTGTATTACACTATGATACTTTATCAAAATAAATTTTAACTACAATCGAATGAAACTCTGTTGATACTCCCACTTAAAACTGAGAGTTATTTTCATCACATGTGAGAGGAAGGTATCCTCTGTAACACTTTCTTACAGTTTTTATGCAATTTTCATAAACTTATGTATTCCATACGCAAAAATGCCTTCTTTACCTAAATGGTGCGCTCGAGGTCATTTGCTGATTGGTAATTAGTTGTTCTTAAAGTTTAACTTTGTTCTTTAGCGTTTCAAACAATAAGTGCTAGGTCCCGTTCTCATTGAAAAAAAAACATCACTTACTGGTGACAGAGATATATTTAGCCGACCGGTTGTGAACATGACTAAGTGGCCACCCTGATATTCATTGCTAGCCAACACCATCCAAATAACATTGTGTCTTCACGTATGTGAAATCCTTGAGTTGATCCGACAACCTATATTCCGAGTATTTACTCCACTGAATGTGCAGAAAATTTGTGCTCTCATCTCGCGCATACTAAGCATCCTTTAAGAAAACAGGACACTGTCACCTGGAGGCAGCAGTGAAACTGTATCTATGCTGGAAGCTTCATCTTATTTCATGTTGACCTCTGAAAAAATCTTGGTTTTAATACGTGGGATATTCCAGACTTTCTGCCATAACTCACAATGTTGTTTTGTAGTTTATAAGTTCTTGTATTGTACGCGTTTACCTTTATTGTTCTCTTTTATTCCTCCTTGAGCTAGGGGAAGGAAACAGTGGCATATGATGCAGAAGTCTTAAGGTTGTAAACAGGGTAGTGGTTTACTTCTGATTTGCATGACTGAGTGTTCTTGACAGATATATGAATTAATGCAAGCAGTTGGTGAAGGTTGTTTTATAGGTAGTTGGCTGATTCTCTGCGCTGCCAGAGCTCCTTGTTGCTTACCTTTTCCGGTCATCTTACCCTCAGTATTTAGCTATGGAAATCGTTGTCGAATGATCGCAGTCAAACAAACAGTAAAACTGACTTGACATTAGCGTTGGAAATACGAATCTTGCTCCTTATGCTGAGTTTCTCAGACTTCTACACTGACTTCAGAGTAGTGAAGACCTGTGTTTCTTCCAGAATGCGATGCTGGCTGGCTTCAATATCCTCCCCAGTGTGGTTAGTTGGTGAGGTGATGCTACCTAATGATGTGGAAGGGAAACCTTTCTGGCGATTTCTGGTATTGGTAGGGATTTATACTTGTTGTTGTGAGTTCGGTATTTTCATTACCCCTATCTTCGAAAATTTTCTGATGCACAGAATCATAATTTGAAAAGTAAGTTTATTTGTATTTGGAAATTTCCTCTTCAGCCAACTATAGAGCAGATTGACAAAGTAATACTGTAGTTTCATTTAATTTGCAGAATATTTCAGGGATAAAAAAACTACTGTCATCATAGCATCATAATACCATTAAATTAACTTCTATCGGGAAAGGATACCATAAAGAAACAAGAATTTGGATAACAAAACGCCTCTAAAATAAAAAAAGTCAATGTGAATGTTCAAGTCTTTTGCTGTTATACAGATGATCATAACAATTAGGTATAAGTTAGAATTTGAGCGTGAAATAAGAATTTAAAAAAATTAAAATTCACCATCTGCAAATCACACAGTTTGAAGTGAAAATCCATCACAGTTTTCAAATGAAACTTAAAATATTCAGATCACAACAACAATAATCATAATAAGAAAGGGCTTCTTCTGGACAGTATTCTAACATATGGTACAGAATTCTCAGCGTATTCACAATCGCAAAATATTTGTCCATCGCACGTGATGTTAAAATGAAACACTTTTGAAAAGTATGTTGTGTAACGCTACGGTGTTTGAACTGAGGCCAGATCCAGTCGCTTGCGTTGTTTTTCTTTCATTTTCTTAGGAAAATTCACAGGAGCAGGTTGAAAGCTAACAGAAAGTACACTTGAAAAGTTTTTATAATCCAGTGATATAATTAGACGATAAAACCTAAAAGAAATGGGGGTAAAGTAGATTGATTATTCCGACTGGAAGAAAATATAAAGTGGCTTAGTGACTTAAAAGGGTCGCATTTCTGCTTGATCTGCTTGACGGCATAATTAGTAATCTAGATGGCAAGCGGAATCTTATGAAGAATTACTTTTACCAGGTGACGTTCTCTCTTTCCTTTGGAAAGGGAGAGGGAAAATTGACACTGAAATAGTTTGTTTTGTTTCTAAGGCTCTTGTAATCTATATTCGCACCTCCTAACTCCCATCTCAAGTTGAAAATTATTTCAGTTTTGTTTCGATGCTTATTTTTACACACTTGTTATCCGTTCTAATCCTGTATAATTTTGTTGCAAAGCTTCTCGTAAACCATATCTATTTGAAAATAATTGTCACCTATTATTTGCCGTCGTAATTATGGGAAATCAAACAAGAATTGTATCCATGTAAAATTATATATTTAAATGCGATTGTACAGCTGTTGAAAATGAAATCGCTGAAGAGATGTCTTCGCTGAACTTCATGTTCCTTTCTTTCTAAAGTCCTTATGAGTGTTATCCATGAACTGAAATAGTTGTCCAGTTTTGTTCAAAACTTAAACTAAATCTTGAATTTCGGTAGTTATGATGAGAATTTCGCTTCTTACAAAACCGGTAATTTATTGAAAAGGACTGTTGTATATTTGTAAATATTGACTTGTGAACAGTTGTTGTTGACAACAGTGTTCCTTTTTTCATTGCTTAGTGTTTCCAAACCAGTAATATTCAGACGAGTATCTACGGTTAGGATGCATAAGTTAGCAAAGATAACAGACATCAAACTGATGTTAGCTCATGATCTAACTTGAAACCAATAAAATGCCTGCGAACAAACACTTGACAATTAATTTAAGTTTTACTGATGACTGACTGTGAGGTGGCGCGTTTGAGTTCTAATGAAAAGTCGTGATCAGTGGGGTTTACCGAATTGGCTGTGAGCCCAGATGACATTGTTTGGCGGCAGAGTTATATATAACCCATCGGCAGAAGCTAGAATTGGTTGATATCAGATTCCTTCCCAAGGATTGTATGACCAACAATCTCGAATCATAACCCGAAAAGCCCAGTTTTGGTAATGTGCTTCGCAATGATAGATTCTATTCTCTGAAGAGTCCTTGATTAAAACGAAACAAGTATCCAGTAATTCTTGGTTTACAATGATTTTCTAAGTGATGTCACCTTGTAACTGATCTCAAATTAACTTTTTTCTTGTAGTGTGATATTTTTCGTTGACAGTCAAGCAATACCTAATTCCCTGTAATCCTGTAAATTGAAATAATTGGCTATTTTACATTCCATATTGTTAACGTCTAGTTCTAATTGAAGCTTAAAATGGCTTAAAGTTGAAGATCTGAATCGAAACCAAAATATCATCATTTTCTACTTTTTTGCGCTATCCTTATTTCTTTCGTTTTAAGAAAGGCAAAACAAAAGTTTTAAAATTTTGGTATTTTTTTCACTTATAAACACAATAAAAGAGATGTCAGAATAAGAAGAGAGTGAACAGAGTTTCCTTTTAATGTCTTCTATGCATTTACTTTGCTCGCTTCTTTTTATTTACCTTCACCCTTTATGGTAAACACACTGATAATAAGTGCACAAATGACTAATTTCTTATCAATAGGATATTTATTCATTTGTTCATGTGTAACAACAACACACTTTAACTTTCTATGTTTATCTGTCAAAAAAGAACGATGCATGTAAACAAGAATGAAAGCACGATGACGACGACAACAATAGTAGCAACGACGAAAAACAGATGAATGAAAACATTTTCTCTTCAAAATAATTTTAATATTTAAATAAATGATGATTCAGTTACTATTATTAGTTTATATCCACCTTAAAATAATGGGAAGCAACAAACAAATATTGTTATCTTGATTGATGGGGGCTAGCAATAGAATCTAGGATTCCCATTTCGATCCATTTTGAACTCTCTACCCGGATGTCTTCTCAGTGAAATTCGAACTCAGAAGTCAAACAGATAATATCAAATTAATCTGTAAGTATTTTTAGTACTTCTGTATTAGGAGCCTCCGACGTATCAACACCGACGCAGTATTTCAGTCCAACTAATCAAAAAAACTTATTGTCTAACAAATATGCAGAAGGAAATAGAGATGGATCAGATATGAGCTACTCTGAGGGGACCATTGAATGGTATCACGTGAGTGGAACTGAGATGGTAAATGACGAGTAAAGCATATGACATTGATATGGAAGACATAGTATGAGGACGAAGTAAAAACTCATGGGCAATCGTAGAGTCAGCTAAAAATAAATACTCTAGAGAACAAAGTGAAGTGAAGGTGTGTTGCTGAAGCCCTACGTTCCAATTGGAACCCAAAAGAATAACAATAATCAGTCTCTCAATCAGGATGAAATGGAAACTGATATCAACATATGGGAAATACGTATAATTCACTGTTAGCGATCTATTAATTTTGATTTGTCTTATTCATTAGTTGGATGAAATCAGCCGTCCAATACTTCGAAACAACTCGAAGGACAAAATCTCGCATTTGACCAATTTAATGTGCATATACCAGTTCACTTGCTCGGGCGGGGCTAGGTACATAAGTCGTTGTGTGCGCTTCCTTTCAAAACGTGTTAGAGAACACCACCCAGCGTGGCTGCAAAGAGGAGGCACCGGTTCAATCAGAAGTGCCATTATCGAACATCTGGTCAACACCTCCCACAAAATCTCAATTGATTCTTTCAAAGTGATTTACAAAGTCAACAGAAACCTACCAAGAGCATTATGTTTCCGACTTCTTTGTACTGCAGAAGCCCTCGCAATATGCATCAAGAAGCTGGAGCTGTGTGTTCAGAAGAAATTAGTCCAACCTCTACAACTACCATGGACTTAGTTTGGTATGTTCCCCTTGCTTCCATTTTTTCTCTTCTTCGTCTTTTTTCATTCTCGCTTTTCCTTCTGAGCATTTTTTTCGTTCGCTGTGTGTCTGATCCTTAGTCCCTCAGTCTTCATTACCTCCACCTAATTTTTTTCAGTAATAAAAACAGTTATTTTAATTTTGTTTCCATGCTCCTCCTGATCACACTTGTAATCCGTTTAGAATAACCATTTTACAATTATATTCTAATCCTGTGTAATTCTTTGTTTCTATGCCTCTTGTAATCTATATTCATACCTCCTAACTAACATTCCAATTTGAAAAAAATCTTGATTCCAATTTGTTTCCATGCTCATTTTGTTCACACCTGTATTTCGTTCTATTCCTGCTTTTCTAAGCCTCTTGTAATTCATATCAAGTTGAAAACAGTTATCACCTTCTATTTGACTTAAAATTATTTCTCCAGTTATCAAATATTAATTTTTTTGGTATACGTTGTAACTATTTTCTAATCCTATGAAATCTTGTCTCTAAGCCCCTTGTAATCTATATTCGTACCTTCAAACTTTCACATCAGGTTGAAAATTATTATCACCTTCGTTACTATGTGAAATCAGTTAAACATATCGAAGAAGATGGTGGTTTAATTTGGGAAGAAGAAGAAAACTTCATAACTGAATAATTTAATTTTATATAACACTTAGTGTTGATATAATATTATTTATTTACTGATGATGTGTTTCCGGCACAAACTACTTTTTACAATCGTATATCAGAGTGCCTGCATAACTTTGAGATTTTGTTTATGATGCACTTTCACTATCTTTTATCTTTTGATTTTATTATTATTGATATTTTTCATATCTCTGGTACTGATTATGTTTCATTCCTATTGCACGTGTTCGGAGTTCATTTGATGCACAAAGATTTAGTGATCAATCAGTCCTCCACCTAAATATATAACTCTTATTTTTATTCTCTCCTACCCCACTGCACGATTGTTTGTTAGTGCAAACATTGCACTTGCTGAGTTTTCCTCTTAGCTAGTCATTTACTAGAGGTCCGCCATTCTACATTTAGATAAATACTTATATTCTAAGTCTAAGTATGCGTCGGTCTAAGTGTGCGTCGGTGGCACAGCGGTTAGGACGCTCACCGGCCGTGCACATGGTCCGAAGTTCGATCCCCGGCCGACGCATTCCTTTACCTCGCTAAGCCAGAAATAATGCTAGTAAGGAGGAAAGGTTGAGCATGAGGCTAGCAACCCCATCCTGTAAAATAAACACTGCTACAGAAACTTCAAGCCACTAGCTTGAAGCCCTATGTTCCACTGGGAACGTGAAGGAAACAAAATGGACGGTCTAAATGTCGCCACTTAACTAGATTAACTTCGGTTGTTCAGTTCACAGTCACTGCAAGGTATTTTACATGTTACGTTATTTTGTCTAATCGGGTTAGTATGGGACTTTGGCTCACAGAGCTTGCCCATGAGTGAGTTTGTAGGGTTAAATGTCAACATGATTCCTGACTTATTAGGAATTCTGCACAAGGTTCCGGATGTTCTTTCCTTATATGCTAACATTCCTTCTTATTTATGTTATGATTATTAGTTTCACTAAAATTACTTCTGACTTCATTTGTGAGTTTTTCTGAATGTCCTAATGAGTCTTATGGGATAGTTATTCAGCATTAATGCTTTTTCTATCTGTTTCATTTCATTGTTTAGCCTTTCTGACGTGCTACTTGGACTTTCTGCTTGGTTAGTTAGTCATTACTATTGTAAATGTTCTCAAAAACAAGTTTATCTTTTGAGTTGTAATTGTCTCCACAACTCAGAATGATACACCCAGTCGTCTTACCAACTGGCATGATGATGGTATCTGCAACCTCAAAATATAATGTCCCGAATTTTCAGAACTAAAGACTATTCGAGATCTAGTGCAACCACAGTTTTCAGTAGCTTTGAAATATTTATTATAGTTACAGTGAGTAACTATTCAAGAATGGGATGATAATCCTCAGATGAATTACTGCTACAGTTACTTATCTTCAATCACTACAAAAAACAATAAATATTCAAGTCAATCCAGGACAATTTAAGTGAGTTTGTTGCTGCTCAACGCTCTTTTCTTTCCACTAGTTACATAAATTAAAGTTTTGATGGATTTCTATTAAAGAATTTCGTGTTGTTAATTAATAAGTGAGAATCATGTAGCAAAGCTTATTTTAAAAGCGCTTTGCTAGTACTACCGTCTATTTTTCAAGTTAATGAATGTAGTCAGAGACGGCTCCAAAGTTAATTGCTAAATGAGAATAAAGACAGATATTAGAACACTCGACTGGAGATTCTTGGAGGCTGGAGAAAACTTGCTTTTGAATTTTTAATTGGAAGGCGTATGAAAGCATGTACATCTCAAAAGCTGTAGATAAGGCCTAAAAACTTAAACTATGCACTACTATAAATGTCATAAACTGGAGTAGCTATCTGTCCATTGACCTTTGGTTACAAGTAATCCCACCATAGATTTCATGACAAACTGATATCACTTAGAAAATCATTGAAAACCATGTAGCACTGAACAGCTACCTCATCCTTTTTCGGGATTCTTCAGCAGTGATCACTAATGAACCAAACGGGAATCGAATCAGAGGCCTACCCGCCGACTAATCAGTCACTAGGCTGCAATTCATTGACCTGTGAATTCTTATTTCTTTTAACAAATCAGTTCTAGTCTGGGACTCATTGGCAGAATGCGTCCAACGGGAGTCGAACCCAGGACCTTCCAGATGCAAGGGACACTAGGAATGGATTCAGTGGTCCATCAATTCTAACTCTTACCAGTTAAAGATTTTTTAGCGCAACCAACAGCCATTGTCATCTGAGAGTAATGGTCCTTACACCTGACAGGACAGTTCTCAAAAGACACTTCTCACTAGAGTAACAGGCAACTTCGTCCTGTAGCCAGTCACTTGATTCCTTTTCAAGTGTTATTTTGTAAGGATTTGATTTGTCTCAAGTTCGGCCAATGACTGATATTGGTTAGAGATGGATTGAAAACCAGGAAGTCGGAAACACATTGCCTTTGGCAGATTTTTGTTTACTTTGTAAATGACTTTGAATGATAAGTCAGTTGAGACGCTGTGTAAGGTGTATCATTGCATTCTGAAAACTTCAATGTTTTATCGTGAAGCTTTCATTATCTTTCTAGAGAGCATTTTCAACACTGTAGAAGTACACTTTCATTTATGTTTGGTAAAGACTGCTCATTGAAATGTATCACTTTTATTTACATCAAATATTTAATAAAATATCTTCAGTCTAAAAAATGTATTACGAAATGATAAACCTGAACTACTTTAAATTCAAATTCACTCCAAATTCTTTTTATATTTTTGCGTCGCTTAGCTATTTAAGAAAATAGGAAATGAGTGTTATCGACAGTTATACACATGTTTTTGACGTTAAATGAATTCGCTGGCAAATGACTGCTGAGGTGTCAATGCTTGAGTTTGTCTTGGAAGAAAGCAGCTACGAAACCAAATAAAATAAATTTTATATCGGGTAATAAAATTAGTATATTGCTAATCACAGAAAAAACTAACAATAAAGCAGGCTTACTTAAATTGACAAGAGCAGGTTATATTAATGTCAGGAGTTTCAGGCAAGTTTAAAAACAAAATGTAAATAGGTTGTTAAGGGGAATACTTTTCTTTATTTCTTTGCTCTCTGAGTGGAACATAGGGCTCTAAGCTTGATCCTTGAATTTTCAGTAGCACTGGTGTTATTTTTACGGGGTTGAGTTGCTAGCCATATGCTCAAGCTTGTCTCTTCACTGAGCTTACTACCAGCCAGGCAATGTCTAGATGGAAGTCGGCTGGTAGTCTAACCTGGACCATATGCATGGTTGCTGAGCGGACGTCAGTGGAATTAAAATGAAAATAGGTGGCAAATATCGACGAATGATGATCACAAAGCGAAGCGTAGCTGGAGATGATAATCATTTTTTGTATCTACAACAAAATATGCATCTTTATTGCTGAAATAGGACATGATAGTCAGTAGTACATTTCTACATTCAGAATAGTGATAGTTTACTAGCGTATACTGAGATGACTACAAAACAGGCGCTTTTAATGTCAAGACCTTTAAAGGACTACTCTATATCATGGTTGAACTACCTGAAATCTGCCTGTAAATCCACTATATGTAGCCGGAATAAATTCACCATAAATTCTATTCAGAAGTATCTTACGATTTTGTTACCAATTAATCAGCTGATTTGGCGACATAATGTCTTCTGCGTGCTGATTCCCTGAAAACAACTTACAGTTTTTCATTTTATTTTAAGATTCAACTTACTGTCAATTACTGAAATATTTAGACATTGACAGTATATATATATATATATATATATATATATATATATATATATGAGAGGATGTCCTGAACCTACGTTTCGTTCTTGTTGAAACCTGCCAGCAAGGTATATTTACCACCAGGGAGATCAACGCCACCTAAAAATTTCAAACCCTAGAAAAGACTTCTTCAGTGGGAAACGTCGTGACTGAGATACCTGGACTGACGATCGACCCCCTGTAGATTTGTAATGGAACCACTGGTAGGTCACTAGGGAGTAAACATTGTCATGTGTCTGATCCTTGAAGTTGGTGTTGACTGAAATATATTAGTCGAGTTAGCAAAGTGGTCAACAAGCTAAGTGAATATCTGCGGCGGTGAGCTCTGAATACATTTTAGATTGTTGAAGGCAGTTGACGAGAAACCCTAGACTCAAGTTTTGTACTTGTTGGCGAACATCACAGACGCTTGTCTTTACGTAGTTCTGCAGTCAGAGGCGTTACCATCAAACTATTCAGATTAAAGTTTAATCTTCTATAGGATTTTAATGAACATATACTTATTAGTTGTTAGCTGGTATTTGGCATCATGTGGCTAGTTTCCATTTGAAGCCGTGGGTGACAGGGTTTAGAATCTTTTAATGGAATTAGGCTTTTTGATGTTTTAGATATTTATTGCTGATGAGTACCAAAAAGTACGTAATCTAGGATCAGGTTTTCCTAACTATTGCCTCCAACTCTCTACTGACAATTTAGAGTTCACGAAAGTAGCAAGCCAAATAGCTTAGTGTCTGCACTGTTTCAGCACCAATGACTGGACACATGGGGTGGTTACACCCTGGTGACCAATAATTATTTTCATATGTGCAATTGTAAGTTAGCACAGAAACAAGATTTATGACTGATAACTGGTATTTACGGACGTCTACAAGTCATTTATAAAATGTTGCAGAATTGTTTTCAGGAATCACATGAGGGTTGAAAAGTAAAAAAAGAACTGTTTATAGTTTTCAGATTTGTTTGCGTAGTTGGTAATATTTCTTTTCAACTTTTATTCCCATCAGAAATGTTGTAAACAACCCAAGCGACATTTGTACACTCATTCAGTCTCTAAAAAGATAACTAAAGTATTTTACATACTGAATAATACTGAACTGTTGTTATTTGATGATAAGAGGCAACTGTCATGAGTCCTTGGATGTAGGTTTCGCGCTACTTGGCACTGGGCAGCAAGGCGTATCTTCAACCTTGAAGGGACTCATTTCTCTTCTGAGAGCCGAACCTACGTCACCCAGTGTTGCATTCAGAGATGTTACCACTGGCCTATTCGGGATTGCGATTGATCTTCTGTAAGACTGTATTAAATACTTTGATTGGACACTAGTCAGTGACTAGCGTAGTGTGTCTAGTCCTTTGATTGGTGCAGACTGAATTTTACCAGTCAAGTTCGCAGTGTAGCTAACATTCTGGGTTACTTGCCATCACGGTGTACTTTGAATTTTTGATATTGTTGTATCTAGTGCAGTGATACAGAAGGTCAATCGCGATCCCGAATAGCTCAGTGGTAGCATCTCTGAATGGAACATTGGCTGACGTAGGTTCAGATCTCAGAAGAGACATGAGTCCCTTCAAGGTTTTAGATACGCCTTGCTGACGAGTATCAGTTAGCACGAAGCCGACTTCCAAGGCTTTCTGCCGATTGCCTCCAACCATCGAATACCAACGATTGAAATTTTTCCGTGATGGCAAGTCACCTAGCATTGTGGCCACATCGCAAACGTGACTGATAGAATTTAGTCTGCACCAAACAAGGACTAGACGCACTATGCTAGTTACTGACTAGTGTCCAATCAAAGAATTTATCTTATGCTGTTCTCACTTAGTTCCTGGTATTCATATTAAATGATAAGCCATCTTATAGTAGACAAAGAAAAAACCTGTCTGATGTAACACACCAATAGGGTTTAAAATCACCCATGATTGCACTGTCACAATTGTTTCTCTGTCCTCTGAATTTTCCATAGAGAGGAGAATGGTAAACTATGCATGGATCATTATCATAATAATTAATTATTAGGAAATATTAAAAAGACGGTCACAGGGAAGAAAATTTCCTTTTCGAAAAAGTCATCGTCTGTGCTGTGCATTCGTGTATTTATTTTAAATGCGTGAGAAAGTACCAGAAGGCTCCAGTTCAAATAACAAACAACAGTAGCGATGCTTTTGTGTTTTAGCAGTAGAATGCTTTCCAACCACATACGTGATCTGAGATTAAATCCTGGCCGGTGCATTTTTGAACCTTACTAAGCTGGTAGTAAGTCTGGTAGAAGAAGAAGGTTGAGAGTGAGGCTAGCAGTTTCGTCTCTTAAAAATGACACCATTTCTAGGGAAAATTCAAAGCTGAAGCTTGGAGCCCTACATTCCACTGGGAATGGAAAAGAATAAGACAATAATAATAATAATAATAATAAAGAGTAGTGATGATTAAGTCGAATAAAATTTTCCTTAAGATTTTAAAAGGCCACCTATTTCATTGTATCACTGGAAATATATATTCACAGTAATTCCAAATGTAATAATATCCTTTTTAACATGAAGTAAGTCAGATGTGGGTGGTATTCGTGGCTCATAAATTGGTATGCTTTAACTCTTCATTCTTGTTCAGTTTTCTAGTATTTAAGTTATGGGAATGTGTTAAAAAAATTAAATGAGAAAGAGAGACAGGCAATTTACACAAACAAAATATCAAGTTACTACTTGTTAACCGTCTGGACTACAGTTTCACACAGTTTTATTTCGTGTCAAATGGAGTCATTCTGCGATCAAGATGAATGGAATTTCTTATTAGATTACGGTGATCAAACTGTTGATAAAAATCATATTTGAACCCAGTGGACGATATGAATTCTTACAGACATTACCAGTTGTTTCTAAACATCAAGGCAGTTGATCTTCTCCACCTTTACATTTTTAATGATGATAATGGTCCCGTTTACATACACATTATTAACATTTTGTTCTCTGCTTAAAAGGTTTCCTCCATTTATTACTGTACAAGCTTAAATGTTTTGTCATTTATGATTAACCAACTTGGAATTAGGGTTTAATGTAGAACAGTGATTAGGGAATCACAAAAGGATATGTTGGAATTGTATTGATGATTTGATTTTGTCAGAAAAATATGCATTTTACCTTCAATAAAATATAAAATTATGCAGGTTCAGAAAAAGTCACACATTTCAAACAGATTTTATCATCGAATGACATCAGTTAGAGAATCACTGAAAGCTGTGAAGCAGTGGATAACTACCCTATTCAGGAGGGCTCAATCACTACTATCGAAAATACTGAACCCAGGATGTTGAGGCTACAGTGAGAACACGCTACTACTGAACCTATGGATTGAAATATAAGGGATTTCATATGCCACTTTTGGACTAATCACGATATAACACTACTATTATTTTGCGTCACTGGTGAATCAATGTCCATAAACTCAACATGAGTGACTAAACCAATCACGTATTACGTTAAAACTTCAGGGAAATTATTCCGAATTTAGTCCTGAAAGGGCTGTGAATTTTCTTAAGTCACTAGTCACAAAAAAGCCAACCTCAAAAGCCCAAGTAATCTGACAAGCAATAAAAAGTATGAGCGTAACGATTGGAAAAAGTTTATGATATGGATATAACACATTTACTTGTATTCCGTTTTATACTATCTAATGTGAATAGATTGGGTCTACTTATTTAATACAAAATTATAAATACTGTAGTATTTCTGCCTGCATCCCAGGGAACTATAAAAACATCAACAACAACCAGTTGTTTCTCGCTTGAAAAAGACTTGATAGTATAATGGAATGGAAATAAATGATTTAAAAAATAATGAAACACCAATCAAACAGCTGCCTTGCAGAAATAAAACTACACAGCTTTCGTTAAAGTTGTTCACTGTAGTAGGTCTTATTTTAAACATGACTAGTTTAAGCTAAAGAATTCTTCTTTCAACTTAGAGAAACGATCAGAAATCATTATTTCAGCAAGCTTTGATAAAAAATTGACTAGATGCTAAAACAAGCTGATGAAGTAATGCGACCGATCAGTATATATATATATACACCAACAAGGAGTCAGATATTAGTCAGAAGGTATTTGAAATATTGGGAGTATCTGGTGATGTTGGAGTGCACTACATTGATTACGTAAAGTAAAGTCAGAATATGAATAAGTCAACTGAAAACTTATATTTGAAGTTTTAACGAGAATTGACATCAGTTAGAGAACCATTCAAAACTAGGGAGTTGTAAACACCTGTTTGTGTCTTAGCTGGACTCTCTTTGGCAGTGCACATCCAGCATCCCATCACCAAAGATCGAACCCAGGACATCATGATTACGACGCAAGTACAATATTCACTAAGCCACTGGAGCGGAATTCGGATGGTGGCCCTCGTAGTTCAATGGCTTTTGGGTTTGAATGTCGGTAAGAAAACCACGATAGTTTGAAAGGATAAAGTCTTGAATAAGATGAAATGGGCATCTCAGGTTTCATTGTTATTAACAGCCAACTAAATAACATCATGTTAACCTTTAGACATTATCGTAGAATTCTTTTACGAGCAGACATTTCAACAGAGGCTGAGTATTTCGGGGGAATGTGATTGATCAACGGGGAAATACGAGTTATTTTTTGAACACAATACCTCCAGTCACTCAAAACGAAATTAGTATCTCCATAATTTAAATACACATTTAAGTAGAAAAACTGCTCTAATGTGAGGTAAGTGAATTCATTCTTCGAATAATTAATGGTTAACTGAAATGTTCTGGTTGACTACACCTTGTGATGGAAATATCCTTGTAGTCAGTAGGATCCAGAACGAGTTGGCATAGTATCCACTTGATTATTCATCTAAAATGTAGATTTAAGTTCCTCTTGTCTGATTGACTATTCTAATTCAAGTGAGTTGTTTCTGCTTCACTAAAATTATCGATTCTACAGTTGAAATTATGTAATTTGGTTTATCAGTAGTTTTTTACTGCATTTTTACTGAAGGGTCTAATTAAAATAAAGACTGTTTCAGGTTTAGACCACATTCAACTCAAATACGTCATTTGATTTAAATATTTTATGAATAGTAGGATTGTTTTCCCCACTTAAGTCTGGCTGCGCTTACTTACAGTGTTGCCTAAAGTGAAACTTAAAGTTATTATTTATAAATTTTAAATCTACGAAGCGAATGTTTTCCTTAATAAAACAATCAGAAAGATATCGAATACCAATTTTTATTCAAAACCCTTTTACATCAACCTAATATCAGTTTTTCAGTTACACTAACCAACTGCACAGTGGTGATCAATGAGATAATTCACCAGTTGGAGTATGTTACGTGAAAATTTGCTCAGGTTGTGTTCTGATAATTCTCATCACCAACGATTCAAAATTTGAGGAAATATCCATAGTGGATAGATGAAAATCTAAATTACTCAATTTAATTCAATAAAATATTTTTTTCCAAGTCAAATTTCGTCAATCAGGTAACGGCTATGATAAGTCTTTGAATTAGTGAGTCAGCAGTAAAATGTTCGCCAACCACATATCCGGTCCGGGATTCAATTTCTGGGTGACACATTCCGAAATCTCCCTTAGTTTACTGGCTGATAATGAGTCAGAAATTAGAAAAGATTAAGCATGAGACTAGCAACCCCTGTCGGTAAGAAAACAACATCCCTTTTGCTGAATCGTCAAACCATAAAGCTTGAAGACTTGTGCTATACTCAGAATAGAAAGAATTAAAGACGAAGATTCTAAGTTTAAAAGGACTTTCCAAGTTGTCTGACTAGAACAATTTTAGCACTACTTTTTATAAACTTTGGAAAGGAATTTTCAGAAGCATTTACTGACAGGGTTACTCCAGTACAATCACCTGAACTATGTGTAAGTTCATTTTGTTGCTTACGTTTACTTTTTGTAAAAGAAACAGAAGTAAATTCTGATACCGTAATGATTCAACTGACTTCAAGGTAGATATTCTGGCGGACTGCATTCATGCAAACAGCCAGTGGAAACTAAAGAGCATTGGATAATCTTTTCATAATATCAACTGGTAGAATTCAATAAGTTGAGTGTGATGACATTGAATGACCGTATTATAACAATGTCAATAAGGGTGACAGACATGGGACTCCTTAAGCTCTTAAAATCTAATCCAGTGGATTAATGGTAACATCGTTATCATAAGATTTTACACTGTGCATAATATGTAATGTTGGTGAGGACATTTTGCAACTCAATGACACAATTTAATATTTAAAACTACGAATTCAAGAAAATATAATACACTGCGTTAAACAGAAATTTGAGTAACTCAGTATTTCCACCAGGCCGCCAGATGCGTGCATGATTTCGAGCAGTTTTATAATTGTGACTTCATTTACTAGAAAAAAAGAATAATTTCCATATCCCTTTGTCTACCCATCCTACCTACACATAATTTCTAACTGCAGGATTGCTATTCTTAATCTTCTTTCCTGTTTTCTCTGTGTGTGCATTTCAGCCAACAGTTAGTTATCTATTCCCTATTGTGGTTTAACGTCCTGTCTCACTCAATCAGGAAGTATTCATTTCCTGTAATCTATAGGTTAATATCTTGCTTCCATAAATTTTGAACTGAAATTCGACACTTTTTATTCTGCTCTTTTTCATACGGACATTATTCATTGGTTTCGAACAAAAGAACCAAACAAAAAACAACATCGTTCCATCGAATAAATAAACTAATGATGAGTGGTATTTCTTTTTTATGAGCTAAGTTGGAATTTGATTAATGAATAGTAGTAATAATAAAGCTACTTTATATTACATAATACCCATAGTAATTACATTCGGAAATGAATAAGAATTACAACTGTAAGTTTAATAGTATAAAACAACATTTTCAAGTCTTGGTTTGTAGGGATTTGATTGCTTTCAAATACGATTTCATCACAAATGGATATCGTTGGAAAAAGCACTGAAAACCATAGAGTACTAGACGGCTGTTCCATCCTACTTTGGGACTAATAAGCAGTAAACACCAAAAAACCTACTCGGTGGTCGCAGTTAAGACGTACACTTTACAAGGAGGGAACGCGAGCACTAAGCTGATGGGAAGGCAGTCATTGGCCAATTGATTTTAACTTCTGCTCTTCGGTGATAAATAAATTGTGATTGTCATCGGTGATCATCAGTCTTGGCACTCGACTTAGGTGACCACACTGGTGACAACTTTCACTAGTGTAATACACAGGGAGTCCATTCCATAAGCAGCCACCTATATGTAAGTAGTGGGTTAAATTTGTTTTACAGAGATTCGAGTTCATGAGCCATTAGAATTTCTCCACTTAGCTGAATATCAATCTTTTCTCCATGCCAATTGATGACCTGTTTTTCCATTCCCCGTACGTTCGTGGATACTGCGGAGATTTCGATATTATATTCCCTCCAATATAGTTATACGATATATTCATGCATCAAACATATTATTTTATTCATTCTCTCCTAATGAACTCACCAGATTATCTGTCCATTTTGAGCCACTTATACTAAACACACAGTAAGATATACTAAGTGTTTTGCTTACAAACTTCATTCTGCATACTTAAGTAAGAAATTAAATGAGTCAGTTATTAGTTCTCCCTTATCAGTGCTCAAAAAGCAACAAAAGCTAAACAAAATGTCCAGACTTATCGAATACAGTTCATGAAACATGGTTTAAAATAAGAATCTCTTGAATCCACAAGAAGGCATTTATATTAGTCAATCTGAAAGAAGAATATTCTTTTCAATAATTTTTTTCAGCTTCTTACAACTATAAGATATAATATTTATTATCGTTACAATAATGCCTAATTATGTGGTGGATACATTTTCACATTGAATAACAGATTAGTTATGGAGTATCAAAATAAATAGTCGTATTTGTGTTACAAACGCGTTAGACTGAAATCGATTTCGAAATTTTGTGAAATGGGAGACGATGGAGGTGGTTAGTCATAATAGATTCGTAGAATGTGGGGTAGGAAAAATTGACAAGTAAGTTCAAGATTATAAATTGTGTCAGGCGAGTGGCTATTGCAAGGCAATGTGTATTATAGAGGAGGTAATAAGATTGCAATGGTAAGTTCGTCGTGAAATACCAAATAATTGAGATGAAACAGGTGCAGGCATGCATATATTGAGAAAGGAAATAATGTGACTAAGAATAAACCCGAATAGTATAAACGGAAAATTTGATAATATTGAAAGAATGCAGAGATTAAAGGTAGAAATTACAACGAATACAAATAATAATGATGACTGCAGTAATAAGTAAGTCAGGAGAAAAACAAGGGATAGGGAGAAGAGGCATTCTAGGTGGGAAGAAGGAACTTTAATGTAAGTCTGGTCACGGTAGGAACAGCGTTTGAACGTGTTCCTTTTGAATAGAAAGTTCGAGTTTAGTCGACCTTATTGCAACAGCTTCAGCTTAGTGAAGAATAAGTAAGCGATGTGTAAGTGAATTCGGTATTAAACCTGAAGGCTGTGTTAGCATTGATGTGATGTCCAGTACCAATCAAGTGTGACGTAAAGGAGCTTTTCATGCATTCGATTTCCCCCTTTATGAACCAGGCTGGTAAATATTCTCGAACCTGCAGATGAACCTGCCTAATAGTATGCCCTATACAACTTGAACCACAGGAACAGTTGAAATGGCATATGCATGAGGAAGAGGTAAGATTAGGTAAGACTTCTTTCAGTTTCTGAGTGAACTCTTGATGGCTGCTACTGAAGTACAGCAACAGATATGAGGAGTAGAAAGTTTTCTCTATCGTTTTGCTTAAAGGCTGCAATAGAATCTCCGCAGAGGTATCTCCCCTGAATTGTAGACGTGAGAATAAAGGCTTTTTCTCAGCGATTGCCAGTTCATGTTTATGGCTGTTGTAACCGATGTTGACTTTAATAAAATTCTCTGGATATCTATCTGTTTTCGCTTAGAATATCTCGGATGACCTCGAGTTCTTTGTCTATACAATCTTCGGATCTAATTGACTTCTGTCTGAATGCGAAGCACCTGGTCAGATTACGTTAGTATTTCATAGGTACGAAGGTAAGGAAGTGTGTTTATTAAGCTTTGGTCATAAGCTTCTTAAATATGGTTCTTTTGATGGAACCATTCTGTCTTCTCGTTAGTAAGTGCATAGAGTCATTGTATCCTTCTTTCCATTATAGATAAGATTTTATTTTGATAAATCGCACAGTGTTTACATTTATATGAACTGATGACGTTTCGAGCACAAACTATTGCTCATAATCATATCAAGTTACTCACACAACTTTGATCTCTCATTTATATACATATGTGGAATGGATTAGATATTGGATTAAAAATCAATGTGAGATAATGTACCTTCTTTGTTGGTGAAATGGATCGTTGAGTGACCATTATTAAAGTGTCTGAAAACCGAGTCCCTGCGTAATCCTTCATCATACACTACTGAAGTGTAATTCATATAACTACAATACACTTCCAGTTTTACTATTTTACCTTTTATTAAACTATCTTCTAGTTTTCTAGAAATATGTTCGCAAAAGTAGCCCCTAGTGGGTATCCGATAACCACTTCATCAAACAATCTGTACATTTCATTATTAAACAAAAACTGAGTATTTGTTGCACATCTAAGCAGTAGTTGTTCCAGATTGCTAAAACTTTTCAGATCGCTTCCAAATTAATAAATAGTGCTCGGAAATTACACTTATATAACTCATACACTGAAGGTTCAAGTTGAAGTAGAAAAATGTTTAGCTAGGTTGGAAAGGGGTTTGTGTACTAAGAACAAAAGTTTGATAATTTAATGATAAGTGAAGAATAGGTAGCATAATAGTGTGATGAGTTCAGCTCAAGCCTCAGAAATGAAAAATAAACAAAATTACAACATGGCGTGAAGGAAGACTTTAAAGCAAAGAGTAAAGTAAGAATTAAGACATTGGGTTATCTAAGACTGGTGACTGCTTTTATTCTGAACACATAAGTTAGGTTCCAAACGTCTGATTGTAACCGTTTTGGCAAACTTGAGAAGGACTTAATCTTTCTGTCTTTTGATAATCGTAAAGGGCTTTAGGATATCCATCATGTGATCCGTATCACTGTGATGCCTAGCTACAGCAGTAGCATTATTGGTCGCTGTTAGGGTCTCCTGTTTACTCACATTTTGCTACTTTTTCAAGTAGGTTTAAAACCCTTTGTGCATATACTTAACAAAACTCTTTTATTTTGTACTCAGTTGAAAAGAACCGAGTAAATAAAGCCATTGTTTATGCTTCATTCAAGTGCAAGAAGAGACATTTATCCATTCTACTACTTATTCTACAAAAGTACTGTCTATCACGCAGTAGTTTGATTTAACGTTTTTTAAAATTTCTTCTCTGATTATACTCCCTTTTATTTGTTTTTTCCAACTTTCCTGGTTAATTTATCATTGCATATTTTGAGATCATTTATATTGATAAATTATCGTAAACTCACTTGTCACAAACAGATAGACATATCACATATACTTATTAAGAGCCTCTATACACTAATGTACAAAACATTGATGAAAGACTCAACAAGAATATTGCCTCTGCTCTACTTGCTTTTTGAAGGATAATAAGTAAATGAAAAAAACTGGGGAAATGTTATTGGTAAATCATTCATTCATACGGATGAAATAGTAGAAGAAAAATAATATGACATAGAACGACACCTCTGAACTTAAACTGTGTCAAATAAATCAATACAAACAGTTATGAAAAATAATTAAAACTCTGAAGTAGTGATTTCTAGGGACAGCTACTTTGTCTCGGTTTGTAATTCTTCAGTACTGTGCACCTATAATCCCGTTAAAAATCATGAACAAGACTGACTAGTTATGAGACAGTCCTATCGAGCATTCAGCGACTAGGACAGTATTTGATGCCCATGAATTCTTATATCTGCTACTTAGCGAAATATATGTATATATCACAACCCCACCAATATCCAAACTTATTCCCGACATTATGGACTACACTGATGACGGCTCACCACTGAAACATGAGAAAGTTCCTTCCCTACTCGATCACTAATATGTAGTGCAATGATTTCCGAGTGGTTTCTTCCTGCATGAATGATCATAACTTAAGCATAGCAAACGTAGCAAAATCATTTCCGAGAAGTTATCTGATAGACTGATAAACGTCAGATGCAATGCTATTGCAGTGATGAATAAGGCTGGTGAAAACTGAGGTGGTGTTTAGTAGAAGAAAATACATATACCTTCGCTCAATAATGAAGTTTGGATAGCTGATCAGAAAGCATTGGTAGCAGGGAACACTGACAGAGAATCAACTAAGAATCTACTGCATGACGAATAACCTGAAAGAAATGAAGACGGACTGGAGTAACGTTATGTTGAGCAGACCTTTAAGTGGCACAACGTGACACGCCACTGGGTGGAGTCTGAATGGGTGACCAAATGTGAAATAGAGAAGATTTGTAAAGACGATCTGAAAAATTGTGGTTAGTGATAAAGCCAAGTGAAAGTGATGAAAAAGAAGTAAGTGCAATGGAGAAGTCCTCCTGAAACCCCATGTTCCATTTATAATACAAGAAATGAATGCCACTGCTATTGATAATAAAATACCTTCCATTGGTTTCAGAATTTACGAGTAATAATAACCCTTGGATATTTCCCGTTGAATTTCTCCTAGTGTTCTCAACCTTCTCTCTGAGCTTCTTCGTCCCACTCTTTTCCAATGACACGTGAATTATAACTCATTCTCCAGAGATAATACTGAATATGTGCTTTATATTAATTTAAAAGAAGTGTACACTGCACTATATACAGTGCAATAGGATGAACTAATAGATTCACTGTCAACGTTATTGTGTCTTATAATTAAATTTTTTGATGATCATTCGCCTTTCTGTTGTTAAGATAAAAACAAAGCGAAAGTATTCATTTATTTGTTCTCATTATTGAATTGGACCGTGAAATCCCTACTTTATTCATGGATTTCGTTTGCTTCACAAATGAATCAAAGAACAAGAATGTAGAATACTAATTAAATCTGTACTGTATTTCCTGTACAAGCTGTTTTCCCGATTGAATCTTGCACCGAGTTTGAATATGTTCAATTTTCAGTATTTAGTATCGACATTTTAAAAGTACTTAGATCAGTTCTAAGACAGAACTTGTATAATTCCCAAAATATAGTTATCTTATGGATATAATTATATTATTTATTTTCCAATGACCATAGCTCATTTTTGTCGCTTCTAAATATAATATGTATAAGATTATCTTTTATTACATCTTATTCATAGTAGTAACCTCAAAGTTACCTTATTGGTTTTGATCACCCCATTCAGTTATAAAACTCTGAGTGTATATAGAAACAGAGAAGTTAAAGCTGATATATTTTGGCTCAGGACAGTCCAACAGGGTCATTTCATTAATATGGTAAGTAAAATTTTATTTCCTTCTCAATTTACTAGAAAGATGAACTTATATCACAATACTTTGTAGGCTAATTTGAAAAGTTCGCTACTATATTTTTCAAAGTGTTTTAGTGATATTAATCAAAATCTTTTTGATGTTTAACTTTAGAAAAAATGCATATTACGCGTAATATTATTGAAATACACAACTTCCTAATTCAAATTTCAAATTCAAACTTCCAAACTGATGATACAACCTCATTACTGCGTTCATACGTGACAAATAATGTACCTGAAAGCTTGCTGGATATACGAGTCACTAAAGTCTGATAACGGAATTGGATCAAAAAGATCATTGTTTAGATTATTTTCTTTATACCACTAACAGTATTCCAAAATACTGAAAATGTAAGATATGACTGTGATACAGGTCAACTATTAATTACAGAGTTGGCATAAATTAGATCATTCAAAACCATGGGGAGTTGAACAGTTGTCTTAACTTTATAATGGAGCTCCTGTTCACCTGCCACTTCATCTGATAGGACAGAAGTGAATTTTTACCTCGACATGTGTAGGTTTTAAATGACGAACTTGATTGTAAGTACTGGAAGTTCGAAAAAATAGCTAACCAGAATCCAGTTTGTTTAGATCGATTCTAAGCCCTTTGATTTGAGTTAGTCTGAGGCCGTTGACCTCAGCCTGAGATGAGCGAAGCCAAAGTCCATTGTTCAAATATCTTCGATGTGACTAGCAAGCATTATTGGTTGATATGAGTGGCATCCAACTGCTCATAATAATCAATAGTAAGCACCATCATTCTGAATTTAAGAAGCTTAGAAAATGCCTATCATTCCATTTTCCTTCATTGGTTTACGGTTAAATCTTCTGGTGAACTAAATTAAGATTTTTGGCCGAAATAATTACTTGAATGCATGGAGAAATTCAACGGTTGATTGAATCTCATTTATAAAGCGTCTTATTTTACAATGAATAATGTCCACGTTTTGTTTAATGAAAGCAAAGCATTTTCAGATGTTTCTGCAGCATTTTGAAGTGTAGTAAGTTTGTAAAATACTTTATTTTGGTAGAATTTCTTTGACACTGTATCTCTTCCTTTGAACAGAATACATTTACGTTAAAATGTCTTTAACGCAATTCCGAGATGAATAATGTTAAATGGTCGAGTAAGATAGGACAAAAGCTGTTTGTATTTCATAATCATAGTCAAAAGGCATAAAAAAATGGTGTATATTTTATCAGCAAAAGTTATAATGATTAATGAGTTTAAGTCAACTAGCTGGCGCCTAAATGATGCATAAAGCATCACGTAAACTTGTTGTCAGAAGACAAGATAAGCATTTACTCATGTCAATACATGAAGACAACTTTTGGACTAAAATTCCTATATATATATATAGGAATTAAAATATAAAGGATTAACATTTTCAGTCGTCAGGAAGCGCTGGACCTAAGTTACGTGCTTGTTGTCACTTATCAGGAAGGTATGTCTACAGCCTCGAAATAACTGTTGCCTACTAAGAGATTCAAACCTACCTTACTCAGTTTTGGAGTCAGAGTAATGTTGCTGAATAATGAACAAACTTTAGAGATAATAGAGGTAGTTGCATAAACGCTAACTACATGTACTAAACCTGTGTGTGAGACAGGTTGCATTGGAATGATAATGAAGTTCTTTAGAAACTGCTCCAAAGTAATGCATTTAATGAAGCTAAAGACTAGGGCTCTATTTTCCGCCATTCTGAATCTTCGAAAACCTGTCATTAATGTTGGATATTGTAATTTATCACCTATTCTTTTCCAATAGACTAGAGTACGCTAATACTGTAGAACTATGAAAGAGTGATTTTTCGAAACAACCATTACTAATACATTAATATACCTGCTAATACTTTAAAGCCTGCCAGGTGTTCAGTAGGAAGACTTTCCACTGTGGGACAATAAGTAAATAAGTCTTCTGAAGACGTAAGATGTGCTTGTGGCAGGAAAACAACCTAACCTGAAGTTTGTTTTCGGCAGTCTTCGACAATGCCACAATAGTGAGAACCACATTTTGATTTTTTGACGATAATCAAATCCTCTTCCTGACGTTTGACTAACAATCACACAGGTGAATACGTGTGATTTCAAATTAAAGAGCCCAGAACAATGTATTTTAGTACTCAATATCCAATTCTGCACGGTATTACACGAGATATTTCTTATTTTCCTGCATCTTAGTTGAATGATAATGATATATTTCTGGTACATGAAAATTCAGTGACCACTAATAATGACACAGAAAACCTTAGTTAGTGGTTTTGAATGTAAAGTGATACATCAGGAGGAGAGGAACCGAGAATACTGAGGACATGAACGTTGACAGTTCTCCCTTAACCGTATTTAATACACGGATAGATATTACTTGGCTAGTATAGTTTGAATTTCCAATCGGTTGTTTTATACTGAACCGAAATATTCTGCCCCTGTTGGTATATCGGCTTCCAGTACGGCCACTTCGAATGTGTCAGATATCATTTGTTTAACATTAACTAGTGGTGAAATCCAAAAATCTTGTTTTGTCGAACCGTGAACTCATCACTTGCACGTACCTTCACCTCCAGTGAGTAACGGTGTTCTAGCCCATCGTTTGTAATATAATTGGGTTGTCTAATACCCTATTACCCACGAGGTCTACCTCTTGTGTAGTATGTACTATTTGTTTCTAATTGAATGAACTGTGGACAGTTGCTGAAGTTTGATAGTTTCCTCTTGTCAGTGATCTGGTGTAAATAAAAATGTTACATCATCTAGCTGTAGTTGTCATTACTAAAAACTTAATTCGTAATTTTATGCAACTGAAGTGTAATTAGTGCAACCATTTTTATTAAATATGAAGAGAATTTTTGTTATGAATGTGTTTTATTTAAACTGACTTAGATTGTATAGTGATTTGAGATTCCTAACAGCTAAAGGAATATTTCATTGATTAGGTATTGTTTTGATTGGACACTAGTCAGTAACTAGTGTAATGTGTTTGTCCAGTCCTATCTTTAGTGTAGACTGAATTCTGTCAGGCAAGTTCGCAGTGTGGCTCGCAAACACGGTGCACTGGGAATTGTTGGTACTAGATGGTTGGAAGCAATCGGCTGGAAGCCCATGACCTGGGTCGTTGAATTCTTCAAGGCTATGCTTTATGACCCCGATTCGAGACGTAAACATTTTTGTAAATTGGTGTCTACAATTTTGGTTAGCAGACAGCTCTCACCACACACGCAAGTCAGTTACATGATTTCTTCTTGATTAAACTTGAAAGTTTACAAGTAATGTTTTCAAGAAATCATTTATGGAATCTTGTAAAAATTCTATAACCTTTTACGTTGGAAAAGTTTTAAAATATGAGTTTCCGTTACGAAAATCATTTTGCCATCATTCGACATTTGAGATGTGAACTGTTTCTCATCAGAGGTAGTATATATTGACTTCATCTCAAACGTTTTGTGTTTAGAGTGACTATCCTTTTAATTTATTTGGAACAAGAATAATTATAGTGAATAAATAATGCTTTCTATAAATTCTTTTACTTATTCTGCAATTGTGATGTGAGGAATCAAGTAGATTCGTCAATGCACTTGAATCCCAGTCATTTCACTTTCTGCGGCTAATTCCTTTATCTGGGCTGATAGAATCAGACTGAGGACATTTAGGTTTTCAAGGGACAAGTGCTCAGCTGCTGCCTTGTAAGGTGATTGTGTATCTCTGTACTTTCTTCATACCGTCATTATTAAATACATCCTTGATCAGCCGTCAGTATTATATTCTCCCTTCACTTGTTAAGGCGGTTTTAAAAGCGACCTAGCTGATGTTCATTCGTGACAAAATCTACATTTCAACTGAGGCGAATCTTTTTAAAAACGCAGAATCTAATTTGTTGCATAATTTACACGTTCTACATAGAGCTTTCTATGTAGTTTATCCCTTTTCTTGTATACTTTAGAGAAAATATTTACAGACTACATATCAATTTTATTTCTTTGCTTTTCGCTTGGAATGTAGGGCTTCAAGATTTCAAGTTTCACTGATTGTTGTCTCTCGCCCGACCTTTCTTCTTTTCCTCACTTGTCAGTAGACTAGAGGAGATTTGGTAGTATGTCTACACTAAAGATCGAACTTACACCTAATTCATGACCGGCGAGCATTTTATCACAGGACGCACATACTAAATAACATGAGGCAATATATTGGTTCTGTAAAGCAAACAAGTTTGTTTGAAGAATATCGATCATTCATCTGAGAATCATTTTAAGAAGATTCTTTTTAATAAATCAGCATTTATTGCGGAGTAACAGGCGATACAGCTTCATTTTTCATACTGACATTTAACTATCCTATCAATAAATAGTAAAGCAAGACTGGTAACCTGTTTCACATCATTCGTATCAACACATATTTCCCTGAAATAAATGAGTTCATATGAGAGTTTGTATATCAACCAATGCCGTTTTATTTGCTGCATAGTTATTATTTTTTAGTTTATGTCATGATAATAGCCAGCATATTATGCATCAGTGTTTCCCACGTGATACGTAAGCAAAACATTTGATCTTGAAGTGGATTACTGGTCACGACAATGAATTTTTATTGGTGCATGCTATTCAGCCGATTAAAATTAAACGACATGTCGCTAGGTTATTCAAATACACTGAAATAAATGTATCGAAATACTACTTCACCCAGAATCCTGTGTATTTTGGATAACTTAGCAACATCCCGGTTACTTTCAGTCATTTAGTCAGAAAATAATTTTCATACCTTAGACCTGAGATTTACTGGTCATGTGAATTGAACATATAATTTAACCGTAGTTTTTAGTTATATCGCCTCTTCCTCTAAGCAATAATTCTTTGACCCCTCAATGTGAAGTAGTTTTCGAGTAATTGAGTAACATATTTGTATATATGTGTGTAAGATAAAGCAGGAGTAGGAATGAACTACAAATCAAGTATTTACCTCAGCCGTCACAGTTACAGAAAGTGGAAAGCGACACTTTTCTCTTCACAGCAAAAAGTGAATACTAATATATGTGAAATTCGCTGGCCCCCTATTTGTGTTAACAATTCAGCCACATTTTATCGAATAAAATGTTCACTGAGATTATTCTAGGTTGACAAGTCCCTTTTTTATGTTACTTCCAACTGCATTTACCAGTTTACATGTGCATGTCAAAGCGCCTATATCGAACCAACAAAAAGGAGGATTTTTCACCACATATCTGAGCACATCCCAAGAAATTCGCATCTGAAAGGGACAAAGGTCCTTAGTACTTAAATTGATTATAACTTGTTAGACAGCTGTCATGTAATCGATGCATTAATATCCTATAAGATAATTAAAGTTCAACATTGCTCCACGTTACCACATATCGCTGAAGCGACAGAAATCAAACAACTGAAATTGAATTTATGCGTCTAAAAGGAAACCGTTGTTAATCTTGCTTTACCTTAGTAAATATACTTTACGTTATTCAATTTTTATGTTTGTTAATTTTGTTATCTGAATACAATTTGGCTTTGACAATGTAATTTCCCACCCTAGTTTTGTCTGCATCTGTATTCTTGACAGAATCTTTTTTGAACTATGTTCCATTAAATTAGCTGAACCTTACATAAGTGTATCGTTCATTTGTAAACATTCGTTAACAGTTCTAGAATACTTCTTAGCCACTTCTATACATACTAAGGACCTTCACTATGACTTTAATTTCTCACTATTCTCCTTAATTTCATGATATTAATATCCATCAACTTTATGCTGAACAGCTACGGCATTTAAATATGTTGTATATTGATATTAAATTGTTCGTGGTTGCATGTAGCTGACAACAGCCAACAAAATAAAATGACATCATTTTGTCCTAACTAATATGTTTTTCCTACTTTGATCAAGTTTATTAGGAGTTGTAACTGTATGAAATTAAAAAAATAAGCTGGGGAAACTTTGTAGGCTGAAATATTCATCTCATTTTCAAATGTTTATCATAAGGTTAGGGGAAAGGGATGTAGGGTCACTTTTTTCATCATTGATCCGCCATTCAACTCGTCCTTACCAATATATATATATATATATATCTCAAAATCATTCCCATTAAGTTGCAAATTCGTTTTGGAATAATCGATCAATTTGAATAAGACACGATAAATAGATAAGCATTTGAAAAGTGAGAATAAGTGACTAATTTACGGTCAAGAGAAATGAAATTAAATCGGAAATTTATTTTTGTTTTAAAAAAGAGAGAGGGAAGAGAGAAAAATGAAAACAAAGGCTTGTTCTCTTCATTCTATTTTATTCATTTATTTAAAAACGAAAAATCTACAAATCAACAACAGCTGATCTATTTTCACTCAGTGAATAGTTAATTAATTAATTAATTCCAGTGAATTTCGAAAATAATAATGGCGGTAATTTCAAAGTTTCAAAAACAAAAGAAACGTTATATTTAAATAGTTAATTATTTAGCTTTATTATAATTCTAGTATCCATTACCAATTGTTGACAGTTGTCGACATAGTTTGTGATAAATTATACAGAAAATAAATTGAATCCATATTTATTAATTAAAAAGAATTGATCAACAAGTGAATTGTCCTTATTGACATATATATATATATATATATATATATATATATATGAGTTTCTTGAATTGTGCAGTGACACAGATGATTTAAAGGCACAGAACAGTTTCATTAATGATTATTATCAATGATTGACACACTGAAATCCATATGACTAACTTTCAAATGTGTTATGTTATGAATTGTATTTCTCAGCTATCATTTTATCAAATAATGTGGCCTACATAATAATGACAATAATGCCTATACATTATATATATTTATATATATATATAAACAGGGTAGTTATAGATAGACTACTAAAAAATAAGAAAACAGTAATACTTTTAAGATGTGTTTTATGATTCTCATTCTGAAGTATTGAATTCCTTTCATGTAGTGCGTTTTTTGTCCATTTACCTTTTTGTCTATTTGCAGTACCGTTTTTGCTAAACTACTCGAAATTGAGATAAATAACGACTCTCTTAGACGCATTAGTGCAAACAATGTTGCAAAATGCATGGGTGCGTGGGCTTACGGAGGCGTCTGCGATCGTACATTTGACCTTTACTCACTCCTTCTACGTATTTATGTATACATATATATGCTTTAATCTAATATCAATCATACTGTAATGGTGAGCATAACTGAAAATAAGTTAATATCTAAGAGCAGTGGACATTAGTCTGCGTGTGTGTGTTTATGTGTAATTTATATGTCTTATATACCATACAGTGTAATACAGTTTAAAATTTAAAATGAAATTTATCATATCTGAATGCTAATCAATAAACTTCATGCTGTGTTTTGATAAAACAGCTCAATAATTGTGAGTGTGCGTGTCTAAATATACGTCTGTCTATTTGTATGATATATGATCATCAATCACGAACATCTGAGATTCCCATTGAATATCACTCAATAATTGACGAAAGTTATCATACCGGCCAAGAGTTCTGTTGATATCCTACACGCACCAACATGAGCGAAATTTTAATACACATAACAGTGACAAGGATAATAAAATAAATTTAATTACCAATTTAATTAATTAATTTCAATTATACAAAAATAAAATCAATATTTAATTGTTAAAATGAAATCGGCTATTTAGTCAGCTAGTACCACTGAAAGCCTTGAGTGATATATATATATTTAAACACAGTCATATAAAAGAAGAGATGACAAACGATTATTCTGTTTTATTCAGTGATCTGATTATTTATTGATCTTTTTTTGTCAACAAATATACTAACACATTCAATAATGCATACAAACAAAAGCTATCTTAATTAGCATTGTTTCACTGACTATCCCCACTTTATGAATTAGGGTAAAAAAGATTGTGTATATAAATAAACCAATCATAGTGGATAGCATTCATGAAAATCAGTCAACAGAGTGTCAGCAAAAAAGGGTATCTGCAAGAATAACAAGGCGTTCAGAATTCCAATAAAAGGTATTTACTTACAGCATTCCTCTTGTAATGACGATATATTTCAGTCACATGCATTTTTAACACAAATACAAGGGGAGCATACATGTAAAAATCAATCAATAAGGTGTTAATTTTGATCGTCGGATAGTTCGATGATTGGCTCTAACTTTTGAACTGTTTGTAGTATTCATTTCATCATGAGCAAATAGTGATGATGATGATAAAATCGGTTCAATGATTTTCTGACGTAGATTAGGTGATAAATTCTCTTTTAAAAGCATTAATGAAGAATTCAACTGGGAAGAAGCGGAGTTTGTACAGTCGGTAAGGCTTTGGTTATCACATGATAGGGAACGATTAGCAACCTTCTCATCGATTTCCGATAGTTTACATGAAGAACTTATGGCCAAATCACTTTTGGTCATCAAGGCAGTAGCAGCGCTTGCCAGACGAACATTGAATGCCCACATTTCTTGATGTATTGCAATGCTGCAATGTTGTAGTCAATATTTTGATTTGGGGATCCCAACCATGAAACAACATGTTTCCGTGTTGTTGTTGTCAGTATCATTACCAATATGACATAATATGTGTTCGTTATGTCCATCCGTTTTAGTTTTTAAATCCGTTTGAGCAGTGGTATGATTTAATTGAGAAAATCAACATGCAAAAATTTTCCATATGACAAGCAGCATCGACAATGGAAATCAGTATCATCGGTGGTTACAACGTGCCAATACATGGGTTAGATGTACATAATGTGCGTGTGTGCATGAGTATATGAATACGTGTATGCGTGCGTGGTAATTTGAAGGAGGGCGAAGAAGAGAAAAGAGAAAAAATGAACAAATAATGGGAAATCAGACCATGCAAAAAGCTATGACTACCACTTTTTCATGCCATTAATTGTCTATTGAAAAATTTAACATGCACTGAAATACTGAATTTCAAATAGGCTTAAAGACAAACTATGCTATTTAAAAGGCAACCATTACCCGTCTAACATAGTAGCGTGAATAATCAGACTCGGTAAACACTGAGAAACTACAGAACTGTTTTCATCACTGAACCTATATGAGTTAGAGAATACCTAAAAACCATGAAACAGTGGAGAGAAAACTGGAGGAAGTTACATTCCTTGAGCCATTATATTCCATTTTGATGACTTAGGGGTACCGTGCACGCCTCAAAACATGAATGGCACTGGACCTGACCCCAATAGGATCTCGCATGGATACTGACGAAGAGTCTGTGGTAGGGACAAAACAACTCTATAGTACTTCATGGTTGGTGACAGTTTATGATGATTTCTAATTTGAAAATAGTGTTGAATACTTACATGTCTACTGCGCAAATATATAAAACCTTTGCTTTTTTATTTTAACTGGTCAAACATACGCATTAAAAATTTTAAAAGACTGATTAGTGACCGAGGAATATTCTTTTCGATAACCTCATTTCCTCTACTGATACATTCAGACTAAACAAAAATAGGAACTACAGCTCCCAGTGGATATTAACTTCCCCATCACTTATTACAATCACTCGTCGTTCTCGGCCTAAATCACGTTTCATAACAAGATGGTCTCATTTTGAAGCAAGTGAACGATGCTTAAAAGAGAAAAATGAGTTAGTTCAGTTAACTACACAATGACCACTGTTCTTTTCTACAGCAGAAATAAATTCAGTAGCATATACTGTGAAATAAAATTATGTATATTTATGGCACTATCTATCAGTCAGTTCGAACGCGTTACTCCTCCAGTGATCTAACTGACTTGGTGAAACTCAGTGACTGCGACTTCTCAATAGAACTCTCGACAACTTCATTCCGTTGTCGGTTACCAGTGATCATTAGGTTAAATTACTGATGTTTGTCTGCAGGAATACTATTGGTTTCAAGCTTGATCAAATTAGTTAGTTCTCATTAGTTTTGAAGTGAATAACTTTTTTTGAGATCTCTGTTGACTGGTCAACTTTATCACTTTTTCATATTAAAACAATCGTGATGTATGTCTAAATGTATACGTTTATATGAACTCATATGCACTTTTCAGACGAATTTCTCCATTAATGCTATATGGAATGCGTTCATGGCAGTTTCATGTTTGGCCGAGTGACAAAGACGATTTCTCGATAAGTATAAAACACTAGAAATAAATATCTCTTTCTATAATTTAACTCCACATTCATTTTATCTATGCTATTGAACTGAAAAGTTCGTAGGGTACTAACTGATGCGCTTATCAGCAGTGCATCCAGTTCGACTCAACTCAGAGAGCTAAGTCAGTTCACATCACACGGCCAATTCAGGTTGGCTGCTTTGTGGTCAATTGTCGGTACCTAGAATCGAAATTTATCACTCGGCTGTCGAAGTTTTTTCGAACCATAATATACAACTTATGAGATAGGCTCCAAACGAATGAAATGATCACCGACCGTTTAAATCCATTTGACCTGTTTATTGTGAATTAATTTCAATCACTCAATAGAATTCCATTATGGATAAGATTTTATTTTGATAATCACACAGTGTTGTACAGTAATATTAACTATTAATATTACTTTATCTTATCCATAATGGAGTTATACCCTACCAGAGTGTCCAAGTTTTATACTTATATCAATAATACATACACTCAATAGAATATCAAGTAGTACCAACTGACGACAGAATCATATATCTATCTTGAGATTACCATCATATTCATCACCATCATCATCGAGAGAGAGAAAGAGAGTGGTTAGATGACTTCAGTATCTTAATTTAAGACTTTTTCAGCAGTACAGTACACCTGATAACCTATGAGAACTTATAATAACACATATTATCAGTATTATTAATCTACACTAGGTTGAACAGCGGGAAATATGTATTTATCAGAGTGCAAATGTCAGTAAACCTCTTTTTGTTTAAAAAAATATCTAACGTTTACCTTTTTAACTTTCAAAACACTTTCTAATTTTAACTTGACCCAGTTAACGAACAAAATGGAAAGAAGGGGAAAAAAGAAAGTTGAGAAGCATATAAAAAGTAATGGTCTAATTGATATAAGCTAAGATAAGATAACTAAACAAATGCTTAAACTGACCTGCTGTTAATAAGAAATTGAGCTAAATTCACTGAATCTAATTTTCCACTAACTGTAATCTTTCTTTCTTTTGCACCATCTTCACAGTTGGATATTTTGATTTGAGCCTTTGATGTGTTCCTGATTTCATTAATTGTTGTACCACCTCGGCCAATAATGCAACCAATCACATCATTCGAAATAATCATCTCTCGGACTACAATATTCTCATCAGTATTAGTCAGTGAAATCAACGGGTTCTGTTGTTGTTGAGCGTTTAGAATAGCACCGATTGATAGTGAGGGAAGACCAAGTAGTGAACTAGTGTTCTGTAAGCCATGCATTGATCTTACAGGATCTGGAGGAGTTGATAACGCTGTATAACTGTTGACAGAACCAATAGACATTGAAACGTTACAGTTTGATGTGTCATTAGAGGAGATATTATTACCATTGGTAAAGCATAGATCAGATTGATTGACAATAAAGTTATTAAGACTGTTGGTTGTTGATGTGGTATATTGTTCTTCTGGTAGTCTGCTTGATATTTTTAGTAAGGTGGCCGGTGTAGAGAACATATAGTTATTCGGAGGTCCAACAATAGGTAGTGCCGTGGCTGCTGCAGCAGGATAGCATCCTAATAAACCAGGACCTAATGATAACTCTGGAATATTTAACGGTTGTCCGATAGAATGAACTCCAGCAGCCAGTGGACTTGTATTTGGTAATGGTGTCAGAATGGATGAAAACTGTGATTGAAAATTAGCTAAATCGATTTGATTTAAGGCAGCGAATAAGTGAACTTGATCTACAAAACAACAAAATAGTGGAAAAGTAAAACAGACGAAAAGAAGTTAGAAGGAAGTTTTACATTTTCTATGTTTCAAACACACAGGCACACACACGGAGGCTTGGAGACAAGTTGAAACAAGTTATTTTACCGACTTCACTTTTGACGTCATTTAAAAGGTCAGCATGTAAAGCAAAACGGCAACAACAAAATTTGGCTAACAATTGTTGAAATTGCATTTTCTTAGTTTGTTTTTCATTACGTATAGCATTTAACAGTGATGCGTTATTTTTTCTGATTTGATGACTAAGGTTCAATGTTTTTTTAACGAAAAAAAGTAGACGTGAAGTTATTCTATGTAGTTAAATCATTTTTAGGTTAATTTGCCCTCCCTACTGATTGATTATACTGGATGTCTGTTGAAATGATGTTAGTCTTCATACAGTGTCAAAGAGTCCTGACTGGAAGGTGACATTTTGGCAAGGATCTGGCATTTCGGTCTCGTATAAATCAATAAATGGGAAGTGCAAATTAACCTATAAACCAAATAACAAGTGAAAACAAATGGACAAGAAATGGCTTTCGAAATTTCAGTGGCCTAGGGATAACACTTTTGGGTTTGAAACGGTGGGTGAAAGGTTTAGCTGTAAGAGGGATCACCATTATTCAATGGGTATGCAGGCGCGTCCAGATGATGAGTCAGTATTATGACGAAACGCGCATCTTGGATTTCATTCATATTGATTAACAAGCAACATAATATATTGTTGGAGATAGCTTATAAAAAACCCTTTGATTAATTTTCTCATATAATGGGAATGTCAGCTGTCCGGAAATGAAATAAAACTGACAGAGTTTTGAGTTATCACCAGAGTTAGGTAAATGGAAGAAGAGTTTGTTGTCACGTTTGACTAGAATACACATTTGTACACACTAAGGAATCATACATCTAGAATCAAAGAGAACTTTAATTCATTTCTATTACAGTTAGTTTACACCGTATGTGTGGTATTTTACATTCTTTGAACGAAAGAGGGTGCCTCAAGATTTCAAGTTTCATTGACTGTACTGTAACTTTTGGAGAAAGGAGGGGTGGAATTGCTACTCTGTTGCCCATTCAACCCTTTTTTCCAGCTTACTGTCAGCTGGTAACCTAGACGAGTTAGATGACTGTGTCGGTTGGGAGTCGAACTCGGACTATCTGCTTAGCTGGCAAACATTGTACCACTGAACTACCTACACATGTGTCATGCTAACACATTATTTTCTATTACTTTGCTTTCCCAGTGGAACATAGGGCTTCAATTTTGAACTCTAAAGTTTCAGTAGCAGTGGTGGTTTTTGAAGAGTTGGGTTGCTAGCCTTCCGCCCGACCTTCCGTATCTTTGTCGGGCTTATAATCGGTTAGGGGAGGCACAGACGTACGCCAACCGCAAATTGAACTCCAGAACACAGGCATGATTGTCGAACATTTTGCCACTAAGCCACCGACGCACTATCACATCCTTATATTCTAATCAAAATGGTCCCAATAGGCAGGAAAGTGTTAAAATGAAAAGAAAGACAAGCCTAATCCTAAATTTTTCAATCCTTGTAATGAATTTTTGATGTGCCATCCGGTTTGATTGTGATACAATCATCCTATTAGATTGAATCTTTCTCACTAAAACAAACTTTAAAATATTGGCTTGTAGCTGTATACCTATTCTTATTTTCTGTAAACTTTACTTCAGACTGTGAAATAAAGTGTAATCGTCTTTTTCAAAGAGATCAAAGAAGCTATAAGGATTTTGATTAGAAATGCATGAACAACAGGTGTTATTATATATGTAAATAATAAAGCCATATAAAGAAATACCCTACCTTATTTTTTTATTCTGAATATTGATTGTTAATTTAAAAAAAAAAGGAGGGGAAGAAATTATGTAATAAATAAAAAGGATAATACCCAACATCAGTGATTCTGGAGTTCACTTGGATGAAGCACTTTCAGACAGGTGCGATTAGGCGTTTAATTCACTTTTTTCGCTTACATTGAGATACATAGCTTGATCAAGAAATTGCATTTAGATAGTTAATTTCCTGCTTATAACACTCAATTATCAATAGATATTCCTTGAATTCTCAGTGGAACAGCAGCACGTTACCATTCTATCCCAATATCATGAATTAAAAGTCCATCTGGGCAAAGAATATCTTTCTTCAATAACTTCCATTCAGGTTCTTACAATTATTTATAAGATATAATATTTATTATCGTTACAATAATGGCTAGTTATGTGGTGGATACATTTGCACATTGAATAACAGATTAGTTATGGAGTATCAAAATAAATAGTCGTATTTGTATGACAAACGCGTTAGACTGAAATCGATTACGAAATTTTGTGAAATGGGAGACGATGGAGGTGGTTAGTCATAATAGATTCGTAGAATGTGGGGTAGGAAAAATTGACAAGTAAGTTCAAGATTATAAATTGTGTCAGGCGAGTGGCTATTGCAAGGCAATGTGTATTATAGAGGAGGTAATAAGATTGCAATGGTAAGTTCGTCGTGAAATACCAAATAATTGAGATGAAACAGGTGCAGGCATGCATATATTGAGAAAGGAAATAATGTGACTAAGAATAAACCCGAATAGTATAAACGGAAAATTTGATAATATTGAAAGAATGCAGAGATTAAAGGTAGAAATTACAACGAATACAAATAATAATGATGACTGCAGTAATAAGTAAGTCAGGAGAAAAAACAAGGGATAGGGAGAAGAGGCATTCTAGGTGGGAAGAAGGAACTTTAATGTAAGTCTGGTCACGGTAGGAACAGCGTTTGAACGTGTTCCTTTTGAATAGAAAGTTCGAGTTTAGTCGACCTTATTGCAACAGCTTCAGCTTAGTGAAGAATAAGTAAGCGATGTGTAAGTGAATTCGGTATTAAACCTGAAGGCTGTGTTAGCATTGATGTGATGTCCAGTACCAATCAAGTGTGACGTAAAGGAGCTTTTCATGCATTCGATTTCCCCCTTTATGAACCAGGCTGGTAAATATTCTCGAACCTGCAGATGAACCTGCCTAATAGTATGCCCTATACAACTTGAACCACAGGAACAGTTGAAATGGCATATGCATGAGGAAGAGGTAAGATTAGGTAAGACTTCTTTCAGTTTCTGAGTGAACTCTTGATGGCTGCTACTGAAGTACAGCAACAGATATGAGGAGTAGAAAGTTTTCTCTATCGTTTTGCTTAAAGGCTGCAATAGAATCTCCGCAGAGGTATCTCCCCTGAATTGTAGACGTGAGAATAAAGGCTTTTTCTCAGCGATTGCCAGTTCATGTTTATGGCAGTTGCAACCGATGTTGACTTTAATAAAATTCCCTTGAAGTGTCTGAAAACCAAATCCCTACGTAATCCTTCATCATTCATGGACGCAGTCGTAGAATGCTCGTCAAGCACGCATGCAGCCCGGGGTTCGATTCCTGGCCGACGCACTGCTTTTCCTTGCTAGGCCATTCATAAAGACGGAAGGCTGGGCATGACGCTAGCGACCCTATCTTTTAAAAATAAACGCCACTTTTACGAAAACTTCAATCCCCTATGTTGAAGCCTTTTGTTACACTGGGAACGTATAGGAATAATAAAGATTATAATAAGTCCGGATAGTATAATCAGAAAATTTCGAAATTTTTAATGTTTGAATGATAACCTTGAACTGACTTGTCAATTTTTCCTACCCCACATTCTACGAATCTATTATGACTAACCACCTCCATCGTCTCCCATTTCACAAAATTTCGTAATCGATTTCAGTCTAACGCGTTTGTCATACAAATACGACTATTTATTTTGATACTCCATAACTAATCTGTTATTCAATGTGCAAATGTATCCACCACATAACTAGCCAATATTGTAACGATAATAAATATTAGGTTTTACAATTGTAAGAATCTCTGATTTCATTTTCAGCGGAATCTGCGACCACCCATGAGCATTCGTTTCCTCTTTGCATCATCTCAGTGTCTCATAGTGCGCATGACCTCACTTTTTCTGTCCGATTTCTACTCAAGACTCTCATTTATGACTTCACTCAATGGTCTCCTCAGAATAGTGCATTACACATTTGTCTTTATTGCCTTTGACATATTTGTGTGTCAATAAATTGTCGGCTAGTCCTATGCCTTCCAGAGTTCTCTATTCCCAAGTAGAGTGAAACACATATCTTAGATCCTAGTATTATCCATCACGTTAGAGATATCTGAAACTGGTTCTGCTGAAATATAGAATTTGGTAAGCTCAGCGAATCTACTAAGACTTAAAGTTTCAGTTCTTTTAAAAGATATTGTTGCTTCATTTCTACAAACCTAGATGCGTTAGGCTATCACCTTGTTCAGATTAAATTCATTGATTCAAGTCTTAGAAAATAGCTCAGTTTGTTCAACCCTAGTTAAGCTAAAGAAGGTCGCCTGAAGTTCTGATGAGAATTTGTGGCACTTGCGATCTACCAAGCTGGCTGTCAGGAAAAATATTTATTTATACAACAAGCAGGCAGATGTACTATATATTTGCACTTTAGCAGAAGTTAGGATTCATGGTCTATTGGAATCCGTCTTAGTGGCTGAATGGTCAACAGGCTGACCTGCAGGTCCTGGCTTCTACCTTCGGAAGTGCGGTCATGAGTGCGTACTGGTGAGAAGTTTCAAACTTGGAGGAAACAACTGTCCAGTACTTGTTGGTTTTCAGGGCTTATCTGACTGATGTGCCTGTTCATGATCAAACTTGGAAGCAATCAAATCTCCATGATTCAACACTTAATAATTTTGTTCTGTCAGCGTCTGTAGATTGAGTGTATTTTTGACTAATATATTAAGCTTAGTATAGAGAATACTTGTAATGGTGCCATACTTTTTAAATTATAGGAATTCACGAACACTTTAAGTTCGTTATTGATTTCATCTGAAAAAAAATTGCATTTTTTCGCGGGTTTTCACTCTTTTCTCTTTTTTTGTGTTTTTGTCATGTAGTTTGACATTTGAACATTGTAAATAAATGCACACACACCGTCCTGTCATTAATATCTGGCAGTCACATATACGCATAGGCACACACAAGTGGAGAGACAAAGGGAGAGGGCTGAACATTTCATTCAGGTTAAAATGAAACCTTTTAAACCATCTAACATTTGATATGCAACTTGTACCTATAGTTTATACATGACGACTTACTTATGCTACATTTTACCAACGTTTGTGTACTAAGCATACCAGCATGTATATACACGGTGTTATATGAAAGCCAAACAGAAATGTAAATGGTTTTAGTCAGTCGTAAAATGGGGTGAAGTGAACTAAATCAAAGACGTTCAGTTGTGAAGATTCGCATTTGTTTTAATCAAGTAATAATAAATGGTATAGATAACTTGAAATTGATAAACAAAAAGTGATAAAAAAGATCACTGAATTGTGTGTTATTCAGTAAACATTTTGACTTATAAGCTATTTGCCTTAAATGATAGAACTTTGACAATTCTAATAGTCATTGTTTGCCTACATATATTTGTGTATATCTGAGAATATTCAAAGTAAGCAGCGATAAGTGTTTAAATGTTCGCTTCTAATAAATAGTTTAGTTTTATTATTGTTTTGCGTTGTCCAAAATGTCAAACCGCATTTCTATTTTCCTTTTAACTACAGGCAAAATGAAATAAAAAAAATAAGTATTTAGCCAAATAAGTGTCACTATCAAAATTATTGTGTGTCGGTACTTCAGTGGTAGAATACAACCAGTCATACAGGAGGTCCGCGTTCCTTTCCTCACCTCACTAACTCCTAGACGTCGCCCAGTCTACTACTTGATAATAAGCCTGAAAGGGTGGGAAAGTCGAAATTGAGGCCAAAAACCCCACCATCTAGGAGAAAAGTCACTGAAGCTGAAACTTAAAATCCTAAAGCTTAAAGCTATATGTTTCCCTTGAAAAGCAAAAGAATAAAAAAATGTTAATGTTTGAAAATTTTTTCCATTTCAGGAAATGTTTACAGAATGAGTTAGTGTCTAATGTAGGCATTAAGATCACCAGCTTCTTCAGAGAAATTTACAATCATTCCTCTAACATACGGTGTAGACCTTATCCAAGACTCTGTTGAATGAAATAAATAATATACAATTGGTGGATGGTGGCTAGCAGTGGAATCCAGGATGCGCATTTCGTCCTATTTGGGACTCGTCAGCTGGATGTACCTGCATTTCTCAGTGAGTGATGATGTTCCCACCGAGGCTCGAACCCAGTACCCATAGTTTCAAACGCCAAAGCGTTATCCACTAGACCACTTGGGCCACGAGAGCCACCTCTTGTGCAACGGGTCATATTAATTATTGAATTGAATTTTTGATTTTCCCGTCGATTGATTGGACCGAAGTGCTCGGTCTCAGGTTGACATGTCGGCTTCTTGTGCAGATGCTTCGACGATGTCTAGGTATTTAATTAGTATACAATTGGTGGATGGTGGCTAGCAGTGGAATCCAGGATGCGCATTTCGTCCTATTTGGGACTCGTCAGCTGGATGTACCTGCATTTCACAGTGAGTGATGATGTCAATCGACGGGAAAATCAAAAATTCAATTCAATAATTAATATGACCCGTTGCACAAGAGGTGGCTCTCGTGGCCCAAGTGGTCTAGTGGATAACGCTTTGGCGTTTGAAACTATGGGTACTGGGTTCGAGCCTCGGTGGGAACATCATCACTCACTGTGAAATGCAGGTACATCCAGCTGACGAGTCCCAAATAGGACGAAATGCGCATCCTGGATTCCACTGCTAGCCACCATCCACCAATTGTATACTAATTAAATACCCAGACATCGTCGAAGCATCTGCACAAGAAGCCGACATGTCAACCTGAGACCGAACACTTCGGTCCAATCAATCGACGGGAAAATCAAAAATTCAATTCAATGAAATAAATAATGCCTAAACAGTGCAAGAAGTTTGGGACTCACATTTTACTGCTGGTTGAAGGATGTTCTAGCAATTGGAATGATTTCAGTCACATAGCCTAAAAAACATTTTAGTTATCTTCTGACTTTAGATTAGTTTTAACGGTCATGATTTATCCCAGTGTCGACTTTGTCACAAGCTAATATGACTCCATTATGGATAAGATTTTATTTTGATAAATCACACAGTGTTGTACAGTAATGTTAACTGATGACATTTGGAGCACAAACTATTGCTCATAATCATATCAAGCTAATATGAGTTGGAGGATCATTGGAAACCAAGGAGTAATCGTTAACATTTGGGACTTTTCAGCATTGTGAACTTATTAATTCAGCAGAGATCAAACTGAGACCCTCCATGTAACGAAGCAAACTCATTGGCTATTCAGTCACTGGGTTGTTATTCACCAAGTTATGTGGTTTTCCTTTGTTTGTATCATGTAACATATTAAACAAAATTACCGTCCTTTTTAATGTTTGTTTACTCCATGGTCAGACTATTTGTGGTGGTCACGGGTTGGCAAAATAATTGTTATTGATGTGGTGGGTGAAGATGAAATGCAGATTTAGGTCATGACAGAATTTTATCCATGAGGCTGGTAATATGGGGGGCGCTATATTATTATTATAGGAAATAAGTCCTTGAATCTAATTGGCGCTCTCCAAATTACACAATTCAGAGTGAGAAATGACCGCAATTTACTTTGAAAGACGAAAACATACAGATTAAAATCGTGATCTGTTTGATACTATAATTGGTAAAGTAGAATGGAAATGATAAAGGATGATGACATGTATTAATGATTGATATAAATAATCGTAAAGCATTCAAACGAATAAGCAATGCCTGCTAGCCAGATCGGAGTAACCTAAGCAGTGGGTGGCCGTTTCGATTATTGAGGGTTGAGCTCATTAGCAAAGTATGCGAGGTAACCCTGATTAATGGGTCGAATCAATTTAAACAAACCAATTTATGTCTAATGTTGGGTAAAAATTGAAGATCTTCAGGCGAAAATCAACTAGTTGGCAGAAGAGCCAAACAGCGAAGATATTACTTCAAGTGAACATACGGAAGACTGAAGTAATGAGGACACTTAGCTAGCAAAACAAGCAGTAATCACCATCAACGGGAAAAATCGGAAGGGATCCAGTTGTTCGAATCACCTCAGAAACATATTTCTAAGTACAGGCACCACGGATAAGGAAGTCAAAGCTAGCCAAGTTCGAAAAAGCAAGACATATCTTTATTACTCTGTAATCAGTTTGGAAATCTATATCATTAAGCGCAAGGAACATTGTGCGAACTATCAACACTGATATCAAATCAATGGTTCCGAGACATGACTTTCATAAAAAGCTGCTATTACATTCATACTGAAGATCAGATAGCTGGCTATACAAATAAGCTAAAAGGAGCTCTGACAACAAACCGACCAACAGCCCTCTGCCCAGTAAATAGTCAGAATAAAATGAAGATGGATTTGATATACTTTGAGGAAACGTCTGAGTGACATCACACACCAGCCCACCGAGTGGAACTCAAGTAAAAAGTGACAAGTTAGATGTTCAAGTTTTCAAGTGAAGGAAGTTGTATTCTAAGGAAATAAAAGCTTGCGGACAGTTGCGAAGGCAGCCAAAACAAGATTACAGAGAAGAGAATAAATGGTGATGTACTGCTCAAGTCCCACAATTCACTTGGAACTCGAATGTGTAATAGTAATTATTATTATATCTTTATTGTTACTTTTCATAACATCGACTGTTGCTTCATAAGAAAATATACGCCTAAATATCATTACTTAATGAATGCTTTAGTAAGCCCAATCAATGTATAACGGTAACTAATGTCTTTTTAATAGTGACGTTATCTTGAATGGAAAAGTGTTACAAAATACAAGTATATTGCATATTATTCTTGTTATCGTTGATAAAGCTGTTATTACTAGTAGAGTCTGCAGGTGCACTGATCAGAGTAAAATAGCAGCTTTGAATTCACATGATACTATTCTTCACGCTCCCCAACCCATCCAATACTCCCAAAATAACAATCAAAGACTGTTTCACTTGTTGCATAAAGCTTCATAGATGTTTTTTCTTTCGTTTTCATAAGTACTAATTAAATTGCACTGTACAGATAAATTTCATTTTTGTTTTTGATTACGTACAACATATGTACATATATATATATATATATATATATATATATATATATATATATATATATAATACACATAACATGTGATGATGCCTAGTGAAATCAGTCATGTGATGTTCAATCTATATATGTATATATATCCAGCTGTTTTCCATTCTTAACCTTATTCTTCCTTTCACAGGAAAAGAAATATTCTGTTTAGTGTTATTCAGATGCCAGAGAGAACTGTGTGCGTTTTTACGGTATCAACATGTCACCATAGCGAGTAAACACAAAAAAATGAAGATATTATTTAGGCCGAAAATAACTCATTATAATAAATCAAGGAGTTTGTTTTATTGTATGCATGGACTGTTGTTTCTTTTTCTGTTTTCTTTACTATTCCTATCATCTTATTATTCTCTTTGTGAGTTAGGTAATTTCAGATAGTGTATTCCATCGAATGGAAATCATTAAAAAAACAGTAAATTCATAGAAGTTAAAATAAATAAATAAGAAAAAACTGCGTAGAAAGTAAAGAAGCAGTTTATTGTGGTGGAAAAAAGCTGCTAGGATTTCTAAGCCTATGGTGACGTCTAGCAGTGGAATATAGGGCTATCGTCTCGTCCTATTTAAGACTCACTATCCCTCCTTAGTGAGGGATGACGTCCTTCCTCAGATACTCTTGCCCGATCCATGTCGTTTCAAGGGCCAAGGCATCATTAAAGTGCCCGTACTTGTAGCTAAAATATCAACAGTGACAGAGGAATATGGTTCAAATACAACTTCAAGAAAACACCGCTAACAGTTCACAGGAAAATCCATGTTGTACTTTGGGCTGAAAAGGTGGATTCTAACTATCTGATATTGGACGTATCCTACCAATGTAGGATGAAATGATTGGGCGTAAACAAACAATCTGTTGTGTAGTAGATAATGAATAATAACTACGCGGATAAAAGAATTATTTGAAAATATTATATGAAGTATATATTTTAGATGTTGTCTGGATGATGGTAACAAGCAGTGAAATCAAGGTAGAGTGTTTCATCCTATTCTGGGCTCATCGGCCATTGGCGTAGTTGATAAGTCTTTAAAAAGATGAATGCCTGGGTTGTGTCTCAATTGGACCAGCATCGCTCACAGAGGAACCAAATACATCCTGATGATAATCGCGAAATAAGACGAAGTATGTTTCATGGATTCCTCTAACTAGCCACCGTCAATTAAAATAACATCATATTGATCTTCGATCATCAAAGAGCTAGTAGTTGAAGCTAATTTGACAACAGAGACAGAGCATCTCTCTCTAACAAATCCAATTCTCATGATAATGTAAATGATAGCTTCAAACCAGATAAATTGAATTTTAAACTTCGTTCAGAGTAAAAAATAAAGCCTCAGGAACACATCACCATTTCACTCTGTTCTTTGCGGTCTTTTTTATCTGGCTTCACAATTACCCATAAGCTTTCATTTCCCCCGCACATAAACTTTTCTGTATCGCCCTTTGATGCCCAACTCGTCGTTTCATATTCATTTTCCACTCAAGGACCTGTTTTATGCGTGATACCACTAAGTGGTCGCCTCAATGTATGTCGAACCCGTCTCCATTTTCTCCCGCATATTTGTTGAGCAACGGGTTGTTGGGGGGTATTTGTAAGAGTTCCTTGTTGATTATCCTTAGGGGTCATCCGATCTCGAAGACAGATGTTGATGAGATTCTGAAGCTCGTTGTAAGAGACTTAGGTGCCTCGTCAGGTCTCTGAACCGTGTCAGAGCACTTCCTGGCTTAACATTATTGGTGAAGATACGGATCTTGTCACTAATGCTGGGTGTAGCAGATTTTCAGCCCCATATCGGAGTGAGGAATATCTGTATTCCTTTTCAGATCTTGACCAGTTTTGACGTCCTCATCTGTGCCGCCTGGGCTAGCTTACTAACTGGTCTAAAGCCTGGAAAAAGAGGGTAGGTTTTGCGTGGGGCTGGCGACTCTACCTCAGAAAATCAATCCAGTCGCTACAGAAACTTCAAATCACAGTATATCACGGATTAACTGAAGAGACGATATGTGGTAGGCTGTTGAGAGCCTTTGAGTCAACCTAAATGTCTTCTTTTGATACAAACACAAATATGCTTGAGAATATGCAATGTCCATACTTTGTTTAAAACTGATCGCAGAATAAATGGGAAGATATGATGCAGATGTGCTAGGAGTCTGTGGGAGCAGATTAAATCCTGGAGATCTCTCTGGATTGTTAACTGGACATTAAAAAGTTATAAGTGTTGTTTATTCTGAAAGGTATTTCTTATATATATTCTCAACAATCTATCAATTAACAATGAGCAAACTCTGCATTTCCTCACTAACCAATATCATACCGTAAACCTCAGACAGTCTGTTTTGTTCTTATGATATTGGGGAGTACAAAGTGTGAGAAAACACCAAATTAGTATAATTTTAAGGTAGTGGGCTGATATTAGGCAAAATTAAGAGGAAATAAAACGCTTAAATCACTTTATTGTAACAGTGAAGTAATGGATGGCCTATTGAATGCACAATAACTAATGCTTAATTATCCCTATTACATTAACCTTATTTAAAACTAAACTGTCACACACTAGTTATTTAATTCTTGGAATTTAAAATCTTAAGTTTCGAGTTTTTCTTGGATTTTCATTGGCACACTTGACTAGTATGAGTAATAATCCAATTTCACTTGTTGTAAATCAGAAGGGAAAACCTTATATCTTCAGATAGCAGCTTTACCTGTTACAATTTGAGAGGGTAAATAATAAATCTCTTGTAAAGGTCATTTGCTCAAGATTCAAAATTCTAAATTTACGGCGGGAAGGGGTTGATGTATACGTAAATCTTAGATATTTTCGTTTTTTTAGAATTATTATTGTTGTTTTGACAGTTTTCCAGTGACAAAACACAAGACGAAAAAAGGATTTTATATTTTCTTCTATTTTCTTATTCAACTGTATTTTTAATTTTTGAAGGAAAACTCGTTATATATCTTCTTTGTCTCTTTCTTTCTCTAACATTTCTATTTCTATGCTTCAATATGCCAAAAGAAATTTCAAAGCTTCTATGCATATTTTCACTTTGGGAATAAAGTTATCATTGGTGTTAGGTAAAATTATTTGAAGAATTTGAAGCAACTGTGAGAGGGTTGTGATAACCGTGACCTGTCAAATTTATGATTAAAATCAACTGAAGCAGAAAATTAACTTATTTGAAGTTTATTCGTCTTATCTGTCTAAAAAGTAGTGTATCAGTTGAACAGCCAAAAAAGAAGAAATTTGATGTGATTATTAAGAAGTCACAGAATATTTATTAAAGTTTGTTAATTTTCATCTAACTATTAGATGCTTGATGTGAGAGTGAGATAAATTGTAAATTGAATTAACTCTTTTGAGATTTAATGAATTAAAAGCTAAAAGACTGATGTAGGTGGTGAATACTACCTGGTAAACTCTGAACTATAAGAATCTAATGTGCTAACAAAAACTACACCATAGTCGTTAATCCAAATATTAAACACCACCACCAACAACATACCACCCGTAAGCGGAATTAAGAAGGGAAGATGAATAGTTGACAAGAAAGCTGTTACTGTTACCGTGGAATACAGTTACATCCAGGTGGCGCCCCAAATAGGACGAAATGCGCATCCTTGATTCCACTGCTAGTCACCATCCACAATTTAGCTTCTAACAGTCAAAACAGTTTATAGAAATGTTGGATACATATATATAGAATTTCACCATGAGCTGACATCAGTTAGAGAACCACTGGAAAACCTGGGAGTACTGGACAGCTTTTTCGTCCTAATTTGGGACTTTTCAGCAGTACGCACCCACCGGGATTCGAATCCAGGACCTTCTGGTTACAAGGCGAGCTCATAGACCATTGAGCCACTGGGACCCGATCCAATGGTTCTTGAATTCTAACTTCTGCCAGTTCAAAAAATAGCGCGACCACTTCGCAATGTCTTCCTCTACGAGTTACTGCTCCATCTTCGACCTGCTGTACCCTACTGGTCACGGCTTCTCACTAGAACCCCAGGTTAACTGCCTGAATACGGCCAGTCGCTAGTGAGCATCAGATTAATTTTCAAGTATTGGTTTAGTAGGGATTTTTTTTCGTTTGATTGTATGCAGGATTTCACCATGAGCTGACATCAGTTAGAGAACCACTGGAAAACCTGGGAGCTCATGGTGAAATCCTCCATACAATCAAACAAAAAAATCCCTACAAAACCAATGCTTGAACAGATATATAGGTTTAAAAAGGCCTTGATAAATTCTAAGTCCACTTATAAATTCATATAGTAGGCATTTATTGTGAATGCAGTTTCTAGAAACCGGAGTTGCATTGTCATTGAATTTTTCATATACTTTAACTATTATAATATCTAGTTAAATCTTACCATCCTTCATTGCATTAAGTTTATTTATGTGTGCGGTCTTATGAACTGGAGTCAACAGTGAACAGTCTGCAGTCTACTGATGGCGTTCAAATACAATTGAGGGACATCAATTATATAGTTCACTGTTAATAAATGCAGGCCCTGCACACAAGCGGTTAGAGTTCGATTTCCCAATGACGCATTCTTAAACGTTGTTTGGCTTGCTAGCTGACAGTAAGCCCAGAATAAGGGGAGGTTGGGTGTAACCCCAGCATCCGCATATTATAGAAATGCCACCATTGTGTCTGAAACTCCATAGCCTACAGCTGTATGTTCTACTCAAAACGCAAATAATGATAGGAAGAGGCACCATTACAAAATATCAGTCGTCAAATTACAAAATCATTTTATTCCCTCGTGACACTTTGCCTTCTAATTTCAACATAGAAATAAAAATACTTGACTATGTTAGTGAACTGAATTTACATCCTTTATACATGGTGAAAATGAGATTCCACTTTAAAGAGTGGTCGAAATAGCCTGTTTAGTTTTAATTGTGTCCTGTAAGCAAAGACATGTATTTCACACTGTTTACCTGCTGCTTTATGGAGTCATTAATGCTGCCTTATTGTGGCGTATTGTAGAATCTATTAGGTAAGTATTAATCAAAGTTGTAAGCATCCTGTCGATTCAAGTATCTCGTAGTTATGTAGTTATATTTATTAATATATTTGATTGTTTCTTGATATGCATTAGATTCATTCAATATCAGTAATACTGCTTTGTCTCTTCGTCTTTCACTTGCTTACCTGTCATTTGGTCAGACATTGGATTAATCGGTCGACTAGAACCAATGACTGTAAGAGGAGAATGAATTGTATTCTGTGCTTGTAGATTTGGTACTATGGAAGGACTACTAACACCATTCACAGCACCAGGAGTACCAGCAGCTGTTGCACCATTAACACCTGATAATATACCAGATGGTATGCCAAATTGACCCGCGTAACTTCTTGTTAATGAAGTTGGACTGGCAGTGTTTACATCATGTGTTGTTAGTAGTGGCGATGATGTGAACATCGGCGTCGTATATCCTGATTCATGTGAACTCTATTTTGTTCAAAATAAGGAAATAACAAAAAAAGATATGGTAAACAAGAGAGATAATAAACCGTGTTTAATTTTTTCGATACAGAGAGAAAAGTGACAATCCTGAGGGGTTTCGTACACTTTAATTGGGTGAAATAATACACGTGCAAGAATAATATATAATATACACTTTGAATTGACAGTAGAAAGTTGGAAACAATTTGCAGGAAGCCCTGGATCTCGGTCATATGCTTCTTGTAACTCCACAGCAAGGCTTTCCTACAATCTTGAAGAAACTGATGAGAATCATAGATTCGAACACACATGACGCGCCCGGTATTACATTAACATTAATTACAGCCTAAGGACCAGTCCTTATATCTATTACAGTTTCACAGGAGGTCATCTAGGTACGCTTTGAATAGTTGGACGCAGTTAACGGAAACTCATCTACTGCTGACTCATGTATGCATTCAGCTGTAGATAAAAAAATCCGAGAGATGACGAGATTACTGTGTAATTCATGTAGTCAGGTTAAGTGTATAAAAAATTCAAATATGCGTGTTTAGAACTGAACTCGTCATTTGCAAAATGAGGAGCGAGGATTTACCACTCTTTCCACCTTCTGTTTCTCACTGATTTAGCGCTCAGAGATGAGTCATTCTGAACACAGTGGTAATGATAAGGTCGGACTCAAACGAGTCAGATATCTGTCCACGGTTTGGGTCACTTCAGTCTGGCTAACGAGCGTTTCTGTTTAAAGTGGTCAGTTTCCATATACTAATATCAGTTGGTAGTAGTATAATCCATCACTTATCTATCTACTGACACCCATTTGAAATTTATTCGCCATCATTGCTTTTTACCTTAATATTTTCAAAACATTGGAGAAATTGACATAAACAATATTCAAATGGTTTCACGATTAAATAAAAAAATGTTCAAAACAGATTTCTACTGACAATATTCAAATTAGAGACAAAATAACTAACTGAAATATTGTAAGATATTTCCTAAGTTCATTGGAAAAGGTTTTACGACCAAATATAACCAATATAACCAGACAGTCTGGCAGTTGCTTATTCGAACTAATATATTGATATTCTTGAAAATAACAAAAATATTTCTGTCATTCACCAAAATTATTAACAAGCAAACTGACAGTCTTTCCACACTTTTTGTACCACCGATAGACTTGCAGGGAATATTAAAAATGTTCGTTTCACTTCATATTACGTGAAATATGATAATAAGATGTGTTGCTCATCAAATATGAATAAAGAAATGGTGGTAGATTGGACAAACGCTACACTGAGGAGACCTTCAAATGGCTTCACACGCCACACCCCTGAGTGGAATATGAATGGGGAGAGAAAAGTAGGGCACCTGACGGTGACATGGAGACGATCGTTTGTAAGAGAAGAAGTGAATGGTTGTAGGCTGTCATGCAGCCACTCGAAAGGGGTGACAGAGAACCAAGAGCAGAGGAGGCAGTCTGCTTTAAACAAAGGTTCCATTCGGAAGGCAGTGAATGACTAATAATAATTATCCATAGTTTTTTGAATTTGGTTCCATAAATTTGAAACTTTAATGAACAATACTTTTGAATTCAGTTGTCTGCAACAGAATGCATATCCTAAATCTGTAGCTGTCGAGTCATCTGACAACACCAGTAGGTCGAATAAGGCAGCTCAGTCTTTAAAAAGAAGACAAAGCAATAAGTTCGACAGAGTGCTTCACCTAAACTCTAATCCTAAACACCATAATTTTGAAAATACGTCTAATCATAAAATTCTAGATGCTAACAATTTGAAGAGACATGATGGTGTGATGTTAGCTGATACATAGCAAATCCTGATTATTAGATAAAAATGGATATGCATAACTAATTAATAATACTTGGCCGAAATTCCTAATTGTCTGTATTTTCTTGTGGGGACGTTAACAAATGTTTTGCAACTATTTACCCGCACACACATACTCTGTTTAAAGTGTTTAACAAAGGTAGACCAATATTTGTAAGTCCGAGGTCAAATTTTGATCTCAGCTCATACAGTTTTCTTTATTATACATGCTGACACCTGTTTTATGACTCATGATTGGACAAAGTTTTTAAAAACAAGATATGTTCCTTTTATATATAAACGTCTGTTATTTTAATTTCGATTAATTTACCTTAAGAAGTTCGGACCAGATTGCCGAACGAAACGTTGATATTACTCATTTCAATCTCGCTGAGATTTTACAAATATAATTTTTTACAAATGTCTACTTCTCACTCGGCGCCCAAATATTTTAGAACTATTCTGTCGAATTTTGACGACAGTTCATTTGAATCAGTTTAATTCTGTTATGCAAGAAATTGAACCCCACTTATTTTCCATGGTTGTTAATGAAATGAGATCCTTTTGGTCAGTTAATTATTTTGTCCTGATTATTTTGTACACTGAATTAGTTTCCTGTTAGCACCTACTATTAAATTTGTTTTTGATTATTAGTGGCTAGCATTGGAATACAGGATGAAAATTATGTTCTAGTCTGGAATTATCAACTTACTGTTACCGCATCTTGGTGGGAAGAAGGATGGTGATTCGGTTAACGACAGAATTTAAAACCAGTCGTTTAAAACGATAAAGTTACATCTGTTAGGCCAAAAAGACATCCCTTGTACTACTATTATTAGCTGTCATTTATCGAAACGTGTGTCTGTTCATGCTGATTTTATTTGTTTCAATATGTCATCCTCTATTCGATAAAAATTATCTGTGACTTTTTCATTGACAAGAAACTTCAGTAAATGTTAACTGTCTGATGACGGCTTATAGTAGAATCCAAGTGCCCATATATCAACAGAAATCGAACATTTCACTCCAGGAGGGTCAATTAGTCCGAAATTCAAGAGTAGTACTTCTATAAAATAACGACACCTGATAACGGTTGCCTGATATACCTCCACTCACTGCGGTTGGGGGTACATCGAGCTGACGAATCCGGGATCGAATGAAAAGCGCCTTCTGAATTTCACTGTTAGCCATCATCAATCAAATAATATCAGGATGAATGCTACTTATATATTTCTATTCATTTTTTTCAACTTGTAATAGTTTTTCCACTGTCTACGTCACATACTACTGATTGATTGACGTTAGTAGGTAAAAATCACTTACGCCAACCAGTAGTTATTCCTATTCTAATCAAAGTGAGCTAAATACCTTATTGGGCATTTCACCTGTTTGGGACGGGCTTACCATCGCTGACTAAGCTCAGTTCGAACCACTTGAATGTTGGCCAGCTACTTGAGTGAGCTGGTAATGCCTTAATTCAAAAACCAGTTTGCTAATGAATTCATGATCTTCAGTTTACGCGGTTCGAGGAGAAAATTCACCATAGTTACTTTTGGAAAACAAAATTATTCAGACCACAATATACGGGATATGCTTGATACAATTATTGGTAATCAATGTTTTGACTTAAAGTATTCCGCTTTTCATAATAAATCTCATCACCAGTAATTAATATCAGTCTGCATTAGATTAGCTTTTCAGTGTCGTATTTAGAACAATTAACTGTACTGTTCTTTTTTAAAAATTGAACCATTTCGCAGCTTTGTACAGCAGTGTTGTCAATACCATTTCACATTAAATTGTGCAAGTGTTAATTCAGCTTACACTGTTTGTCAGGTAATAGAAAAATAAAAGTTAACTCACTGTGATCATTGTAAACGAGACTACACACAGTGAAAAAGAAGTGAAAACAAGCAAACTTTTCATATCTATAAGATGAACGGCATGAAATCAGTTCACCACACAAAATATGCTGTATCAAATTGATGAAAAAATACATAGAAATAGAGGAGAGTGAGAGTTTATGCATGTTGGAGAGGTAGTAGCAAATCATAATGAAAACAATTGATAAAGTCATAATAATGTCTTATTCCTCTTATTCATAGTATTATTATTATTAATATGTAGGCTGCACATTTTGTTGCATATTTCATACATGAAAAAAAAAGAAAAACAAATGGAAACAGAAAACAGGTGATTCTGATACTACTTATATAAATGCATATAAATATGCAGTCAGTGTGTTCAATGAACTAGGTTTTCTATATTTTTTTAATCTCTGAAGAAGTAAAACTCTGAAGTGACTGAAATTATTCTATTATGTAAATAATGTGCAATTTGCGATTCTTAAAGTGCAGAGTTTTATCCTGGTATCATATTTCAAAAAATGAACGTAAATTTAATTCAGCAAACGAGAAATGAACTAACTAACCAACCAACTAACTAACTAATTTATCTTGACCATATACTGCCAAGATACTAAGAATTTGTTGTAGTACTTTCTTTTGTTTTTAACCCTAAAAGTTGTTAAAAATAATACACGTAGTTATTTGGTTGGTGGTTGCTTTCACTGGGGTCCATAACACGAGCTCCAAGTTATCTGTGACGAGTCAGCTGGACGTGCTTTATCCTCAGCAGATGATTTAGCTCCCACTGAGACTTGAACGTAGCACTCATCGTGCAAATGCCAAAGATTTATCGGCTAGGTCATTTGACAGCGGTAGTCACGTCTTGTGCAATGGATGTCAGTTATTATTTGTTTAACTTCAGTAACCAACCATTCCTAACCAGTTAAAGTTTATCCATGGAGAAAATTAAAAGAAGCCTAAGCATTCAATTATTGTGGCGTCTTGAAACTGGTCATTGTTGTTACTGAATGAGAATACATTTTAAAAACCTTTATTTCTTCTCTAGCAACTAACTCATTTTACTACATGTTTGCTTCTGTTTTTAGTCAATCATTTACTGTTATCATCCAGTCTTACATGTCATTTTTGTACATTTCATTAATCAGTCTGTTGCTCTCACCTCCTGCTCAAACACAACAAACAAGTTCAGAAGGGTGCTTAAGAAAATCAACGTCAGATTATTGTTTAGCTCAGACAAATTACAAAGTAATCTTGTTTAGGTGAAATATTACGGTCTAACTGTGGCTATAAAATGAGGTTCCGGTACTGTTCTATAATAAACCAAGGCCAGAAGAAACAAATACTGTAAATTTTTAACCCAAATGTCGAGAAACCTAATGAAAGAGGTCTGGAAGATCTGCCAGAGATTTAAATTCTATCGAGTCACGTCAAAGATTACCTTTGATAATATTGAAGTCACTTAGGAGTAATGTCAAAAAACGAAGAACGTGTCGCAGCAGAATCACTTGACATAGAATAGAACCCAAACTTTCTTAATAGGAATGAAGTGTTGAGACAATTTAACTTTTATTTAGAGCCCTTTTCCTAATTAACTTAATCAACACAAATATGATAAACATTTTCCATTGCGTAAAGGCAATCTCGTTTTATAATTTATACACTTATCGAAACATTCTGGGGTTTACAGTCATGGATGTGTACTGATGAAGACACCGGAGTAGGTTGAAACAGATTCCCAGTGTTCTCCAATGTCAGTTCGTGATCCAACTCGAAATCCATCAAGCCCCTTGAAAGCAGCACTTAAAATAGTTTCAGCATCAAGTATTTGCCTTTATTTTTACAGCGCTGACACAAATCTTAAACTTATTGTTGAGCATAGTACCAGCTATTGCAAGACCGTAAGATCATATCACCTATTGTAAGTTTCAGTGCAGATGAAATAGTTTAAATGTACACATCTGGTGAGTATTTTAGCGACAAATAAAGAGAATAACTAACCTCACATACTGAAATAGGAAGCCCAGATAAGGTTGACTGCAGTAGACCTGATGAAAATGGAGTGGGTGAACACATCAATGCTGGATTAGAAACAGCAGGTTTTGGTCGGTATAGAATAACTGGACCTTTCGTTGGACACTGTAATACAAATCAATTTTAAAAAAATGATAAGTAATGCCATCTTTTGAATGTTTGGCATCTACAGGCTTATCTGATTATTTTGCAAAAACGTTCGATTCAAGTCATGTAGCGTAACAGGAGAACGGACTGAGTATCAACAACTTAACTATATATTTGTATACATTTATGTGCATAAGGTGAATTATTTCACTACAAAGTATTTTTAGTACTGGTTGTAATTCATTCTATTTCTTAAATGAAATATGTACGCATATATACATTTATGACGAGCAGCAACAAGCACGAAACCTAGGTACAAGGCTTACTGCCAATTACTTCTAGAATTCATTCAAAGTATATCCTTACGGTAAGTCATTCATCTAGATTACTCACCACGTTACAAACTTGACTGATAGAATTTAGTCGTCACCAACACTAAGGTTTGAAATACACTCGACGACTAGTCAACGTGTTTTTATTACAGTCCTTCAAGAAATCTGTCGTCAGCGCGAATAGTTCAGCCATAAAGTCTCTGAGCACAATAATGGTTGAGGCCAGTTCTGCTCTTCAAGGAGATATCACTTTTTTAGAGGTTACGAATTTACCTTGATGACTGCTGTTACAGTCATTAAACCTAAGCCCAGGTTATCTTGCCAATTGCCTCAAGTCACTTAACACAAAACGTTGTTGTCAAGAAAACTTGACAATAGGATAATCGTGATCATGATAAATGTTTGCTTTAGCATACAATTATCACCAAACAATAGTCATTTTATAACCTTAACCTAGGGATAAAAATGATGAACTAATCCTGTCATGAATGAAGGAAAAATAAAGACATGCAGAGGAAATTTTTTACTGACTTAGAGAAGACAAATGTACACAAAGTAGAAGTATCTAGAAATTAATTTTTACCTAGACTAAACAATCAACAATCACAAATTTGCGATTTTTCTATAAAAGTATCATAAAATGTACATATTAAATACAGAATAACTTACCTCTAAGAAAATGTCACATAACAGCTGAATACATTTTGAAATCGCATCCGCTGTACCTGATATTGTGACTGTTCTTTCAGTTGATGTTGGTAAAGCTTCACTAGCCACTTGGATTGAAGCGCCAGTTAACTAGAAGTCGATCAGACGAATAATGCAATAAAAAAAGAATAGAATTATAACAAAGCTAGTAAATTAGCAATTCCTTAAAGCAGTGTTATATTGTTTGTTAGTGGCTAGCAGTGGAATCCAGGGTGAGAATTTCGTCTCGTTTGGTACTTATCATCTGGACATGTCTGCATTCCCACTGAGGAGTGATGTTTCCACTAGGACTCAGATCCAACAGTCATCATTTCAAACTCCTAAGCGCTATCCACCAGGCTATTTGGGCCACGACGTGCACCTTTTGTACGATTGGTACTAGTTAGTATTTGATTTCATGTTAACTTTGTATCTCTCTGTCTGATAAGTCCCAGGTGGGACGAAATGTGCATCCCAGATTCCACTGCTAAACACCATCCATCAAATAACACCACACTAACCCTTGAACACTGTCGAAGCGTTCGTACTAGTATCCGACATATCAGCACAGACCACACATTTCGCTGCAATATAATTAGTCAACGTGAAATGCGAAAATTAAATTAATTTAAACAAATACTTAAAATATCAAAATTTCACTGAATAGTACTGAGAAGAAATGTAGATTACTGTATGAGCGGATGCAGTAGTTTGAATGATTTGGCGATTCTTAAAAATATCTTCCTTGAAATTAATGAACAACAATATGGTCTAAAATATATTCCAAAGTATTTTGAGTGCTGCTAAGAGAAAACCATATATCACATTGTCAGCAAAACTTTATGTTATGAGAAAAGGCTCTTCAAAGATTAAGAATACTGAGCTAATCTATTTGAGAGAGTACAGCAGTATCGAATTGCTGACAGCTTGTAGTCTGAAGCCAATATAAAATGCTCTTACACAATGCTAACATTTGACTTTCATCTGTGAAGCTTTCACTTTCATTGTCGACATAGTTTTCAGTAATTTTTACACAAAACAACTTATTTGGGTTAATTTGCATTTCTGTTGATTGATTATATTTCACAGAAATGCTCGGCCTTTATTGACAAGTCATCTGCTAGTATGGAAAGTACGACGATATCTGAGGATTAACGGAATGTTGTTTTGGTTGATGGTGACTAACAGCGGATTTCAGTGTTCGCATTTCATCTTATTTGAAACTTGTTAGCTGGAAATCATTGAATTCCCAGTGAGTGATGGTGATCCCACAAGAAATGTAAATTGACCTGAAAACAAAATTATAACTGATTCTCCTTAAAAAAATGATTCTTATGGCCCTGGAAGCCTCGTGAATAATGCTCTGGTGTTTGAAACAATAGTTCCAGAGTCTAAGCCTCAGTGAGAATACCACCACTTGCTGGGAATTCAGGAACATACAGTCGATAAGTTCCGAATAGGATGAAGTGTGTATCCTTGATTTCACTGCCAGTCATCCCCAAACAAAATTAGTATGTAAACATTGAATTCTGTAGACTGGATAAACTGTCACAGAACCTAATATGTCAGCTTCAAACGTTTATCCTTATATTGAAAATGCTGTTGTTGTTTTGCATTGCCTGATGATGTCAAAACGGTTTTAACCTGCATGTATTTTGAAAAACAAACTTGTGAAATAGAAGGTAACAGTACAACAAATGAGTGGCAAACAATGGAGACACCATGAGCCAGGTATTTTGTGAAACTTTGTGAACTTCATTATGTGTTGTTATGGTGGATATTTCCCCACCCTCCTGCATTCCTTCCTGTAATTTGAAGTTCATTTTATTTAAACGCTGACAGAACACTGCAACGGTGACGACAACAACGACCTAAGCTTCTATATTGTGCTAATTTACATTGTCACACTATTTCCTCCTTTATTGCATATTGTTCATTTAATTCTGTCTTACAAGGGATAAATTAGGTCATCTATGAACGCCAATCATACATACATACATACTTGATGCATACATACAAATGGCTGTGTTTGAAGAACTTCATGATAATTATCTACTTTAGTAATAAATGGAAATTATTAATTATAATAGACACGTGTAAGGTCAATTAGCTATAGGATAGATAGCTACTTCAGTAGTCAGCAGTTATTATTCATAATGACTAGGAACAAAATGCAATATTTCGTGTTTTTTTCACCTAACCTATACGAAGACTTTACTTTATTCAGTGTAGTTGAAATAAAGCAGTAATAACAAGTTTAGCATATTTCTTAACTGGTTGTAATTTTATTTTTTCACGTCATGCTCACATGTGCACTGTAATGTCTCATGTTATCCAGTCACAAGCACTTTTTTGGATCATTCCTACAATCTTGAAGCGAGGGCTTTATTTAGAGCGCAATGCTTTTATTCAAATTGTGGCTTTTGTAGGCAGTGGAATTTATTCCATTTACAATTCAGGGGCAGTAAAAAATGTTTCCTTATAGTTCGATTCTTTTCAAAAGTGAATACCGACGACCCCATCAGAAACAAATACCCTGAAGTCCTACTGTGTATTCATGACTAGCGAGAGTCACTATGTCAGGATATAGCGGATGTTCAGAGTTGGCACTGGTACGCTTTAAGGTGAAGTGAAGTTTATTGATATAAGAATAAAACTTATGCACTGTGTTAGAGTATAATTCCACAATGGGTAAATTTTTGTTTTGATAAAGTCTCACACTGTTATACAGTAATGTTTACTGATGAGGTTTCAATCACAATTTATTGCTCATAATCATATCAAGGTGATATGATTATGAGCAATAAATTGTGATCGAAACCTCATCAGTAAACATTACTGTATAACACTGTGTGAATTGAAGTTTAGTTCTCTGAATTTAGATTCATTGGCTGGATACTCAGCATGTTGGCATTACAATTTGAAATTCCTGGGTTTGACTACTGAAGAGGCGGTTGGTGAGCACTGCTGAGAATTCACAAACTGAGACCAGGCAGTTGTCCAGTTCCATTTACTTTTCAACTGTTCTTCAACTTCTGTTGGCTCGTGATGAAATCTGTCATGAATTTAATACTTTCAGACTGAACTTCAACAGTGTTTGATGTAAGAATAGAACTTGTGCACTGTGGAATTGACAGGTGTCTCGTAATCGCAGTAAAATATCACCCGTATTAGAATTAAATGTGGGCTGTCTGTCTTCATAAGGTAGTAATTATGGGCTTGGTACCTAGCGGAATTGTATATGTGTGTTTGTGCAGAATTCCCTGTCTTTAATAGATATTTTAAGTAACAATAGCTTTTGACAAAGTTCATCTTGACACTAACCAGATCACCACAAATCTAAAATTAGAAGTCTTCCAGTATTTCTATAATACATAGGGAATGTAATCCATTAATCCCCTGTTTATTATTGATACTTAAAGCGATACATGTAATATAACTGTAACAGTAATAAATAACATAAGTCTACATATATTACTTTTAACTAGTCATAGATACTTAGCAGGTTTCGTTTTCACACTTCGTAAAAACTTTGTTCACAGTTTTTACGAGTAGCTGTGGTTCAATGCTACAACATTTACCAGCCAGGATTTAAGCCCCGGTTTAAATCCTGACCTCTGAACATCATGACGTCCATTAGTTTACCAGTTTTTAGGGGATCCCTAAAGAGGAAAAGCCTGGGAGTGAGGCATGCAACCCCATCCATTAATAAAAACACAGCACTACCATAACTGAAACTTCAAGGTATGAATCCCATAATTGACTGTGCATATTATTTGTTTTGGCAGTCATATTCTCACTTTGTAACCTCCCTTCCCCGGGAGTGCAGAAATAAATCTTGTCCTCAGGGACTTATCGGTTTGAGTGTGTAATAACAGGCATTTTCTGATCACTCTTCTCAACTGTTTGTTTCAAATTACTGTTAGCAAACATTTCTAGTTTCCTAATTCGTGATCTGTCACACTTTAAAGACACCCATGTGGAGTATTATTTAGTCGATACAGTCGGATTTGACTGCTTCTCAAAATGAACCAACCATATAATAACTTAGTCACTCCAAGCAGTAGTTTTTCTGCATTCTGTTCAGTCACAAAGTGTCGATAACAGAAAATACTGAAAATACTCTTTGAGTCACGAAGAAAATAAGAGACAATACAGCAAAAAGAATTTTCTTTGTCGATGAAGTCATCTTCAAAGGCTGTACAGTCATATCTATATTTATCAGAAATGTACATTAGTCCGCTACTGAGCTATTTAAGGTTGACATAATTGATATAACTACTTAGAAGTGGCTTCAAAATTAGAAGTTATGAGGTACGTAATACTTAGTGGCACAGAGGAAGAAGGAGCTAGAAATTGGATAAGGTTTAAATTGAAGCATTGGTTTGTAGGGATTTGATTGATTGGTTACAGGATTTCATCATCAGCTGACATCTGTTAGAGATCCATTGCAAAACCTGGAAGTACTTCACAGCTATTTCGTCTTAGTTTGGGACTCTTCACAGTAGGCACCCGCCCATAGGATTTGAACCCCGTATCTTCTGGTAACAATTTGAGCTCGTAGAGCATTAAGCTCCTGGGACCCGATCCAACGGGCCCAAGAATTCCGAATTATGCCAAGTCACGATATAGTGTAACGACTAGCCAATGTCTTAAACGAGCGTTTGTTCTCACATCCGGCCTGTTGTACCTTTCTGCTGTGAAGAGGGCGAGAAAATGTACAAATGAACCTTTTTTATCACTGAATAATAATTCTAATTTTATTCAATTTCTAGCCCCTTCTTCCTCTGTGCCACTAAGTATTACGTACTTCATAACTTCTAATTCTGAAGCCACTTCTAAGTAGTTATATCAGTTATATCAACCTCCAACAGCTCAGTAGCGGACTAGTATACATTTTTGATAAATATAGATATTTTCAAGTATTGGCTTTTATAAGGATTTTTGTTTGATTTCACGGAGGATTTCATCATGAGGTGACATCAGTTAGAGAGCCACTGGAAAACCTGGGAGTACTGGACACCTGTTTTTTCCTAGTTTGGGACTCTTCAGCAGTACGCACCGACCGGGGTTCGATATATAGATATGACTGTACAGCCTTTGAAGATGATTTCATCGACGAAGTGTCTTCTCTGGATGAAATATACATTTTTCCAGGGAAAATTAATAAACAACATTGGTATTCCCAAATTCTAATCGATAACCCCAAGGCAACCAGCGATACAATATAACAAAGGTAACTGCGATATACACTGTTTCATTTATCATGAAACACGGAGTAGTTGAAGTGTTTAAATTAGAAACCAGAAGATAAAAAGTAACAAACCAAGCAGGAGCTTATTTTACCTCTCGAACGTCCTTGATTTTAGAGCCTCCTTTACCAATTATTGAACCACACTGAGTAACTGGAACTAATAAACGCAGTGTGACTGGTGGGCAACTGACTGTTTCATCACCCATTCGTAATAACCCCTGGGTAAAATCCTAGGAAAAATGAAATAGAGAAAGTTTAGGATATGGTGAAAAATTTATTCATTTTATGATTTGATTAATTCGTTAGCTATTTTGAACATAATTACTTTAAATCAGCACAAGTGGATTACTAGTTGACCCTTTTTAAAATATAAAATTAACTAAGGCAGAGTATAAAACATGAAGTGACTCTTTCTTGACCAAAGCCAAAGTATTTTCTTCTCTAAATCAAAGTGTTATTATCGCGTTTTGAGTAAAATTAGATTTGACAACAGCATTCTGTAGACAACTTCTGATCAACCATGAGAAGGATTGTAGCGGTAGGACACTGAAGATTGAGAGAGACAGGAGAAGTGGTTTCCTGTCATAATAGTTACTGTGCAATATAATTATTGCTTATTTGTCCACTGCAAAATCTCAAAGAAATAAACTAGACTATTTTCATAACAAATCAATATTCACCAGGAGTACCGTCGCAAATCAAAGAGTACGGAATAGGATTTCACTGCAGACATAAGTTTATAAACTGCGTCATAAAATGCAATTTATACAGATGTTATAAGATAAATTAAAACGAAACCATCACACGGGAAAGTGAAGACAAATGCCTGCAGATAACAACTGACAATGCTTATGATATTTTGAAGCAATAAAACACTTGCTTCATGAGAGTATACTCACTGTGAGGGGAGAAGTGGAGATCTTTCGAGCCCCCTAACTTATGTAGATTCAACAGTGGATGACGAAGTATAATATATTTCAGTACTGTTCAACTTTTCCAAATCTTCTAGATGAAATGAATTTAGAAAAATGATGATTTTCAAATTCCTTTCTTTATCTACTTGGGAATAAGCTGTATTTTGGAAGGGATTTCCTCATCATCTCCCTCTTACATTATTAAAAACAAAACATTGATGTCTACAGCCATCGAATAAATGTCAGAATATAACAACAAATATCATTAGCGACAATGCATGACACTCCAGTTTATATTCGTCAAGTTATTAGGACACAGAAAGAGAATTTCATCTGTTCAACTTTAGTGTTAATCTTGTTTCTTGTGCTGAGTGCAGTAGATTCTCATACTGATTTCAGACCAATGAAGGTCTATCTTGGTTTTCCGATCCCAGCTTTGACAACCTCATATGTTCCTCGTGTATTTGAAACAACGCAGCTTATATAAATGAAAGGACTGAGTTCCTTCAAGTTTCTATGGTTGATAATGATTGGTGCTCGTTGTTGTTCTTGGGGTGTTTTCATAACCTCTGTTTTCTCTGTGTTCACTTGAAGTCCTGTCTTTGCTAGTTTTCGCCCGCGGGTTTTGTACGTATGTTTGTATGACATTAGACATGAATTGTTTGCGAAGTCCACGTCCTTCAGAGTCTTCTTGTCGGTTCCATGTATGTCTGTCTTCTCCCTCCACACGGTCTTTCACATAACTCAGTGCCAAGCAATAAGGAATATCGTAGGTGGTGTTAGACTGCTTCGTCTTAATTTTGCCTCGAATTCAAACGCTTCAGTAGGCTTGTGAACCACTTGACATGTGGCACTGTCATGTAGGTGTTGAATGAGGTTGATTAGGTTTTGGAGTAATCAGTAATGTTAAAGCAGTTTCCAGATTACTCTGCAGTCGACTCTGTGGAAGGCTTTTTCAAACCTAATGAAGTTAGCCGCTCTCCTATGTCCTGTTTTATGATGATGCAAAGAATCACAATATGATCTGCGTACGGTTTGCTTTTTCCGAATCCAACTTGTTTTGGGATAAGTTTTACACTCAGAAAATCGCTTATATTCTTCAAGTTGACGTGAATTGACATTTTGTCAGGGATAGACAAGAGCATGATTCCGCGATAGGTTTTGCAAAGACTAAAGTCGTTTGAAAGGGTAACTTCTCCCCCTTGGGGAAGTACTTTTCCTTCCTTCCAAACTTTCTGCAGTATTAGAGTGAACGAAAATTCACTCAGTCTAGAAAGGTGAAAATATTCTTACCAAGAGAAACTACCATATCATTTTTGACACAGTTTATTTTTACACTAAGGTATGTTACTATTATTATCGTCCACATAAGATGTATGTACACCAGTACATCTGTCAATGAATTGAAAAACTGTTACAATCATAAAAATAATTAATCATTAGTGCAGTAAAATAAAACTATCTACAAATCACGGAATATACACATTTGATCATAGGAAATAAAAAGACAGTTGCAGCGAAGAAAATTTTCTTTTCGACGAAATCATCAACTAGGCTGTACATTCGTGTATTTATAATAAATGGGCAAGAAAGTTCCGGAATAATTTATGGTCAAGGGTCAGATTAATGGAATTACAATTAGGAACTAAAATGCCATACTAAGGAGGGGGACGAATAGACCTCAGAAGAAGTAGCATCATAATTACTGACACTTATTATTATTAATTATGATGCTACTTCTTCTGAGGTCTATTCGTCCCCCTCCTTATTATGGCATTTTAGTTCCTAATTGTAATTCCATTAATCTGACCCTTGACCATAAATTATTCCGGAACTTTCTTGCCCATTTATTATAAATACACGAATGTACAGCCTAGTTGATGATTTCGTCGAAAAGAAAATTTTCTTTGCTGCAATTGTCTTTTTATCTACAAATCATGAAAGTTGTCTGCAAGAGAAAAAGAGCAAATAAAATAATATTAATAATAACAATAGTAATATTCTTTACTTACATCTTCAAACTTTTGACTCATTAGTGTGAATGCTATATAGATTTGTTCAGTAGTTCCAGTTATCGTCACAATCCTTTCTGGACTGGACCCATCTGATATGTTAATTCTTGCTCCACTCTAAATTGATAATAGCATAATAGTGGAAAAAAACGTAATGAATAAATGAAAAAGATAAATCGATGTCTGATTTTTAAACTAACGGAGTGGTAATTATGTCTTCATGCTTACATCATATCATCATTAGTATTATTATTCGTCTCTTTGGTTCCTAATGGAGCGTAGAGCATCTGTTATCCATTGCCATGTCACTGTACTCTCTACAGTCTCTTTTCGCTGGATTTACGGTTGCCCACAAGCTTTCGCTATCTCTTCACGTGATCTTTTAGTGTCATGTTAGAGCATCTAACCTTTTACTTCCCATTCGAGTTTCACTTCGAGGGTCTACTTGGCGTGTGACTTAGCTCAACGGTCTTCTCAGAAAATGTTCAGTCCGTCTGTATTCTAGTCTGTATACTAGTTGAACGACTGGTCCTTTTTCTATTCGTTGCCTGTTAGATTTTCTTGTCACTTGTCCATTCAGTCTGGTCTTCAGTATCACAGAAGGGTACCAGCTCTTGATGAAAATTTGAGACAGGCTGATGGGAATGCTGCCTGTGATGCGGCGAATCTCTGAGCCATGGCGAAGCACTTACCGATCAGAAATTCATGTTGAAATTTCGGGTCATGTTTTGTGCTGATTGTTGCTGCACACTGATGATGTCCATAATGATTTCGCCTAAAAAGTCCACTTTTATGCAGTCATGGCATTAGAACTCACAACATGTCCAAATGTTTTGAATACAGTTTTTGTGTTTGTATGACTTTTGATCAGTTTTACAATCCTAGTAAATGTTTGAAGCTTCATTTCGCCTAAAATTTGCTAATATGGAGTACCTAAATTTAGACACGTTCAATTTAACATTGTAAACACAAATAATATACTGTATTTTTAGAGGTTAAAACAACATTTATTAGGAACAAGATACTAAGTGATTTTTCGTAACTAACAGTAACTGGACACATATGCTTTTAAATAAATTGAACAAAATCAGAAATAGGCAAAGGTCTGACAGTTATCCAGGAGGGGGGAATGAAAACACAGGAGGTGGATACACAGATCAATGAAATCATGAGGAGTAGGGTGACTGGAGTGCACAAAGTATTAGTATAGGTGTACTGATATACAGCGGGAAAGAATAACTTCAGGGTTGTTAGACTTACAGTGTAACTCTGACTGAACTGTATGGAACTAAGTATTTCTTAATTGAATATATATTCCAAAAGACATCAAAATAAACAAAAGATCAAATGGAATTAGAGTAGATTGAACCTGACAGTGGAAGAGTTAATGTATTTGATTTCATTGACAATTCCAAACAACACAGATTAGGTTACAACATATATTTAACACATATAAAATATCACCTGACTAGCCAATCATAGGGGAAAGATCTTCGGTTTTTCTAGTTAGTAAACATATTTACAAATTTTTTGCTTTCTTTTTTTTCTCCGTCAAAAATTGGGGCTTCAAGCTTTAAAGTTTCAGTATTAATGGTGTTATTATTACTGATGGAGTTACTAGCCTGAAGCTCGACCTTTCCTCTTTCCTGCGTCTACTGTTAGCTGGAAAACCAGGAGATGTTTGGGAGTAAGTTAGTCAGGAATGAAATCTTGATCAAAACAATTAGAACTGTACACTTTCTGAAAAGTGGCATCACACTCCAAGTGTTCATCAATTCACAAAAAGAAAAATAGAAGTAATAAAATGAAGTAGAAAGATCGTGTTTAACGCTTATCTTTAATGAGCCATTTCCTCAGTTTGTAGCTGTATTATTTAGATGTATATTTTATGAAATTATACTGTCTCCACAGGAGTTCAATAGCTTTTGATACTTATTAATATTGTTCCCTTGTGTTCCGAGTGGAACATAGGGCTTCAAAAACACATCTCCACTTTGTTCCATTTTCTGATGTCCTATCCAGCTTGGACCACGATTGCTAAAACTGTATCACCTTTTTCTCACACGATCTCCTCCATGTCATCCTAAGATGACCCACTCGTTGCTTCCCATTTGGATTCCACTCGAGGGCCTGGCACGTGATGCCATTCGATGACCTCCTCAACGTAGGCCCGATCATCTCCATTTTCTCCTGCATATTTGTTGAGCGGTCGGCTTGGTTGGGTTGTTCCACTGCAGAGCTTCTTGTTGCTTATTCTTTCTGGCCCGCCATTCAATCTTCAGTATGGAGCGAAGGCAGCTGTTGATGTAAGTTTGCAACAGGTGGTTGGAAATCGTTTACGTGACACGCAATGCGACTTTCTGACCCGTACAGAAGGGCCGACTTGATATTTGTGTTGAAAGTGCAAATTTTGTTCTTAATGCTGGCTGAGTGCAGAAGATTTCCAAACTGGTTTCAGGTTAATGACTACCTAACTTGCTTGTCTTTCCGCTTCTGGCTGGCTGGCTGGATTTGACATCTTCATCCTTTCCGACTGCCTGTAGTTGAAACGATGCTTCCTGGATAAATGAAGGAGGTAACTTCTGTTAAATCTCTCCCGCTGATGATAATTGGTGCTGGTTGTTGTTGGTTGATTAACTTCATCACCTCCTTCTTCTCTGTGTTCACTTCGAGTTTTGTCTTCGCCGATTCTTCAGCCAGTTTGTTGCTCTTCGTCTGCATGTCATCGAGTTTGTGTGACATTAGACAAATAACATCAGCGAAATCCAGATCTTCTAGAATCTTCTTATTGGTGGTCCAGAGTATTCCTGTCTCCTCACTTCCATGCACAGTCTGACGCATAATCCGGTCCATTACAATTAAGAATATCATCGTGGGTGATAATAAGCAGCCTTGTCTTACTCCTGTATTCACTTCGAATGCCTCGCTGAGTTTTCCGTTGTTGATCACCTGACGCGTGAAATTTTCATTTAGCCAGCTGTTGGATGAGGTTGATAAAGACCTGAGAACTGCACGTTGTGGCGTTTAAGTGGTTTTCAAATTACTTCTCGATCAACGCTACGCTGTCGAAGGCATTTTCGAAGTCGATGAAGTTGAGGTAGGCTTTTGGCTCTCATTCTGTGCTTTGTTCTGTGATGACGATGCGTAGAGTTGCAATTTGACCAGCACAGCTTGTTTCTGTTGGCAGCGTCCTGAATCCTGTGCATCTTTTATTTCCTCCAGGATGATGCGTCAAGAGCATTATTCCACTCCAGTTCTTACTGAGAGAGAAGTTAGTCGCCCTTAGTTGGCAGCTTGACAAGGCAGGCAGTGTTTCTTATAGTTGGTACCTTTCCTTCGTTCCAACCCTTTTGTAGTAATCGCATGAGCATATTTGCAACAGTTTCTGGGTCATTTTTCAGTGCTTCCGGGGTAATTCCGTCTGACCCTGTTGCCTTCCCAACCGGATTTCAGTAGCTTGATCGCTTTCAGTATTTATGCCGTTGTTGGAGGATTGGTGTCCACTGGCAGGCAGTTCTGTGCGCGATGTTGGTGGAAGGGGTATTTCTGGGCGAGTTGCAGATGGCGGTCGATTCACACGTTTCATTTGTTTCTCCTGCTTGGTGATCTGGTCTCCTTGGGCATCTTTTACTGGTTTCATCATCTGGGTTGATTTCTTCCTGGATAGGGATCTGGTTATCTGATGTAATGTTCTGAGGTTTCTTTTACCAGCGCCCTGCCTGCCAATTCTGCTTCAGTGGCCAGCTAGTGTTTTGGAGCATTGTTTTTATCTTTCCTGGCACTCTTCACTTCTTTATTCTGTGCAGTGAACATTGAACTCAGCTCCTCCTTCTGTTCTTTTGTCCATCTGTGCAGTTAGTCATCTCTTTCACCATCCTCCTCTTCTCGATTAGCTTCCAGGTATCCATTGACAGCTATTCCTTGTCTTGTCTCTTCCTTCTTCCTCAAACAGTTGTACACGTTTCCTTAAATATCGCTTTCAGAGGGTTCAAGTGTTCTTCCACATAGGTTTCCTCAGTGATGCCATGTAGTGTGTCCGACTTCTCTCTGATAGCTGTAGCGAAGGAATGCTTTGTAGTTTGTCCTTCAGTTTCTGAATATTGAATTTGAATTGTGGTCCGTCTCCACATTGTGTCTGTTTTGGGAATAAAGTAAATCATTATTATCGATATGATTATGAGCATTAGTTTGTGCTCGCAACGTCATCAGTTAATATTACTGTACACTGAGTGATTTATCAAAATAAAATCTTATCCATGATAGAGTTATACTCTACCAAATTGCCCAAGTTTTATACTCATATCAATAATTTGATTCTTTTTGGCTTGCATCCGCACCAACAACTTTGAAGAAACTAAAGTCCCCTCGATGACTCTTATCCACGTCACTTACTGGTATGATGGGACAGCACCCAAGTTTTATAATTATGGTCTGACTCCATTTGCTTTCATGGATTTCAGCCTCACCTTGAAGGTTCCTTGAAATAGATGATGGTCTGAGCCCAAATCACCTCCCCTTCTCGATTTTGTATCCAGCAAGCTGCATCTCCACTTCCTTGAGGACCACTGAGATGAAATCTATCTGGTTCGTGGTATCCATCAGGCGAATTCCATGCTGCTTTGTGTACATCCTTGTGTTTGTACACGCTCCCTCCGATCACCAAATCGTTGCAAGAGCAGAGGTCTGCGAGTAATTCTCCGTCCTCATTCATTTCTCCGAGAGCCTCTCGACCCATGATGCGTTCTCTTCCTGTATTATCTGCTCCCAGTTTGCCTGATATTCATATCGCCTATAGGGATCTTGACGTCACCACTCAGGATGTTGTCCATCAATGTTTGCAGTTATTTGCAAAAATCACCCTTCTTTTCTTGTTCCGCGTTGTTGAAGACCAGAGAGTCCTGGACAGCTGTTTCATCCTAGTTTGGGAATTACGTACCCAATTGGTTCCAACCCAGGACAATTCTGTTACAAGTTGAGCTCATAAAACGCTAAGCCACTGGGACCCGATTCAATGGTTTATAAATTCTAACTTCTACCAGTTCGTGATTTAGCGAGGCCACTAGCGAATGTCATCGGCGGAGAATCCATCCTCACACTTGACTGGATAGACCTCATTGGTCACGACCTCTCACTAGAACTCCATGAAACTCCGTCCTATAGAAAGTCACTAGAGAGCATCAGGTGCAAATTTCATGAACCATGTTGATAAAAAAGGAAGAAATCGAAAAGGTGAATTATAATAATCACAGGTACTCTGGACTATTTCTTTCTTGCCAGTAGCTTTTTTGATTGATATGAATTTTTTGTAAATACCTAATCTTTCCGATCCACTGGTATACTGAAAATGGCAGTGTTTAGCAATTCGTCCATGTGTAAGCAATAATTTTCGAAATGTGTTGGGATGAGATAAAACATAAAACATTGTTAGCTGTACCTAGTTTGCAACGATACTCTAGCTATCGATAGTTTGCCGTGAAAGCCACTGTGTCTAAGAACTGTCAGCTTTTTATACAATTTGATTCATTCCTTCACATTCCCAGAGGACCATAGGGCTTCCAGCTAGAGGCTTGAAGTTTCCGTCGCAGTGGTGTTTATTTTTACAGGATGGGGTTGCCCAACCTTCCCTCTATACCAGCTTTATTACTTATTGGCTTAGTCAGGTAGAGGAATGCGTTGGACAGGGATCGAACCCCGGATCACATGCGTGGTCGGCGAGCATTCTAGCGCTGTGCCGTCAACGCACACTTATGCATTTTGTCGTTCTGTGTTTATCTTCGCTTGAATATGGTCAGAGTTAGAGCAATGGAACATATTCAGTCATACATTCCATACTGTTATTGCCTATCATTTTGATTGTGTTAGACTAGCCGTTTCAGGATTTATGTCTGTGAAATGTTCAGAATATACAATAGCAGTGTCATTAATTGTTTTCAGCACGAAATGTTTACAGACAGTTAACAAAATTATAACACCATGCATGTTTTAATTTAATAAAAATAGTCTAACTGATAATATGATATTTGGTTCTGTTATATAACAAAACCTTTCCCATTTTAATAGTTAATAGGAAAGCCAAATAGAACATGATTTTTCTGACACTTTGGTTTCATACCTCATTGTCTTCCTCATTCATTTATTCACGCTTGTACAGTTGAACTTACTGATTCATTCTCACTTCAACAATATAATGTTGACGAGGGTTTCTTAATTTATACTCGGTCTTCTTCCTACCTCGTCATTCTTTTTACGACTATTTCATGATTCGTTTTAGTTATCTCTTAGTTTAACACTAATGTGTGTGGTATTTGAAATAGACTGATTATTTTCAGTTCTTGAATTCCAAATGGATCTTGGGCTCTAAGCCCTGAGGTTTCAATTGTGCTAATGTTGTTTTAACCTTCAATCGAAGTTCGACCTCCCATTTGGTTGGTGAGTACTCCAATAATAAACCACAAGTGCAAGAAACCACCCCATAGAAATGTACAGTTTCTCAGATATTACTCTTTCTTTTTATATCCAAGTCCACCTGCCCTAAAGCCTTTAACTTTCTGAAACACTAGTATTTGAATTTCTTTATAACTGGGAACAGCTTCAAAAGATTTGAACTGGTATTCGAAGTTGGTATTGCTTAGATCTACTGAGTACTGAATGCGCACCACTAGTATGCTCAAATCGCTGAACAGAATTCATGAGGTCTGAAATGATTCGGCTGTATGAGCTGAGTCGAAAGGGGTACACCGATGAGCTTGCCATCCAGTGTTTAGATAAACTTGATCTGACTAGCGGGTACTACCTTTTGATTTGAGAGACATTCAGCAACTCATCTCATTCTGTCAGTGGTGTATAGCACCAGAAGCATACATCTGAGCTACAAATCTTCTCCGTTATTTTACCCAGAAGAGTATTCCTTCAAAAATATTTTCTTTCTTTGATAAGACACTTACTTCTTCTCTATACTTTCTGACATTTTCTCCTCTCTAAAAATAGAAGCAAAAATCAAAACGGAAAGAATAATAAACGCTTAACAAATATTCTACTTTTATTTTTTTTTAAATGCGTAAACTTATGCAAATTCTAATCAGTTTCCTAGGGAAAATGAATTTTAGAAGAGTATATACAAAAATTTTCTTCTGTATATTTATAGGCATCGTTTGTCTAGATGATCAAAACTTGGTAGTGAGACAATCTGACAGTAAAAGTTTGCTGAATAAACTTCATAGAAAATGGAAATCTATCTTGTTTATCTACACTCCGTTTTATTCTTAGTCATAGTACGAGGAGGATGTTAATTATTGTCGTCACCATATGACTGGTCATGTCCTGATTTTGCCGACTGAACTTAATGAATAAATGGAACCAGTATCAGTTTAATCCACTGAAGACGAGTTCATTTACCCTCCCCCTCCCACATTATCTTCTCACTAATTCCTTACGCGTATATGTTAACTTAATAAGGTTAATGATTACTCATATCAAAGTTCGACTGGTGAAGCTTGTGTGTAGATAGAAAGGTGTCATTGTGATGTATGTTGACCGAATATGAAATGAAAATGTTGACTATGGTAAGATTGTAACCAGTGGCCTTCGACTTCCTTACCCATCACTCTACAAGTTGAGATAGGAGACCGAACTGTTATCCACTTCATTATTACACTGTGTAAATGGCATTTCAAAAGGTCCTATCACATATCATTTAGCAAAGCTTAATGACGATATTGTTATCAGTTACATATCTTGAGAAACCAATTAACAGGAGGCACCATGGATTTATAGAAGTCTGGATTTTAAGCTTGTAAAAATTAGATTTTTGTGAACAGGATAGAGATTGTAGTCAACCTATAAACCTTACCTAATAGCATACATCTTGTTATCATGTTTCTCCCTCTCTCTCTTTCCGCATAATTCAATCACATTTCAAACAAGTTTTAAGTCTTCATTATAATAAAGGTTTTTGTATTTCCCAATGAATGAAAAACAAAACGATATTGTTTTTACTGACGTTTCGCTATTTAATGCTAATAGCTTTATCAAAGTCTACTTTATTTTTATCCTTTGTACTATGATAACTCTGTTTAAGATTTTAAAATTATTTTTTTTATAAAATGTAACACTACTTATCATTTTCTTACACTTGTTCAACATAATAATCAAAGATATATTATAACAGTGTCGGTGTTGATTGTATTCACAAATGTTGACAAGTCTTTGTGAAATTCATTAAACATTTATAATGTGTTCAGCTTTCTCTGGATTTGTTGCTTGTTTTAAATTCACACTGAGAAAAAAAAGATGGAGATCTTTCAAATGACAAAAAGAAAAACAAAAACTGTACGCATACTCGCACACACATATACATACATACAAAGTTTAAAACAAGTAGACGATAGCTGCGAAAGAGTGAATGAAAAGCGTTTTAATATCTTACTAAATGAAATGATAAGAAACACGTTTGAAGTGAAACACTTGCTGTAAGATAAGAAAGTTATATATATATATATATACATATATAATATATATATACCTTTGTCTTCTATATTTATTACCACTTAACATAAAAGGGGTAAACAAGACGACTTTCTTTTCTTTCTTTATCTCACTTCCAGATTTATGACGTAAATTATCCAATTGTTAAGTTTTTTTAAAGATAAATTTACATTTGTTTTCATTTGTGAAATCAAAACTCTAAATGTTTTTTCTAAATTCAGAGCAAATATGTAGTAAGTTTTTGATGATAAACTATAAAAATGTAAACAGATAGTGAGTGGATGCAGGACGAAGATGACTGAAGTTATAGTGGGAAGTTATGATCAGTAGGATTAACTAGGCCAGATGTAGGGAAAAATACTTGCTGATGATACTAGCTAGCGGTTGCGGTATGTATACAGTGAATTGGCAGAAGTTGAAATTCATGGGCTGGCTATTGCATTTCGTCCCAATGACTGAATGGTCAGCCAGCTCACTGTTGTAACCTGAAGGTACTACATCCGATCCCTGATGGTTGGTTTAAGAGTACGTACTAGTGAAAATATCTACACTGGAACACAAGAGGTGAACAGTAAACCCTAATTTTTAACAGTTCTTTAACTTGAAACCAATGAAAGTACTGAAAACGAACAGTTGAAAGTGGAATAAAGGTTGAATTTTAAAAGTACCACTTTATTTTCTCTAAGAGAATTATTTTGACATTCCATAGATGATATGTCAGATTGATTACTGACATAAATAACTTCATTTCAAAAATAAACAAATACATTGTAACTACAAGTAATCAGTATCACACATCTGGTACTGAATAACTTGACTTAAACAGTCAAGTTTACACTGTGGTCATCATTTTAATGGACTGGTCACTGATGTAGACTTTTTGAATTCGTGATATTTGATTGGAGATAAGAATCTCTGCACTAAGGTTTATTTTTTATTAGTATTCATCAACATAGCTTACTTGTAACACTCTGAGGTTCCAAATTCCGTGTCACTCTCTGAGGTAGTCAGAGATGCTACCAATCAGTTATTTTAGCCTACGACAGACCCTATCACTGACCAATCAACGTAACTGTTACAGCCCTAAAAGAGGTCAATCATTGCTACAGCACTGAGTACCGAGGATTTCCACTCCAAAGTTGCACATAATCCTTGCCGATTTGTGCCAGTAGGCGTGAAATCTAGGTGTTAGGATGTCTTCAAATGCCTCTGGTCGTCTCAAATTACTCTTCATTGACTGCCTAATAAACCATAAAATCACTAAACTGTAGAATTTACGCTGAAAATATGAGGTGAATATTTTTAAAAATGAAGTACTCATTGCTGGTGAGTTAATATCAGTAATACACGTCTCATCATTATTATTATCCTATGTTATTGTCACGATAAAAAAGGGGTTGATTTAATTTGCATTTGCTTTATTTTTTTAATTAAATTTTATACGTTTGGAACAGCTTACAGGCATATTTTCATTATCTGTGCGTCGGTGGCACAGTGGTTAGGACTCTCGCCGACCATGCACATGGTCCAGGGTTCGAGCCCTCGCCGACGCACACCTGATATCTATGGTCGGCCTGCGAATTTTGGGCTACCGATATCCACGCTGAAAATTCCACACGTGTACCAAATATACGGTGTGGAATCAAGCTGTAATAAAAAAAAAATCATATACTGAACAAATGTCCTCGCAATTATTATTGACAGTATTATTTTTTATTTTCGAACATAGTTTGGATAGATGTGCACTATTTCTGAAACGATCCAAGCATCATCACACGTGCTCCGATCAGTCTCTGACTAATTCTGCTATCAATGAGCATTATACATTGATTTTTCAGTAGCAGAATACTCACCAGCCTTGTGGCAGTTCCCGTCAACCAATGAACTCTTAATCCTCATTCATTTCACCAGCTGAGAGTAAGCCTAGATTAGTTAGTAACTTGTGTAGTGCGTCTATCCCTCTGTTTGGTGCAGAGTGAGCTGAGTGGTAACTTCTCTGACTGCGGTACTAAGTGACGCGGGTTCGAATCATAGATGGGACATAAGTTCCCTAAAGGTTGTAGATACGTTTTGCTGACTGGTAAGTGCCACCTAGCACGAAACCTAGGTTCAAGGTTTCCTACCAATAGCCTACATCCATCTGATATTCAAAGTCTACATTGCATTCCAAATATCCATTGAGAACTGACAAATCAATTGGATTTTGTAATAACTGAGGGAGAATATAAGCTAAGTAAACAACACACTCGGTTTTTTTTAGATATATAACTTTTAAAATTTGTTTTCACTTGGTTTCGATCAACTTGTTGTCATTACAACGTTCACACAAGCCAAAAGAAATATGTATCGATGAACATTTGGTAAACTTTTTATATTCTGAAAGTGAATGTCCTTTTTGATTGTAAATAGCGTACAATGTGTCACTCAATTTGAATTTTGGTATAAATTATAACTCAGTATTGCATGAAATCTAGAAAGCTGTTCAATAAAATATAAAACTGATGTGAAATTCCGTGAATGTTTCTTTCAAAGTTATTTTAACGTAAATAGTTGTTAGATTCATCCAGTACTGACCAGTGACAAAATAGATTACACCAGAAGCTGAGATCAACCTAAGAATCCTTAAAATCATTAATAATGAGTAAATATATGAGTGTTTTCTACTGTATACTTACGAGATTATTCAGATACTGTCTAAACCTTTATCAGAACTCGTTATTATTTTGTTTTGATGAGATAGGGAGAACATTTTCAATAAACTGTTCCACACAAAGTCAGATAAGAATGAAATATGATAAGTGCATGTAAGAAATTAATAGAATATTTCATGTCAATTGAACTGGATTATATCATTAGGATAAAACGAATATTTATAATAGCAATGAACAATTTACAAAGTATTAAATCTGATTTGTTGTTATTATTTCAAAAGTTTAATCCTCAGATCTTTATACAGTATGTATTTTATTTGTTCATAAAGGTGTAAAAAGTCTTAACCAATGTCGATATATGTCGGCCCACTTATAATTCTGCAGTGTTTTAAAAGCCTAGGGTTTAAATACTACCAAATCACTGATGTTAAGATACATTTTCGTGATTATATAAAGATCCACATGTTCTTAAACTGGAATGTTCTAGCTACTGAAGCATTCAGTGTTCCTGTTATTCCAGACATTTTGAACATAATCTGTAAACATCCTCTGTAGTTTGGATCACTGCATTATTACTCGGAATATATATATATATATATATATATATATATATATATAGAGAGAGAGAGAGAGTTAATTATACTTCTAGTCTTCTACCCTTCTGGAAATAACAGAAGAATAAGACTACTTATAAATTCTGTGGGATTTATACAAAAGTGTATGTGTGAAATCTTGCCGTTTTTAAAAAAATTTCATTTATGAGTTGCCTGCATCGACAGCTTGGTGACAGAATGCTCTCTAGCCACTCATGTGGCTCACGTTTGGTCATAATTCGACTCACCTTCTAAACGTCATCTAGTTGTTTAGTAGCTAATAATAAGCCTAGAACAAAAAGTATAAATTAAGCTTGAGATTGACGATTCCACCCCACAGAAATAACACTACTACTATTGGAGCCTAAAAACAGTTTGGAACCCTATATTCAACTTGAAATACGGAATGACAAAAAAGAAGAAATTTTATGTGTGATTTATGTGTGATTACTTTTTAATCAGTGCCTAATATTTTCTTAACCATTAGTTTACATCTTCATCTAAAGTCCATTCAAAATAGCATTTATTTAGGATTTATAGAATTTATGTAGTTTACGCTACCGTGGAAATATCTTAATGGGATTTATTGTTACCACTACCATAAAGTATAACTTTTTATAATGAACTTATCGAATTAATATTCTTCAGTTTTTTAAACTAGAATTTCTGTGAATACAGATCGGTCAGATGATTTAAAGCTAACACAAGAAATAAATGTCAGCTTTGTCGTAAATCACTTTAAATGACAACGTGTACTTAAATAAGTAGATTTCAAAATTTCACATTATTATTATTATTATTACCTGGCGAGACTAATGGATATAATCGTCACACTTAACCAGTTTTATTTTATTGGTATTTTGAAATCCCCTGTATATCCTTGTCTTTCCTTCAATAGGTGGTGTTGTTACAATATACATAACATCACACCTTAATTCCCACTTAAAATATATACAACCGTTGTTTTTTTAAAGTCACTACTTCACAGTGTTTAAAAGACTCTTCCTTAAATTACGTTGATGCCCAGAGTGCAAAAGTGGTATTTACATGATTATGGGTGTCGGGGGCCTGCTTAAAATGTTGCGATATTTAATTTTTCATCCATCATATTTTATCCATTTTATGTTGTGGTTTTTTTATATTTAGCTATGTTCTTGAATAGAAACCTGTACCGTCATCCACTTTCAAATCGGTTTCAACCTTCTACTATAAAGTTCTTTTAGGGAAAGGTGAGTATTAGGGCAGGCTGTTTCAAATGATAAATTACTGATGATTATTTTACTTGAAGATTCGTCACAAGTAGGAAGTAGTTTGCAGCGAAACACACAGCGAATTTACTAGCAAACAAATACCCATTTCGCGTGGAGTCGAGCTCATGAAATACCATTAAGACACTTTATGGAGGGGTGGAGGCATTTTACAACTATGCAGGTCTAATTACATAATTTGCCTAAAGGCAGCATCTGATCCAGTGAGTAAAGTGCTAAGAAATATTTCATGCAACCGGCATATTTATGATCAAATAACTGTAAACGTATGTAAATCCAAATGTGTAGGTAGTTTTCCTTATTTATTTGCGCTGACCACCAATTTATCACATATCATTCATAATTAACTAAAAATGCCAAATGCTTTTTGTTTTGTTTACTTATTTTTCTAAGAAAAGTAGCCTAACTGGTGAAAAATGCCTATTAAAATGTTTCAAAAGAATGGTCACTGAGCAAAGAATAATCTTTGCGATGACGTCATCATCAGGTGCTGCAGTTATGTACACATATTAGTGAATGAATTATTTTTATTAAAAACAAAAATGCCTAAATAACACTGAATCAATAATATCAGTAGATTACAGTACAGCAGCATAAACATAACAATACGCTGAATATCAGACAGGTAAATTAGGGAAGATAATAATACAAATTCATGAATTTATAGTCTCCACTGAAGGCCGGTCAGGGCAGTAGTAGTGGCTGGATTCGCTTCTTTTGCACACAAAGCACTGATTGTTTCACACAAATCAGGATAGCCTCTTCTGTTTTGAGTATGCTGTGCTTGGGTGCTGTTGGAAATTTACTTGGTACCCATTAGATGAGAGAGAAGGGTTCTTTAATGCTGACTTTGCGGCCGGTTTGGGACAGGTGGTCTAATATCGAGCTGCTGATGGTATTTCCTACACCTTTACTCAGACAAACTAGTAGATGTTACTCAGTGAGCACGAGAAATCAAGATCCTAGAGCAACAGCCAATATAACTCGCTCTTTAAAGGCAGTTTAATTGGTAGATACAATTAGAAGTAACTAATCTAGGTAATTCATCTTTCACTCGAGGCATAACTTTTAATGATTTATCACTTATTTATAGCTGTCGACATTGTTTACTTCTCTGTGTATTTCTGAAGTTTCTGTTATTTTGCACCTGTAGGTTTGTCGGAAGACTTACTTATTCTTTAGTTGGAAGTCAAACTAACAATTTGATTGAGGAGCTTACATATATGTATGAATAAATAAATAAGCCTAAATCAGGGAATGATTTGAGATGTTTCTGTGGGACAAGGTAAACTGATATTATATAATTATAAAACATATTAAACGGATGTATGCAGGTAATCCTACGCATTTTTAGCTGTAGAGATTTAAAAAAACAGCAACCGAAAATTTACTCTGCACTGGGAATAAGACAAATGAGAATGTTGCCTTTGTCGAATTTGTCTATTTGCATGTGGTCCTGGGTTTGATCTGCAGCCGACGCACTTCCTTACGTCGCTAAGCCAGTAATAAGACTAGTAAAAAGGAGAGTTAGGCATGAGGCTAGCAACTCCATCCTATAAAAATAAATACCACTGTTACCGAAACTTCAAAGCTCTAGTTTAAAGCCCTGTGTTCCACCGATAACGTAAAGGAATAAAAAACATCAAGCAGATAGAGGGCATTTCCTCGAACCCCGTACCCTACCACCACCACAAATGGAAAAAGTATGTTCCGCTAACAGAATAATATTTTGAGTATGGTGGGAGTAAACTCAATTATTCAATAACGTAAATCAAATTAAATTGCAGACTGTTGTTCTATCAGTGTACTTCAACATGATACTCTGATAAATAAAAAATTTTGAAGACATTAGTAATCTTGATGTCAGCCGAACTTATGATACGATTATGTGTATCAACCCTGCTTTGAGTGGTTACACTAATTTGTCCAAGATCGCTGCATTACTGATTCCCAGTCGATAGTTCTAGAAGATCGGGAACATTTCGTATTACTCCTTTAAAAAAACGTAAGTCAATAATAACAATTTATGTGTTCCTACGACTAGCAAAATATATTAAACATTAGTTAACTGGGTATCCTCTGACTCAAGTTGTATTACTCGCATTAATAACGCTTGCTAAACACATTACTTCACTTTTCGTTGCGCTAATCAATCTCTCTTGTTTCCAATCTCAACTTCCTCGTGACCAAGATATGTGTTTGGAAAGTAACCTCAGCAGTAACAGGCTGCATAGTACGTCATAACAGTGTTATGAAGAAGGTACTTGGTAATCATTTGTTTAGGTGCAGTTAGTCGCTGACTAAATAGTTAAGACAGAAAAGGTATGGCTTCATACGTATACTTGCCTTTTTTATTCCTTTCGCGTTCCGAGTGAAACTATGGGCTTTAAACTTGATTGCTGAAATCTCAGTAGTAGGTGATTCATTTTACGGGATAAGGTAGCTGCCTTACACTCAACCTTCCCTCTCCATCGGACTTACTACCAGTTAAGGAGTGTGTCGGTGGAGAATCACTGTGGGGATCTTTGAATAAAGTGATTCATACTAGCGTGTAATAATCTGCTTAAATCACTGAGCTATATAAATTCCCATCCACTATTAATCATCAACTTTTCTCCATTTTTTATTGTTTCAATCAACTGCTTATAACACTGGGTCACAACCCTTTCGAGTGTGTATGTGTAACCATACTTGCAAGTAGACTGATAGATGCAATAGGATTTGAGACTATAGCTAAAGTTCTGTGAGTTTCTTCAGATTTTAGAACTATGGATTGTTTATATCATCAGTAAGTTTCCTCATTTTCTTCCGCTTATCCATGATTTGATGCCACAATTAACATTTTGATCCATACCTATTGAATTTCGACATCTGATGCTTTATCAACTTTCATATAGGTATGTATGGCGAGTACAGGTGTGATCAGATTGTTTCAAGTTTTTTTGCTCAAATATACATTACACGTGTCAGGTAAACTATGTCTTACCTTCGTCCAAATTTATTACTGCTGTTTACTAGCACATAACAGATAAAACCACTAATGTCCACGTATTTATAAAGTGAATCAAACTCCCACAAACCTGAAAACACACCAGTGTTAATCCACCATTTCACCTTAAAAGTGTTAATCTTTCGTCATAAATTACAAACTTTTAGCATTTTCAAACAAGTGTAAACTTCCATTTTTGTTGTTTTTGAGTTTTCTATTATTTCTTTTTCCATAACATAAACATCCCTTCAAAACAAAGACACCGGTTGCACTTAAAGAATTTCAAGGTTATCCATTCCATTCGTAAATAACTGATAAAATCCTTATAGACAGTGCACTGACCACGGTGACAGTTAAAGAAACACTCTAATCAAATTGGTCTTTTTTTAACAAAATAACAGGAAGTACATGCTACAGAAATTCATTCTGTCTTCCCGTTACCAAAGTAAGATGTCAATAACTGTAAATATTTCTTCTTTGTTTTATAGCTAGACACATTTGCTACGTAACTGTGCAATGATAGACCCATAGATCAATTCCCCAATCTTTTCTGAAAGTTTATCCATAAATAATATTTTTTTTCGATCGTATTTTATTTATAACCATTTTGTATTACAATGAAGTTTGGATTTTTTAAGCTTATTTTTTAATTTTATATACACCTGTTAACTCTGTCAAGTAAGTGAAACTGTTGTGTGCATTTGCGGAGACGTAGTTACTTATGCAATTCTTGTTGAGTGAGCGAGTATCCGATTAGTTAGATATTACTATTAGGATTGCAGAAAATACGGCTGATAAATCACTATGATAGGCAGTTAAATTAAAAAACAAACCATATAAAAGCAAAATCATAATTAGAAACAGATTTAAAGGATATAAATAATCTCAAAAAATGTACAGAAAGAAATAAGTATTTTCAACTTGTTGTTCATGCTAATTTCACATATACAATGTTGCTTCATGTAATGGATGATAAGCGAGTTGTAAAGGGAAATTTTTATTCGCAGCTCCTGGATTACTCACCCAAGAACCTACCAGCTCGGCCACGACGCCCAAACACTGATCTGGTCTACACTCCCCCTCATTCAACTTGGGTGGCACTGAGATCTTGTGTGAATGAATGACATATTACTGCCGTTTAAGGATCCCATTAGCTGTTGATACTGGTGCATTGAATATCATAGATTCAGTGAGCATCATATTTTGTGTTGAGAAATAACAATTCATATTAACATAGCAATTTGGTTGTGGCTTGCTTAAATCCCTAAGCTACCTAATTTTCAAATAAATGGTCAAATACTCGTCTCGAATATACAAAAAATTGCATTAAGAAAAAAGAGGGTGTATCTGCATAAAGTAAATTAGTGTAAGTTATGTGATTACACTGATACGAGTAATCAGCTGTATTCAAAATACCATTCAGTTATTTATTACTGCATCACTGATTGTGTGTATGTAGAAATCAGTATTTGCGTGACTTTATGCTGTTCAACTGATTGCTCTAAAAGTAATAAAATATAACAACTTAATGAACGCGACATCAGTCTGTCTTGAGGATACACCACTTTCAAATATGTTTTCAGCTCTTATTTAATTCATTTTCATTCTCAGTGAATTGTTTTCTCATTTTCTTATCAAGTTTTTAACAGCTGCTCTTTTGTTTTCTGACGAATTTCTACTAATAATGAAACTACACTCCATTCAATAACGGAGTTAAACCATTGTTACTATATTTTAACTGGAAACATTGTTTTGTTACCAGGTGTACAATTCATTCATTCTTTGAAACAGTAAAGTTATATTCTCACCGGCATAAAAAGTTCAAGTTCAGATGCTAGAATGAAAACTAACTGTTCAAATTTAACTGTTTAATGGCTAATAAGAGTAGAATCCACGATGCGTGCTTCTTCCTATTTATGTCTGATCGTCTGGATGATTGATGGTGTTTTCAGTGAAAACTCATCTCTGCACCCATGGCTTCGAATGTCAAAATGTTAACTACTAAATTGTTCGTCCACAAAACCACTTCTTGTGCACAAAGCGCTACCATTCTCGATTTTATTTCGTAACGTAAAAGCACCAAAATCTGAACACTAATTTTTTAATTGATAATGTCTTCAGAAACTGTCTGATATCTCTTTCATGCATCTTGATTTTTGCAAACATGGAGTGTTCCATATTTCATTATGTGCGAGTGAGCACCTTCCACATAGAAAGGTGTAGACTGTCCAGCTGGGATCTTTGCCAGGCTAAGAACCGATGGTTTGAGACTATTGGTGATTTCACACGAATTAGTTCTCAGTGGTGCAGATACATTTACATTTTATCATCGTCCAAGTCCACTGGGTACTATTTTTTCAGTGTTACTATTATATCCCCCGTATCTTTATTATGTTTATTGTCTTTTTTAATTTCTTTTTTTCTTCTACTTTTGTGTGTTGCATAGTGTACGGTAACTAGAACTGCTACAGTTCTGTGCAAAAATAATAGGTTGGAACTCAGTTAGTCACTCATGTAGTGGAAGCAAAATCCACTCCAAATGTTATTTAATTTTTTGCCTCATTAGCTTATCTAGCTCACTGAGATAAATGTTCAGTGGCTACAACATCTTGCCTCTGAAAACTAACGCTTTTTTAAAATCCTAATTATCTAAAATACAGCCAAGTAAATAGGGCTATTCGACTGGATGTGTCATCTTGTTTTTCTATGACAAAATCTTAAACACTGAAACACTGTCAATCAAAATACAGCAAAACTGAAATGTATAGTATTCATGATTAAAAAAGAGAACTAACCAACTAAATAACTGACATAAATTCAGGGGATATTCATATTTAACCTCATTTTATGAAAATGATTCACACAGTAGTTGACTACACGACAAAACGGAACAGAAGTTATATATATATATATATATATATATATATGGCAGGTCAACTGAAAGAAGTCTCGCAAAAATCGTTTTAGTAACTTATACCCTGGTTAAATAATCTGAATCCAGGGTTATATCAGTCATATATATATATTCCCCCAAAATAACCATTCTATTTTGTGTGTCATGGATTGATTGATTGATTAGACAGAAATTTCAAACTCTTATGATTATGACAGACAGCCTACTGTATATGATGCAAAAAGCCCTCTTATTCTCTAGATCTTTTTGTATTGAAACTTTTAACTTTATTCATTATAATCGCTTCTTTTCTTAGTCATCTGAAGACATATAGCCTGACAGGAGTAGCTAGTCTATTTATGAATTGACTACAATTAAAGACTAGAGCTCAGAATAAACTCACAACTCAACTGGACTGGTTATTTGGAAGCCGTTTGCTTGAATCCCTCACAAACCGAACTGTTAATTTAACTTTCAGTTATCCTCCAACCTAAGATTATTTGGAACAGTTTCACCATCAATTACCGATCTACTCCTTTGCGTCTTATTCAACAAAATTGTGATTGAAAAGGGGAGACCTAAGTAGGCAGCTGATATGATGATTATACGTATGACTATACACACGAATGCTGTGCACCGCCTTTGAAGAATTTAGTAGAATAATGATCTGGATAATAGTTCGGTCTCCTATCTCAACTTGTAGAGTGATGGGTAAGGAAGTCGAAGGCCACTGATTACAATCTTACCATAGTCAACATTTTCATTTCATATTCGGTCAACATACATCACAATGACACCTTTCTATCTACACACAAGCTTCACCAGTCGAACTTTGATATGAGTAATCATTAACCTTATTAAGTTAACATATACGCGTAAGGAATTAGTGAGAAGATAATGTGGGAGGGGGAGGGTAAATGAACTCGTCTTCAGTGGATTAAACTGATACTGGTTCCATTTATTCATTAAGTTCAGTCGGCAAAATCAGTACATGACCAGTCATATGGTGACGACAATAATTAACATCCTCCTCGTACTATGACTAAGAACAAAACGGAGTGTAGATAAACAAGATAGATTTCTATTTTCTCTTGGATTTATAGATTGAAACTTACCATATGTTGACAATGTATTAAAAAGAAACAAAATGATTGGAAACAATAGTTGCTGTGCGTTGGTGGCACAGTGATTAGGACTCTCACCGACCATGCACATGGTCCGGGGTTCGAGCCCACGCCGGCGCACACCTGATATCTATGGTCGGCCTGCAAAATTTGGGCTACCGATATCCATGCTGAAAATTCCATACTTGTACCAAAAATACAATGTGGAATCAAGCTGTAAATTAATAATCAAAAAAAAATCTATTATTCATTGCCATCTGGAATATTTGAAGTAACCACCTCATCAGTCATCAGTAATGTTCACACCTAATGTGATTAATTTGTTTGTCCTTTTGATTGTTCGTGTATGCCTTAAAACCATAGTATTTAAAGATACTATCTTTATTCAGCATTATAAATAACCTGCCAACGCTTGTGACGGGCAAACACTGTTGAACATAGATCATAATAATACTTTGTTGCTGTTTTGTTTATTTGTTAAAATGTGACTTTTGAAGTTTGAAAGTGATTTATTTTTCAAAATATGTATTAATAGCCTTCCATAATGTTGTTTGTACCTTCCATGTGTCCTTACTTACTGCCTAATTTCAATACAAACGGTCTTTTATTTTGATAAATTATTCTACAGCATAAACCGTGTTAGCATTTATTATCAGTTGCACTCTGGACGTCGATGCGGATAAAGAAACATATGCGGCACAGACTTGTACTTTCAACGAACACAGTATTCAAAGATTGATCATGGACTGACTTGATTTAGAGAACCATTGAGAGCCAGAAGGTACTGGACAGCTATTTCTTTCCTGTTTCTGACTCTCAGTCAGTACTCATCCAAAACCCTACCAGTGGCTACGTAGTCAACGAGCAACCTCTGTAATCTGAAGGTACTGGGTTCGATCTCTGGCTTTCAGTGGTCCTGTAGCTGAAGTCATTTCCTAATCAATTCTGAAATCAATCAAATCCCTACAAACTAACACTTGAAAAAATACATTGTAATTTTCAGTTTTGTTTCAAGTGAAATGAGGTCTAATAATTGTTGTAAAATTTCTCGTGCTAAGAGAGAAGAGATCACAAAAAGCAACCTTGACTCTGCGGCCGACCGTAACTTGTTACCTTTGGGATGAAAATGTTGGGCGTTTTGCTGAAACCAATGTTCCGATGAAATACTATTTGCATAGTCATAAAAGTTTAAAGCCATATATAGTATAGTACTGAATAGTTAAGCAACCGAGTTAATTAATAACAAGGGTTACTATTTGTTTAGCTTAGCTTGTATTCATCAATGATTGATTACATTGGAGCAATATGTTCGGTCAATACTGACATGTTAACTCTTAGTACGTATACTCCGACAATGTATGATGAATAATATATTATTCACTTGGTGGTAGCTAGCAGTGGACTCCAGGATGCATATTTCGTTCTGTTTGTCACTTTTCAGCCATTGACCCCGCAAACAAAGATTTGGCATGTGAAGTGACGCTTGCTGATTTCTAGTATCAATGGGGACATCCTCATTGGCTAGGGAGCAGGCATATCACGTTACTGAATCTAAAGAGAGACTAAGTGTGCATCCTGGACTGTACTGCTGCCAACTGCTATACAAATACCATCAGGTTCTACTATTTTCTTTATTTTGTTTTTAAACTTAATACAAAAGTTCATTAAAAAGCGTCTGATTAAAGGGAAGAATGACTTACTTTACCGATAATACTCCCAACCTCCTAAAATTTCAAAAATCAAAAAGAGAAATGCATTACTTCTCAGAAAATATATAAATATGCGCACATACACAAAGTCAGTGTGGACTTCCTGCTGCTTTAATATTATTTTTTTTAAAGTAGATTCGACGTGTAATTTGTTTAAATTAATTTGAAAATTCTAGAATACTTATAATAAAATAATAAAATCATTAACCGGTAGCTTTATGTAAGGAATCGGTGATCATGTGACACTGAACCAATGAATACAATTACGGGATATTTAATCGATAGGAAAATAAAAGCAACGTATGAGGAAATATCATTACAGCTTCAAAACAATTAATCCATGAAAAGCTTTGTCAAATGAAAATATTTAAGTGTTGTTTTTCAGAGATTTTACGGATTTCAATTTAGACAATAGGTTGTGACCATTTAAAAAACTACTGCATGCCAGGAAGTAGTGGATACCATCTTCATCAGCATGAAAACACCATCCATAGACACATGCCGAATCAAGGATTTTCAGGCTACGAAACAAACCACTTGATTACTCCATCATTATGATAGAACAGAACGCTTCATAATTTCTACCTTCTCCCATTTTTAACATATAACACCATCACTAGGCAATACCATCGGGGAGCATCTGTCTTGGTACTTGACTTAGTAAACGCCCCGTAATTACGGTTTCTGACTAGAACCTCAGACAGCTTCATCAAGAAGTCAGCCACCAGTAAGTGTTTGACTAATTTTCAAGTGTTGTGTTTGGTCTCCGGTGAGTGTGTACTGGAGAAGAGTCCCAAACTAACACTAAACAGCTCTCCAATGCTTCCTGATTTTCACTGTCGCCGTAACTGATGTCAGTCCGTAATATTACTTGAAAAATCTGTTTGTAAGTCTCATAAATAAATAGGACTAAGGCAGAACAACATTTCGTTACAATACATTACTTCATAATAGTGCATTTTAAAAATTGATACTATGTAATACTCATCTCTTTGCAGAGTGATTGTATATTTACGGTTCCTCGTAAATATTAATTAGTTTTTGAATCTTCACTCAACAATGTTTATAATTCTACTTTTTTAAAGAAATTTACTCAACTTTTTGTGTTTCGAGACAATTTCCATCAAATAAATGTCAGTAGTCAGCGTATATTTTACATGGGGATATCTTCTTTCATGTGATTTCGAAAAGAAAGCTTACTAGAAACAAATATAGCTCAAGAAAGAAAGTGTTGTGAATATGTTCTAGCATTGCCTTGTATTTTATCAGTTCATCAAGAATACTAAACAGATGTATTTAAATCTTAATATTATCAAGAGTATTAAAAATAGTGGGCTATTCCATCTTCAAAGTTGCATTCTACTTGATTTGAAAAAGACGTATCCGAATGACTGCTACTGTTATATTTACCTATATCGGCAATCAAAATAGTAATTTTTAGAAATTTTATTTGTCATTATTTTCATTGGTAGATAAAACAGAAGTCGTACTTTCAAATAATGAAGACAAGATATTCCTACTGAGTGAGTAATGTTTTTTGCCTAAGGTGTTCCTGGGTCGCATAAACACTTGGACTTTTTCACGTCTCACAAGTATAAAAAGTTAACTCACGCCACAGTTCTACATACAAAAAGTATGGTTAATTTTCCCTACTGTTTCGTTCTCTGAACTGGATGGTTTAATTGAGGAGCTTTTAATCCTAAGTGACTTCAGATTGAAGTCAGCACTGAAGGTGTAATCTTGGAAGATAAAAAATCGTCATAATTAGACCATAAAGATCAAAGAACACAACTTCAAAAGCATCTACTTATGCTACAAATCTTCTTCATTATTTCAAAGTATGAGCAGTAATTTCACTTCCACTAATTTGTTGGTGTATGTTAACAGTCTTTATATAAAAAATTCAATGTTCAGTAGATTCAGAGCTCGCAACCTATTGAAAGTTGTTGTACTGCACAGTACTGGTGCAGCAAAGCACATTCTTACTAATAGTATGGGCTTACTAAAACTACAGGTGATTTCATTCTGACTGCGTTAAACTAAGTCATTTTTCTTGAAGCTGACCTGTTAGTTAATTTCATCTGAAGTGATCGAGTATCTCATTTGTCGACTAAATATTTTTTCAGTGATACTTTGATAAATAATCATAAAATGGAATACAAATTATTCTGGTATCAAATGATAATACTCAATATGCATCTAAAATCATATGGCATCTATTTTATATTCCTATGCGTTCCATGTGTAAAATAGGGTTACAGGCTTCAGCTATGAAGTTTCAGTAGCTACGATTTTATCTAGCGGGAGGGGAATGATAGCCTCACGCCCAACCTTCCCGCTTTATCAGCCTCGCTACCTGTTAAGCGAGGATTAGTAGTGTGTCGGCCGGGAGTCAAACCTGGATTATAATCATGGTTGGCGAGAATTCTACCAGCAATTTACTCTGTAAACCTTGTCTTTTCATTATTCATCTTAAATCAGCATAAAAAACCGCTTTCGTTTAATCGATGAAAAAAGTGACTAACATATTATACTAGATGCCATCATTTAAAGACATTATTTATTTAAAACACGCATTTGAGCTATCAGTTACTACAGTAGCTTGAATACAACATTGATGCAGGCTGAGTTTTTGCATGCGGTATTACAGTTACTGTTGCTTCCTGTTTACTCTCATAAGCACAGTTGAAATTAACCATTTTTAATGGAAGAGGAGAAAAATTCCGAGAAAAAATGACAATAATCTGTTCACTTTTTGTTTTCAGATTTGTTTATTAGGGAAAACAATATTTTCGAATGCACAGTAAGCAGTATGTGGTTTTTCTCTTCACATACGCGGAGCAAACTTTTAAAATATGAGCATTCAACTAGAAGAAATAATTAAATAGGGATGAATAAGAATAGTCAATCTTGGCTGCACATTCGCTTTAACATGATAAAAACAGCCACTGGGCTTTTTGCTTTAAATTCAGCTAACTAATCTTGTTGAAAATGTCACAACTAATTCAAGGGTAATAGCATAACAATATAACTAATGAATGAGTGCAACTCATTCTCATGAATTTTAATATTCAATAATTTCGCCAAAAGACAATAAATAAGATGTCAGATTTCTTATCCCATATGCAGCTTATCATATCAGCGTCAAAAACATAGAACATGTTGCAGTTTTCCTTCAGCTTGCTTCGCTGCCTAGTGTAGGTGGATAAGACATACACTGAGGAGGCCTCTGAGCAAAACCATGAGTCAGACCTTTTAGTGGCACCGAAATGAGACGACCCAACGATTTGAGCTTTCAAGGACATTATGGAGAAGATCATGTTAGGGGCAAATAAAGGCTCGCGGGTAGTCGTGAAACCAGCCGGAAGAGATATCACAGAACACAATAAAATGGTAGTGTGAAGCTGAGGCCCAATGTTTGATTTGGAACCCTAAGAGGTAATAATAATATTATAACACCTTATGAAGGCGAGGTCGTTGTCGACAGCTATCAGCTGGCCACCACCTATAATCCAGTATAACTCTGAAAACTGTTAACTCAGAAATTGGACAATAATTATCGGAACATAAATACTTTTACCTTAACAAAATCGTTTTCAGTCTACAGAACCCCTGTATCAACATATGCTAATGTTGGAAAAACAATCAAACAAAATCCCTACAAACCAGTACTTGTAAATTGATCTAATGCCCACTGGCGCCTCACCCTATTCATGCAGTTACCTAAGATTTTAGTGTGAAGTCATGACTAGTAGAGTACAGAAGGTCGGGTGTGAAGATGAATACTCGTTGAAGACATTGGCTAGTGGTTGCGCTGTGTCGTGAACTGTCAGAAGTTGGAAATCATTGGCCATTGGATCAGGTGCCGGTGGCTTAATGGTCTACGCGCTCAACTTGTAACCAGAATGACCTGGGTTCGAACCCCATGGGTGAGTGTGTACTGTGAAGAGTCCCAAACTAGGATGAAACAGCTGTCCAGTACTCCTAGGTTTTCCAGTGGTTCTCTAGACGATGTCAGCTGATGATGGATTCCTGTAACCAATGGCTCAAATGCCTATAAAGCAATACTTGAATATACTGAATCAGTTTGATCAAATGTAATCAATGCAGGCGAAATCTACATCTTATTCTATCAATTCAAAGTATCGAAGATCATTCATTATGCATTCTATACTGTTCTGCTGGTAGAACACTGAACTGATTCTAGCCCTTGATTTTAAAATTTAAATCAAAAACTACTGAGACATTCTAAAAAGAATTTCGTTTACTTTTGTCACAGATATTTTTTGAGGCTATTTTGAGACTCAAATTGATTGACCATACTGAACAGAAATTCTTGCTTTCTTTTGACATGTCAGCTCCTAGTACGGATTACTTTAGCTATCTCTTGAGGAGGAAATGATTCCGAATGGTTGGCGATGGTTAGTCATCAAGTGCAAGATACACTTCTTCTCTTATTTAGTATTTGTAAAATAAATCTACTTGGATTCTCAGTAAGTGATGTCGACACTACCATTCCTTTGGCACACTAAAAGTGAGTGAGTTCTAGCCTCAGCTGAAACATAGCTCACTGTTGAGTGTGAGTATTTAAAGCTGAGGAGTCCCGAAAAGCAGGAGACTTCCTTTGTAGATTCCATTGCTAGTTGCCAACATCCAAAATGATATCAGTCATGGATATTTATAATATATTCACACTTATTTTTGGAAATACTCTCCGCCTAGTCAAAGCTTAATCTGAGGTAAATATTACATCATATGAATCTTTTGAAAATATAGCGTTCTATACCATTCACTTGTAGTTGGTTAACTTGACATTTTTAACAGCCTATGAACTATCTAACCAGAATCGCTAATTAACATTACCTAACATCTGTATCCTTGTATTAAAATGTCAGACACTAATAATAAATTGTGTGAATTAACAGTATTTTTGACATCATGCTACATTTCTTGATACAAAAAGATAGATGGTAATAAAAATCAACTATCATCAGTTATTCGGTGGATAAATTATTGAACTGTAGAAGGATAAATGTCTTCTTAGTAAAAGGGTGTATACTATCTAAAGTATAAAATGCAAATCCTGATCTCCTGATATTTGTTGTTTTTTTTCACTTGTTCAAGTAAGTCTGTTGACAGGTCAATTTACGACAGCTAACTCGTCCAAAAAAGCATGAAATACCAGTTAAGTAACTGAAATTTAAACCTTTAAGTATACAAGCGAAATAAAATATAGCAGCAATACGGCCTGCAGAAATGTAGAAATATTCAGTGCTTCAGAATGTCACTATGACGGTAATTATTGATGTAATCAGTTAAGTTTTCGTATTGAGGATGGTTAGTTTGCAAAACATGTACTATTAGTACTGCTGAATGAATCAGCATCAAAATACACAGTGTATATAATTGCAAATAATATGGTTTTAGATGCAAATATACTACCACTTATGAAAGTGAAAGTATTAGTGAAGTTAATGAAGTTAATTAGCTTATTTCAAGTTAAATCACAAACTGACATCAATCAGAGAATCGCTGAAAACTGGGCATTACTGGAAAGGTGTTTCACCTTTCTTCACACTTTCCAGCTGTACGCATACATTAACTCACCGCCGAGGATCAGACTCAGGGCCTTAAGTTTCCGAGGTGAGACTGTCGACCATCCAGCCACTGGGACAAAATACTTTTCGTCAATAATGAGATGTATTACTTTTAACTACTAAACCAGTTAGCAGTAAGACGAGGTGTTGAGTCACGTAGTGATCGACATATATAACTAAGTTGCCTCGAATATGTCTGTCATTCACAAAGCTATACTCCACATTTGGTATTACTTACACTACCCAGCTGTTCTAGCAGAAGCAGGTGGTAATGAGGGGTTCGAACTCTCGGTTATATTTGCTAAAAGTCACGTGCTGAAGCCAGTTAGCCACATCTCAAATATAAGCGTATGTTAAAGAAAAATAAATCTTGGAGCATAAATAAAATAGACACAATCAATCATCAGCGAAACTTATATTCAAAAGTACTTGAGATATTTCAGTTGAATAAGTAATAATTTAGCGTTTTATATTTCAAATCATCCCCTGTTAGACTGGTAATGATTATTATTCAGTTGTTAACTCGTAAATGTAAATTCTCTACTCAACAGATTACAAATTGTGGGCACTTATCATCCTTTTGAATGTTTGTGGGTAACTGATTAAGTTTAAAGTAGATTTCACCACTGATCTTTATTACACAGTGAGTTTTTGACAGCTGAAAAGCAGTGATTAGGTGTTCCGTCTTAATCTCAAAAACTTACAGATTTGGTATATCTGAGACAGTGCTTGGTACTGAGCTTAAAACTATCATATTTCGTGATAATCACTTAGTCATCTGATCGCAGTGTCAAATATCAAATTTTCAGTCCTTTGGTCTTCTTTCCGTCTATTTGGAATACTATGAAAAACATACCTACGTTGAATGTTAAGTTCCATACCGTTCTACGAACAACAAAAAAGTGACAATATTAGTTAAATAATGAAAGTTAACAGTATTGAAAACAGATCATATTTTTGTGTAGTATTTCCACAATTTCGATGAGATAACATTTCATTCAATATATATGATTGAAACTTTACCATAGTCTGTAAAATGTTCTTGGACGTTTTGAAATAACAGAGCAGTACACAGAATGTCTCCAACTGTAATGAATGATACTCACGCTTTGAGTTTTGAAATCTTTTCTTAACTACTTGATTTTCCTGTAATTCTTATTTTCGACACACTTTCTATTCGTCCTTGACAAATTCAAACAAAATCACGGTGGCAATAAAAGTCTAATATATGTTTTTCATCCGTGTTATTTATGCGATCAAAACTTTCCGATCTATCTAAGTAGTTACACTGCCGTACACAGAAATCAAAACCTTGTTATTGTTCAAATCGAGGTTCTCGCCAAGATTTTGTAACTCCAGTGAGATGATTTGGACCTCATTAATTTTAAATTCTAGGAAATCTGTTCATTATAAAATGTCAAGCTTGTACAAACACACTAAATGCAAAGAGATTCTGCTTAAGAGTCTGCGAGTGTTCAGTTACTTTGACAGAAGGACACTGTTCAGACACTTTCTCTTCATGAATACGAGTAATTAGTCCAAGTAATATATATATATATATATATTTATAATTCTCCTCATTATAGTAAAAGCATGAATGAGGAAAGCCAATCGTTTTTTAACTGTCTTTAGTAACGAAATGTAAACAAAAACGAAGAGGAATGACAAAATAAGAAGTGTAGTGCGACATATAACAGACGTTATTAGGTGAATTTCATTCATTCGCTCCCCCATTCATATGACATCATTTGTTGTTTCTACCGAATGAAGTAAAATTGTAAGCCTCAGAGAATAAATAAATAATAAAAATAGAGGTACATGAACAAAATTACTGCCTCCCCAGAGAGTTTTCACACACATTTACTACACAAAAAGTATGAAAAAAATTTTGTATAACAAAGTTTGCTGTAAAGAAAAGCAAACAAAATTGTTTCTGCTAAAGCTATCCAGTAAGAAAAATTGATGAGATGGTGAATTTCCGAAATGTGTAGTTGATTATATATATATATATATATATATATATATACAAAGAACCGCTAGATTATTTTATCATACACTAAGTTTGAAAATATTTCATCTATATGGACTTATTGTAACTCATTGCTGCAATGATTGAATGTTCGCCAGTCACTGACACATTATGAATTTCAATCCTGGCCTATACACACCTAAATCTCACTTATTTCGCTAGGCAACAGTAGGCTTGGAAAAGATGGAAGGTCGCAGGTGGCTATTAACATCACTCCTACTAAAACTTGAAAGCTTGGAGTGCTACAATCTGCTGTGAGCCAAAGAAATGGAACAGAATACATGAACTCATTAGAATAATTTCCGTTTAAATAAAACGGATTTTTTGAACACTGGAAATTACTGTTTAGGACGAAATAAGCCGTCTTCTGACCAATGACTTTCATAACTTGTTAGTATTCAAGTTGTGGTTTTACTGTTCAACCTGATTCTGATTGTGATGGCATTTAATTCGGATTAAAAAATGATGTTAAATGACATATAATTTAACATCATTGTATTCTCATTTGTACTGTCTTCCTTTATGTAACAGCTCTAAATGAAGTCACTTCACTATAAGCTAAGAAAATAGAGGAAACTCCATCGTAAAGTGATGAGTAGAGACAAAATTGATGTTTCAACAGAAGACAAGTGTCGAAATATTTGTAATAATGAAACAAATTCTACAGCTGTTTACCTCAACCGTTCTATCACTTGATCTGCTTTTTTTATAACGTCATTTCATCGGTTGGGTATCATCGTATGAAATGTCATCCAAACAGATAAAGACTCCAGATAACTTGGTGCATATAATGATCTTTTCAGTCAGAACACTTGTGTTACTTTATAAAGCTTTGCTAAACAGTTTGTCTATTTTTTTGGTTGGAAGATTTCATCATCAGCTGACATCGTCTAGAGAACCACTGGAAAACCTAGGAGTACTGGACAGCTGTTTCATCCTAGTTTGGGACTCTTCACAGTACACACTCACCCATGGGGTTCGAACCCAGGTCATTCTGGTTACAAGTTGAGCGCGTAGACCATTAAGCCACCGGCACCTGATCCAATGGCCAATGATTTCCAACTTCTGACAGTTCACGACACAGCGCAACCACTAGCCAATGTCTTCAACGAGTATTCATCTTCACACCCGACCTTCTGTACTCTACTAGTCATGACTTCACACTAAAATCCCAAGTAATTATATACCTGAATAGGGCCAGTCGCTAGTAAGCATCTCAGCATAATATGCTTCAATTTTTACTGATCAGTTAGAAAAATATTTGCTTTAAATTGACTGCAGAGTATATTTGACAGAGTTCTTAAATAAAGTAAAAATCAATCAGACTGATACTAAACGTATTAGAAGTCATTAGCCATTCACGGCACAATTTTGTATACAGTAATCGTGCTTCACTAGAACAGATTGTAAATTATATAATTGTATTGAATTACATCGTAAGAAAATGTTGATTATGTGACATTAAAGTGTAGAGATCTGTCGAACACTCATTTGATAATATTTAGGTCATTAATAGCCCTTAGTGTCCTTTTTTAATTTAATGTTAGATCACAAAGTGTTTTCAGTTACATAATCACTGGAAGTCAGTAAATTACATGTTATTTCAATGAATATTGACGATTTAAGGTAGTCATTGCAACAGGCTATAGGAAGTATAATGTTCCGCTCTATTCATGATTAAACATCAGAATATAACCGACTAGTTGCGTATTTGCATCCTGTGTCTAAGAATGATTTCATCGGTATCCAACAGTTATTATATCACTATATACCAGTGAAATAAAAACTTAATATTGTTATTTGCTTTCTAAGTAAACAGTAGACCTTTAAAAAGGATACATTTAAGAACAAGTGTTCATAGCTCTGGAAAATCTATGCGAAGATCCGCAGCACTTATCATGATGAACAAGCTGCGAATATTTAACACTGATGTCAAGTCAATCATTGCTTCACGGACTTGGTGCGCGCATCATGAGAAGCATTTCCAACAGTCTGCTGAAGACTTCCATCAATAGCTGTCCACTATTCTCTCCACTGAACGTCAGGCAGCAAGGCACATTTATAAGCAAAATGGAACTCTGGTGGGCAGCAAACTACCCAGGTACCTATTGTTCAACATATACTCAAAAGCAAATGGAGTGGGACTGGACATATTCTCAGGAGATGCTGAAGTGACATGATACAACAGACCGTTTTATGAAACCTATTTGGGAGTAACATAAATCAAGATTTGTATACAATTGGTGGATGGTGGCTAGCAGTGGAATCCAGGATGCGCATTTCGTCCTATTTGGGACTCGTCAGCTGGATGTACCTGCATTTCTCAGTGAGTGATGATGTTCCCACCGAGGCTCGAACCCAGTGCCCATAGTTTCAAACGCCAAAGCGTTATCCACTAGACCACTTGGGCCTGAGACCGAACACTTCGGTCCAATCAATCGACGGGAAAATCAAGAATTCAATTCAATAATAAATCAAGATTATTCTTAAAAATACTTTTACACCACTCAATTACACTCGCTTTAAGGATGTGTGATGATTCACATGGAATCGAAATCAACTGATCTTCACTTCTCACTCTATTACGTCAGAATCATTTCTATCATACATGTATGGTTTATCCCGGAAGTTTGAAACTAATTAGAAATGTTTCATTTTACAGATTTGAATTTTATTTCTACGGAATAGACAGATATTTTAAGCATAATTTCATGAATTCCCTTGCATAATTTGAATGAATTCACAGTCAAGGTTGCTTCGCAGACATTTTCCTGATTGTTATAATGATTATAAAAATCACATCAAAATTGGTCGACCAAATAAATGAATTATTTATTGAATCACGCAATGATGAAGCGATATTCGTGGACAGTTTTAAAACATATCTAGAATTTCAATTCAGTAATAAACTTTTCATTTATTTTTAAAGAGAAATCAAAATTTCGACTCACTGTCCTAATGATAGTTCTAACTGTCACTAAAGGATAAATAATCATAATGATAATAATAATCATAATGGGGAAAAAGTGAATTCAGATGAATATGGGCGGAGGAGGGGGGTCAATAGCTTAATTCCGTGGTTTCGTTGATTGTACTATCTGTTGTGCTTTGCTATTTTATTCAGTTTTTAAAAAATAGGTAATCTTGGCATTTTTAGAGTGAACTCACCACAGTAATCTACTATGGAGTCATCGTACAGAAGTAGAATATCCTAATGGGATATGATACCACGCAAACAATACCTCAAGTACATCAGTTAAAGGGAATATAATTCTAGAAAAAATGAGTTGTACTTTGCTGGTGTATACTACTGACTGATACACGTAGTTGGATACCACTCATATCAAAGAATGGTCCTCATTAGCTAGACAGAAGTCATCTGAACACCAGAGAGTTGTTTCAGTCACTTGAAGCATAGCCCACCAGCCATGCACATGGATTGCCGCAGTTCAGAGAATCGAATCAGTTTAAACCACTCGATTTCTCGGTAGCTACTTGGATAAAGCGGTAATACATAGAACCAAATACATAATTAGCCGCTACAGATGAGAAATCACCAGAGTTTTCAGATTAATATTCATATGCATATATTCCAAAAATATCCAAATAATATTATTCAATCTGTTTGGTATCATAAATGACAATCAGAAAAGCAGGGGAATATAGTTTAAGGAGTATTTTATCTTAAATTGTTTATACAAATCTGTCTTTCTCTGATTCAGCTTTCTTTGCGGAGACATTCCAGGCAGACTATCAAGGAAATACACTTTCAACGAGCTAGATGACCGTATGATTTTAGGATCATATCAATCTGGCTGAGAAACACCACTGCTTGGGACGAGTGGTTTCCAAACACTCATATCAACCATTAACATAGAGCAGCACGCTATTTCGCCAGCTTTCTTGATCGTTGTTTTTGGTATCAAGCTGATCACACATCGTGATCTGAATATATTTGACTTCCTACGAAACTGTGGTGGATTCTCACCCTAAAATATACAATTTACGAATGAAGAATTTGAGTCTATGACTTGTAATTCTCAATGATCAAAGACTGTAGACTACAACTATCTCCGACTGATAATTTCTAATGGTACCATATGTATACCAATAAAATAGCTGTTTAAGTTATGTTTAGATCTTACTGAAGTAAGTTGTGTTTTTTTGTGAACGCTCTGTGAACGCGATTTTTACATGGCTATCACAAAATTTAGGGCCAAGCGATAAAACCTGTAGATCCACTTCTATCAGAATGATCGCAAAGGGTTACACACATATATTTTATGTTTCAGATGAGTCACATTTAACTGTTTTGTCAAAATTCATATACAGAATTATTTACTTTAAAAAGAAGAATGTCTGAAATACATACTCATATTTCCACAGTCAAATATATTTTTGTGGTAAACTTTTGCTTTTAAGATGCTACTGAAATACGCACAAGAAAAAGAGACATTTAAATGTAAAGGGCTTATGTATTTTGTAACGCCTTAACTCTTTTGCGATTTGTTCATTTAATATAATGCATTATCATATCTTGCTTTTTCTCTGTCACATCTTTGGCCTTCTCATCTTCATCTTTTCAACTGAAAATTATTCAGACCAGAGATAGCATTATTTTTTAAACTTTCCACCGTTAATTAACAATACATACCATGCCTTCTAATGGAATGTGAATGGGAAGTGATGAGTTAAGTGTCTGATAGTGACATGGAGGAGAGGAAAAGAAAGCTTTCAAGAAGTCATAGAGTCAGCTGAGAGTGATAGCAGAGAACTCAATTCAACTAGGATGTACCTCTGAGGCTGTGTGATCCGCTTGGAATACAAAGAATGAATAATATATAACATAATATACAATAAATACTTACTTTTCCAGACATAAGTAAACGTAGTACAAGTAATGAATTATTCTGATGACCACTTTCCACATCTCCATGTGTCGTTGATGACGATGAAGTTGACTTGTCAGTTATTATATGTGTTGTATCCTCTAATAAGTGGTGTGATGTTTCAATATTTGATAGTTCCAGTTTACTACTGAGCTCACTTTTATTGTTATAATTATTGTTATTATTCGTAGCGTTAGTACTATTAGTGCTATTACTGTTTACTGTTGGCAGTAATGCATTCTGTGTGTTGTTTGATGTATACAATTTATCACAAGACAAATGTGGGGCTTGTAATGGCATATTTATAGATGTAGGATACGTATGATATGCACTTAAAAGTGGATTAGTTTCGTTCGGTTGTACATAACAAAATGACTCTGCATTGTTAGGGTAATTTGTATTAGCATAAAATCCATTTGTAAGCGTTATTGGTGGACAGTAAGGATTTTGTGAAGTGGCCTGTGTTGCAAGCATCAATCCTGTTGAAATATTTGATGGACTACCAAGTCCAAGAGGATTAGGATGTGGTAACAATGCTGTATGAAATGTAGAATAGGGTACCACACCTAGGTTATTCGGTATTACATCACCTGACATTCCGAGTGCATACGAAGGTACTACACTTGTGAGTGCCATCCACACAGAGAATGAGCAGTAGAGATCGGCCTGACTTTTATTTCTTCAATTATTCTAAAATAGATGAAAAAGAAATGGAGACAATAAAAATATTTTTTTGTAATTTGAATAATTTAACTTGAAATAGATATTATCATTTGAAAACTAAGGCTTAATACAACAAAGGAAAAAGATGGTCAAAACTCTTTTGGCATTATATACACCTAACAGTCTAAGAAAATCCTGCTCTCACACACCTGTGAATTGCTAGTCCCCTCTCAACTATTCCAAACACAAAGGCTTTGAACAAGTTATGAAATAAATCTCATTTAAAGAAATGTATTCATCTTAGTTTATTCATTCGGTGCATTCTGAGTGGAATACAGGGTTTCAGCCTTTGAAAACTCCATAGCATAGGTGTTTTTACAAAGTGGAATTTCTAGCATTACGCCTAACATCCCCTCTTCTGAACTACTACCGACTAGTAAACTAGGAGAGGTTTAGGAATGCATCGGTTGTGAGTTGGGCTGGAACCTCTCGTGTGGCTTGTAAGCATTCTACCGATACACAATGTGTCTGTGACTTTGGAGGAACTGGAAATCTTTTCAGAGATTTAAACCCGCGGCACGCATTCACAGATGTTACCATGGTGTTATTGAGGCTTACATTCAAACTAATTCACATAATATACCAATCACGTGTACGAAGAAAATGAGTGCAAATGGTGCTAAGGAAAGGTTTTCTTTAAGTGAGGCTAGCAACCGTCCTTTGTTTTACACTAAACTGGCTTAACAGTATATTATCTGTGCACTTGTACTTTTGATAATAAAACTTTCAACACTAGATCATGATTCATAAATGAAGTGTTTAATGATACTTTCAGTATTAAATTTACTACCGAAACTCTAGCTAGTCACATCTTATTTTGTGACTAATCTTTTTAATTAACAAGAGCGTCTGAAATAGACAGAATTCATCACACAACAGAATCAGCCAATTGTTTGAAATCAAGGTTGAATCTGAATACTGAAAAGAATTGACACTGAAAGTAGTCAGGTGCTTAACTGTCTACATACATTAATATATTTTTCATGTTTTATAAAAAATCTATAGTTTGAGGATATACACTGAGATTATTCCGCATCAATTATACATCATACAGTGAAATAGTAATATTTACTTCATAATGAATTTTTGAACTCAAGATTTATCAGTAGCATATAAAAGGAACGTCCATCAACATAAAATTATCATATAGCAAGGAGATAGATTTGACGTCAAGGAGAGCAAATGAACCAGTACTGAGGTAAATAGACGAGATACGTAAAGAAGACTAAGAAAAAATAGACGAAGGGTAGGAGTGTGGCAAGACGGAAGATTTTCGCAAATGATGATTTTAATATGAGGTACACCTAATCTCCCCATATGTGTATTTAAAATTGCTAATAATCATTCTGTTACCAAGCCTCTTCTCTTCTGTTACAACAGAACTCCAGGAATTCACTTTTATAATCCCTGTTATTCTTTGCATAATTATTGTGAGGGCAGAAGAATTTTCCAAATGTCCGGGTCATTGCTATTGTGTATGAAGGGAAACAACAATAACTGAAGCCTTATTTATCGAATCGGCTGAGAATGTATGCAGTAGGTATAACGCAGAACCTCTTGCAAATATTTAGAAAACTCCCCGTCCCTCACGAAAAGTGAGAAGGAAAGACGAACACTACAAAAACCAAGTTTTGAAGTTCTGTAGTTCAAACTGATGTCATTTTGAACAACACTAGATTGTAGCTGAAATATCATTCAATAAATAATACTGTCCCACTGTGTTACATATCCAATAAAAATTTCATATGGAATTGCATAATACCACAGTGCACAGGTTGTACACCTTATAACAACACTTATGGTATGTCACGTAAAGAAAAGTAAGCGTACAACAGGACTATTTTAAATGCTATTTTATACAGTATGAAATAATCAAAATGGGTTTGATTAAACACTGAGAAAATAATAAAACTACTTGAAAAATTAATATCTATCTGTTGTTATTGTTACGGAATGACCCTTCATAGTAAAACATAAAGATTAATATCATACACAATAAAAGCTAATTTATCATGAATTGCATAATCTGTATATGGTGGGAAATCTGTGAAAAAGTAAATAATGTTTTCACATATATCTTAACGACAAGATATGAAGCTTATGAACTTGGAAAGAAAATCTAGAACATGCACCTTCCTGAATGAGGCAGCATAATTAGTGTCATAAGGGAATGAATTTTATGTAAGGAGAAAAATGTCGGCTATTTTTTCCACAACTCATTTATCACATTCTGGTCATTACAATAAAAAGGAAGATATGAAACTGGTCTAAAGGATAAGGTTCTCGTATATCAGCTGTTTTCGCACACAATACGAATATTTTAAGTATTCCACTCTAACAGTCACAGATGTATAAATGAATAGAGATTTGCTATAAGTTCCCATCACTCTATCTCTGTTCCACTCTCTCTCTCTCTCACACGTACTTTAGTCATTATTAAAAGAGCAATGACGATTTTCCTTCATCTTTCACTATATCGCGTCACTAATTCGTTTACTTGAGACATTGTGGACTGCAAGCCTCACTTAAAGAAATTAAAGCTCAAGTTGAACTTCCACATTGCCCAGTTTCTACCTACTGTTTTAAATTTCGATCTTCACAGAATTTAAATTTTATCAACTAAACGTTAGGATAGTATCTTCCTACCAACGTGGTGCAACCCGCTGGTAATGACTACCAACTAAAACTCCGGATGATTTCATCCTGCAGAGAGTTACTAATGAGCACTAGATTAATTTTCAGGTATTGCTTTACAGGGATTTGACTGCTTTCAGGCTAGATTTCATCACGGTCCTACATCAGTCAGGGAACAAGTGAAAGCCAGGGTGTACTTGGTGGCTGTTTGGTCCTAGTTTGATAATCTCTAGACGTACGCATCATTGACTGAGGAATCTTCAGGTCAGTATTTGAGAACGTCAGCATACGTCAATGTTTATCACACGAACTGTGAACTGGGCATTCAACTTTAAGCTAGATCAGAGGTCTTATCAATAAATTTTTAGATATGGTAGAGAAGATTTGTAGCTCAGGTGGATGATTTTGATGTCGTTTTGTTCTCTGAGCTGGATCGTTTGTTTGCGAAGCTTTCATCGCCCTACTAGGAAACATCTTCAGCGCATACTTCAATTTGAAGTGAGCTTTTAGATTTCTCCACGAGTTTATTAGCCGTGTCTCCCAGTGACCTTGAACGTGATTGGTTGTTTTTGTTTGTTTTCACACCTTCTAGGCTACTTGTATTGGGACTGATTGTTTCTTTGACTTGAACTTTGACACTTTCTGTGTGAGGTTTCTTTCTTATCGGTTGATAAATTTTGTCTATCTCTATGTGTCTATTGATTGATGATTCACTGGAATGCCAAGCTTCTCTAGCATTCTTGTTGTTTCCTCTGTCTAATATTTGAACGTTGTCCCAGTCGAATTGATGTCCGTGGTTGTCTGTGTGTAGTGAAATGAGGGAGTGGATATCATGTCTTTTGACGGCTAACTTATGTTCGTGGATACGAAGACGAAGGGGACGTCCACTTTGGCCGATGTAGTGTTTTTCGCAGTTGTTACAGTTTATTTTGTAGATGATGTTGGTTTTGTCTTCTTTCGCTGTTGAGTCTTTTGGTTGACATAGAATTGAGTGAAGCGACTTTGTTGGTTTGTGTACGACGTTAATTCCTAAAGGTTTGAAGAGTCTTGTAGTGATTTCTGAGATATCCTTTATATATGGTAAGGCGATTTTCTTTGTGTTTTCCTTGGTGGCTTTTGTTTTGGTAGGTTGGCTTGGGGGTATATGTCTCTTGATGAAATTCTGTGGATATCCATTCTTTTGGAAGACGTCCATGAGATACTTTTTTTCAAGATTCCTTCTTCTTCTTCTGAATCTCCTTTTTCTTTCTTTTCTCTATCTATGGATGTTATATGAAGTGTGGCAGCTTGAACTATTGCATTTCTCTACAAAGTTCGTTGTTGGAATTCAGTCAGTTAAAAAAAGAAATCGATTAGTTATTATCCAGAGAATTCATTCGTATTTAATGAATTGTTTATTAATTTTTTGCATTTTATTCATTCGTATCATCAAGGCAAATTCTGTTTAAATACTTTTATAAAACATGACAAAAGTAATTATTTCCAGAACCACCTACTGAAGCTATAATTATTCAACAAAGAAAAAAAATGAATATTGAACATTTAGCAACTGAATATGTAACACAAACTTGCGTAGCTTTTAAAGCATTCCATGTCATTCTTGTTAGTATTATTTTTGATTTACTTGCAGTTGGAGTTTTTAAAAATAGCAGAGAGTAAGGTAAATAAGTAAACATTAGTAGTGAGATTTAATTATCCTACTCTCTCCGTCCATTTTTTTCTCATTCGTCATAAAACAAAATCCAAAAAACCATTGAACAGAATAAAAACAATTTGGTATTAAACCGATAAAGTGTACAATTTCTCTCGCGTGAAGAGAGAAACACAACACTAAAGTTTTTTTATCACATTCTGATTAGATAGGGGAAAAATACTTGAAATTTCTGTCCATTAACTGGTTTGTATCGATCAAGAGTTTGAAAATACTGTTCACTTTACCAAATGAAAGTAAAATAATGAATCTGAAAATTTCCTGTGGCTAACTGAGAATGATGAAAATCAGTCTGTGGTTATGTTGGATAGTGTATGCAACATAATACTTTTGAAACCTCTGCACTTTTTTTTCAATTTACAGTTTAATTAATTTATGGCTTCACTTTGGATTTACTTCAACACGCAGCTATTATTATTCCATGATAGAATGGTTTCCTCTTATGAAAATCGGAGAAATAGAATACTAATGGTATTTTAGTTCCTATACACATTCCGCTGTAAAAAAATAAATCAGAACTGAGACATTCATGCCTACCTTTTTTATACAATGCGAACTTAAAGGCGTTGCTTTTATGATTAGTTCAGGTAACTTGGAAAATACTATTAAACGTAGTCATTTATAACAAGCAAAAAACTAGTTTACTAGCACGGCCTAAACCTGGAAAAGAGGGAAGGTTGGGTGTGAAGTAAGTACTTCCACCCAAAATAAACATCATGTAGGTACAGAATTTTCAAAGCAAAGTAAAATACTTCCTTTCTTCTGGAACTGGAAATCGTGGAATATCGATGTTAGAAGGTAAGAGCCTTCCGGAAGCCAATGGGTTGTAAGTCTTCCTTCCATGAAACCAGAACTAAGCACGAAGACACGAAATGTTCACATTATGTTTAAAGTTACTAAGGCTATTCGGATTGCAGGAAAAAGTGCGAAGATATGTTATAGGCTTGTTAGGAATCTGTAAGAGCACCTGGGAGTAAACTGAACCCTCCGAATTGTCAGCTTGAGATTAAGTAATCTACTATGGTTATCACGACGACAACTACGAACATCCTTAGGACGTAGATACCATGAGACGTCAACGACTGCGCCTACCCCTAACTTTCTTGACGAATCTGTCACTGCTCATTTACACTTATTAAAGTTTAACTTTAAGGAAACTGACAAAACTTGTACAAACAACTTACCTCATCGCAATACAGATTATAACTGTTCTGGCTTGAAGTGAATTCTTAATCAGCCGTATTGCTTATTCTCAAATGAAAATATGTGTTATAGCGAAATAGTTAGTGTTTTTCTGGAGATGTTTGTGAAAAAAATAAACTTTACGCTCATCAGTCAGTAATTTTGTACCACAATTATCATTACTGTACTTTGTACCTTCTGTTTACTGAAACAGTATAGGCAAATAAGCCAGAATAAATTATATTCTAGTATCTTTACGCACTTCTAACAAGAGTGATATGGTATAAATTGAGTATATTGATGAAGTGATTATACTTTGACCAACTAACAACACATTTATCATTCTAAATCAAATAATGTAGTGTAATTGTCTTGATAGAAGCTACATCGATTAAGTCTTATCTTTTAGAATTTAATTGACTGTAGAACTAAGAATAAAGATGTACTTAGTTGATCGATGCATCTTAAGAAGACAAATGGTGGCGTTTACCTACCACTCAGACACACCGTTTCAAATGACAGAGTTTTATCCAGTAAGACACTAGAACTACAACAGCTAACACTTTTGCAACGAGTATTAGTTATTATTGTTTATATTAATTTGAATTTCACACTGATTGATTCTATCAAACCAAAATGCTCGGTCTCTTTTTACTTACCGACCTGTGATACGAAAAAATTGATTCAGTCACTATTTGGAAAGCATTCCAAACATTAAGAAACCGTCTTAAGTACTTTTCATTTCATATAAACAATTTAGTAGACCCAGTTAGCACTTAAAATTGAAATACTGATTTTGTTATACAGTATAAGTGGGGATTTAAAACGCATTTTTAATCTAACGACTGGGAATTAGTTATCCAACTAAAAAGAAATACAAATAATTGTTTAGATGATGCGTTGATGAAAATTCTTTCAATTTTGATGGGTTTCAAAGAGTAGGTGTCAATTGGAAGAAGGGAATAAGAACTATTGATCACTCATGGTCAGTTTCGTCCTAGTTTGGAAGTCTTTTACAGTGAATAAGTACAGTCCCAGAATTAATCGAATTCAAGACCTACGTGTTACGACGTAGTTAATTATCATCAAGTCGCTGAGTCATAAATGCAATAATCCATGAATTCTGATTTTTTTAAGTTCAGAAAACGGTGCGAACCGTTTTTTGTATTTCTGTTAGCATAATGCCTCCTTGACGTAGAAACCATTAATTTGAGTGAGGGATAAAATGAATCAGTTTTCAAAGCAACTAAAGTGGTGAGGGGTGATGTAGAAAAAGCATCACGTTACTCATTCAGTAGCTAGCAAGTGAGCACATATTCTGGTCTAGAGGGAATAGGAACTTAAAAATGGTGACTACTACTGCTACTTTAACTTCCGTAAGTCTTGCTAGGTCAACTTCAGTCATAGAGTCATTACATTTACGAACAGTAACGTCTAAATAAGCATGCTATCTCAAAAGTTGAATGGTCAATGAGCTCGCCTCACAACCTGTAGGTTGAATTGAATATGTGCGTAATGCCGAAGAGTCTAAAAGGGGGACGGAACAGCAATCTAGTACTTTTTGAATTCAATAGTTCTGTAACTGGTGTCACTTTGTGGTTAGACATTGAATCCTTGGCAGTTCTAGTAATTGAAGAAAAAACACTGACTCTTTATTTCTACCAACCAAATTACTAACCAGATATTTTTCTCTTGATTTCTGAGTGAACTATGCTAATTCATATAAATCTGATTACTTGATATTTAAAAAAAGATCCAACTAACATTTATTAGTCATTTAAATGATCAAAATGCTAAATAAATTTTTATCGGTACCTGATAAACGATTTGTATTTTAAAATATCATTCAGTCATTTCTTCAAATGATATCGGAGTTTGTTTCAGTTTTTTATGAAGAAATAAAAATGGCAACAAGTAGAGAAGAAGGTCAACAAGGAAAAATATATTTAGCTGTGATAACAGTTTGAACGGAGATACGTGCTTCTTTTAGATTCTTAGGTAGTTCTAGAAGGATTCCCGGTAAATAAGTAATGTGTATCTAGTAGTCATCTGCGATTCAGCCAAAGTAACCTGTAGCCTTTACGCCAAAATTATATGACTTCATATTTAATTAAGTTAATTTTGAATTTTCTGTTTACTGATTTACATCGGGCTGAAATTATCAGTGGTAGTTCACATGTCACCTCATAGTACGAAGGTATTGATGACATCTAGAGCTCAACACAATGTTATCTGGTTGATGTTAACTATCAACGGAATAAGACATATCAACAAAGACCCAGTAATCCGATTTAACAAGGATCAATAAACAGGTGGCAGCATCGTTTCGACTACAAGCAAGACGGACATTCACTAATCTGAAATCAGTGTGGAAATCTACTGCTTTCAGCATAATAAAGAGGATTTGGATTTTCAGAATTCAAGCTAGTTCTTCTAAGTGGTCCAGAGACTTGGTATGTCACCAAAAACACTTTCAATAGGTTGTTGAGAACTCTTATCAGCAAGTGCCTTCGCTTCGTACTGATGATGTGATAGACAGTAAATATTGGCAACGAGGGAACCTGGCAATAAATCAACCAAGAACCTATTGCACAACAAATATTCCGGGGGAGGTGAAGATAGGTCTGGTACACTTTGAGGAGATCATTCAGTGACACCAAGTACAAGGCCCTCGAGTAGAAACCAACTGTGAAACGACAAGTTGAATGTGGTTATAAGGGTTACATATAGGAGAACGTGTAAGGAAGAGACAAGAACTATTGAACAAGTGCATTACGATTTGGCGTTCGAAACGATGGGCACCTACTGTGAATCTCAGGGAAAATTCAGGTATGTCCAGCTTATGAATGCTGAGCAGGCAAAAATCCGCGTTTAGCTTTCCACTGCTAGCCACTACCAGCTAAAATAATACTATATCACTTCATTCAATGCTTATTGTTCTTATTACATTCTGTTTTTATTCCTTTACGTTCCCAGTGAGACATAGGACTTCAGGCTACAGGCATGAAGTTTCGGTAGCAGTGGTGTTCATTTTTACGGGATCGGGATGCTAGCCCCATGCCCATGCCCCATGCGCGTTAGCCGAGGATCGAACTCCGACCACACGAGTGGTCGGCAAACATTCTACCGCTGTGCCACCGATACGCAAATTACATTCACTAGAATATATTTTCTCTCAAATATAACTTAGAACTTCGTTTTTTGAATGACGTTACAAAAGTACAAGTGATTTATTCATTCCGTGTATCGACAAATCTGACTTTCGTTACTTTAATTCATATTATCACTAATTCCGATCATTTATGCATTCATCTTTTAATCAGATAGACAGAAACAATTTCTTCTTTTTTTTCTTAATTGCTGACTTCAAGACACACACACGAGAAAATAACCAAACTGTTATGTTTTACACAAATTAGTTACGTAATCACGGTGGGCATACATGTATTAGGTAAATTCTTGCGAAATACGAAAATACACTTTAACTCTTCATAAAACTGTGTTTTCAGTGTGCATTTTTGTTTGTTTCCAGTCCACCAGTTTTAGCCAGTAGTGAATTATGTGTTTAACAGTAAATGATTATGTACCCACTAACACGAGAATTAAAAGACTGAAGTGTACATTTATGAACACGATAACTGAATTTTACATTAAAGCTACACACTGTAACGTTTTATTTTCTTGACACTTGTCTGTGCTTCCTACATGTGATATAGTCAAATAAAAAGAGATTGTGAGATGCAACAGATATCACTGACTAGACAAACACTGTGGCAAAGACTAACGTGGTTATCGCACCGAAATTATTCTACGTCATAGAATTTCCGGAAAGATGTTCAGTGGTAGAGCAGATAGAGATGATGATTTATGAGGAGAGTAGAAAACACTCGTATATATAATTCTGACATTTTTGTTGTTTCTGATTTACAAACACTTCAACTGACGTGTCTAAAAATTTAGCCATACAATTACAAGTGTTGTTTTGTTTCTTTTTCATTTAGGATGAATGGAATTTCGTTCCTATATGTGGGAAAATTTCACCTAGAGATGCGTAAATTGCAAATTCTGAATTCGATCCAGTGTATTACCAGTTCACCCAAGTGACTAACCAGAATTTAGGGGTTTCAAACTGATTCGACTGTTTGTTTAGCGTTAAACTGGGAACACAGTCGGTGAGCTCGATATTAGACTGGAGAAACGGTTTTCTGATGTCTAGATCACTTCAGTCTAGCTGGTCGATGTCAGTGGCATCTAGTTGTACATCTCAGTCAGTTAGTAGTAGATAGCATCATGGATTTATCTATTTTGTTATGTATTTCACAATTCACTTTTCTTCGCCCAAGTGGCTTTCGAGAAATAAATGAGAGTTGCTATCATTTGAAGTTTTCTTTTCAACTGCAATCACGCCAAAATTGCACTATGAACTGAGTTTGCAGCCGTAATTATACACTTAGATTGCATAATAAGTGATTGCATAATAGAATATGCAGTGGCATATTTACATTATCTCGCTCACACTGTTTGAACACTGGATCCCATGAATTTGGGTAAAATTACTTAAAATAAATGTAATACATGCTTCGTTGAAGCCTATAGCTCAGTTACCAGTTAGATATGAAGGAGGAATATAATTTCAGTAGTTGTATGCATAGAATATTAAGTTGGTGTGAAGCATTTAGAAGTCCTTTATCGTTAGTTTTAATCTAAGATTATCTTTCTCAGAAAGATTATCTCCTTAGATCAGTATGTATTTTAAATCACACAGAGAGACTTTAGTCACCTGCACCTGTCTTTGCAAATTACAAAGGTGGGAAGCATGCACAACTTATATGGTTGGGCCAGTAATGATCGCTACTTGTTAAAAACTGAAGTGTGTTAAGAGTTACAAGTTTAATCTGTATAAAGAGTCATGATCTGCTGATGAAATTTAAGTAGAACAGTGCCAAATTTATATCACAGAAACATCACAGATTACAGTTGAGCTAAAGCCAACAAGAATGCGAATTAATAACATGGAGTGGACGAAGGAGACAACTTCTGTCCAACCGTATATAATGGTACAGTGCTAGTCAACTAAAAAATAAGGTGGGGATTCGATTCTCCACCAACGATCTAATACACCTCATCTAGTTTACTAACCGCTAACACGTCTATAAAAGAGAGAAGGTTTGGCGTGAAGCTAAAAAAAGCACTATTGCAACTGAAACTTGAAGACTTGGAAACTTACGTCACACTCCGAAGGTAAGGAATTAAAAGAATACTTGATTTAATAGTAATTGCCATAAATGCTATTCACTTCTCAAACATCATCCTATGATCTGCTTTTAAGAGAAAAGAATTTCGTCCTCCAGTCGATACTTTAACTGGTTCTTTTAAAATTAACAGTGAAAGAAGGAATGTTAGTATGTTGACCTCATAGGAACTTCGTTGATGTTCGAGCAAATGATTTCATAGATAAAAAGATTTCATGCTTAGGAAATTATTACTCAGTTAATGGATAGTATTGTAATTAGTCACAATGTAAGTTAATACAAACTTATGACATAGATCAACCAGAATTTAATATAATCTCTGGCTCTTCTAATACTCATCCCTGAAGATCTGAAGTCAAAGTATTGCGAAAATATATCACGAAGCTAGTCAATAGTAAGACATATTAAACTGTTAGTCTTCTGAATCGGGTACAAATCAGTGTACCTTACTGTTTCATTTGAAAGTACAGATCCTCTTTATCTATACACCGTTTGTGTGAACAGACCAGTTTAATTATGATTTTATTCTTAATATCTGCATTAAATTATATACTACTGATTACTTGAGATGAGTAGTTGTCAACTAGCAGTGTTTGCCAGCCAGATCTATGGATTGCCGTTTCATTCGTTTGGGGCCAGGCTCCCCATAGGTGCACCCGACTAGACTCAGCTTAGAGAGCCGAATAAATTAGTAGTATATGGTTTTACGCAAACATGCTTGCCATCTTGGTTGCCACTTAAAGGTATCAAGCAGATAGAGCACTGTGATCTAAATAATTTAGTTTCCAAAGTAGACTGCGATGAAAACTTTCACTGCTCAAACTGTGAATTTGATTTATTCATAATGTTTCCGTGTATTCCACATGCATAAAATAAATCTTATCCATGCCTATTAGTAAGTGAGCTGATAAGATATATGACTACAGCTTGCATTGTTTTATTGAGGTGTCATCGAGGGACACCGTAAGTAAAACTATGCCTTCCCTAGTTTTGTCATTGAATCTCTAAAATATTTATAATAGCAGAATTAGTTTATGCTACATATTCCACAGCAGTCTAACAGCGTTGTTATGGTAATGAATTATTTATACTGTTTTTAACTGTCGGTATAAGCAGGTTGGGAACAGTATCTTCTCTCCTGGAAAATAATTTTTTCACATCGGTAAATTTGTCTGTTTCGAATAAACCGCCTGTCGGATGCACTCATACTTTAAATAAGAGAACATTTGCTGCTACATGGCTGCAAGTAACGTTAACATTCATTTTTCCCTATAGAAAGTAAATTGCGGCACAAAACGCTATTCGGTACTTCTTGGTTAACAAGATTAAAAAATTATAACTGAAAATAATGTCACGGTGTTTTCTGTCACTTCATTTCATTTGCCGAATTTCAGGATTTGTTTAGCTTTTTATAAACACGCATTTACAATTACTTAGCATAAGAAACAAGGTCAGGATTTTCAACTCCAGTATCAAGTTAGTCTGCTTTACGGATTTAGAGTGCACGTTACTGAAAGCATTTCTAAGAGAATGCTGCAAGCTTTCATCAACACATGTCGTTGCTTGATACTGAAGGTGAAATAGCTCGTCGGAAGGCATAAGAAACAAGGATCTCTTGCAGACAGCGTATCAACTTAGAATTTTTCCCCAAACTAATGTACAGACTGAAATGTAGGTGGATTAGACATACATCAAGGCTGTTGAGTGATACCATACACCAAGCAATCGAACGTTTTAAGGCTGCTTAGTTGTTGCTTCAACAGTTGTGTAGCCACCTTTCACAGGCGTTGGGTTGATAGTGCAGGGCAACTTATTCACAAAAGTTTAAGTATTCCAATTTCAGTTCGTTCGCTTCATACTAACAAATTATTTAGCATGATTCTGCATTTTTGCTGTCAGCAGAAGACCCGAACTTGAACTATTGAAGTACTAATGACTATGAGCGTGAGAACAGTCGTACTCACAGAAGCAATGTACTTACTTCTGGGAAACAGTTTGCCAGAAAGTCGACTGACAAAAATCCACCTGATGAATATTTCAGTCAACGACTTCACAATTATATTATTTTGTTTATGGTAGTGAACACCGGGCACCCAGTTGTAAAGCAGACGCGTAAGAAATTTCATTTGTAAAAATCTAAGCGAAACTGAAATAAATAATTCTGTTGAACAATCTGATCTGAAGGCATACATGCATTAGCGGATATACCTTGTCTTTACAATCTTTGTGGTGCTATCCGCTATCCAGTTATATGTTGATATGAGTTCATATAATTTCGTTTATTTTGTTTTGATGACTAATTATGACATGATTAGAAGAGGATTCTAAAGACCAAATGTATCCATTTATATACAAGTTAGATATTTTAATTTTGATTATTTCCCTGAGAAAATCTTGTACCAAGTTGCTGAACGAAACGCTGGAATTACTCAACTCATTTGCACTTAGATTTATCCAGATATAATTCAATTTTTACGTAAGAACACCATAACTTAATGTAATCGCATTGTAGGATTTTATTGGTGCGCCAGTGGCAGAGCAGTAGAATGCTCGCCTACTATGTATGTGGCCCGGGGTTCGATCCCTCGCTAAGCCAGAAATAAGACTGCTAAGGAAGGAAGGTTGGGTATGAGGCCAGCATCTCGATTCCGTAAAAATAAACATCACTGCTACGGAAACGTCATGCCTGTAGCTTGAAGCCCTATGTTCCACTAGGAACGTACAGGAATTAGAAAGATAGAAGATTTTGGTGAAAAGGAGCAATATTCACTTTTCAAAATGAAATTGCATAGCTGAGTTTATCTTTAGTAAGCTTTGCATTTTCAGTAGCGATATAACACAATATTAAATTATCACATGAATAAGTGTATTATATGCTAATGACTAAAATGAGCACTTCGTGGATTGGCAGAAAATGGAATTCATGGGCCAATGGATCGCATCTCAGTGGCTTAATGCTCTACGAGCTCAACTTGTAACCAGAAGGTCCTGGGTTTGAACCCTATCGGTGGGTGCTTACTGTGAAGAGTCCCAAACCAGGACGAAATAGTTGTCCAGTACTCCTTGGTTTCCAATGCTTCTCTAAACAATGTCAGCTGATGATGAAATCCTGTAACTAATCAGTCAATATCCCCACAAACCATTACTTAAGGTATTTCATCTGATCGGAGTATCTCCTAACCAGATCACAATACCTACAAGTCATTCCAATTACTTTCAATGAAAGAGAGTTCGAAATTCACTTAAATCGACTCGGCTTAGATGCCTGAGTCAATCAGCTTATTGGAGAGGTCTTCGTATAGTGAAAAAAGAAACTGGAGTCTAGAAAGTGAATCCCAAGATAAAGTGATAGTTTCCCATAAGTCTTCTGCATTCACACAAATGTTTAATGCATATGGTCAATTGCAGAACTGACTGTATCCCTTGTAGATACTGCGTTTGAATTGCAAAGTATTAAAGGCACATATTTCAAAGTGACATTAGACTGAACATATTTTCCCTCCCCCATGATCTTACAGTAAATATTTATCTAACAGTTAAGCTACACCATAGTATAACCAATGACAAGTTTATTCAACTTATAGCCTGTTTACAGATAAACATTTCAAATACAAGAAAAAGTTAATACGAAAATAAGTAAAAGGGTAATTTTTTGTTTTTATTTATTGTCCAGAAATTTGTAATCATGATATCCATCTTTTAGTGTGTATACGAATCAGCGTGAGACTTTTGTGAAACCAAGTTGTTTTGGGTATACAACTGTCATAAAAGTTATTGTTGTTTGTAAAAGCTGTCCTAGGGAATGGTGTACACTTAGGCGATTTCACTGAAGGAAAAAAAGTTGTATTCTGCTGTAGGAAGATATTGTATTACAGTGCACTCTGATTTCAGTATGCAGTAATTTTGTTCCTTTTTAAAAATATTTTTACAATACAGCGTTAGATAAAGAGTTTTACCTAATCTAGATATGCAATTTGTGTTTATTTTCTGTTAGTCAACTACTCCAGGAAAATGAAGGCTTATATGTAAGCCAGATAATACACAACAATTGAATAATGATGCTAAAATTTTGTGGCAACAATCTATACCTTTTACTTTGGGCTAGCCCTACTGCTTCGCATAAAAAGCCTTGATAAGTAGAACATCATTCGAATCTCAAATGTGTTCATTGGGAATTCATTGCTTAAACCAATAAGTCATATCTCTACTAGTGTATATCTATCCCCGAAGACTGAGAATGTTTTCCATTCTGAATAATATGAATGACTGTGCTTCGATATTCATGTACCAAACAAATTATCATTTCAAAGCAGTCAACGAGGCGTTTGACGCCTAAAGTGGAATAAATGTTGTATAACCTCTTATTTGACATCTTCAGCTATACTGCTCGGTTAGATCCTATCATCTCATTCCTAGTGTAACAACAGAAGACAAGGGCCAGGCAACAGATCGTTTTATTATGAAAATCAACACGTATTTATACATATTTCAACTACATTATTATAGACAAGCGCAGTCATCTGATTGGTTGTTTATCAGAAGTTAGGTAGACAAACGCAGGCTTCTGATTGGTTGTTTCGGGATTCCTTGACAAATAGAGTTCTCTATCTGCGAATCATATTTTGCCACGTTAACTTTGCTGTGATTGGTTGTTGACTCAGCCTTGTTCATATTTTCTCACGGCCCATATTAGTGACCTAGACCTTAACGTAGATTAGTGCCAACCAATCGGCTAGCAGCCTGCTCTCACCACACACGTCCCCCCGTCAAATACGTGCGACTGAAGTCGGCTTGATCTACTTGGTGCAGGCGTCATCGTTGGCTTGTCTCGCTGTATCCATTTCTGGAGCTCGCTGACGTTCACGCGCCTCTTATTGTTCGCCATTGCGACTGTGTCTGCGTAACCCCATCTCGAAGTGACCATATATGGTCCTTCCCACTTTGGAAACTGTTTGCCTGACCCTGTCGAACATTCGTCCATACTTCGGCTCACACTTTCATATGCTGCTTTCACCCGACCTCCCAGCAGCGTCCCAAGTAGCAGCTCCATCGCTGACAGATCTTGAACGCCACTCAACTGCGCAGAAGCCTTGAAGTCCTGCCCGAAGATCCATATGTCTCCATCAAAAACTGCAGGGTATAGGCTTTTCATTTGTCGGTAGGCAGCGACACCAAATGTAACAACAGAAGACAAGGGCCAGGCAACAGATCGTTTTATTATGAAAATCAACACGTATTTATACATATTTCAACTACATTATTATAGACAAGCGCAGTCATCTGATTGGTTGTTTATCAGAAGTTAGGTAGACAAACGCAGGCTTCTGATTGGTTGTTTCGGGATTCCTTGACAAATAGAGTTCTCTATCTGCGAATCATATTTTGCCACGTTAACTTTGCTGTGATTGGTTGTTGACTCAGCCTTGTTCATATTTTCTCACGGCCCATATTAGTGACCTAGACCTTAACGTAGATTAGTGCCAACCAATCGGCTAGCAGCCTGCTCCCACCACACTAGTAGTACCGAGTTATAAAGATAGCAGTTTATTACCCTTCGGCGGGAGTATGTTGAGTAAGTGATACAATAATTTATGATCGATAGTGGTATGAAAAGTTGGATCAGGCTGTGAATAGAATGAATTATTATAAAAAAAACTAGTTAATCCACAAAAGTGGAATCATACATTAAGACAAATTGTTACTTTTTCCCAAACCTTACAGTATGTATAAAAAGACAATTAGAAAACACAGAATTTACCACTTTTCGTGGTAGATTATGTCACGAAATAACAGAATTCTGCATTAAATATTTTTTCTGTGTTCTGGAGTCTCAGAACCAATGACGTTAGCCAGACATTTATTATCCTGAAATCTATGTGAAGATATAAAGAGCTTGGCATATGTAACAAGACCCGAAATTTCATCACTAAACTTCAGTCAGTGCTCCCGATCGATTCGGAAACTTGGTAGGTATATCACCAGAAGCATTTTCAATAGAATGTTGCATATGTTCCTCAACAAATGACTTAGCTTGGATAGTAAAAATCACATGGTAGATGAGAAAGGGATAACCAACGCGAAACTATGACAGACAGGGAATCAGCCAAAAATCTATCTTCCAATTAATATTGAGAAAGAAAGGGAGATGGATTGGACATACACTGAGGAGATACTAAAGTTACATCAGAAGCTAATTTCTCAAATGGAACTCAAATGAGAAGCAATGAGTTTGGTATGTTAAGGAGAGTAGAAAAAGCCGTATGAGGAGGAAATGAAAGCTTGTGGGCAGTCATGGAGTGAGTTGAAAGTGTAAATGAAGAACTGAACTGAATACACATATAAGTCCCACGTCCCAGTTGGAGAGGTATCGCTGAACAATAATTGTAATGGACTACATATTGGTTCCTACTTATTTTCATTCATTAGTAGTATTTATGTGTATTCCATTTCTAAGACGCACTTTTCATGTTAGAATCGCCTTCAAGAAATTTCCTTTAGACAGAAGTTTTTTAATGTTTATATATTATTTTTATAGCTTTGATACTATTATTGCTATTATTATTATTGTCACTATCTGTATTTTGCTTATCTACAATAATTTTACTGGTTCTATGATTATGTATACCTAATGCAAAGTTCACTGATATGGAAACCATGCGTTTATAAAAGGCACCTGTTCATGAATGAGATTACTTATCTGAAATAAATAAATTATATCCTGCAGATTAGGTGATTCTCATTCCTATTATTAACAGTATTGTTTTTATTGCATTCATAAAATTTATATATATATATATATATGCACACAACATTTGCTGTGTGCTATAATGTAATCTAACTGATGCGAAAGAGAGGAAAGAAACACAACTAGTGGATTGATTATCAGTTCAATCTCTGAATAAATCACCAATATTTTTTATCTAATAGGAAGGGTGAATAAGTATGCTTTAACCTTCATTTTGTTTGACATGAATAACAGATTTGCTAAGCTGCTTATTTCATAGGTCATCGTCGTTACATAACTCTCTCCATCTAAATCATTAGCAATACAGTCATTGTCACTTCTTTCGTCCACTGTATGCTGAAAAGATTTACAATCAGGTGGAGAAAAAAAACTGAAATCTAGAGATTCCAACTTTTGTAAGCTGTGTTTTTCTAAGATAAGTTAACTTTATAACATTTAGAAATGAAGATTGTTAATTTATTAACACCTAATTTACCTACCTGAGATTATCACAATTCTGTGTGGCAAAGCTTTTTATTTCTGTTTAGCATCTTTCATTTGGCTGAATTGATAAATAGATAGAAGAGGAAAGATCTGAAGGACAGTTAGCCTAATTAAATCATTGGGCATAAACCTTTTTACATTTCTTATTGTTTTAATCAACTAATTATGCATCTGGATAGCAGCATATGCTCAGATCTGTTTTCTAATGTAGCTTCTATCCAATGACCGTGTATTTCTCAAAAGAAATGAAGGCAACACAATGTAAGCATTTTGATCTGGCTTTTTAATGAATAATATTACGTCACGTGAAGTACCGTTGACAATCCTGTATGGATAGTCAGTATTTTATAATGAAATCTGTAGGGTGTGTACACATATCGTTTAGATTAAAGCTGTTAGTAAATATTCAAAAGTAACCTAGTTCACCGTAAACTAAATTTCTTCAAAATTAGTACACTATAGAGAATTTATTAGTTTGAAACTGATCACATTAGTAAGAGTAATCTTATTCGACCTTTTTCGATGTGTTTTGCCTATCTGAATGTCTGGATATTATTTCATATGGTAGGAAAGTTTGCATGGCATATTTTGATATTACTATAAGCAATAAATTGTGCTTGAAACGTGGTCACCGGTGAATATTACCGCATAACACTGTAATTTTGCTCATAATGGAATTATACTCTACCACAGTAATCAAGTTTTATCCCTATTGCATACGCAAATTTTACATTTTCCACAGATTCTTGATGTAATGTATATTTCACTCCCTTAGAAAAAATTTGAGGAAATGTTCAAGAAAAGCAAATACTGAGGAAGACAATTAACTTTCGTTTTTTCACTGCTGTGTAGAAGTTATTAAGGGTTAAATATAAGTTAACAACCCCCACAAACTTGTAATTTTATTACTTGTAATGACTTTTGTGAAGCATGAGTGTTTAAAAGATATATGTCGATGTGACAAGTATTATGAAACTGTTAGTTGATTACACAAAATAAGGAGAAGGCATATAAAAAAGGATAGACTCCCCCACCCCAAATCAATAACTAATAATCATGATTAGAACAAATAATTAAAAGATGGAGTAAGAAAATTCGACGCACGTCAGTTGACAAGGAGGGTGAAGGCAAATCACTATTTCGTTTTTGACTGCATGGGTCAGATTCTAACCCTTTACTTGAACTTATTTGCTTGCTGCTTGGTTCTGAATGAGGCTTCAGTAGTGACCATGCCTCCTGTCTCCTGTAGATGAAGGGTAACTTGATTGAAAATAGTACTTGATTTCTTTATGAGTAAGATTATGGACACATATATATGATAAATCTAGAACTAATCTAACATTGTCCCCGTATATTATTTCTGTCATGTTACGTTTTCATCATAAATGATGGACTAACTTAGCCCTACTTCAAGTTAACACCAAAAATAATACTTGGAATGTCAATAGATGCTCTCATTCTTACATAATATCCCTTTACAGAACACATTAACAAGAATAAATTCTGTTAGTTAGTAAATCTGCCTATTTAGAGTATGGCAATTACTTCATCCATGGACCAGTGGTTCAGACATAGAGTGTTTGCTATCCATGCATGCGGTCTAGGTTCAATGGCTTACCGAAGCACTCTTAAACCTCGCCTAGTTTACTAGTCCAGAAAAGAGGGAAGATCAAGTGTGAAGCTGGTGACTCCATGAAGTGAAAAAACAACATCACGGCTACTGAAACTTCGAAGATTGAATCCTTGTGATCCACTTGGAACGTAAGGAATATAAAAAATATTTTTATCCAAAGATGAATAGATTTATGCATTGCATTTTAAAGTAGATTCCAATAATTCAAGAGCAATAAATTATCGTCTTTGACCGGTTTCCCTTTCAACGTGCATATCTATCTACGGCGCTAAAACAGTCAGATATGAGAGATTTCGTTTTTCAAAGATTTTAATCGGTAAAAGATTTTTAGAGGATAGCTTGATTAATTAAACAGAGAATAAAAAGGGGGTAAATTACTAAAGGCAACTATTTTATTTCAGAATTTCACTTTTACTTAATTTTATGATTAAAGAATTCAGGTCAAGTAATGCTAATTCAGCCCATAAATCTTTCTTTTGTAACACAGTTTAAAGGCATTAAAGTTGAACCTGATGTGACGATTAGCCAAAGAGGAATTTCCAGTTTTTTTATCAGTTAGCACCGTTTAATTATTGTTACTATATATGTGCATTCGTATTAAATGTTAACGGTGTTCAGGCATTTAATTGCGGTACATACACATGCACACACAAAGTCCGAACATTTTATCTGCCACTGTTTCAGGATAATCATTTATCTTAGTAATAATTGGGTTGTATAAATAGTAGAATAATGTATCTTGTTAATAAGTATTAGGGTCAGTTATGTGTTCCAGAAAAACTGTGTAGAGAATATTTATGAACAAGGGAAATGCATAATTCTCTTTACTCGGAAAAGTACACTGATAAGTAAGCCATCAGATATATGTTCCACTGATAGTTTTGTACTTAAGTGTGCAAAAAAATGAGAATGAATTGTGAACATACGCTGAAGAGACATCCAATTGATATCACACAACATGCCCTATAATGGAACTAGCATAAGAAGCAACGAGATCAGCTTCCAAGAGTGACATGGAGAAGAAAGTGAATAATTGTGACTAGTTTCAGAGCTGGCTGAAGGTGATGCTTGAGAATCTAGTGGAATGCAGCTGGGTCACCTACGCCTTATGCTGCACCAGGAACGTATAGAGTGAATAAAAATGAATAATAGTAATAATCTTGTGCTTTAGTGAAGTGAAAGGTTGGATAGTACGACTCCTGGAAATTTTACACTGGAAAACAGTTCTTCAGTCTTCTCCTTACAATGAGTGAACATAAGTGCACAGTTGGCTTATGAGGGTAAACGAGAAGTTTGTCAATAATTTTTTACAATAGGTTCGATAAATTATCATATTTCTACAATCTTTCTATGTCTTATATAAAAAAGTTACGGCTAGTGAATATTTGCCAGGTTTTGACTTTGGCAAAGTAAAATCACTAGCAAAACACACCACCTGGAGAGTAGGATAAAATTTCATTGTAAACTTCACTTTGACAGTAAATATAATTGGCTGACCAACAAATATTACACGTTATTCTCCCTTACTTTCATTTCGTACAAGCGTTTAAACTTTCGTATAAATGTTCTATCTAAACGAAAATCAAAGTCAACCCATAATTAAATAATGACAATCGGTTCAGTAGGCTTATGACCTATAATCGTGTTAATGTTGTTTACTAATCCCTTGAAGTGTAGGGCATTCTTTTGATTAGCTTAATGGTAACATCATATGATATGACAACAAATTTTATCGTATATACAGTAAATTCACTCCTATTCATAGGCTAACTACTTAAATTATTTGGTATTTTAGGTCTCATACATAAAATTCACATTTACTTGGGAGTATCAAACTTTCCGAGAATCGTCACCGTTCATAGTGAACAGTACAAGGCTAGGATATTTGATTGTATTTCAAAATAATATAAGTGAATATTTGCTATTTGAACCTTAGTGTAATATTTATGCACTCATTCATGATATTCACAAAATTTTGACTAAAATATTGTAGTTATTGCACATCGGTAGTTCAGTGCTAGGAGGCTTGCCTGTCATCCAGGAGTTTCAGGTTCGACTCCTACGGACGCCTGCCTAAACCTCGTTTAGTAGACAGTCAGCCTGGGAAAGATGGGAAGGTATGCGTGATGCTAGCAATCTCATTGCGAACACTACGGGAACTTCAAGACTTGAATACATATGATCCGCTCAGAACACAAGTAATGAATATGCATATATTTAATTAGCTTTCAAAAAAGCGCTGCGCAATTCTTGAAAGAAATGAAGAAAATACGTACACCAATGTTTCTGTCTTCATGTGCAACAACGCTACATCACAAGACATACTTCAGATTATTTCTTTGCATGTAAATCCTATACTAAGATGGAATATTTTGGGACTAAATATGCTGAAAATTTCTGTATTATATGTTCACAGTCTGAAATGAAACTTTATATATATACTTTGATCTCCTGCACCAGACTGGTGAATATTTTTGAGTATTGATATTTTGTGTGAAAGTAAACCTACAATTTAGGAGACACAATAATCAGTGTACTTAAACTATAATGTAGCAGTCTATAACTCATAGGGACCAGGCAGGATTGAAGTTACTTCGAACCGATATCTGATTTAAAACATGTGACTCATGTGGTCACCTGTAGATTTTGGTGTTTCAAATAAAAAGTGTCGGGACCGAGTCATATTGGAAACAACACAAGTCAATGAGGATGCAAATATACCCAGCTAAAAAGTCTTGTATAGGACAAAATGCACATCTTAGATTCTGATTGTAACCACAGTCATCCAAGTACCACTTAACAGTGCTTTTTAATTCCTTCTGTTCTGATTATACTAATCTACACAAAACTAAAGCACTTTCTCCACATCTTATCAAATTAGAGAATCCAAAATTTATTGTGTTGACTTTCTGTGATTAATTTAGAATAGGTAAACTACATCATTTTCTTGATCGCGTTTTTCCTTTCACTTCCTTCACTGTTTGATTCTTCTGTATTATAAGTATAAGCTCATCTATTTTATTATTATTATTATCATCATCAAAATCTTAAAGTTCATGATAACATCAACAATTTTTTTCTTTTATTTAATCTTAGTAACACTGATAAATTGGAAATTGAAGTCATATGAATTGATCAAAAGGATATTTATTTATCTGAAGAATATCTTGATGATTAGACGCATTGATAAAAGATTTCAGTTATATTATTATTATTTATTTCACAGCTATGTCAATAATAAGTAACACGAAGTGACATTCATCATCCATAAAAACACAAAACTAGTTTTGGACATTTCATAGAAATATTGTGCTGTTTATCTCTCCACATATTTATTTATTGTCTTCTAAGAATCTAGTTATGTGCTTTTCCAACACACATACCAGTGACGGCATTTATCCAATCGAAATAGCTCACCCTCATAAACCCATTGTGAACTTCAACTATTTAGTGAATTATGTACTACTAACTAGTTGATATTAGTAGTTGTACACTACTCAAGTCAACCAATGGTGTTTACTGTCAAGCCAGTCCAAAATGACCTAAACACTGGAGAGTCGTTTCCCTTGTTTGAGATCGAGCTCTCTAGCTGTCTACTAAGTTTAAAGCAGAAAAAAACAGTAGAATCAGTTTGAAATCGCAGAACTGTGGCCAGTCATTTGGGTGAACTTGTAATACATCGGATCGAATTCAGAATTTGCAGTTTACACATTTCGAGGTGCAATTTCATAACAGTTACCTTTAGAAACCAAAGTATTCCTATAACAATATGTGGTCTGCTTGATACCAGAAATGGTTAAAATGGAAGCCAGTGAAATAGCTTGATGGTATATACTGCAGATTAATATGAGTAGTTGGAAACCACTCACCAACCCGATTGAAATGATCTCAATAATTTTGGTTTCCAAAGGAAACTGTATTGAAGTTTCATCTCGAACTGTTTAAATTGCGAATTTCTAATTAGATCCCACACTTTCGAAAATGCACTCAGACATATTTTGACAACACGGTTTATCTAGGAATTAAGGATTCAACTAGATCACGAGTTACCGGATAGTGTGACTCACATGAAGTGTAACAGATAACACTATTGTAGAATAATTTTGTTTGATATTACACACAGTAATGCACTTATTAGCTATTTACCCATTCGCACAACTTAGTACTCAAAATCACATCACAGCACCCAGATAACTTTCAGATTTCGCTTATACTACAGTTCAATTTCTTATTTATCGTTTGATTTTATTGGCCATAATGCTTCCCATATCTCTGGTATTAACGTTGCGTTACTCTTTTTACCTACAGGTTTGATAAACGAGAATTCATTGATCAAACTCTTCCTACATATAACCACATGGCTTTTAAAACCGTAGCTGTGTTCCACCCTATGATGTGGTTATGTTTTGTTTCGTGCATTAGATTTACTAGGTTCGTCATCTTTTAGGATCAGTGATATTGACACTTAGCTGAACTTTTGCATTCTGATAATCTAACTGAACCTGATCTACCACAGTGACCTACATAACTGACCTCATAGTCACTGAGACGCATAGTGTCTATTCGGGTCGGTAGGATCACTTATTCTTGAGACAGTTTAAATGAAACTCACTATTATATTAATCCTAAGTGGGGTCTCCGATGTTGTCTCTTCTTATTGGCAATACTGTTGATGTCTTAAATTGTGGAGAAAGATGGTGATCAGTAAACACTCGTCCAACGAATTGATATGAAATATAAGAAATTTGGGTGATGCAAAACTAATAGGGGAGATATGGCAAATATTATCGCCAATAAAATCAGATGAGGATAAATACTGGAAATTTTTCATAAAAAGAATCTGTGAGTTGTACCAGTATGATTACGAGTAATCATTTGAGCATGAAATATCATCAGTAAATCAATAACACTGTAGAACATTCACTTATTCTCTTAAGGACTTACATTTTACCATAGTGTTGAAAATCTGTTCTTATACCAAGATAATAGACAATACTGTTTCACAGGTAAATAAGCTAACAAATAATTCAGTATATGTTCATTAAACTGATGCAATATTCTTTTAGAAATCTAATGGAAGTTTACGATAAATAGTTTGTTTAAGAAAATTTGTACATCAATTCTTTTACTGACTTCAAAATCATGACACTGTTTCCGTGTAAGCCAGTTATTATTTATCAACAAGGATTTCATATTTAGTAAACGTACATCAACGAGTGCATTGCTGGTTCAGTGGTAGAATGTTTATCAGGCACTTAATTAATCTGGGTTCGACCCCTGGCCAATCCACGCCTAAACCTCTTCTATTTCACTAGTCAGTAGTATGCTCAGAAAAGAGGGAGTGTTGAACATATGTCTGGTGACAATACTGAATAAATACTGAGCAATACCACTTCTGTAACCTCAAAGTTTGAATTCCGATGTTCCACTGAATTACAAGGAGTGGAAAGAAATAAACGCTCTAGAAAATCATCAGTAATTCAGCTCAAATTCATTTGTAATTTATTCCTATTTATAATATGTAAACAGTGTTTATCAATGGTATTATATAAACGAGAGCTCCAATCAAGCAGACTAACTTCTGTTTACAAATGACGGGACGAAACCATGGTTTTACCTACTCAACTAAATGAAAAGACAATAAAAAAGGCCTTTCATGAAAAGTGGTTTAAAGAGTCTGTAATGTGTTTTCTAATAAAAAATAAAAAATAAATCTGAACTGACAGTCCCTAATCTTTCTCATTTCACTTAATTTTAGATGATATTCCAATTGAGTGAAAAATTCTCTTCATACATTTCTAATTCATCAGTTCACCACGATATTCAGATATATTCTTAAATGACGACAAAGCAGATTGTAGTCTCCCAAAATGATCGTTGAAATCGTATTCCTGTGCCAGGCATTTAAAATCATATTTCAAAGTAGATTTCGTGCGAAGCCGACATTTTTTTATAGCTAACTGTATAGTTAGAGCTTCGGCTATACTTAATTGGAGAAAGCAGTGACTGAATTCATAGATAAAGTGGGACTCAATGACCTAACACGAGAAGTTCAGAGACGGAAGATTCGTCATAATATGGTTGTCTTTCGTCAGCCAAAGGGGGAGTGTATAACTACGCTTTTGCAGAGAAGTTGTTTACAATGTTTGATGTAATCCGCTCCACAGGAGCATGTGACTGAGTAGATGTACATATAAGTGGACATAAGTGGTAGTTTTTAATTCATGAATTTCTGAATCATAATGTGTAGAAAATTTCAGCGGTATAGAGAGGTTGTTGAATGCACCCGGATAAATGAGTTTTAATCACTTCAACAACAGAATCCAGACTGTGCATTTCGGTCCATTTAGGACTCCTCACTGATTGCACCAGATATATCCCTAGTGATTGATGGTGTTCCCACTGAGACTCAAACCTAGTACTCATCGGGTCAGAACTCCAAAGAATTATCCACTAGGCCACTAGATTACAAGAACCACTAGAAGCCAATTTACCAAGAGAAATGGAGCATTTTAGTCTAATCAATCAATCAATAAAGAACAATATTCAATTTTCAAGGGACTTACCGGGCTTACAAAGCGATATACCTATGTGTGTTTAAATGTTTAAATAAACGAAAAGGCAGGTTATATAAACATCGCTGAATAGATGCGTTTCCTCAGTGAATAATGTGTAAATATGAATTAATGTTTAAATGTATGTACACATATATGTATATTTATAATAGTGTATGTTGCTTTTTATTTCAAATAATTACAGTCAGACAGATAGTGGGAAAAAAAGAGAAGCAGATTAGTAGATAAAAACAGATTAAATATTGAATACTTTTCTTGATAGTCTTGTTTAACTCTTCCTCTCTTGACGAAGAAAAACAAAAATATAGAAACACAAGAATGAGAAGGAGTTGAAGACAACACCAACTTTTTCTGTTCAATATTTTAGTTCCAATATACTGTTGATTTTTATGATTAAACTTTTAGCATTGTACAAATTTTAGTCTCTATTGAAAATATCCTCAGAAAGGAGAAAATAATTTCAAAATGTACACGTAAAGCAATTACACTGACTGGTGGTATCCTTTAGGATGATGAACATGATACTTTATGATCACTTCTGTTGTGATTACTTAATGTGACGCGCTTTCAGTGGTAAAAATGATGTGTCCTAATGAAAAAGACAACGTGTGTTTATGTGTGTGTGTGTGAGAGAGCGAGAGGTTAACAAAAGTAAAAATCTAAATTTATGGGCAAATGAAAATGTTGTCGCACTCACTAACACATACATACAATGACACACATAACATACATACAATCATGCATACGTAAACTAAATAGAACAAATATAGTTTCAGTGTGTTGTTGTAGTATTATTTCAACGGAACAATTGTTTTCGAAAATGCCCCGACATTTTATAAGCAAAAGAATAAACTAATCCTTACAAACCAAACTATAGAAAATAAACACATACTTCTATCCCTTCAGCCATCCATCCATCCATCCATCTACCCGTTTGTTCATTGATCATCTAAAGTAAAAGAATATATTGAGAGAACACATACAAACACACAAACAAAAGGAAAGGAAAGTAGATGGAAAACTACTTAGACAAATAACAGGAAAACATCAACCTTAACCTTTATATATATATATATTCTTGCTGAAATCAGTAGCACTGATAACTGTTGAGACACTGTTTTCAAGTTCGCATATAAGTTACTTTTAGAAGTTAGAATCCATAGTTCACTGGATCAATAAACTCTTCTCGTAAACTGAAGGTCCTAGTTTCCATCCCTGGTAGGGTGGATACTGCTGAAGAATCTTGGATAAGGATGGAACAGCTATCTAATACTCCATGGTTTTCAGAAATCTCCTGACTGACTGATCGAAGTTAAAACCAATCAAATTAATACAGATGAACACTTGAAATTTATTTCTTGTTCCGGATCATTTAAAGTGTTGGTATGCACCACTAGGATTTTCGTGACCCATTCATTAAATTAGAGTGCTCATAAACTGTAGGCTAACATGTTGCAACCTTCCCCAGTCAATATATAATTAAGGTCTGCTCAATTCTGTCACTCAGATTTACTTATTTAATTTCTAATTTCTACCTAATTAATTCTTTCTATATTATGTGAGTGTTATCTCAAAATTTTGTTGACACATCTCTGGAAACATTCCTTTTGTTGGTATAACAATGTATTATATATATATAATATATACTTTAGAGGAATGTTGAAAAGAGTAACACCTGAACACCTATTTATCTCTTATGGGAATTTAAAAGCTAATATAGAAGTTCAGTAACTCCAAATGTTTTAATTAGCCTAACCCAGTTGAAATTCAACAAGTGAATAAACCAGAAGCTGTGCTATGTGTTTCTCAGATAAACTCAGTTACACGACAAGGTTAAGTATATATTGTAGATCACTTTTCGTCCTCTGTATTCCATTTTCATCTGTCTGGGCTTTTAACAGGCGAAAAAAACAGTGTACCGTATACTCAGTGTAGATTACATAACTCCTGTCTAAAAATATATTTACTATTATTGTTAGTAAATTTGATTTGTGCCAAGTCACATTTTTTCAGGTTTGACCACCAATTAACATATCAATTAGAGAACCACTGAAAACCAGGGATTACTGGACAGCTGTTTCGTCCTAATTTGAAACTCTCCTGTAGTGTGCACTCATTAAATTCCCTCCCACTAGCTGAATGGTCAGCAAATTCGTCTCGCAACATGAACGTCCTGCATTAGATATCTCACTGTGAATTCGTCAGTGTGTACTTCTGGTAAGTTTCAAACGGGGATGAAATAGCTGGTTTTCAGTGATTCACTAACTGTGTCAGTTCATGATCTAATCCTGAAAACAAATTTTGTCACATTTACACTACAACATGAAAGGAGATTATGACACACTGTTATACTTCATATGATTGACAGAAGTTAGAATTCATTGGCCACTGGATCTCGTCTCAGTGGATTATTGGTCTACTAGCTCAACTTGTAACCAGAAGGTCCTTGGTTCAAACCCTAGTAGTGGGTGGGAACTGCCGAAGAGTCCCAAACTAGGGTGAAACAGTTATCCAGCACTCCCTGGTTTCCAATGGTTCTCTAACCGATGTCAGCTGATGATGAAATCCTGTAACCAATCGATCAAAATCCTTACAAACCAATACTTGAATAATTGTTTTGTTTGCTTTCATGGAATATATTTTAAGTTATGCTATTACTTCATTTCACTAGCAAGAATCTGGTCTGCAGTTAAGTTGGTTCCCGTTTATCGGACAAACCGCTATTTGTTACGATCAAAGGCCGGCAGGTACTCTTTATTTTAAGTATGACGTGTGTTTGGAGTAGCAGTTACCTTAGAATAACAGAAGGAAGGGCACACAGTTTCCATCAGCATACATCGAAAAGACTACGTCCCATTGCAGAAACTCTCTCAATAGTCCTATCAACAATCGTACCCTTCATACAGGTCATGAAGTGAAAATCCTCAAGTCCTTCAAAGTTATCAATAGATAACATAATTCTATTCTTCTCATGACTGACAAAACCATCAAAAAAAAACGTCTGAAACCCGATTTAAATGTTCAGAATTAGTCAATTTCCAATGTTTTCTTACTCTTGTAACTAGATATCTGTACCCTTCCTTTTATTTGATTCTGTAGTTTGTCGTTTCAATCATCTCCACTTTTTATGTCGTGTAATGACGTCCTCACAACGCAACTACTTTCTCATTGTTCTTGAAGATGTATTTGTTGCTTCTGATTTGATTAAACTGGCATATCCACTGCATAATTTATCTAAGTGTACTTTCTGATAACTTTATTAGTTCTGGAGTTTCCAATTAACTGAAGTCGTTTCAGCTTTGCAGTTAGATTATAATGTCATTGTACGTTCATTTAGTGAATTTTCTTTAGCATGTATGCAACTGATGAAAAACCAAGGAAATAAACAATGACATTATCTTGTACTGCACAAGCTCATGTTTTTTACTTTATTCAAATTCACAAACAGAAATATGTGTATGAAAAGTATTTAGAAAGGTAAGCTACAAGGAAATATATTTCTACTCAGTTAGTACCTTAGAAACAACTCTGCACTAACACAGTCCTGTTTTAAATGTGATGAGTTACTTAATAGAAAATGATAATCTTGTGACATGGGACAAATGTGTATATTTATAAAAAATTGAAGCCATTTCATTTATAGACGTAATAAGTAAAATAATGATGATAGAGAAGAATGGGTGAATGAATTGGTTGACAAGTGAGCAAGAGAACCAAGATACAGTTAATTATTATGACTAACTTCTTGTGTTGTGAGTAGAACACAGGGCTTCAGAGGCACATCATTGCACTTGGTTCTCTGTAGCCATTTCTGCCTGACTCCCCGATTAGCCATAAGCCTTTGCTTTCTCATTCGGGTTCCAATCGGGTACTTACTTTGCGCGTGATTTCTCTCAATGTTCTCCTCATAGTAGCGCATATCCAACCAGTCTTCAGTTCCTTCTGTATAATTTTCAGGAAGTCAGCTGTTTATTTCATTGCTATAATTCCTTATCACATACCTTTTTGATCGGCCATCTGATCTGCATTATCGAGTGAAGTTAGCATGTATTGATAAAAGTCCACAGTAGGCTGTTGGAAATGCTTTCGGTGACGCATGAGTCAAGTCTATGGAATATATCGAAGCACTAACTGACTTGACATAAAGGTTTAAAGTTCAGATCTTGTTCCTTGTGCTGAATGTAATCGATTTTCATGCTGATTTCAGAGTAATGAGGACAGTTTTCTCCCATAGGTTAATATTAGTATTTCTTACTGACTACGATATCACCATATGATTAGTATAATTTTAATGTATTAATTTATGTTAGTTTAAAGTGGTCACTGTAAAAACAATTGAATAGGAATGCATTTCTTCGCTCAAATTTATTTTTTTCTGAATGATTAAATACGAATTTTTAAGCTAGTAAACTCTAAAATTCAAACATGCACTGATCGAAAATCACAGATCCTAAAAGAACATTTTTGACACCATCTGTCTGCTCGAATGAACTGCATAATGTCCTTTCCTGGTTGGAATCATGTTTCGCCTCACTTTTTAACATTTTTTTATGCCTTTGACGGAAAGTTTAAATAATAGACGAATGTACAGAGCTTTTTAGCCTAGCTACTTTACTTCATGATATCATATTTTTGCTTGAATGGCAGTGACAGTGAGCTTCACGAAATGTAAGTATTTAGGCTATTTTTATACTTATAAGGAAAAAGTGTGCTCTTGTCAAATAAAAATAGATATTTTGTTGACAATACCACACGATAAATTTGGTGATTGTTGTTCATTGGTGCATGCAATAGTTTTATTTCCTTCAGTGAATATGAGCAAAGCAATAATTGTGACGCTTGCATTAGGATAAAGAGATTCCATTAGGTTTTCGTCAACTGCTTACAGTCTGAATAATAATAATGAAACTCACAATTTTAAAATGCTTTAGATCATTAGGGGAACAAACGTCGAATTATCTTTGATAGTGATAATAGTACACGGGACAGAATTCAATAACGAGTGAACCATAACTCTATTAGAGGTGAAAAATCACCTAAAGCTAACAAACTTAGTATTCAAAAAATTATTTTGATTATTATTCCCTTGAGTTCCAAGTTGAAAATAGGGCTACAACAACACATCTCCGTTTTCTTCTATTTTCCGCCATCCTCTTCAGCTGGGTCCGCGATAGCCCATAATCTCTCATAACTTCCTGGTCACACTATGTCCTCCATGTCACCCTAGGACGACTCACTCGTCGCTTCCCATTGGGATTCCACTTGAGATATGACCTAGTGCGCGATGTCATTCAACGGCCTCCTCCATGTGTGCACAATCCATCTCCATTTTCTCCTACATATTTGTTGAACTATCGGCTCTTGGTTGGTTTGTTGCCACAGTTTCTTGTTACTTATTCTTTCTGGCCATTTATTCCAAACATTGTATCCCCTTAACTCTAGATCGTCAGAAATGTTCCCTCGCTAAAATAGAAATGCCATCACTAACCATCAAATGAAAAATGAACTGTAGTTCTTTCATTTTGAGGAATAATCTATTTGTATATTGTTAAAAGTGTCGATCGAGAATTCATATTAATAATGTTATTATTTTATTCATTCCCTTCGGTCTCCGTCTTCTGCGTAACTGTTAGGCAATAGGATTTTGGTTTGTTTGTCGCTGGAGTTTTTTGTTGCTAATCTTTTCTGGTCATTTGATCTTCAGTAGGGAGCTAAGACAGCTTTTTATGAAAGTTTAAAGCCTGTTCGAAATGCTATTCGTGGCGCGCACCAAGTCTGTTAATCATACTGACTGACTTGACATTAGTATTGGAAATTCGTATATTGTTCATAATGATGACCGTGGTCTATTTCCACACTGATTTATGCCTAAAGAAGGTCTGTCTTGTTTTTGTGATCCTGCTTTTGACATTCTCATGCATGCCAACAATCAGCCTTCATCTGGTTACACAAATAATTCAGTATTTATAGCAGCTGGTTCTTTGTATTACTGACTACGACTTAACACTTCTCCGTCCTGTTGATTAATAACCTAAAATCTAATATGAACATATTCTGTACACAGTCAATTTTTGGTTAACTGAATAATTTATATCAGACAGAGATTATTTACGTTCCCAACCGAAAACGTCACATAAACCTGAAATTTCTTAGATTGGGAATGAAATGAAGAACACCGTAGCTTATTCATTATCCTCATTAGAACTGTATGGTCAGTGCAAAAGTCATTCAATAAGTGATGGAGAACACAGAGATATCTGGTAGTGAGATCATTTATTCAATGGATACTCATCGATGGCATCAGTTAGTAGTGGTGCAATGTAATAATTGACAGAAGTGAGGATTCTTCAGTCATTGAAATTCAACCTGAAAGATGAATGACTGACGGGCAAAACACGTAACGTGCAGCTCCTTGGGTAGATCCACAGTGGATTCATGTTTGCGCGCTGCTAGAGAGTTAAGCACTAAGACGAAATGGTTAACTAGTGCCTCATATTTCCAATGGCTCTACATTGAGTGTTCGGAATACATTTGGGTGTTTTTATTGGCACTGTTGTCTCTGAGTTCAATTGAAGTCCCATATTCCCTGAATTTTTTGCCAGCTCGTTAGTTTTTGCTTGTGTGCCTAAGAGTTTGTGAGAAACTAAACATAGGTCATCTAGTAAATCCATATCTTAAGCTACATGTAGACTGCTTTATTTAAGAATCATTTCAGCATAGTAGTGTACATGAGTATCGAGTTAGCTAGCGAATCAAGAATAAAATGAATGTTTTAAGGTAGTAGTGATTGAGGTAGTTTGCTCAGATACCCATTTAGTTTAAAATCACTTACGTGGATCAGATTTCCCTGATCCAAGGTTACGGACCATAGTTACTTTTTCAGGGCTTATATTGCCATTCAGTAGACCAACCTGAAAATTGCAGGTGAATAAGGCTGACAGGTCCCAATTAGGAAGAATCGCGTACCTTGGATGCCACCACTGGTCATAAAAAGGGCCAGATCAATTAGAAGTTTTGCAGTTTTCTGGATTTATATGAATTTAAATATTTCACTGCGTCTGTGGTTCAGTGGTAGGACACTAAACCAACCAAACAAATGGTCCGGCGCTCGATCTCTGACCGGTGTACTACCTTAACTTGCTTAGATGCCGGTAAGCCCAGTAAAGTGCGGTGAATGGAAGCGAGGCTAACAACCTCATCCCAAGCTCCAGCTTGAAGCCCTCTGTTCCACTAAGAACTCAATAAAAAATAGTAAATACTTCAGTATTTTTTTTCGGTTAAAATGTCTTATAAAGGAATATATGGTTTTAAGAATAAGACGCGATTTCTGATTACTTTAGTATCATTAACCTTGACTATATATGAGGTAATTAAGCATGTTATTCTTTCAGCTCTTCTATTTCTACTTAAATACCTCTCAGCTTCATACGTTTGATATGCTTAATTGGACAGAATGTGAATTTATTTATCTAGTATGATGTGTTTAAGTGTTTTCTGTAGAAACGACTGGTTTCAAGATAGCATGTTTCGCGAATGAACATTATAACAGCTAGTGAAAATGAATGAGCACTCTAGAGTCTTTCAGTTTTATTTTGAAACTCTTCTCTAGTGTCTATTAACAACCATGTATACAGTTAGACAAGTAGACCACCTTTTCCATTTGTCAATTTTGGAACCTGAGGACTATTCCGTCGACCTTCTATCTTGTCGCAATATCCAGCTTACTTCGGAAGCGGAATCAGACGTCGGTGAACTACCATTTCTAGACTGTCTTGTTAAAAGGAGGGAAAACGGACGTTTTAGTATATTTATATTCAGGAAGAAGACCTACTCCAATAAATATTTACTATTCGGATCATCACACGCCATCATCGCAAAGCTTTCAGTTGTTTCAAGTCTTCTTAGACGAGCACACTCCCTGATAACGGATGAGAACGAAAAAAGAGAAGAAATATCAAACATTACTGAAACTATCAAGCAAAACAACTACCCAACGAACTTCATCAACAAAATCAACACAGACATTAAGTATGGCCGAAAACGCATTCCGAAAACATGGATATCAACAGTCGCCATTCCATATAGAGTAGAGACGTCAGAAGATATCAGAAGAGTACTCAATCAGCTCGACATTAGAGTTTTCTTCAAAACATCAGACATACTTCAAAGCAACCTTGTCCATATTAAAGACCAAATCCCGAAAGATTCTCTATCTAATTGAGTCTATAAAATAAAATGATTAAAATATGATGCAATCTACATCGGACAAACATCTCGAGAAATCAAAATCAGAAGAAATGAACACCGTAGAGCATTTGTTCGACCACCTAGAAATCCAGTTGAACTAGAAAAACTTGAAAAATCATCAGCCATAGGTCTACACGCTATAGAATCAGGCCACAAAATTGATATTAACAATTTTGAAATGATCCAGAAAAACTTCAGAAATCAGAAAGAACGTCTAATATCAGACGTACTTCATATCAAGTGGAATCCAAATTACTTGAATAGGAATGATGGACTAAAACAGAATCTGACCTGGCTACACCACCTCCCTCCCCCATGAAGTGACAAAATCAACACGAATTTGATAAGCAAGTTCACTGTGTTAAAACACACTACTTTTATAATTTTACACACTGATAAATTCCAACAATCTACACTTGATTTTGTTATCTCTACTAGTTGACCAACTTGACAACAAAAAACGACCCCAGAGAGACGAACGATGACCAAGTTGGTAAACTTTATTTGGTTCGGTGATATTCATTACTATTCTAACTTTCTATACGTCCCTTTAACTTGACCTAAGTCTATTTTCTTACCCCTTAACTATTTGTTATATATATGCTGATATTTTGTAAATTCTGGTTTCATAATACCTTTATGAAGCTATTAGCATTAAATAGCGAAACGTCAGTAAAAACAATATCGTTTTGTTTTTCCTTCATTGGGAAATACAAAAACCTTTATTATAATGAGTCTTTAGTTTATGCTGATTTTTCGAAACTTTTATTATTCTTTATTATGAGTTTCATTCTTTCTTCATCATGCATATAAATACTGTTTAACATAAAAGTGTGAGTAAAACAGTGACTTGTTTGTGTCTAATCAGTAACAAGAAAAAGATATTGTATGACACTCTGCTGTACACTCGTATGCAAACTCATTATGTCAGTGAAGATGAAAGAGGAAACTTACAGCAAGAGTTAATTTATCACTTAAATACTTTTGAAAAAACGAAAAAACAAATTTATCTTTTTATCTGTGACAAATATGTCTCAGAAAAGAGACATACACCACAAATCCGAAGTGAAACAAGAGTAAGAGTTGCTTTATGAGTTTATTGTTGTTGCTGTCGTTGTTGTGCACTAGTGATTTGTGTACGTAAACCGTTACAGTGATAACAACAGTAATTTACGAAAGCTCACAGCCGTAGTGAGACGAAGTAAACAAATCAGTATTATTTATTACCAGGGATTAAAATTGTAAAGTTACAAGGAACAAGCCACTTTTACCCCTATTTCCTTTTTTAAAAAAACATACAAACGCAAAAGGTTACTTGTTATCATAGTATTGGTGAAGATAAATGAGCTTGCGTGAAAACAAGGAACATTTAGCGGGAATAATAATTGCCTTCTTGTTAAAAGTATTTCTATTTCCTTTATTTTTCTTACTGAAATTAAGATAATTCCCTTTTTCTCATCAAACTAACCTGACTATTAATTAAAATGCTAACAAAAATTTTGTTTCTCAAATTATTATTCAATTATTTGCGCTAAATGTGATCTATAACGAATATTTGAAGGATTTTTGAAAAGTGATCCCTGGGAATTAATTCAAGTAAGTAAAAGTGATAAAATATGTATATACAAATGCAGAATAAATTGTAGCTATAATCAGATGTTAGCTGACACGATATAACTTCAGATAACAATAAGGAGAGTTAAAACTTGCATTCTTTTTCTTAGGAATTGTAAAAGCTCACAGGAGTATTTCTGTCCAAAGAGTATTTTCATGATTTCAATTTAGTTTTAATGTAAGGGTAAACGAATCCAGTTATTATTACTATTATTTCATGAGCATTTCAGATTGTAATACGAGATATTTTTAGTCAATTTTGACAGTATGGAACATTTCACCGCAAAAATTATCTTTGCCACTTTAAAGAGAATCCATTTATATATGAAAGGGAAGCAATATTTTAAGGGATGAAGTAAAATGCTTTACAAAACATGAAACCCAAATGTGAAATATCTCATTTTTCCAAAGGTCATAATAATTCTTTTCCTAATATTAGTCGTGGAACTACACATGTTAAGCAACCGAAAATCACAAGAGGTGAGGGGAATGACAATTTAAGATAGTCATATAGTAGTTTCAAGTTATGTCATAGTCTGTCATCAGTCAGTGAACGAGTGTAGACCAGGCAGTAGTCGACGGACGCCTCGTCCTATCCCAGGACTTCTTAGCAGCTTTCGTCCAACAGCTGCTCTATACTTCCTGCTGTCCGTCAGTCTCTCTAAATGAAACTAATCAAAACACACCGCAATCCAACACTTAAAAGTCATATAAATACTTAAACATGCCTATTCAACAAACTCAGATGAATAATTATTTAAAGCTAACATGGTGCTCACTTTCTAATCGGTGTGTAGGTCATATTATCTGTGTAGGTGTATTTCAAAAAGATAAACAAATCCGATTTTACCTTTTTGTGACATACACATATCGTTTGTCTAAGCATCATATGACACTTTAAAGTTTTACATGTGATAAAATTGTTCTTCTATTATCAGAAAAGTCTTTTTTCCAAGAAAAGAACTAAGTTTTCTGACGTGAAAAGAGGTATCATAACGATATCATAACCAACCTCTTATGCATTATCCTAGTGTTAGTAGACATTTTTGCTAAACTTTGTGACGACATTTTCAGGATTAACAGAATTTCTGGGAGAAAAAATTCCATTCGAAAATAGAGTATGCTATAGTTCACATTTGCTAGAGTGAAAATTTGCCTGTCTTAGCTCACATTCCTTTTTAAAGTACCATGAAAGAAACCTAAGTACATTTCTGGACACATTCAGTTATTTCAAGGAATTTACAAAAGACAGAGGAGATATGAACTTGAAATTGAAACAGAAGTTTAGTATCCAGCATTTGTCTCTGATTTAGAAGTTTCGCTTAGTTGGAATTCAGTGAAGTAGATAATAGTTTGTAGTGTTTATTTGCTGAAAATGGATGGAATACTGAAAAACTCAGAGTTTTCTCCTTCTCCAACATAAAAATTTAAGCAAGTAGAAGGGTTTTAAAGTATATTCTAGAAACGTTACAAACTGTTGTCTTTATGCACGCTAACTGCCAAATCCTATAGTGTAATTTGTGTTATTGAACATATTTTGGAACAGACAAGATCCTGTTATCTTTTCAAGTTGAAAACTAAAATTCCCCTAGGAGTTTTTTATTGATTAAAATTAAGAATTTTTGTAGTTTATTACTATCATTTAACAAGAACTAAGTTATCGGCTTTAAGTGCAACAGAGACGCATAAAGAACCCAGAAAGGTCAACTGACTTTGTAGTGAAGCTTCTCATTAGGTGGCACTTAAATTTGTGAAAAACAAATAACGACTCCATTGTACCACAGAGATAGGGGAACTGTATGAATTCTAAGCGGTCAAAGTATTTGAAGTCCTGCAAACAGAATTTATATAGTGCGACTCTTCATATTTTTGGCGCTTAATATTCTGAAAACAATGGATGCTTCGTAAGTGAATCTTGCTATATAAACAGGATTTCATATTATTTCTTTTTGTCCGAAATCTACCAGAGGTGGATAACATTTTTAATTTCTTATTATGAGCACCGAAATTGTGAACTTTGGATAGTAATACACCAGTCTATGATGTAGTAGGAAAGGGTATTCACTGTTGATGGTCCCATACATATTAGATAGATCTTAAGAGTCTGGAAGGAATTTGAAGCATCTTCTCTAGTTTCGGAATAATAATGCCAGCTATCAAATGACCATGTAGTTGAGTGTGAAGTTACTCTCCAAAATTCACAAAATTAAGTTTGTATCAGCAGCTACAGAATGAATTCCCGAGTATTTTGATTAGGAGCATGAACATATCTATTGAACTGCACCCTCTCTCGTGTCTCAAAAAATAAAATGGAAAAGATTTGTTAGATGATCATGGAGGTGCATATAAGGCAAATAAATCGGTTTTTGTAGAAATCCGAAAGCCATCAGTAGGCTACATGCTTCCCGTCCAAAGATAATCATAAAATTAACTGAAATTATGGCTTCCTGAACATGCTCAGACAAACATCGTACTTCAAGGCAGTCAATGTCATCTGCGATTTACCACAGTGAACCGTTTATAGAAAACTTCCTAAGGTTAGTTGATTTCATGGTTAATAGCCAAAATGTAATACTTCTTTTGGTGGAGAAAGAAAGACCAGATTCGCAGTATAAAATGATATCATTCTATTTCACAGGTTCTCATCAGCTGCAAACTACCTGAAATTACAATGGTTATAAATAATAACATTTCATACTTCATTGTTTGAAAGGTAATAGAGAAGACATTATAAGGTGAACGCATCTGGAATATAAGTGTTATAATCTAAGTCACCATCAATTTATATACTGTCAAACTATGAAAGAAGAAAAAAGGGGGGTGAGAGAAGACAGAAAACAGAAAAATCCAACAATCAGTGTCAACATGGCAACTCAAGAAGGTCAAAGTTCATCAATTTGAAAACTTGCTTAGTGAGTTGAGCTCACTAGTTTGCATGACTAATCACTGTAATGAAAGTGATATGGTTACCAAGGGAGTGAGAGTTTGACCACACTCTCTTTCTGTATGCATAAGTTTGGTCTGTGAGGTTCGATTGCAATTGCTTCAGCAAATCGTAGTAGATTCGCTGTCCTTTGTATGTTTAATGTTTTGAAGGATTTAGAAATCTCAACAAAGTGACCCGTATCCACAAGGTGTCTGGTAATTGCATTTTGTAAATATCTGCTTCCTTTAAGGCCTAAGTTTCTTAAAATATGCTCTGAAAACCGGATAGAAGCCCTTCTTTCTGCTCTTCCAATGTACTTGCTGCCGCAGGTACACGTAAATTTATAAATGCAGTTGGAGGTTACATCAGCAGGGTACTTATCCAGTCTCGATTGCCTTATAGAGCATGTAGTACTGTATAGTGTCACCAAATTGGCTGCAGGGAAGCATCTCTTTATTGCTTCCTTCATCCTCTTTTCAGTCTTTTGCGATACGGTTTCTCCTTTGTATGGGAGGCAAATAAACACTTTCTTCTTCTCAACTGTTGGAGACTTCTCTTTCCCATCTCTTTCTTTGCCGTACTTTAGGTTAAATTCTCTTGGATACCTGTTTTCCTTAAGGCATTTTTTGACAAAGCTTAATTCTTCTTCTGCCTTGTTAGGCAAACATAACTTCCTGGCCCTGTTGTATAGTAATTGTAATTGTAGTCTGAGAATGTCAAAATCTAGTGAACCAGACAACAGGACCAGAAGGACAGAAGTCGGAAATTCGTATTCGGCAGCATTATTCGTATTGCGTATATTCAGTAAACAGCCAACAGACCTCATGAACTTTCATTATTATCTCTATTTACCCCATGCTTTTCATTGTATTATTGTTCCCTTAAGCAAACTCCACTTTGTCCTATTTTCTTCTGTCTTCCTTTCCTGGGCCTACGATTACACGTAATCTGTGATCTCCGTCTCACAAAATCTCCTCCATATCACCTCACACGAATGCTCAACTCATTACTTTCCATTCGGACTCCACTCGATCGATGTTCTGGCATGAGAAGTGATTTGAAAGTCTCCTCAGCGCATACCCAATTCACTTCCCCTTTCTTCCACATATTTTCTGGATGATAAGTTCTTGATTAGTTCTTTCCTATAGTTTCTTGTTACTAATTCTTACTGGTCATTTGATCTTGAGTATGGAGATAGTATTTGATAAAGGTCTGCAACAGGCGGTTGGAATTCCTTTACGTGACACGCAAGGCAAGATTCTGACCCATTTAGGAGGACCGACTTGACATTTCTGTTGAAAGTGCAAATTTTGTTCTTAATGCTGGCTGAGTGCAGAAGATTTCCAAACTGGTTTCAGGTTGATGTATGCGTATGTTGCTTGTCTATCCGATTCTGGTTGGCTGCCTGGATTTGACATCTTCATCCTCTCTGACTGCCTGTGATTGAAACGATGCTTTCTAGATAAATGAAAGAGGTAACCTCCGTCAAATCTTTCCTGCTGATGGTGATTGGTACTTGTTGCTGTTGGTTGATTAACATCATCACCTCCGTCTTCTCTGTGTTCACTGGAGTCCTGTTTTCGCTGATTCTTCAGCCAGTTTGTTGCTCTTCGTCTGCATGTCATCGAGCTTGTGTGACATTAAACAAATAACATCTGCGAAATCCAGATCTTCTAGAATCTTCTTATTGGTGGTCCAGAGTATTCCTGTCTCCTCACTTCCATGCACAGTCTGACGCATAATCCGGTCCATTACAATTAAGAATATCATCGTGGGTGATAATAAGCAGCCTTGTCTTACTCCTGTATTCACTTCGAATGCCTCGCTGAGTTTTCCGTTGTTGATCACCTGACACGTGAAATTTTCATTTAGCCAGCTGTTGGGTGAGGTTGATAAAGACCTGAGAACTGCACGTTGTAGCGTTTAAGTGGTTTTCAAATTACTTCTCGATCAACGCTACACTGTCGAAGGCTTTTTCGAAGTCGATGAAGTTGAGGTAGGTTTTTGACTGGCATTCTATGCTTTGTTCTGTGATGACGATGCGTAGAATTGCAATTTGACCAGCACATTATTTGACTTTCCTGAATCCAGCTTGTTCCTGTTGGTAGCGTCCTGAATTCTGTGCATATTTTATTCTCTACTAGATGAGGCGACTTGGTATTTCATTTGGTGTGGACAAGAGCAGCCCAAGTTCTCGCACAGGCCTAATTCGCTCTTCTTTTGTAATTTCACAAGGCAGCTTTTCTTCCAATCAGTGGGCATCTTTCTTTCCTTCCACAGTTTTTGCAATAATTACTTCAGCATATATGCCGAAGTCTCTTGGTCCGTTTTTAGTGCCTTTCAGTGCTAGATACCGTCTGGTGCTGCTGCCTTATAATGCTTTGCAGATATGTTATTGTAATTATACAGTCATTCTGATTTCATTTCATTAAACTCATCATTAGCTAATAATCGCTCATTAACAGTGCTGTTGTACTTATACCCACTTTAGTTATTTTATTTTATCATTATTTCAAGTGTGACCCCGGATTGATATCAGTTAGAAAACCACCGAAAATCAGGGAGTACTGGGCTGTTGCTTCGTCCTTGTCTGAGACTTGCTTGTAGCACGCACCCATAAGGGACGAAATATCTGTCCTGTACTCCTTGTTTTTCAATAGCTGTCTTACAGACATCGGTAGTCAAACCTGAAGGAGATCAGATTCCTACAAACTAATTTCTGTTATTTATCACCTGTGAAAGTCTAGCATATCCTATTTGTTGGTGGTATGTATGTTTTCTGTCACACCAATGACTATACTCATCTTAGAGACTTGTACTTTTTGATCGGAGTACATGCACAAAAACACATCACTGAATTATTTCATTTCATTTTATCTCATGTTCTTAGTGACAATGCATATATTCTAAATGATAATCAAAACTAACTGACCAATGCTTCGTCTTTTACTTGCTCCATAATATACTTTTTGAAAGAATTCTAATTTGATTTTATTAACTGTTTTATGTTAAAATTAATGGTTTTATCATTTTAAAGCCTACAGAAGAATTTATTTAAAAAAAATTGAAATCAAAGTTGGTCAGCCAAATTATCCTTGTTCTGAGTGTACTTTTCTTCCAAATATTTCTTCAATGAACTTAAATAAACATAGTGAGAAGTAGATACCATAAAAAGCTCCATGACAGAAAAAAGTTGGTACAGGATAGGGACTGTTAGAGGATGAAAAGAAATGACGAAAGACTTTTTATAGAAGAAGTGGAAAATGGACTAACCACTTTCTCTCTCCTTCTCTTTGTGTAAATATAGTCTATATATATATATAGTGCTATAGACAATACAGTCTGCCTTACATCAGAACAGTAAGCAATGACGATAAACTATGGCATATGCTTATCAAGCACTCAGAAAAAAAAATTAATATCTTGATAACTAGTGTAATGCTATAGGAATACTTTAAAAGAATTTTTATTCTAGGTTTTTTCTTTAATTTTCCTGAAAATCATATCGACAATATATATATATATATATTTTTTTTTTATTTTTGATTACAGCTTGATTCCACACCGTATTTTTGGTACAAGTATGGAATTTTCAGCGTGGATATCGGTAGCCCAAAATTCGCAGGCCGACCATAGATATCAGGTGTGCGTCGGCGAGGGCTCGAACCTCGGACCATGTGCATGGTCGGCGAGAGTCCTAACCACTGTGCCACCGACGCACAAGGTTAATAGAAATTTTTCTTTTTTACGAGCTTTTGAGAAATTTTTTCTGTCTCGTCTCACATGTATAACGAAAAATATTCTCAGTTGTGCAGATATCATAAAGTGATATAATTTATATATATATATATATACAAATAGAAGAGTCAGGTGAGTATGTTCACATTCTTGGTCATATTTTCTTCTGAAAGTTTAAATATAGACAGAAAAGTGTCAGTCATTATAGGCGTTTCTTTCAATCCTGTTTATCTACACTTTCAATGAATAAGTAGACAAGTGATGAATGTCGTTTATTTTGTCAAAAAGTAATTCCAGTCTTAAAAGTAGAAAATAATAAAATAAAGTGGAGAGGACAGAAGAATGTTTTATAACTTCTTTTTTCTTTTAATTTCGGTTAGACAAGACTTTAATCATTCTTTCAATACTTGTGACTTTCAATAAAATTATTGTACAAATGTCAAGGAATTTGAATGATACAGGCTGAATTCAACGAAATCACAACTATAAGATTTAGCTAACTGTAAAGATTGCTAATTATTCATTACCAAAATTTTTGTTGATACCTATATCTAACTTGACGAATCAGCTTCCTTTTAGTATGGGAGCTGCTGAAATGGATGCCTCGATTCTGGTTCTAGCACTACAAAATGAGTAACTTTGACTGCTTAATCCTGATCATTGGAGAGTAAGTGTATGCTGATGACCTGTTTGAAATTGAACGAAACGTGTCTTGTCAATCCTGCCAACAGCCACCGACAAACAAATAGAGAAGCAACCAATAAGAAAACACTTTTCAGTATTAGAAAACTGAAATTTCATTTAGTAAACTTCGAATAGTTCATACTCAAACATACGGCACTGATGGATAAGTTTTATGCCTTGAAAGAATGGGTTGTGGGTTCGAGGCTTAGTGCGAATATCATCATTTACTGGAAGACACAGGTACGTCTATAGGACAAGTCTCAGAAAGGAAACAGTGTGCATCTCCAATTCCACTCCTAGCTACATTCAACAGTTAACGTATTTTCCTGCAAGTCAAGGTGAATTACATCATACAAAGCTCTAAAATAGAATTCAAAACAACTTTAAACATTTTACAAAGTAAAAATACCATATCTCTATTGACATGAACTGATAAAATTATTTGCGTACTGGTAATATGCATGCATCATTTCTGTCAGTAATACAGTTTAATTACCGCAAGACTTGTAAGGTATGTCATACGTTGAATGTCAAGAACTGCCATTATATCACCTTTCTCATTACATATAATAAACCATTTTTTAACAGTGTAAGGTACGTGTGTATTCGTGCTATGTACACACAAATGTGTTGATGAATGTTCTTAGAAAACAAGTTTATACATATGGTATCAGGGAACTGTGAACACTGATGTGATCTATAAATCCTAACTGCCAATCAACTACCAGTCTCTTTTCACCCATTAAAAACCCCTCACTCTTTATGTTGTGAGTATGCGAATTCTGAGAAATGTGATTTCTACCAAGTTTATTGTCAAATGCATTCAAAGTCCTTTTGGAGTTTTTGATTGTGTAAATAACCGATTTTTATGAATGAGTAGATAGCTATTCCGCAGTACTCATCAGCATCTTCAGATAATCGTTACAATTACTTCAGAGACATCAGCCTCTTCACTATCTAAGGGTAACGATATGATCAGTTGTTACAGAGATGTACTGACCACTGGTTAGAATATTGAAGAATTGAGCATTTCTATTCCACCTGCAGTCGTCACTAATTTTATCAGTATCTGAATAAAGCAAGAGCAACAGTAGTTTGTGCAGGGTAATATGAAAGCATCATTTATCCTGTTGGCCTCTCATCAACTGCTTACAGTCTAAATAAATCATGAGGTTTATATACAGAAAAGTTTTAACATACTTGCAAATTTTTCATGATGTCAGTTGACAAACAAATCCGCAATTAGCGAACAGTTCTCGGAAAATTGCGCTTATATAGTTCTTACACAGACAGTTCAAGTTTAGACAAAATAAATGCAGACATACAGTAGTAAAGAGATTGCGTAATAAAGGCGAGAGATGCTTAAGATGTTAAGTGACTAATGAATTAGGTAATAGTGCACTGAGTTCAACTCAAATCATAGAAACAAGAGACAAGCGAAATTACAGTATTTCGAACGTTATCAAATGGCTATCAAACTTTTCCACAAAATGTTTAGTTTGCAGATGAGAATTTCTAACGTTACTGGGAATACAGGTACATCGAGTGATGAGTCTCAAACGGAACAAAATCCACATGCAAGTTGCCAATGAAAAGCACCACCAGTCAAAATAACTTTTCGTCAATCCTTAGACACCATCAAAGCGTCCTTGCTAGGAGTTAACATGTCAACAGAAACTGAGCATTTCAACCCAAATTAATCAGTCAGTGAGGGATGAAAAACCAACTTAAAAACGAATGTTTAATATATTTATATACACAAAGCTCATCGTTTGTATAGCATTTGATATTGTTTCATATCCTGAAATTTCTTTAGTATGAGAGTAACTTGCAAGTTACTTTTAAGTAGTAAGTTAATATTCCTGTCAGTGTCTCATGCAATTCATTCTATGTTGCTTTTCAAACATAAGTTTTATCTACCCTAATCAGAAAGACACAAATGTTATTCAGTCGACTTTTCACCCTTTGCGATGTTAAAAATGCATGAAACTAGTCAACTTCATTAAATTATTTGTAATGGCTTTTATTTATAAATTTCATTATGTGAATATATTACAGTAATTTGTCTATAATCTACTGTAGAAATCTGTACACAGCTGTTTCTATCACTTGCATAAAATGCCTCATTCAGAGTAATCATATATATATATATATATATATATATATATATATACATAATATTACTATTTTTTATGTTCGGATTATCAGTAAAATAACATTTTCGCAAGTTTGATGACGACAGTGACATTGTAAGTGGTTCATATTTAGTTCTGAAATTAAAACAATTAACCCTTTTGAAAATTGTTACAGTCAAAATGGCAAGATAGCATTGGATTGTTTGTAGATGAGACGTTTCAATGGTAAGCGATCTGTAAGTATGCTCTTGACAGAGTGTACGATCTTTTTATTTTTATCTACAGAGTGAACTGATTCAAGGGCAGGAAATGATGACATCTATTCCAGATGGTTTTGTGAGCAAGGACTGGTATGAATTAACATATGGATGATACATCGAGAAGTGGCCATCGTCATGAATGATATGTTTACAATGGCTTCAATACGTAAAAGGAATGCCAGTAGAAATCTTAAGGGCCATTAGGTCAAAGTTTATTAGAGCAGCCTGTGAATTACGAAGTTATGTCAATATATGGGATGAGCATAACGATAAGATAAATAACTTTCTCCCATCTAATAGAATGTACTGGCATTTTAGTCTTTCACTCGTCAGTCATCTGGAAAAGAATGATATACTTTGTTTGCAAACTGATCTTAGTAATTTCTAGTAAACAAACCTGCTAAGATGATATCCTATCAACCTACTTTGTTAAAATAGCGAGAATTCTTAATAATCACCCTACTGTTTCAGTGACGTCATCTGGAAGAAATAATTTAGCTGTCGTACTTAACACCTTCTTACTTCTGGAAGATTGTGACTGTTGAAGGAGAGAAGATACCATTAAGCGCACGTGTTCCTAACGTTAGAAACTAGCGGATCTAACTTAAATCTTCTAGCGTGGAGCAGTTACAGAATATATTCTCCGACTTTAGGTAAATGAAAATACCTTTTATTCTGGACAGTGTTTATAGAATGTACAGAATTTTCAGTGGAGTTTACTGTTTGATATTTTCCCTTCGTCAAGGATCTTCAAATAAAAGGTTAGTTGAGAGTAGATTGTGTGACACAGTTCCATCTGACATGAAGCGCAAACCAATCCATTATGATATACCTGCTTTTTCTTCGAGAAATACACGACTTTTTGTTGAATACTAATTATAAAAAGTTCAGTATACATTTTACGAACCAATGACACCACTCAGGAACGGTCACATCATGTGCTGGGATAAGGTACCACTGAGGATAATGCTTTTTCACTTTTTTATTAGAAACTTGCAGATCAGAAGGTTGTGAATGTTTTAAATAGTCGCTAGAGTAAACAATATTGTTAGGGATAATATTTTGCTAGATTTAAATAAAGCAAATAAGAGAAATTTTATGCAATGTATTTATCGAGGTTTTGCGGCAGCCCAGGTTTTAATCAGTTCGTCCACTTATAGGTTCATCAGTAATAGCTTCCAAGACATGAAAACTTCATGGGAGGGGATTTAACGCTTGTGTTCAAGGAATCAACTACATTAGGTGTGTGGCTTGTGAGAGTTACTGAAGTATGGGACAAGGAAAAAATGGTCTAATAAGAACTGTGATTAAGTGTACTACATAACGTGTTGTAAAAAGAGATGTACGAAAACTTCTGCTTCTTAAACAAACTAATTGAATACAAATTATTAAAAATGTGGTTACAGAGAAGAAAGTCTTTTTTTCGACGAAGTCATCAACTAGGCTGTATATTCGTAGATTTATAGTAAGTGTATGATAAAGTTCCAGAATTATTTTCGATCATAGGTTAAATTGATAAAATTAAAAAGTGCAATAAAGACATAATAAGGTCATAATTATTGGAAAACTTGACTATTTGTGCAAATTACGGATTAATAACAAACTAACAAAAATAAAAACAGAAATCAATTTTAGTAATGAAGAAAAGAATTAAAAACGTAAAAATAACAGAAATAAACAGGGAGCTTGGATAAAAAAGGGAGCAGGGTAATAATTATTGGTAGGACTGACTTTTCATTATGGCAGTGGAATCCAAGATGCGAGTTTTGTCTTGCGACACCTTAGCTGGATGTCTTTTCTCCCTGGTGAGTGACGGTGGTTTCACCGACAATCAAGCCCTAAACCTACTATTTTAAAACAACAAGAGCATTTGGGATTCCACTGCCACTCATCACCAATTAAATAACATCGTGTCAGATAATTCAGACATAGTCAAAGAGTCAGTACAACAGCCATCACATCAACAGACCCTGAGTATTTCAGTCCGATAAAAATATATTAATAGCGAATACAAAATAATCTAAATAATTTATTCTCCTTTCTTACTGACAGAATCTTAAGTAAAGCTCACTGGTTATACGAAGTTTAAATTGTTTGAATTCATGTTCAGATAATCAACAATGCCTAAACAAACAAAAAATATATATGCTGGAAAAATTTAAAGAAATAAACCGGTGTATTTAAACAGAACAAATCAAAACTAGGTTTCCAAGATCCGAATAGTACATACCTTCGAAATCAGTATTTCAAAATCATCATCAGTGAATGTCTAAAGAAGGGTTGCAAAATTCAAGAATGAAAGCAGCTGCTTCTATACCTGGCGGATAAAATGGAAGCCATTCCATGTTGTAGTTATCTTAGTGGAAGCTGTAAAATTTTTCAAAGTTTCATTTATTCTGAATGAACATTCTAACATATTGGTCTCCGTCGACACTCAGAACTGCAGAAATGACATATAAGTCACACACACTGATTAGGGTATAATTATTAAAATCTTTTATGTATGCTAAAGGTGGAGACAAACAGATTACTATGCAAAACATTTGAACTGATCATAGAATATACAATACCAAGATTTAAATAGTCAAAAAGCTGCCTTAAAACTAGCAGCTAAACTCAATTTCATAGAGAAGAAGAAATCTATGTCGCCCTGCAAACTCTGGTAGTATTTAAACGATGGTGTCACATCTTAGTGTATTTACCAATTAACATATATAAGTGGTGACAAGTACATAGGGAGGACCCAGTGATTTCTGATGGAAAGGGGTAACGGAACACGTTTCTAAGTGGCTGCAAGAATAAATCATATGATCAAAATGACCCTGCACAATTATATTTCATTTTCTCAAAAACGTATAGTAGTTCGTTACTGAGTAATATGGGCATGACGTAAGTGATATAACTACTTAGAAGTGGCTTCAAAAGTAAAATTTAAAGTTGCATATTACTCAACTGCAAAAAGGAAGAAAGGACTAGATATTTATTAAGGTCAAAGTTGTTATTTAGTGAGCAGAAAGGTAGTCGAGCGTTTATGTAGCAAGTGTGAAAAGGGTGAGAAACTGTACAAAAAGAACATGAGTGTGATAATTGTGCATTAATTATTAAGAATAAAAGCAAACTAATTATTTAAAGATTAAAAGTTACCGGGAATGAATAATTAAGAGGTTAAGGCTACAGTAGAATAAGAAAACCACTTTTCTGTCTACAGTTTTAGAGGCTGTATTGACAAATCGCTAGTGACTCCTCCGTACACAAATGACGAAACCTAACGACCTTTGTATCATTTTTATGCACCTTATAGAAAGCCTTCGAAGATGACTGTGGTGAAACTGTGTGGTATGAGCTCACTGAGTGATCCAGAATTTAGTTAATAATTGTCTTGCATTGTCCTCCTGCTAACCTTACCGGATAATGTTCAGATATGCGTTTAGGAAATGTACATTTTGTGCCGGTAATATAACTAAATCCACAGGAACAAGGCAATTTATAAACACACTAAAGTGACTGAAAGTGGTAGTGTTTCCTTCACACATTCATTGATCATTTCTCGATTATCGGGAGACCATTTAACTGGTGAATTTCAGAAACCAAAAGTCGTCGTTACTCAAATAATTCCTAGTTAAAACACGTTTTTTTCTTCTTTGGTGGTCATCATTTAAAACATGACTGTCTTGATCCAGTGGTCTTTTGGATTGCTCATCAGAGTCTGAAATCATAGGTGCTCGGTTTGTGACTCTGTGTGAACACTAAAGTGACGAGTCTTAAATAGGATGAAACTCCCGACCTGGATTCACCTACTAACTACAACTAGCCAGGTAAAATCATTCGCACTGACATTTACGACATTCTCCATAATAAAATCACCCGGGCTGAAGATGGAGAATGAATAATTTGTTTGCTGATAGGAGATTTTCTGCTTCGTATTTCAAACTCCTGGAAAATACAATCCACTTTTATATACGTAACATTTGACAGTAAATAAAAGATTGACTGAAACTAAATTACGAAATTGCTGACCCATGGCTTTTTCCATGGAGATCTTCCGAGATATTCAACTTAACTAGTGACTTGCTGGTCGTGAGGAAAACTAAAGAGTAGCTGTGGAGCAGTGGTATTTCTCTGGTTATTGTGAATTTCCTGCTGATTGACTTTATGAGACCGAAATGTTAGGTCTTTATTGACTTGTCGACTCCTAGTGCGGGGAATTCAACGATCCCATAAGATTAACATGACGCTATTTGTTTGGTAGTGGTCAGCAGTTTATTAAGAAGGCGCATTTCGTCCTGTTTGAGAGTTGCCAGTTGGATGTACCCACATCCATAACAAAAGATGGTGTTCCCAATGATACTCGAACACAGGATCCACAACTTTGAATTAGGGGGGATTATCACATGCACTAGGGGTACACGAGAGCCACCTCCTCTGCAGCCGGCATCAGATGTTCTATGTTGAAATTATTATTTGGAATTTCTCACTGGTTGATAATGTTGGGACGAAATGCTTGGTCTCCATTGACATAATGTACACCAGTGTTATTATTTACAGTTCGGTATTCATTACTGGAACACAAATGAAGAAATCTGCTCCAGAACGCACAGCTAAGCCGCAAAGTACTACATTATGAATTGTACAAAAGGAAAGGGTTTATTCAGATCACCCTTTGTTTTCAGTCACTAACATTCCGAGTGGAACATAGGGTTTCAACCTTTTGGCTTTGAAGTTCTGGTCACTCTTTTGTTGTTTTAACGGGGTAAGATTGCTAGACCCACATCAAAGCTGTTTTTTCTCCGGGCTGTCTACCGGCCAGCAGGCTCGATGAAGTCTAAGACTGAGTCGGTTGAGAATCGATTCCTGTAAAATGCACGTGACTGGACGGCATTCTGACCCTGAACCACTAAAACACATCGTTATTGCTGAAAAACACATAAAAAGTGAATATATGTATGTATCCTTCTAAAAGATTTGACAATAACTGTTCTTAAGAATTCATAAAAATAATTAAAATGCCTGGCTGGAGTATTAGTAATTAATTCGCTTGCAGGATTCATCGTTTTTCAGAGCTACTCATTTGCCAGGCACTTTTTGACTTGAGTACACTACACTTTCTTTTGTTGGTCGATTTCTTCACAAGGAGTTAAACATTTATTTACTATATCTTCAAATACCGTTGTTTCATCCCTTTTAGATCTGTCCACCCTATGCTATCAGGTGAAGGTTTCACAATGCCCCCATTGCCCACACGTACAAAAAATGAATTATAACTGACCCATGACACTTGAATCTGCATCATTTAGTTGTATGTCGAATAAATGAGGTTATATAGGGGTGATTATGAGAAAAATCTTATGCTTTCCAGAGGGGGAATTTAATTAAACTAAAATTACTAAAATAACTTGATTCAGAAAACCATTTCACACACTAATGCGTTATCGAATATACCACTGGATCAAGACAGCTATATCTTATACAACAGCCATCAAAATAACTTCAATAAATCATGAGTGTAGAAGAACCTAATATATTAGTTACAGCATTTCATCATGAGCTGACACTGGTTATAGAACCATTGGAAGACCGAGGAGTGCTGGACATCTGTTTCATCCTAGTCTGGGACTCTTCATCAACTCGCACCCAGCGGGGTTTGAACCCAGGACATTCTGGTTACAAGGCGAGCTTGCTCGTAGACCATAAGCCACTGGGACGCGATCCAGTGGCCTATGAATTCTAACTTTCTGCCAACTCACGACATAGCGCGACCGAGTTCAAACCCCGGTGGGTGCGTACTGATGAAGAGTCCTCGACTAGTCTGATGAAATAGCTGTCAACTACTCCCAGGTTTTCCAATGGTTCTCTAACCAATGTCAACTCATGATGAAATCCTGTAACCAATCCCAACAAACCAATACTTAAAAATCTAATATATATTTTTATGTATGTGTTCTGTTCATTTAATAAACAGTCTTGACATATTGCCCATTAGGTCACTTACGTCATAACTGACGTTCTTGAGAAAGAGATTTATTTAAAAGTGATTCATAAATGATCTATATCCAAGGTGTAGTGTAATACAAACTATGTAGTTTAGTGAGTAGGCTGCTTTAAGCGAATTCTTTTTCTCTAGCTCTAAAGTCGCATGTTTTTACATTTTGTCAGGAAAGTAGTTATTAAAAATTAGATGAGTTATCATAAACATATTTATTTTTTTTACTGTAGCTTGACTCCATACAATGTTTTTGATACAAGTATGGAAATTCCATTATATGATATCGGTAGCCCAAATTTAGCAGGCCAACCATCGGTATCAAGTGTGCGTCGGCCGGGGATCGAACCGCGGACCATGTGCATGGTCGCTGAGCATCCTAACCGCCATGCCGCCGAAGAACATAGTTGCTTATAATAATCAATGCACTAGAAAAGTTGAATAGTTGTGATGGAGTTACGCTATGAAATGAATTATTTAACGAACAAAATGTGATATGAAATAGGAGATAGAAAGTATATAGAAGTTACTAAGTGTTAAAAAAACAATTATTAAGTTTTATCTTTTATTTTCTTTATTTCGATTATAGCTTGATGCCACACCGTATTTTCGGTACAATTATGGAATTTTCAGTATGTGATACCGGTAACCCAAATTTTGCAGGCCGAACATAGATATCGGGTGTGCGTCGGCAGGGGATCGAATCTCACAGAAGGTGAGAGTCCTAACCACTGTGCAACCGACGCACAGGTGTTTAGTTGCAAGGATCTGATCATATCAAGGGCTTCCCAACTGATGTCGGCCGATGGTGTAACTTGAAACAGCAGGTCGATTGAGAACAAAAGAGCCATTTCCATGATTGTAAAAGAGGCCAAAGTATTCTGTTTTGTGTGCAGGGCTCCAGGTTCTTAGTCTGAATGTCTAGAACTTCGATGAAAATAGCTGCTAATGTAATTGAGATCACCTAAAAAACTAAAAAGATACATCCTAAGGGTCATAAAGCAGTCACTTCACTACTCATCTGATGAAAAAGAAGAATATAGCAGCTGATGATCTCTATGTCTGCCAGCATACGATGTAATGACGTTTCGGATAAAATCTATAATATACTCAGTTATAACAAAAAGAAAAGCAATCACTTTGGGCACAGAGAACTTCACAGTGAAGTAGATGTGGATTTTTTCCGAATGACAATGAAAAGTTCTCAACTAACCTGTTCAACCCTAAGAACTCAATACCGAAAACCAATAAATTCCTTCTCTAGCTATAAACATCAGGAGGAAAATCTTTATTTGCTTATGAAGACACAACAGCTGTATTAGTTACTTCTGTCAGAAATAATTTCACTCATATGAATTTAGTTTTATCCTCTCACTATTTCCTTATTCATTGGTAAAGTGGTTATAAGTGTACACATAACTAAGAAACATATTTTTATTCGTTCGGAGTGGATCATATGGTCCAATCAACACATCTCCGTTGCACTGGCTTCACTGTTACCGTTTGATTCGGATCCAGATTTGTTCAGTAGCTTTCAATTCCTGCACACATTGTTTTCATGATGTCACCATCAGATTCTCAACCTGTCGCTCACCACTCAGATTCTGCTCGGGAGTTTTGTATGTTTTCCACTTGAAGATCTTCATAGAATATGCGTCCCATCTCTGGTAGCTTCACAGAGTAGCCTTTCTTCCTATCGCCAGGTATCTTTCATTCTTCCCACACCTTCTACAATAATATCATGAGAATGAAACATGTTCAGTATGATGTGATGATGAATGATGAGAGTAGTAATTTTTGTGAGAAAACCACTTACATTTGTTTTAACGGTCATCATTTTGCTGTGTTTTTGGTAGAAACAGGGACACCTGAAGCAACATTTACGGTGTCATTTGTCAAACTACAATTTCTTGAAATAAGTTTACTTCATATACTAAAATTGGTAATTTTATACAGTGTTATATTTTTCTTTTTTTTAATTATTAAATATCACTTTCCTCTTAAGGCATTCTATTCTATTAGATTAACTTTACATATTTATGAGTGAAAGTGATAAGGTAAGAGGATGCTATTAGATGGATTTTGTAAGTCATATGTCAATTGCAAATGGGCTGAATAAATATGCTTACGATTTTTGGGTAAGTTTAACAGGCGAGCAAGCAACTGTTTATCATATATACATCTGACAAATTAGGTGTGATTGTCCCGAAATTCAGGCTACAGATGATTATTTTTCTTTTTTGCTGTCATGTGGATTTGTTCATCTGCTCTCATACTGATGAAAATAAGCAAAAAAAGAAAGGTAATAGGTTTTATCAAAACTTAAGAGAGAAAAACAGCTGTCATTTAACTGTGAAAATTTGCATTTAGCACTGTATATTCAAAACCAGTGATAAACAGTAATAGATTTCAATGAATTCACTGAATTGCCTTTTATTTTATGAGGTCAATTATTCATAAATGAGCTTTAAATTTGAATTCCCCGTTAGGCCGAAATGCACAGTATCTGTTTTCATGTCAGGTCCTGGTACGAACGCTTTGAAGATGTCTGATGATTAAAAGTATAAAATCATTCAACGGTAAATTCAAATTAGCTTAAACGAATTACATCTGGTACTCGTTGAATAATTGGTAGATCTCGTGACTTACTGACCATGACAATTACACCTAAGCATTCGAAATTATGGGTGTAGTGTTCCAGTCTCCGTGAGAACAGCATCACTTACTGACAATGCATTCCCATCCGTCTGATAATTCCCTGATAGATAGAAATGAACCTTCTGGATTCCACTGGTGGAAATCATCAACCCAATGCCTTCTAAATTATATTTATGCAAGCATTATTACTTTATTTTCTACATCCTAAAGTATAGTGCTACTTGACAGCTTATAAATTCATTATATATTCCTGTAAAATAGATATTCACTCACAATGTGTTTTCTCGGATTCCTTTATTGTAATTCATTGAGACTACTTTGAGTGATAATCACAAATACTTCAATATGAAAACGAATAAATTATTTAGATATATGTTTAAAACTCCAAAGATTCCAACTGATAACTGAACTTAGTGGTCGATACTACTGATTGCTTTCAGTAGTTGGAATCCATTCATGTTAACCAGTATGGATTGCCAATCAAATCGAAGTGATCTAAACAACAGAAGTCTATTTCGCTTTTATGAGACCAAAGTCCTTAATTCATCACCATCATGCAATTTTGCTGGCTTTCTTGGTTGTTAATTATGGTAACAAGTAGATCACAACGCGTGATATGAATATTTGAGGTTTTCAAAGCAAATTAGGAATTCCATTTCATTAACATACAAGTCAGGAGAGAAATTTCTTTTCTTATCCCCTCTTCAAAGCTCTACAGTTACCTAGGAAGTGTGTATGTACAGTCTTAAGTGACAACAAAGGTAAGACATCACTGTCATTTAGTCAGTAACAAGCATAAATCAGTGTATAAGAAATAATAATAATAAATAACAATGTTTTGAAAGTAGTGATTAATCTTAGGTAATCGAGGGAGTTGCAACTAATTAGTTAAGTGATGAATAATCATTTGAAAATGATCGATAGGAAAGAAGAGGGCAAGGGAATGAAAGTGGGTTACAAAAAAGAAAAAGAACAGAAGGAGTTTACTGTCCCATCGTAATAAAACAGAGCGAATAAACTGTTTCTGAACCCAAAGTCCAAGTGTTTCCTTTTGGATTGCTAGAGCTTCAGCTACAAAAAAAGATTTAAACAAAATTCTTTCAGCAGCTTATTCTTGTTTTATATGCATAGCTCTGAATGAAGTTCCTGTTGATGCTTCATAACCAGAAGGGATAATGCGCTCCGGAATTAAGCTGTTGACTGTTTTTCTTTTATTTAAAGAATTTTTGGAAATCCACTCTCAATGGATTCTTCTCTTGCTTCCTATGTATTATTTTCGAAGGACTGTTCATAATTTAACCAATTAGTTATCACATCTGTCGATTTCAAATGATCAGTCACTATTTTTCACACATCGTTATTACTCATACACTTCAGTATATTTTGTTACTGACTGTCAATAACTTCTGACCTTGTTGTCAGTTGACATAGTACATATAAAGCCTTATATTGCTATACAAATTTGAAGAGAAGTTATGAAAACTCGCTTCTTTCCCGACTTTAGTATTCTTAGTTCACATCAAATGGAGGGTTTTGATACATGGTAGAAATATGAGTTTAACTGGACTTCATTTTTTATGATGCTGCTAATACATTTTATTATTCATACTATTTTAATAGAACCACTAAGGCCTTATAACATTCTCTTAGTTTCTTATCCAACTGGCATTATTTCATCAAATGCATAGTGAAAATGTTCAGCGGATGCGAAGGGTTTTCCTCTCATCTATACCGGATAAACATGGCAACAGTGCTTAGAGATGTCAGAAACAACGACCAATCACTGTCAGACGGAGAATTGCAAAATTAATCTTCTCTTTCCCTCACAACTGGGGCCGAATCATTTTAAATACTGGATTTCAAAGCCAGCCAGTGTCGGTGCGGGAATGTGAGACACCATTTAACATTAGGAACAACATTCGAATTTTCAACACTAATTTCAAGTCAATCAGTGTTTCTTTAGTGTTCGGGGACTTGGAGCTTCACTAAGAACATTTTAAACAGCCTGCAGAAGGCTTCCATCAAAACCTAACAGGCACTAAAATCACATGGCCTTTTAGAATGGATACCAATGGGGAACTCTAGAAGGTGGAGAAACAGTCAACAATCCACTGACCAATAGATATGCAGAAGGAAATACAGATGAACTAGACATACACTGTGGAGGCATTCAAGTGAATCTACATACCAATTTAATGGATGAGTATTTGTTCTTGCACCCTACTTGATAAATCCCCTTAACGTGACTACTAACTAGAAATTCAGGCAGTTCCTTTTTGATTAGGCTATAGATTTGATCTATGGGCAGATGTCTGTTTGAATACCAGGATTCCAGAAATTCTCATGCTTTCTTTGAGTTTGCATATGATTTCTTCTCATCTCTTGCATTGCAAGAGGAACACGGGTTCGAGGTTTTGACGTTTGAGTAGTGATTTTGTTTTTACGGTGTGGGATAACTAATTGTATACCTAGCCTTCTCTTACTTTTGCGCTTACTACCGTTCAGTAAAGTAGACAGGATTCGGGTGTGCGTTGGTCTAGCCTCCCTTGAGAGTAGCAGGCTACCACTAACCCATCGACGCAGACCCTAAGATAAAAATATTGTCTCACTTGAAGATGTGTTTGTATCTGTTCACACACACTGAGACCAAAGGTGAAGCATCGCGTTTTCCTACCACCAGTTGATGTCCATGTGTGCTCTACTTGTTTTGGATACGTGACTGGTGTCAACGTAACATTGAGCGCTATTTATACACCCGATATGGTTAGTCACATTGGCTGTGTATCCCTTTAACATTGGAGTTTTCTGCTTGTAAAACGGGCTCTGTTCTGATTTCACTGGTTTAAATGAAATTCTAGTTCCAAAGGAGATAGCTATTTGTTGATATCTCCACAGTGCTGCACACAAACTACGGACATATGAAGAAAACTACCTGTAGAAAGTGCACATAGCAGAAACTTCATCAAAAGAAACTCCCGTAGTCAAAATACAGAGCAAACTGAAGTTTGACAAAAAAATTAACTTACTTTATATCAAAGACATCCATGAAGCTATTGCGAGTTATCTTAACAACAGAATTGGCGTATTTTATTTTTACAATTCAAACCTGATTTTTTTAATGCTCGATTGCAAGCAATTAAAACGCATTCTAAAATATCGTTTAATTATGTAAAAGGATGCAGTGTGCAAAATTTCAGATTCATTCGGACTTTACTTTACTTCTCTATATAAAGGTGAGACCAGAAACTTTGCCGAAAAATACAAAGAAAAACCTAAATGTTCAAAAAATCCCCCGTTATAAAACTAGCTGCCTACCTTGTTGACTTTAGTCAGCCCTCACTCCAAGGTCAGCTGTGGGCCCTAGTAGCCCATGAGATACGTTTCTGACTGCTACACTTGGTGATGTGAATCTTCTAGGAACCATGCGTTCCTTTGAAACTAAAGTTACTCCTTGCTGATAAGTGCTAGTGGGCATAAAACGTAGACCTAGGACTTTCTGCCGATTGCTTCCAACTACCTAAAATCCTACCGTTCTCTTGCTTCGAGAGAAATGTGTCATTTATCCCCAAAACAATCAGAACTGTTGGAGATCATAAGGCGTTTTTAGCCTCACTAATGCGTACTTGTATAATAATAAATCTGTCTATTGAAATACACAATTTCAAGGTGTAGATAGAATCTGCTAACGCTTACACCGTCAGTTCACTAAGTAATGCAAAATAGTGTATTCAAAGGAATGATTTCAAGTAACAGGCTATCTTCACAGACATGAGTTTCTGGTATCCCTTGTCTATTTATTAGTCAGACAGACTCATTTTTGAATTTTCTGAACTTATATGAAGTGTCAAGTATATTGCGTGATACGTAACGGAGATTACTTATGCATAATCATATGAAATCGCTTCCTTAAATGATTATAAATTACCTTACATATCTGCATAGATTGTATGTGTTTGACAGACCACAGTGCAACAGGATGGAAGACTGTCAAAAGAAACATGTAATTTATAACCGTTTTTCGAAAATAATTATCAAAAATGGACTAAATAAAAACTCTCTGAATAAATGGTAATATTCTCCACCGTTCAACTTGAAAACTGTTCACGACTTAACCATATATTGTTCATTCCTTGTGTTCTCAGTGACAGATAGGGCTTCCAAAATACTTCTGTATTGGTCTCGTCAATTTCATTTGGCTATACGAATGCTTACAAGGTTTAATTTCCTTCCACACCTGATCAACTTCATATCTTCCAACTCGTCGCTTCCCATTCGGATTCAACTCGATGGTGTCACTCATTGGTCTCCTCGGCATATATTCAACCTACCACCATTCCCTTCTGCATATTTGTCAGGCAATAGGTAGTTGGTTGGCTTGTTACCATAGTACCTTGTTGCTTATGCTTTCAGAACTAAGACAAGATTTATTGCAAAAGAAAACTTAGTATCATAGAATGAAGAGGTCTGCCAAAAACCTGAAATATTTTACCTTACGAATGTTTTAATTTCCGCCTAAATTAATTTATAAATATTAAAATATGAATGATATCAACAATTCCCGCTTGTTTATCAGTCATAAAACACAACAAACAACCCTAAGACTGATATTTCCATTAAATAAATGTTGGCTTTTGAATACTTAAAAAGTTTAACTTCCTTGTTAATAACTTATCTGTTTTTTTCATTCTTTCTGTTTGTTTTAAATTTTTCAAATCTGTTTGCTTAAAAAAATTAAACAGATGTGAAAATCTCAGTAATCTACCGCCTTTTCTCACTTCTTTCCCATGCATGTATGAATTTATGAAATGCATCCATGCTCAGAGTGTGTATACATACTAGGGTAAACTGTGATGTGATGCATGCATGCACCACACTTTTCTGAATCAAAATAACTAAACTACAGTTAGACAATTTTTAATAATCTATTTTTAACTTTGGAGAATAAGTATCACAGACACAACACGTGATGAATACTACTACTAATAATAACAATTATAGTGACAATAACTGAGACCACAAAAGTATACTGTATACCTTTTGCTGTAGGTATAAAAGCTGCTTTAAAATACTTAAGTGAGCAGGATATTAGCATCAAATGTTCACATAAGAAAAAGTATGTCTATGTAGTAGGATTTATTGGATTGTAGAGACTAGATTAGTCACAGGATTGATTACTAGCTGACTCCATCTATAGAAAGCGCTCGTTTTCAATCCTGTAACCAATCAAATGTCTGCAAACCAGCACTTGGTAATAAATCACATACCTAGTAGAGAATGCATCAATACAGCTACCTAGAGTTCTAGTGACAAGTCGTAACGAGCACGCTCAACCAAGCCAAGCAAGATCATAGTGTGGTGACAGCTGGCTGCTAGCCAAATTGGTAGACAGTAATTTACGTCAATGTTTACGTCCCCAAAATTGGTTGTGAGAAAAATAAGGACAAAGACTGATTCAACAGCCAACCACAGCAGACTTTGCGTAGGCGGATACAATTAGCATACATATGATCTGACATTCAAGCAACAGCCACAAGGAGATGAAATATTAACGTTCAAAGAGAAACCACCAATCAGAAGACTGTGTTTGTTTGCTTACAATAATCTATGATAATGTACATGGAAATCTATAGATATCTGTTGATTTCCTAAATAAACGATCTATTCCTAGCCATTGTCTTCTTTTATTACAATAGTTTGTCATCTGTGATACTGACTGGCAGTTGCCCCTAAATATCACGAATTAACAGAGGTTGGAGTTCAATGACCATTGGGTCAGGTTTCAACGATCGAATGGTCTACGAGCACTGCTTGTGGTTAGAAGGCCTGGATCTAAGCCTTGGCGGGTGAGCACTAGTGAAGAGTTCTAAACTTGGAAGAAATATATGTTCAGTACTCCTAAATTTTCCAGTGGTTCTTTTATGGATGTCAACTCATGGTCAGTCCTATATATGTGTTTACATGTGTGTTTGGAATCATTTCTGCAGATGGTCTATGAGATCCCACCTACAGACTGACGAAGTTATTTGAATACTTTAACCACTGAATCATAAAGAAAATGAAAGACGGTTCGGCGGAGAAATTTTCCCTTATAGACGAAGTCATATTCACAGGCTATGTGCAGCAGAATTTTGTTCAGTCTCTTATTCTACCGTGGTAATTACTTCAGTATTATCATTCAAACACGTTCCTTTTATACAGTTCAGTAAGTTCATACGAACTGTATAAATTTCAGTAAGTTTTTCCTCTCTCACACCTTCACACTTGTCAAATGGACACACTCAACTACCTTGCGTCTTATATAATAACGATATTCACTGTATACAATTTCAAACCCTTACTTCCATTGTATCGTAAACCATTAGGTAGTTTTTCATCCTTATAAACTACTTCTGAGACATTTTATCAACTATGCTACAATCCCCCTATTAATCAAAAATGGACTACTATACATTTTTAGCAAATATAAATACGATTGGATACCCTTTGAAGATCACTCAATCTAAGTAGAAAATTTTCTTCTAAACGCCCAGCAGTGATTAATGCGAAATAATGATCTGATTAGCACTTGGGTCTCTTAATTCAGGTAGAAGTGTCTGAGGTCCTTAGTTGAAATCCTGGGGTAACGCGAATTTTCAACTCACCTTCAATTATCATACACTATATTTTATTGCTTTTTCTCCCGTTCCACTATGATATTTTTACCCTTTATTAGTTCCAATCAAAGTTTCAGTTGAACTCTACTCAGTCTTGTCAACTATATTAAGTCGCTCAATTGACTTATTTAACTTTATTTTAATTACTACTTGAATGGTGTTTTCTTCATTGCAAAGGTATTACCTAAGACCTACAACTTTAATGACACTTCTTTGGAAACAATCATTTGTTGGTATGACAATATATATGTGAATGTACATTTTAAGAGCGATGTCTCAGATGACAGTGACAACAACTTTAATTCTTTCCGATGTAAGTTATTACTTAAATATCTTGGACATGTGCTACAAATGTCATCCCAGAAGCTTTTATACAGTTTACTGTTCGCTAGAACTGGGACAGGGATGATGTGCCCATGGCGTGACACTGTGTAATGAAGAACAGTTGCTCGAGTTTAGTCCAAGAGATAATCCAAACTGCTGGATCGAAGCGTTATCAGATACAGGAATAGTAATCTATTCCATTTTTATCCCTTGTTATGAAAGTAACACGAAATAATGAAGGCTACTTTCATTAGTGTTGATAAGTATGCTTTCCTGTTTTCATTCTGCTGTTCCTTAGTTATTCCACTTCTTTTCTATATATTACGCCTAAATGTTTTCTTTTTGCCAGCCCTCACTGTACTCATACTGTACTAGGTTCGTGTTCAGATAAATAAATAAGTGAATAATTGTTTGCATAAATTGTACATTTAAAATTTTAAAAGTGAAGTATATTTAGAAAAAATAAATGAATAAAAGACTAGTTTTACTAGCTAACTAACTACTATAGACGACATATATATTTTATTGAAGTTTCAATAATGTAGGTAGAACTACAGCTCTTTGATTTAAAAAGATGTAAAATAACCGCATATTCTTTAGGCGACTAAATTAGTGGTGAAAACTGGTTTCTGATCATCCATAATATACGTGTTGTAGGGAGAACTAATGAGACATAGTAAATAATTACGTTTGAATGCAGATTTTGTCAAGAAAGGAAACCTATTGTAAGTAACTGAGATCCTGGGAGCACTGCACTTTTTACTCCCACTAACTCACGATATAACTCTGCTTCCTATCAATAAGCATCCAACGGTCACTAGTTCTAGCCCAAGTGAGTGAATGATCAACGAGCTTGGAATCGTAAGATGAAGATACCAGGTTAAGTCACCAGTGAGGTGACGGATACACACTGATGAAGAGTTATAAACCAGGGAGGAACAGCCGTCCAATGCTCCTTGATCTTCAGTAGTCTCTCTAAATGATGTTGATTTCATGAGGAAATCTGCAATAAACTTTATCACATCTCTTAAAAAAGTCACAATTTAAATCATTATACACACTGCTTTACTTAAAGCTTTGTTATTATTTCATGTACATATTACTTTCACAAAACAGAATATTTTATTTTTCTAATTACTGTATGAACCTTTTCTGAAAGAACGAAAGTTGTAATATTGAAATGGTGAAGATCTCTAACTCAGGTGGGTGATATCGATGTTGTTGCATTCTCTCAGTTGAACGCCTTACTTAAAGATCTTACATTGTTTTTATAGGTAACCTCTGCTCTAACTTTATACTGATAATAGACAGTAGTTTTACAAATGCTTTTAAAACATAACATTAGGTGAGTCTGCTCAAGAGGTAACCTTTATCAGATAGTTGGACGCAGTTAGGAGAAAGCTCGTGACCCAGGTTTTGTGCTTTTTGGCACTCCTCAGTAAGGAGTATGTGTTACCTTGAAGAAACAGTGCCCTTCAAGGGTACAATAACGTCTTGCTGTAAAATGTTAGTAAGTACAAATTGTAAGCTCAGGGCATTCTGCCAACTGCGTTTAGTGATCTGACATCAGTTTAGGGCGGACCGCGATGGTTAGTCACCTAGCTTGGTGACCACATTGCAAACTTAATCGACAGAATTCAGTCAACAACAACAGGGACTAGACGCATGACACTGATTACTCCGTAGCGACCATTAAAGTTTGTTTAAATTTGCTCCTACATTGTGAAATGTAAGAATTCTAAAAAAGATGACACCTCACTTAAGTCTGACTCCTTGGAGGCTGTTTTGCACCAACGGCAATCTCGATAATATGGCGATTAAGTATTATAGTAAATTCTCTAGCTGAAATATTCTATGGTGTCTTGACTTTAATGTAGTAGAAACAATTGTTACTCACCGAAAAGAATTTACAGATATTGTAAACTGTGTACAGCTACAAATATACTCGTATAATGTTTGATAGAAGTAATAAATACTTCAAGTATAAATGCAGTTGGCTTCCTTACATGTCTGTTTGTTTACTTTCTGAAAGTAATTCATAACTTATAGCATCCATTTATGTCAATCTCATCTAAAAATAAAATTGAAAGGTAAATAAACAAAACTAGCAGTTTTCCATCTTTCTTTAATTGAATTGAATTTTAATCATGTTTATCTTCCATGATATTGTGAATAAATTCTGTTAAATAATTCCAAATAAAAACGCGGATATAAACATACTTGCAAACATTTATTTCCGGGTATGAATTTAAGACAAGCCATAAAGGTTAATAAAGCTAGATTTAATGAATTCATCAAATTTCAGTAGAACTCTTCGAATGAATATTTTTACATACAGGGGTATATAAAATATATATATATATATATATATATATATATATATATATATATATATACTACTGGAAATACACTGGGAGATATAAAGCAAGATATATAAGAGATGTACACACAAAAAAACTACATTGAATTAATCATGCAAAACGACACGTGTGAATGTTTTTCAGGTCATGTTCAAATAATTAAGGAGAAGGGAGTATAAGAGATTAAAATTAGGATAAAATGCCAACGCTTCAATTGAATCACTTAGATAAAAAAACAGTCATCACAAAAAGGACTTAAATATATCAAGAACTGTGAATTAAGTAATATTAATAGTAATAGTTATAATAACAATGTTGGAACGAGTTAAGATAATGCTTCTGATAAAAGATGGTTTTAAATGAATCAAGAGTAATAATAATAAGAGGTAGAATAAAGTGTTAATAGTAGTAATGATAACAGTTAGTAAGTAAAAGACATTACCATGATAGATTCAGAGTGACGACCATCTCCTTTTGTACACAGAGATCTGGTTTATAAACTCGAATTGTACAAGCCTCCTCAATCGCAAGCACGTTTGTGTTTCTTTGTCTGTTGACAAAATTGACTGACTTGACAGAGTCGATATCATGTCTATAGTCCAAAAGGTACTTTGTTATTGAGCTTTTTGGCACTTTGAATTTAACTGCTCTTAACCAGTTTGGCGAATGCTCCTTCATGTTAGTAAACAATCACCTTTTTGTACAGCCTGTGTATTTGCTTCCACAAACGCACTCAAACTGGTATACACAGTGTGAAGTATCTAAGATGTCCCGCTTAGACCTGAAACTGTGATAGTGATAGAAATTAAATTGGTCACTACACGCTAACATCGAACATAGATGTTTTGACTGACTTTTAATGAATCAAATCGACCACTGAGTAGAATTTCGTTGAGTTTACATCAGTTTACACATTGAACAGAATGAGTGTAATTTGTTCGCATCTTAAACAGCCCAAAACTTTTATTGATAACTTCAAGGCGCCAGTTAGTTGAGAAGCCACAAAATTAAATTAAATCACTTACTCGGCAAACTTGATCGCCTAAAGTTGTGTGTATTCTCATGTTACCAAGATAGTGATAGACTGCATTGAGTTAAGCCTAATCAACTTATTCCCATGCGTGCCCAAATCTTTTCCCTCAAGGCTGTGAATATGCCTTGCTAACGAGTGCTAACAAGGACGAAGTACGGGTCAAGGACTTCGTACCGGTTGCCTTGGAACAACTAACAATAGTGGTGAGACTGTAACAACAGAAGACAAGGGCCAGGCAACAGATCGTCTTATTACGAAAATCAACACGTATTTATATATATTTCACATACATTATTATAGCTTATGCAAGTAGACAAGCGCAGTCTTCTGATTGGTTGTTTCGGAATTCCTCGAAAAATAGAGTTCTCTATCTGCGAATCATATTTCGTCACGTTAAGTCTGCTGTGAATGGTTGTTGAATCAGCCTTGTACATATTTTCTCACGGCCTGCTCTCACCACAAGACTTTTTTCTTTTGCATTGTGCGTTCCGGCCAATTCCAGCTAATTGTTATGCCCATTGCCGTTTGGAGTGTAGGTACCATGTTTCCTTTAGCAGTCTACTGGCTACACGACAGACATTGGAAAGAATTCTCCGATACTTATTTTATGATCTGTTTAGACCACTGATACTAATGTCGAACTATTATTGCTGTTTGTCACAAATTTATTCAGCTCTATTGGCAAATGTTCTCCAGCACAAAAAGATAAGTTCTTAGATCATTGGCAGATACAACTGGTTACACGGTTGCAGGTGAACTTCTAAATGAAGGAGGAAGTGGCTAGCCTTGATGCCACACCTTTCAGATTAGGCATCAAAACCTGGCCCTTAGAAAATATGAGTTACAGCTTACTGAGAATAAAATTCTTCTTAGACCATTTTCTTGGCTTACTGATTAGCTCTTTGTTTGTTACATCACTTCTAAATTGTAATCGCCCAAATAGCAACCTTCTGATCATTTTTTCCCTTCAAGTTCCCAGTGGAAGATAGGGCTTCAAGCTAGTGGCCTGAAGTTTCTGTAGCAGTGTTTATTTTACAGGATGAGGTTGCTAGCCTCATGACCAACCTTTCCTCTTTACCAGGATTATTTCAGGCTTAGCGAGGTAAAGGAGTGTGTCGACCTGGGATCGAACCGCGGACCATGCGCATGGTCGGCGAGCGTCCTAACCACTATACCACCTTCTGATCATAGATGCAGAGAATTAATACTCTACTCCTGTAGCCTTATGCTTTCCCATGAACTTTCATGGATGTCTAGTTTCAATTAAGATATTCTCAATAGTGTTTTCAGGACACTTAGCTCTCACCCAATGAGCGTATTTGACAGATTTTTGTTTTGTGTGGTAGGAGAAAGAATCTATGGAAATGCATGTATCATCCAGTCCTAATATAAATTCATTTTATATCGCCATCTGACCTGAAAAATGATGGAGACTTTTAAACTAGGCGGATGATAGTAGTTGAGTTGTGGTCTCTCAGCTAGACTGCTTAAGTGACAAGTTTTCATCACTTTTATGGATAATACGTTCTTCTTAACAATTATTATTATTAAGCTGGTTGTGCATTTTCATCTGGTTGTGATAGCTAAAACTAAAATATATATTGACATCATTTCAATACACATTTCTTTATTGTCTAATCTGTTCCTTCGCTTTTATGAGTATCATTTTGATTTTACAATAACTTTTTAAGAGTCAGATTTGTTTTTATTTCTTAGTGTTCTGTGGATAACACCAAATTTAAAGCTTCATTTCCGAAATTTCAGTAACTGTTTCGTTTTTTTACGGGATTAGGTTGCTAGCTTCACCCTCAACCTTCATTCTCCTCCATGTTTCCTACCAACCAAAGGAGGTATAGGAATGTGCCAACAACGAATCGAACCCGAACCACTTACGTGGTTAGTGAGTATTCCACTTGTGGATTACCTATTGGAAAGTAGCAGGATAATAATAATAATAATAATAATAATAATAACAGCTTTATTCCAAACAGTATTTGTGGTACAGGTATGGAATTTTCAGCGTGCATTTACAGTATATTTACATCATAACATAACATAAGTGTCACTTAGATTTTGACAGTAAATGAAGTCCTTTTCTAACTCTCACAAAGATGCTTTTATAATACCTAAACAGAAACCTTAAATCTCAAAGCAATACAATTGAAAAGCTTTTATATAATAATCATTGTCACGCTGATATCAATTTTGTTTGGATTATTCAAACAGTGACATCAGTTCGTTCAAGTTAATTTGTACCCTTCCTCTATCAGTTATGCTGAACCAAAGTGTTTATTCTTTGTCGACATGTGTTGGCTGCTGATAGGGATGCTTAGATGTTTTCTGAAGACCGTAATGACGTTATTTGGTTGATAGTGGCTAGCAACGGGATTAAGGATGCACGTTTTGTCCTATTTGGGACTCATCGCCTAGTCTTCGAAACGATAGGTGCCAGGTATGAGTTTTTGTGAGAACACCATCGCCTATTGGGATTGCAAATACATATAGGGAGAAAGTCTCAGAATAGGGAAGATGTGGGTTCTTGATTCCACTGCCAGTCAGTATCAACTAAATAACAATGAAATTAAATTTCTAGCGGGTAGGGTTTGGGGACAAATACTCGCCAAAGACATTGGCTAGCGGTCGCGCTATGTCGTGAATTGGCAGAAGTTAGAATTCATGGACTGGCCATTGGATTGGGTCTCGGTGGCTTAATGGTATACGGGCTCACCTTGTAACCAGAAGGTCCTGGGTTCGAATCCCAGTGAGTGCGTACTGCTGAAGAGTCCCAAACTAGGACGAAACAGTGGTCCAGTACTCCCAGGTTTTCCAGTGGTTCTCTAACTAATGTCAGCTCATGATGAAATCCTGAAACCAATCAAATCCCTACAAACCAACACTTGAAATTGCTATTCAATAGAAAAGCACAGTTATTTATAAGTCTGCTATTTTGCGTGGAATAAATAATTCATTGAATAGGTTTCAAGTTCATACTACAATTTCAGTCAAGATTTTCAAACCGTTTTCATCCACACTTTCCCTTATCTCACTAAACTGTTCAGTGAGAAGCGGAAAATTACATTCATTCCCTAAAGTAATCCATATGTTTACTATAAATTTCAGCCAGCTGAAGTCATTTTAACAGCCTTCATAGCATCATCCTCACTAGCTCAGTCACTCTTTTTTTCAAAGAAAATATGAACGAGACATGCTCATCTTTAGGTCAACTTCAAGTGTTATTACGCCGTGAAATTAGGAACTTAGCATGGACAGTAATAGAATAGAATCTGTCATATGGTAAATAATAATACTTCGTTATTAACAGCAGCTTTTCAGCTTGTGTAGTCCACACCCGATACAGATTCTTCAAGTCATTCGACGAAATGTTCTGAAATATTCATCTATCCACGACTGTTTTTCCCATTTAAAGAAAAATACCAAGCGATATATTGACGTCCATCCAGTCATGCACATTACAATCGCAATTATATAGATTTCTCCACAAAAGGGGGATATACTAACAAATAAAAACCAGGTTGTTAGAAAACAAGGTTGTGATAATAATGCAAGTGGTGTTGATATTGAACGCCCTTAGACAGGGTACGCATTGGACACTATCCCTTGTGGTTGCGGGAATTCAGAAGTGACTCTAAATGGAAAACAATATCTGAAAGCTTTATCGACAACAGTCGTTCTGTTTCAACAAATTTCTCTTCCAAATTAACCTACATAATGAAGAACAATCTGCAAAAAACAATACGCTTTCTTCTCCGCTGCAGTACTGAAGCTCTAGGCATTAGACGGAAAAAGTGGATGTCTTCATAGAAGAAAATTGTTAAACTACTCCTGTTTTTTTATCGAGTTATTTTTTTAACTCTTTATAAGTTTGTATTACTTTTGAACTCCTATATGACATGTCACTTTCCTTAGTTTCCATGTGCATCCAGATCAGAACTCATTCATCAGATTTCTTGTAATATCATGTTTCCCTAACGCCTTTATTCATCTTATCTTATATACTGATTAATAATAGTAACTATGTTTATGACAAATCATTCATTTTACTATTATTCTGTTTTGTGAAAGAATCAAATAAAGGTGCAGTTGTACAGCTAAGATAATGAATTCTCCAGAAAGAGCCTCTTAATTAGTGTTCATTACTACAGAACATAATTAAATGGTTGAAGCAATGGTGAAGTTGGCGTATGAGAAGCCAGGCAGTCTATAATTTAAGCAGGCCAGTAAAATTTCCTCCTGCTTGCTTTTGTGCATATGTAAAGGTGTGACTTCAGTAACTTTTACAGTGATTGATTTGATAAACTGATTTAATACATGCTTCATTTGTTCTGATTTTTGTTGTATTCCTGTGTGTTTATTTTCAAATATATTTTATATTTATATTGCGTGAATTATGAAAAATACAATGTCGAACAAAGCGGACGTATTCTTCGTCTTAGCATCTTTAAACGGGAAAAAAGCAATCAAAAGTTAGGGACGTGTTTTCGTTCATATTAATCCAATTGTGGACATCAATCCAAGTGGGACAATGTAAAAATCTAAAACAGAAGAATCACAATGAACACTTGGAATTTCATAGAGGTCTCATACTCAGTGCAATTTGCATCTAATATACATACGGGTATCTATCAATGGGAAAGATCTTGATGGATCCATATAACCCTACCTATTCAGATGCTGGGCTGCTAAATGATCTACATCATTCACCTAAAAGTTTTACAGATTAGAACACACAGATTTGTTTACAAAGTGAATACATTAATAATGCGATTTACACAATTAGCTATAAAGGTGGGAGTAAATTGATGAAATTCGGTGGTATTTGTCTACTGCACTTTCTACTCACCTGTTATTTTTAGGTGACTGTGCAACTGCCGACAAGATTTCATTTCCATCTCACGTAATCACTTGCATGTGATCATTGAACTCACTCATTTAGCAGTCCCCTCATTATATGTCTGCAGTATCTCCATTTCCTTATGTATGTATGTTGGACAAAAGATTGTTGGCGGCTTCTCTGACACAATTCTGTGTTACTTATTCTGTCTGGCAGCCATGCAGTCTTTAATATGAAACAAAGTGGGTAGCTTTTAAGTAAGTCTTCATCAGTCTTTTGGAAATGCTTCCGGTGACGAGCAAACCAAGTTTCTGATCGTCGCTGAAACTTTGATTTGACATAAAGGTTAGTAATCAGTATGATTTTCTCTATACTAAATTCTATGGATCTCCAAGCTGAAAGCCTGTCTTGCTCGTCCAATCTGATGCTGATTGGCTTTGATATCCTCATCAGTGTCATCTTTAGTTAAAACTATGCTACTGTGGTAGTAAGCGAAAGAGACAACTTCCCCCGGTATTTTCCCATTGATGGCAACTGGTCATTGCCGTTGATTAGAGTATTATAACTACATATTTAGAAATTAGTACTGCAAATTAAAAGTAGACTAAGTGAATCATTTGAAGTGACATGTATTTAACAGACATTTAAAGAAGACTAATAGACCGACCATATCTCAGTTATCAAAAGCAGTTGTTGGCTGTTTCAGGATGAATTGATATTTTAGTTATGTATTCGAGACTAGCAGTCCCACACAATACGAAAATTACCGCTGCTAGCGAAAAATCCAAAGGCTAAAGGCTGAAGACCTATGTCCTACTAGGAACGCGAAGGAATCAAAGAAATTTGGTGAATAACTAAACATTGACCATTTCACACGGAAAGTAACATCTGTATTTTATTGCTGATAAGAGAATGCTCTAGACTACTACATTTCATCACCTAATACTCAAGATCAGATGGCAAGAAGGGGATCATCAACAAGGAACTGTTGCATATAGCAAACCAGCCAACAATCTGTCGTTCAACAAATATGCAAATGGAAATGGAGATAAACCGAACATAGAAAGAGCTAAGGATGCATTCAAGTGACACCGAACATAAGGCAGTAGAGTGAGACAGAAATGGGAAGCGATGAGTTTGACTTGAGTGGGAAGGTAACATGAAGGAGAGCATGTGGGGAAGAAATGATATCTTGTTAGCAATTAATGCAGCTAGTTGAAAGTGATGTAACATAATTAGGTGAAGTTAAGATTTACTGCTGAAATGCTATATACTACTCGGAACACGAAGAATGAATAGTCATGGCTACTTGTATGAATGTGCCTAAATCGTGCAGTCTTGAGAGCGTCAAAATAAGTAAAGGCAATCATATGTTTAAGACTATAATGAGAAAAACCATGACAGATTTTTCAACAGTATAGAAGATAATCCAACTAAGTGAAAGACAATGAAGGTATAATTGGTAAGGGGATACTACTAATCTGAACATATGGGAGACAGAAGGGTGAAATATCATTCTGACCTCTCCCTCTCCCCAATAAAAGTGAAATCAGAATGAAATGAGAGAGAGAGACGAATAAGAACGAATATACAAAAATAATTTATGTATGAAAAGAGGAACATGGAGAAGATTAAAAACTGTCTTCATAGTTATGAAAAAGTCTACCTAACTTCATTTAAAGGCTGAACGAGTTAACAGTATTGAAAACGGACAAGTTGAAGGTTCGAATACCGTCAAAACAAACTTATGACATCCATCGACTCAGTTTTTCTTAAATCAGTGGGAAGAAGTCTAAAAATTAAGTAGATAAGTTTTCGCGATGACAAGGTGGGAAATCCAAAACGGATGCATCCTCCCACTCTAGACTCATCAGTCGAATGTGTCTGCATCCTCATTACAGGTGATATTTTCATCGAGACTCAAACCCCGTGCCCTGGGTTTCTCCATAACATAAACTCTTCGTTCGCAGTAACTTGATTTTTTTTGTAAGAGGCTAACTTCATATAACTAGAACTCACATTTACTCTGACATCACATTTTCACTTGACATATTGTCATATATTAACTGATGTCCAAATTTTAGCCAGAACTGCAGGCAGAGGTAACGGGTTGTTTAGTGAGTGCCATATTGCTTAAACACCCCACAAAACTACCTAATTTTGAAGTGGTTTAGACGACCTGTACTTCAGATGGGTGTATTTGACGTGATTCTGCTCCTTGAATTGGATGAACATATCGGGATTGTATCCATTTACATTGACAGCGACCGTTGTGTAAACGCAAAATCTGATCATGCTTCTAAGATCTGCCTGTCATTCTTTATGTTGAAGTAGAAAAACATTGGCCACTAGAATACAATTAAATTGGATACTTTTTAAGGAAATCATATAATTGCAAAATTGTAAAACTAGGACGAAACAGCTGTCCAGTAACCTAAGGTTTTCCAGTGGTTCTCTAACTAATGTCAGCTCATGATGAAATCCTGAAACCAATCAAATCCCTACAAACCAACACTTGAATGTAAAATTTAAGTTTTACAGATACTTACCGACAACATCAGCTAGTAGTGGTGCTATGTGCCGTGGCAGACGTAAAGGATGATATCCCGGCCACTGGATTGCTTTTCAGAGGCTAAATGGTCAATGGGCTTGTCACTAGTCACAAACACGCCCGTTATGCTTAAGGTTCTCGAATTAAAGAGAAACAACTGTTCAGTTCCTCCTCGTTTCCAGTGCTTCTTTGACTGACGTGTTAACTCGTAATCCAACTAAAAATCAATCAAATCCGTGTAGAAACAAGCTTGGAAAGCACACTTGTTTTTATTCTTTTTAGTTTACTGTTCTCCTTATTATTACATATTTCTTCCAAACATTTGCTAGTAAGGTAATAAAAAGTAAAAACGGAACAAATCTGGAAATTATTTACATGAAATAATTTCTGTTATCAGTGTAATTTATCAAACTTTCAAGTAGCTAACTGGTGATTACAATTCAGTATATAGCAATTGATAAGTACAATTTTCTAATTTTAGTATATAATTAATACACACCACCTTATATTTCAAAAAAACTTCATATAGCGTTAATTGGTTTAGTAATTAGATGAAAGTGTGCTATAATGAATATACTAACAACTATTTAGTGCATTTTTTCTACAGATAGATTTTAATGACTTGTTTATGTATATGAATATGTTTCTAGTTTTCTCTCACTCTAGATTCACACATGATCACTCACTGGGTTGTCAGTTTAGAATAAAATAAAAACAATTCTATTTTTGGTTACATAATAAAAACATTAACTTGTTGTATGCAAGAAGTGTCAGGAGTTATTGGTATAGTCAGTAATACATTCAGAATGGAGTTCGTTAGATGCACTGAAGGCCGATATTCTGTTCGTTGTTTCTACTTGAGATGTGCAAATTATATGTATCAGTGCATCACTGTGTGTTATTATTAGAAATCAAACTTAAAAATACTGTACATGTATCAATTTAAGCATCACAAATTTTAGTTGACGATTAGACTGGGGGGTCCAGATACTTACATGTTTGAACTAATGGAGATTTGTAGCTTAGATAGGTTTTTAGGCATTGTTATATCCACTTTACTGGACGGTCTAATCACACTGAAGATGTTGTCTTGGGAAGTTATTTGATTTTGGCTACAGCTTGATTCCACACCGTATTTTTGATACAAGTATGAAATTTTCAGCATGTGATATCGGTAGCCCAAATTTTGCAGGGAAGGTTTTGTTTGGTAACTACCAGTTTATCGAAATAAAGAGTGATTCCGAATTCATTTTTCGGAAGTTGGAATAATCTGTTTGTAATTCCGTTCAAATAGCTGATAATTCTAACAATCAGATTTGAGGTGAATTGTTCAGTTCATCTGGTAGAGTTTAAAATTAGTGATCTGAAGTTCGCTAGTTTTAATCCTGAGGTGATTTTTCGCACCAAAATACATTACTGAAGTTTTCACAAAATAAGATGCAAAAGTAATGGGAAGGAAAACAGGTGGACTGAAGACTAATTAGTCAGTGGTCATAAAGGGTAGTGTCTGAAGAGGTGATGTGGATAAGGAAGTGAAATAATAAAATATAGTTGAAAATAAGGCATGGGTAGATCTGTATCACTACAACCTATCCTAACTCAGATCACCTAATTCATTTTAACTATGAGTTTAGGTATTTAGTTAGATTCTCATCAGGTAATCCACAATCTCATATCTGCCTCTTAACAACGGTTAAAACGTCTGTTAATTAATACTGTTTTCTATTCTGAACATGTAAAGCTATCACCCAGCTTTGGTATATTTCCACTGTAATAGCAGTTGAAACGTAGATAGTGTGTGTGTATGTGCATGTTTAGCGCATACTTCAACCGCCTCTACTAAATCTAAGATCACATATTAATCTCAGCCAACACCGTCACATCCAAGCTTCCATAGATTTTCTACTTTCATTGTCCGTATACATTACAGCGCAGTAGTATACCTGATCATTAACGAACTAACACACATCTCATCTTTTCCGTGTGCGAACAACAAAACAGAGAATTACTGTAATTACTTAGGCAATGGAATTCAGACATTTGGTAAGCATAAATACATTAAAATGTAATAGCAATGTAATACAACCCATGTATATCACGAGTAATCAGCTGTCACTTGTGTGGTTAAGAAAGAAGTCATGAATTGTAATTTAATATACTATTTCTGCGATTCGGGTGTTCTTCGAGCCACGTGATTTAAACTCGTCAAAGCGGATATCTTCTTCATCTTCAGACAAGCAGTCACAAGTCACACTGGCATGCATTCATTTATATCAATCCACGATATCAAACTTTTAGACAAATGAAACACCCGGAAATTCAAAGACGCTTGGTACTCAAATCAATTTGTACTTGATAAGCATGTGGATACTGGTGACATCTTTCAACAGTAGATACCATGGCAAAACGGTAAAATATCATGATAATGGGATGATCTCCGTCAACATAAGTGAACACAATTACACAGAAGTGAACATTCTGAGTTCTCTATGGGTTGAATAGTTACCCGTCGAGCTGAATGCCTTGAAAGCAAATTTGTAATCATCAGACACACAGGTGTTGATTAGATCTATCAAACAACAACTGAAGTCACATGGACGAACGTTCATATTACAGGTCAACGAAATAATCAGTTAAAAATGCACCAAACATTGAGAAAGTCTTTGGAAAATCCCAGTCGACTCAAGTTTATCAGAATAGACAGTGACCACATAGCCAACCTACACCGATTATTACAGTTTAATAAAAATCAATCAACAGAAAATTCAAAATTACTTCGAAAAATTAGGATTCTAGCTCATCTCACAAAAAAAAACAGAAAATTTACAAAAATAAGAAAATTTATTTTTACCGATGTTGTATGTATTCCATATACTTAGCGCCTTTTTAATTCAGTCACGCGTTTTAATTGAATCACCAGTTCCCTAGGGTTATAAATGATTACGATAAAAAGCATAGAGTTTAAGCTGGTTTTTGCAAGAGAAGAAACTGGGTACGAATTTATTCACTACTACTCTATTAACTTACGTGTCTAATGAAATAAGATTAAAATCTTCAGTGCCCTCCTTTGTTTAATATGCGTCAAGGGAAGTTTACCGTCTTCTGTTGTAGATAGAGAAGTAACAAGAGTGTTTAGATTTGAAATAAATAATTACCTTCCTCATTCGCATTATGTTATTCGTAAACAGCCTACTGTGAATAATTAGACCATCCTGTTTAATGGTATTCAACTATGGATGACTGTAAACACTAATAATGGTCGAATTAATTTACAAGAAGATTTAAGCCAACTGGTTGAATGCTGTAGACATTGATCTGAAGAAAGTAACATAAGCAAGATGTACACTTACTCAATAGCTATCTTATATTGAAGTTTTAGAAGTTCTAAATCATGGCGTTAGAGTCTTGATAAACCATGGAAAAAATGTCTGTGAACGATTTTAGAAAATTATAGGCTCTTCATAAGGCCTCTGTAAGTTTTGACGCTGATATATTTCTCATATTTTATCGGACTGTGAAATACGGGGTCCAGATTGCAAGCTGATATTTCAAATACGACGAAGCGAATACATCAGAAAGTATTCACATATTAGGGAAGTGGAATTGATCAAGGGATTCTACAAACTCTCATTTAAGTACAGCCTGGAATGACTGGATTTATTTCAACTGTCATATAGGCTGCTTATAGTGGGGTCTCATAATATGGGCTTTACTTTGTGAAAGTGTAAACGAATGCTGTACAACGTTTTTAGCTGGTATTGGTGCGATAGCGCGTATCAACAGAAGTCACATGTCAGCCTGATTGCTGTATGTCCATTAGGCACACTTTGTAACCTTAAATTTCTGGACCCAACCCCTGATGGAGACTCCAATGCACACTACTGGAACGATTCAAACTAGGACTAAGCGATGAAGAACATTCTTAATTCTAGTTTGGAATCGTTGACCGGAAGAGGTTACACGATCTGAATATGATAAGTATAAATAAATAAATATCTCATATTTATTCACCGTTCAGAGTACACTATGCAAATAAAGTTGAATCAATTGAAAGAAAAATATATGAACAGAACTGATTACTCTAGCACCACAAGTTCAGTTGACTTTTCCATCTGCTCATAATTTTTGGTGATAAGCTGATAAGATTATTTACAACATTTTATCCTGGTTGCAAACAGAGATGAACACGAATAAATATATGGCAATAACAAATCTTTGTCCTAAAACTGAATTATCACAAAATTAATGAAGTCAGCCTTAAGCGGTATTATGTATCTTCATACAGTTTTATTCCCTTGATGAACTTAAACAAGGCAACAACAAAATATTTTTCTAAGATAGTGAATTGTTTGGTGATGGTTCGATGAAGAATGATCAAATAAATGACTAGGTTGCCTTTTTATAGGAAGTGCTTGGCTACTGGCTGTTCTCGTCATCAGTTCTTTAGGCACCTTCATATCCAGTGTGCTGACAAACTGATCTCAAAGTTGGGAATAGAAGTCAGTAGTCTTTGAACGGTTGTCAGAGAACTTAATCTCATTTACTAATGTTATGCATGGCACGCAATCGAAAACAAGTGTATCATTTCTGAAAAGTTGTAAAGGATAAATTACACTTCGCTTTTCCTGAGAATCCAGAGAGTTATGTGTATAGTCTGTCCAACACAAGCCTACAAAAATAACTTGGAACAGAACCATGTTCACTTGGTTTCAGATTCCGTAGTTGAGGAAAATAGGACAGAATTGATAGAGAAACTTAATTTGAGAATCAATGAATTAAGAAACGCAGCTTCGGTGTCCGTTTGTCTTCCTTGTTCTCATATTATGCATGTCTCTGTGGTAGAAATTCGTTAATTTTATGTAGCACACAATCTCTACTACTTAAGGAACAAAAGCTTAAATCATATTGGCATTGTCTTTACAAGCACCTATTTTAGTATTGTCACTGACCGGAATATTGATTTCCATTGACTTCTTTTATGAAGATTTTCAGTCTGCATTTCAATTTAAAGTCTAATTTCATCTGCACAATAACAATATCACTTAATTAGAATTTTCTTCAAAACGATTAGAGATAAGGTAGTAAAATCATGAATTAATACTGACTGTCCCAAACTAACACCATAAAATTAATCAAACGCTCACACCTGACTGAATACAGGATGAGACTGCCTGAAGTTCTGTCGAGAAGTCTTAACCATCAAGGTTCAAAGAGTAGGGTTTGAAGGTAGGTATACGCCAATGACACGGGCTGGCAGTCGCGCCATATATATCAAGAATTGGCAGGAGTTTTGATTCATAGGCCTTAGATTCCGTCTCAGTGACCGAATGGTCAATGGGCTCATATCTTAATCTGAATGTCCATGTTTTGATAGCTGGCGAGATTAAGAGCACGTACTTGTAAAGAGTCGCAAACTAGCGCTAAACTGTTGTCAAAGGTTCTTTAATACTCACTTGTTCTATAACCGATGTCATTCCGTGATCTAACTAGAAATCGACCAAATCCCTGTAAATTGATGCCTAAAAACAGTGGTGTGATGGTGGAAACTCTGATATATCCTCATTTGCTGCATAAATCCTTCGCCTTTTACTAAAGATTTCCGTGAGCAGTCACAATACAATGAGTCTTATCTCTTTTGTTCCAGCTCTGTCTTTCGATGAAGTATTTTAGTTTTGATAAGGCAGCCTGCTTGGATCACTGGGCTACCGAAATCGCTTTCCAACAAAATGCTTAATTTCATTTGAATTTATCATCGTTAAAATCGTCCAGTTATATCAAATAACCTGTACGTGGACTGGCGTGCTGATTTAAACTTGCTTCCATGTAATTGCCATGCAGTTATTCAACGAAATGAAGATGAACTTCAGATTATTACTTTACATATAAATCCTTTTAAGAAAAAAATATTTTGGAACTAAATACGCTGAAAGATTTTGCACCTTATGTTCGTATATTGTCTGAAATAAAGCTTAATTGTTATAATATTATTGTATCCTTTAGTTCCTAGAGGAACATAGGGCTTCAGCTGCGCATCTCCATTGCCTTCTGTTTCTGCCAACTGTTTCACTCTGCTCCAGATTTGTCCACATGCTCTCATCTCCTCCTCACATGACCTCCTCCAAGTCACCCTCCCACTGACGACCAACTCACCGTTTCCCTTTCAGCTTCCACTCGAGCGATGGCCTGCCTAGTGATGTCACTTGATGGCTTCCTCAGTGTATGACCAATCCATCTCCATTTCTTCTTGCCTATTTGTTTCGCAATCGGTTCATGGTTGGTTCCCTCATTGCCAGAGATCCCTGTTGGTGATCTTTTCTGGCCATCTGATCTTGAGTATTGAGCGAAGACAACTGTTGATGAAGGTCTGAAGTTTGTTGGAGATTCTCTTTATGACGCGCCAAGTCTCTGATCCGTAAAGTAGCACTCACTTCACATTGGAATTGAAAATCCCGATGTTATTTTTGATGGTGAGTGCTGTTGACCTCCACACAGACTTAAGTGTAGTGAAAGCCTGCCTTGCTTTTCCGATTCTGGCTTTGATATCCTCGTCAGTTCCATCCGCCTGTAGTTGAAACGATGCTTCCCAGGTAGGTGAAGGAGGTTGTCTCTTTCAGGTTCCTCCCATTTATGCTGATTGTTATCTGTTGTTGTCTCTGTGGCTGTTGATGTTGGCTAGGAATCTTCATCATCTCTGTTTTATCTATGTTCACTTGAAGTCCTATCTTTGATGCTTCTTCTGCCAACTTGTTACTTTTCACTTGCATATCTTCCAGTTTATGGGAAATCAGACATATATCATCGGCGAAATCCAGATCCTCCAAGTCTTTTGTGTCAGTCCATTTTATGCCTGTTCCCTCGTTGGTTGCCGTTGTCTGTCGCATTATCCAATCAATTGCAATCAGGAAGATCATTGGTGATAGTAGACAGCCTTGCCTCACTCCCGTCCTCACTTCGAAGGCTTCCGTAAGTTTCCCGTTGTGGATTACTTGGCATGCAGCAATTTCGTATAACTGTTGGATGAGATGTATAATTGTCGATGACACCCCTTAGTAGTAGCGAAGTAATTGCCAAATCACCTCTCGATCGACGCTGTCGAAGGCCTTTTCAAAGTCGATGAAGCTTAAATGTTTTATAATTATTAAAGTTAAAAAAGTAAACAAACTGTCACCGAACATGGGAAATGACACTAATATGATGTAATTGTGACTTCACTTTTAAGTGGTTATTTACATATAGTGATAGGTTCTTCTCAGATTTCGGTAATATTTCGGACAGAGTTTCCACCTGTGACTGCACCACTTGTTAGTGTTGTTTTGTTGATATATATATATATATATATGTAAAGTGTCATAAGACTCATTGGTCTCCTCAGCGCATGTCCCAATTATCTCCATTTCCTTCTGCATATTTCCTGGACTATAGCTTGTTGGCTACTTCGTTGCCTGCTACAGATCCCCGCACTTTAACCTTTCTTGCCAATCATGTGATAATCAGTGCCGAGGGAAAATAATTCTATGTGATAAATAGATATCGACTAACCGTCGAAAAAATTTCTCTAAATATTCTGAATTTAGTTTTATTAACCATAATTTATGTTCTCATTTACATCTTATAACTTTGACTGAACTGTTCAGAAACTGCAGATCAGTCAAACTCTGCCAAAATCTAAATGGTGTATGAGTACTGATTGATTTCCTGAACAGTTCTTTGATAAGTAATCAAGAATGTTTGAAACTCACGATCACCAAATATTATTGCTTTGTAACCATGTGTTTATTTTAACTTTTCGTTTGTTTTCTAAAATTGTGTATATTCTTGAGAACTAGCATGCTGTGTTGGCGGTTTCCAATAGTAACTGTTCTACAGCACTAGACCCTTGGAATAAGTTTCAAAGTGAAACAATGTTTTATGTTCTCATTCGTATCGAAAGTATCAGCAACTACAGTGGTGACTTTATTTACCGCATCATTTACGGGTATTACGTCCATTGGAGAGGAGTATGCTATTTCCAATGTTAATATCTTTTATAATCTTCAAAACTTTCCAAACTTCTACAACAGGCTTTAATCAGTGTTATAACGTTCAGTAGACTTACCACCTCAAGTCGACACTATTACTTGTCCATCTGAGACGTTAACACGCTCACATATTATTAATGAACCGTTTTCGATGTAAAGTACCAAACTGCTTGTAAATGCTGAAGTCGTCGGATGCAGTTAGGAGGTCTGAGTTTCATTCCCGGCTGACGCACTTCCAGATCTCGCCATGTTGATAATAAGCTAGATAAATGAAGAAATTGACGTGAAGTTAGCACACCACAACTACTGGAAGGTCAAGCCTCAAGGTCGAAGCTATAACTTTTATTTGGAACGCAAAGCGATGAATATAATAGAATGTCTTTAATATTATTCCATCCATTAATCTAGTGACGTATCAATTATAATATACGCTGGAATTTAACTGAATGTTTTCGGTGACAATCAATTGAAAACTGCGGTCCAGGTTTCATTTTATTAGAGGTCCATCGACTGCTCCATGGTAAATGATAATTTTCCCACTGAGACTCAAAACCAGTATCAACCAAAATCGACACCGAAGCGTTACTGGCAGTCCTACTGAGTTACGAGTAATTTGAGCCAGTCACCATATAAATGCAGATCCATGTAGAAACAATGTTCCAGCTATATCAACGCTAAATAAAAAGTGGAATTATTGTTTAAAAAACAACTCACTATGCATCTCATCAGCTTAACTTTATAAACATCAATATAAATGTCATGTTTTCAAAAATAATTAGGGGGAAAGACAGAAAATTATCTCATAAATCATCAAAGAAGTCACACAAAATTGTTCAATACAAATATTTGATAAATTCACTTCTGTTTCCCCTCATTTTAATACATCTCTCGAGAATGGGGGATAAAATTACAAACCATTAGAGAAAAATGGTCATAATGTTGTATATTGAATATTATATAATCACGCATTGCTGACCTAAATGTGAATAGAAGAATAAAATCTCACAGTGCTAAGTATTTTTTTTTAAGTATAACTAATCAGGATTCTGTTTTGTTGACAGACGTTTCATTGACCGTTACCAGCAGTCTAATATACCATTATGCGATCATGTTAGCTTTGTTAATTCCTATTTATGGCATCAAGCAGATGTGCATCGGTAGCACAGTGGTTAGGACTCTCGCCGACCATGCACATGGTCGGAGGTTCGATCCGCTGCCGACGCACACCTGATATCTATGGTCGGCCTGCAAAATTTGGGCTACCGATATCACATGCTGAAAATTCCATATTTGTATCGAAATTACATTGTGGAATCAAGCTGTAATCAAAAATAAAATAAATGTTCTTGACTTACAATGGAAAGTGTGGTAATTTCTAACACTGCTCCTGGAGGACTTAATTCGATGTGATTCAGTCATGGACCTATGATGATAAATTCATTTGAATTCTAGTATACAAACAGAATCACTTGTCATTTCACTAATAAAGATATCATACTTTGCTGACAGATTTTATTTACGGATTCGTCAACCTTATTCATTTTAACTAGTTAAACATATACAGTTTCAAGTTGGTGTAGGAATTCGAGTACGTGCAAGTATTCATGATTTATTATTTTTCCACACAGAATATTTTTAGAAGTACCTTTGATGCCACATGAAAGGCACCAAAGAGCTAAATACTTTTTTCGTTGCCTGGATGTATGAAATGTTATGTTGTTGATCAAATCACTCTCAGTGTTAAAAGTAGTATGAGTTATTTCAGTCAGCATGAAATTCACTGACAGTTAGTGGCCAGCACTGATACCCATTATGAATATTTCTTCTCATTTGCAACTCATAAATTGGATGTTCTGCTACATTAACTGCAAAATATAAAACGACCAACAACTGTGAGCAGAGCAGTATTCAATGAATTCAGCTCATGATGAAATCATGTAACCAATCAACTAAAATCCCTACAAACCAAGACTTGAGTATCAATGAGATGCTCACTAGAGACTTGCCCTATTCAGGTAGGTAGTTACCTGGTGTTCTAGTGAGAAGTCGTGATCAGTAGGGTGCAGCAGGTCGAGTTTGAGGACAAATACTTGCCGAAGACATTGGCTAGGGGTCACGCTATGTCGTGAATTGGCAGAAGTTAGAATTCATGGACTGGCCATTGGATTGGGTCTCGGTGGCTTAATGGTATACGGGCTCACCTTGTAACCAGAAGGTCCTGGGTTCGAATCCCAGTGAGTGCGTACTGATGAAGAGTCCCAAACTAGGACGAAACAGTGGTCCAGTACTCCCAGGTTTTCTAATGGTTCTCTAACTAATGTCAGCTCATGATGAAATCATGTGACCAATCAACCAAAATCCCTACAAACCAATATTTGAATTCATAAATTTTGTTAGGGCTCGTCAACTGAACACTCCAGAAACATTGTTATTTATACAATTTTTTTGAGGTGAAATATATACGAACCCACGAAAATTGTTATAACAAATAAGTATCAGTTTCATTTTCAGATGACGAGTCCTATAGAAATTCCTGAATTCACTAAACACTGTTCTTTTACAGTCGGCGCTTGTTTTAAATTCACTACGAGCAAAAAAGGTTTTCAATTGCAAAATAATTCTGTACACTTACAAGTCTTGTTGAAAGGTCAAAAACGATGTTAAACAGTGTTTTCTGAGATTTCTGCAGGAGTAAAATGAACATTAGAACAGCATTGGATTACGATCCACTGGCTGCCAAATTAGAAGTCTGATGTTCTACCAATCGAACCAGCAGATACACATGTGCTGGACTAGTAACTCAAAGACTACTAGTTCAAGTTTCATAATAGGCTGAATTTTCACCTTCAGTGGTCACCTGTTACACGAATAATAGTGAAGCAACCGAAAGGCATCTGATTGAATATCACCATTAATATACTGATCCTTAGCCATTAAAGAAGAGCTGAATACTGAGTGTGCTTTTTAGTATTAGCTTCCAAATATAATTATTAGATATCCTAACACTCAAATTATTTGAACCAATAAACCTAAATAAATAACTTACTGTTTCTTTCAGAGGAACTTTGGAGAAGGGAGACAGCATTGACTGAAGCCCTAACTATGCCATTTACTTTCATTTTATGCACTGAATTCAGAAATTGGAGGGTATCATTTAAGGAGAGTGTCACCGTTACCTTCCTGACGGACTCCGAAACTCCTGATAGCTACCTGAATAGGAGACGGTTGGCTGATCTAGACATATATAAAGCTGGACCCACGTGTAAACCTTCTTTGTGAATTTTAGGCCAACCATGAGGACGTGAAATCGTGGACCCAGACGGTTTGATTTGTTTGAAAATTTCAATACTGACTACTGAATTTTACATAATTTTTCATGGAAATTCAGAATATTGTTTTTCTGTTAGTGCAGTGTTGTTTTCCCCTCTCTCTCTTTCACTATCACCATTGAGAACACTGTTTGTTCATGTAAGAAGGCTTTTCTCAGAGGGAAAAGTCAAGGAAGATTTATACATTGTAGAAAAATGCCTGCCGGCCAGTGGTTATCCACAGACGTTTATCAGCAAACATGGACAAGGCATGGTGAAATAGTGAACTACAGCACAATGGAGAAAAGTCTGTCTTTCTATAGTCCGAGTTCAAGGGTGATGATGTCACTAATTGAATAAGACACAAATGTAACACAGAAGCCGCCAGTCTTATTTGTGTATATGATCAAGTTGATCAAGTGGAAGGACTGGTGTCTCATGTTGCCTCCAACTGCATCTGCCAATTTACACTTACCTGCTTAATCACAAACATTAGAAGAACAGAGAGAAGCGTTAATGTCCTCATTTCTGAATACATATCAAAGAACCCTATGTTAAATGTCTCGTATGTTTTAAAGAAAGCTATCGCCCAGCATCTGTGGGACACTGGTCACATTGTAGACAATATGAAGGAATTCAGAACAGTCTACAAATAACAGAAACCTAGTCAGCTAAGTTTTTGCTAAGGTAGTGACCATCAAACGGATGAAACCAAATCTTTATATGCACCGCCTTGATGAACAGAAAAACAAAACGAACTCAAACTATTTTGGTGTCATCATACACTCCCCTATTTCTTCTGTTCTGTTTAGCAAATTTTATTCATCTGAACGCCATTCATCCTACTCCTTTATACTACTTTATGCAAAAAACCCTTTCTGTTGTTATATAACCTATTGTACTGATATACTCTTTGTAGTTAAACTTTGTTTTTAGCTAAGATTTTTGAAATCTGCCAATGTCTTTAAGAATGTTCATCTGATCATCTCATAAATAGTCCATGCTTTTAACTTCTAATAGTTTAATAAAGTATAAAATTCAGGACCTATGTTACTCATAGTTCCTATCGACTACTTCTTGCCCAGGTTGCAGTCTGCTGAGAAGAAACAGCGAACTATTAAAGAATGAGTTCATGTTATCCTGGTACATTTGTCGTTTTTGCTTTGTTTCAAATTTATCATTGAGATTTGTCGACATTCTTTCTACATAATTCGATTGGTTTAGAAAGACATCTCTACAAAATTATGAAACATATTCATACTACTTATCAGGTATGTGATTGAGAGGATAAACATTTCAAATTGACTGCTATTTAATTTCCAGCCTGTTTTCCTTTATAAGGTATATCCCCAGCTTCGTTTCGACAGGAAGTATGAGAAAAGGATGACTTTAACCATCAGGAATGGATATAAAGACCTTTGTAAACAAAGTCAAATATTTTTGGGTTAAACACTGAAAATCAGATACCTTTGTACAAAATCATTTCAGATTGATTTGTTCTGATCTGTTTTTATCATGTTTATCCTGTTGTATTAGTAACTTTCAGTTACTATTATGTGACGTAACGACTTATTAGAGTAATATAAAACCTTTAGTTTGCAAAACTAATCGTCATTATTGGATAATGGTAGGCTGAATACTGATGACATCAGCAGCTGACGAGAAAGTAAACTGCTTCAGTGGTTAAAATAGCATGGGTAATTTACAGATTGATTTGCTAAGTTTCTTAAGGTCATGAAAAGTAGGCTGATTCACCTAAGGAAGTTAAATAAACTACTAAAGGGCGGCGCTCTTTAGAATTAACACAAGGTCCTGACTTAACTGACTGAATTCAGTATTTACTAAAAAAAAATGACTAAATGCATCAAACTAGTTAAGTAGTATCTAATACAGTCCTACAGGAGGTCAAGTGCTAGCCTGAATAACCCAGAGGTAACGTCTATGACTGTAACATTAGGCGACACGGGTTCGAATCTCAGAAGGGATATGAGTTCCTTCAAGACTGCATATATGCCTTGCTGAAAAGTGCAAGCTAGCATGAAAACCTAGGTTCAGGGATTCTTGCCTATTAACTCCAACCATCTAATAAGAGAATCTCCGGATCTCTATATCAGAGCCCTTGGTTTCAGATGTTGGCATTTATTCAAATGAAAGAGAGCTTTGTTTTTACGAGTTGATCATGGATTGATACCAGTTAGAGAAACATTGAAAACCAGAGAGTACTGAACAGTTATTTCACCCCAGTTTGAGAATCATCGGCTGTACACACCCACTGGGGTTCGAACACATGACCATCCTGTTACAAGTTGAGCTCGTAAACCATTAGGTCAATGAAACCCGATATCATTCCGTGATCAATTGGTTAAAACAAAACTAATCCTTACAAACCAACTGTAGAAACAGAGTTTTGATAAGAGTAACTGAAAGAGCAGAGAGGCTAATTAAAACATATATTTATTTCAGAATTACAAGTTTGAAATAATACAAGGAAATTACCATTTGAATCAGTTTAACCTGAGACCAAAATTGTATGGCAAAGAAAAGACGGAATTTCTGAGTACTATGAAAGTATTGGATAGTTCTGAAAAAATATTTTTAACTGAATAAAACATCTTTTGTTCCCTGTAGCTGACCAGTTCTTATATACACTTACCTAAGAATAATTTCAGGAGGCATCCACATAGAAAACATCGTTTAACATCATATAACTTATTCCATCATGATAGAAAAGTTGAAATATCATATCTTTTTTGCTTCAGTGATTATTGATGCCAACTAACGACAAATTACAGTAAACGATAAATTACTTTAAACAAAAACTGTTCAAATGTTGTGAACAAACACCAGTATTATTTACAAACAATAACAAAGTGAGAACATATTTTACAGAATACGGTTAATTTTAACAAGTATTTCTTTTATCACATACAAAGAAAACCATAAGTAAATATAGGAAAACAAACTAATCCTAAATGGGAATGGCATAACGAGCATTCTAGTATTCATTTCTTGAGTTCTGAGTTTAATATAGGCTCCTAGATGTCATGTTTCAGTTATGGCAATGTTCAGTTTACCGAGTGACATTTCCCGCCTAACTGCGAACCTGACCTTTTTACCTGGATTCCTAAAGATGAGCAGTCTAGACGAGGTTTATCAACGCATCAGCAGAAAATGGAACCAGAATTACGTGTATGGTTAGCAAGTTTTCTACTCTTGAGCCGAAACCACATAAAATGTGCATTGAAAAATACGTAGAATCTCAACTAGCTTCAAAGTCGACATAGTGACCAATGAAAGTTTCTCTTAATTATATAACTAGATTAAAACAGTTTCTATTTGTATCATGTTTAGAGAAAAAGATCAATTTCAAACATATATAAAGGGGCTAGACTGTTACTTCATCTCATGAACTTATTCAAAATGGGAATAAATCAGCTAACTCTCTCTTTTTCAAGAATGCAAAAATATTCACTTATATATAGTAAGGATAATTTTACCTCTACATTGATGATATTAACTGTTACATTTACCTCCGTACTCAACCTTTGTGTCATTGTGAAAGCGTATGATAGAGTCAAGTGTATTGCTGTCACCTGTTATTGTGTTGATCTTGTGAGTATCCACAAGCTCACAGTTATGATATTTCTCTGCTGTAGGTATTTTTCAGCAAAAATTATACAGTTTTCATAAATGTGTTGCGCAAATGAATGATCTTAGCTGTTAGTTCGTGTCATTCAATTCTTTTCTCTTGAATGACTGGTAGAATCGAATTCGCAATTTATAAATTCTACCCTTCAAGGTGAAAATTTATCACAGTTTCATTTGGAAACCAAAAGTAGTCATATGTCAGAATGTGACCTGTTTGACACCTTAAATAGCAATCAAAAAACCAAAAATAATTACGTCGTAGTACATACAATAGGTTGATATGGGAATTTGGAATAAGTGAAGTCAACCAATGGTGGTAAGCTAACACTAACACCAGCGAACAATACTCCTTCAAAACTGGAGCAACTGATGTCAAATTATGATCATGGTCTCTATGACTTAAGTAAAAATAGATCTTTGGAAGAGATTACCCGAAAATCCCTTCATAAATTGACACTTCTGTACTTTCGAATTTTGTATACTTCAAGTAGCTTAAAAACTTGAATGTTAATACTAAAAGCAGGGATTGATCAAGCAGAACTATAATCTCATAAATCATTCCCATCAAGGTATTAATTAATAAAACAAGTAACTTACAGAAATGGTTGTTTCTGGCTAAATCATTTCTTTTAGTTATGCAGGTAGATTTATATCCATCCTTTTCACAAAAGTGGATGGTAACAAGAGCGATAAATTATCATAATAACAGCTGCTTACGCTAAACATTACATAAGGGAAGTTAAATAAAGGTGTTAGACTAATGAAATGAGATAGGTAACTTGATGAGTTGTTATCAGGACGTAGTTAGAAATGATATTACGCAGTAGTTAGAAGGATTTATAAACAAAAGAAATAAAGTTGATAGTAAACTGCAGGATAGTCACTGCTACGAAAGAAGTGTATGAGGAATTCTGTTCTTTATGCAGAGCGTCAATCTCCCTACCTGAATGGCTTGAGTTTCTGCAATACGCTGAAGACAAAATTGTATTTCTTTGACAGCTCACTCTTCACTTTGTGGACTACTGTGAAGGTGAATTTTGTTTACAATTCGCATAATAATCGCACTCCTTAAACAGTCGCTGCCAGGTTTCTACGAACATATGAGATGGTGTCCTTGAGTCGTTTCAGACTGCATACGCATCGAATGACAAATATGCCTGGCTCCAGAGGTATAGGTGAACTGACATACGCACTTAGAAGAGCTGCCTTAGCTTGACTTTCTCTCAGTTTTATTTGAGCAGCACTGAAACCTGTCAATCCTATTTTCATTCATTTGAATTTATTCTAGTTTCCATCCTATCAATGCTTTCCCTGTTACATAATTGTATTTACAGCTTACAATATTAATGACACAACTTTCGAAGCATTCCTCCTGTTGCTATAAAAATGTACCATATATATATGCAGTTGTACAGCTTGAGAATTATATTACTAAAAGCAGTAACCCTCCACTGGACGTCTTTTACACCTTTTAATGGGAATTTTCAAGAACTTCAACAAAATCGCAATAAGAATGTATTCATAATAATATGGTTGTTTTAAATTCATTATATCTACAAAGAGAGTATTTCATGTAATTCAATGACAAATGTTAATAAAGCTATTTTTAGCACTTCCTCTCAACCGACAGACTTAAATTGTAAACATTCATCCTTGAAAAAAGGGATATTAAAGATAAAACAGTGTATAAATGTATAACATGAATGGTTGATCAGATGTTATGATTGAAAAGATAACTTTACTGTAACTTTGTTTCTCCGTTTAAATTCTCGCTTAATGCCTACTCTTCAGCATGAATTCATAGATGATTCCACAGAATTTTAGCCACCTACAACTTTGAATGGTATCCCAGAAATTGACCAAAAAACAATTAGAAATGGTAAAATGAATAATGAGAGAAAGGCGTTTTCGCTTCTCCTTTTCTGCAGTTTCAGATAAGATAAAATCAAAATAGTGTTCGCATTAAATTTTTAAAAATGTCATATGGGATACACTAAATCATTCGGTAAACCACTCGAAATTTTATAAGTGATAATGTTTATGAAATAAAATTTTTTTACACTGAATTCTGTTTTTCTTGATAAGAAAATACCTCAATTCAAACAAAATTGTTTATGCGGTTAGTTTTATTTTAACACGAATGTATATATTTATTTTTAGTGTGGTAATCACATGTATCTCTCAAAGCGGAAGCGTGTTTTTCTCAAAAATGTTGCGAACAACGATTCATATATCAGTATGTTGCGTCTGTAAGAACGAGGTGTGTATATGTTATGAATGCAGAATATCAAAATGTGTCAAACTTATAGAATCTTTCATTATCAACTGTTATTAACGACGAGAAATGAGATAGTAAAGTTTGGACTGTTTGGGTATAGAGAACTCTACTGTTAGTGTTAGAACCCAGAATATTCAGATTACAAGACCAGCCTGTATGCCATTGAACCATTGGGCTGGATACCAATGGCCCAACAATTCTAACTTCTGTGAATTCGTGATTCTGGCGCGAATACCAGCCGAAGTTATCAGCGACTCCTTGACTTCACACGCACCTTGGTGAACTCCGCAGGTTACGACCACAGACAACTTCATCCTGTAATCAGTTACCAGTAAGTAGTAGATTAATTTTCAAGTATTAATTTGCACATCTTGATTTGATTATCACCTTTTCCACTATGTGTACAAAGAATATTCGTTGAATAGCTTCGATCTCTATTTTATGTCTAAATCACCTTTAATTTATCTTGAAATGGTTTTACTCCGAAAATTAACCGCGTCACGTAAATTCTGTTTATTTTTTAAAACATGACAGTCGATTGCTGAAGTTATTTTGAATATATCATCGATTACGTTGCACCGGACTGAAGTTCTCGGCCCCTTTTGAGATGTCTGAGCATAGTATGGACGCTGCAAAAATGTCTTTAGAATAATATTCGGGGAAGATAGCAGTGAAATCAGGGATGCACATTCAAATGCTTGGATCTGCCTCTGGAGCAGCTGATACTGTTTTCATTAATATTAGAATCCAGCACTCATCGTTTCAAGTGCCAAAGTAATAAGAAACCTGATTGATCAGTTAATAATATTATTGAAGAATCTTACCTTGAAATCCTAGTGGAATATAGCACTTCAGCAAAAGACCTCCATTTCACTCCTTTCTCTTTCTTTCGAAACTGGCTATGTGATTATCCACAGCGTCTTGCTTCTTCTTCTTCTTCACGCCATCTTCATATTACCCTTGGACGCTTCTCCATGTCATCGCTTTCTCTTTGTGTTTCACTCAACCAGCTGGCCTGAGATGTCATTCAGTGACCTCCTCAGCGCATATCCCACTCATCTCCATTTTCTTCTGCATATTCATTGGACAAAGGCTTTCGGTTGGTTTGCTGCAAGTGCTGCTTGTTGCTAATTCTTTCTGTCCCCCATGATCTTCACTGTGAAGCTGAAGCAGCATTAGTGGAAAATCTAAAGCCCACTAAAAACGCTTTCGGCAAAGCACGCTCACAAAATCTCTAAGGTATGTAGTAACGCTGATTTGGCAATAATGGTAAAAATCCGGATGTTTTCTATCGTTTCAGGTGCTGCACATTTCTTCTGCTACTCCAGAGCAATGGACACCCTTCATGCTTCCAAGATCTGGTGCTAGATGGGTTTGATATCTTTGCTTGTACCACCTGCAATTGAAATGATACTATCTATATGCCTAAAAGGGACGACTTCCCGTAAATTTCTATAGCTGATGGTGAATAGTCTTAAGTGTTGCTGGTTGCGCAACTTCATCACCTGCGTCTTCTTCAGCTGAAGTCCTGTCTCCGAAGTCTCTTTGGCTTGTTTGTTGATTTTCTAATGTACATCTTCTTGCTAGCATACAATAACAATAAAATATCAAAAGAATCCAGACTTACTGGTGTCGTTTTTCAGTGTAACGTATACCCATAATATTAAAAAGTGTCTGTCTGTTCAAAGGACTAAGTTTTCTTCACTAGACATTACTCCTTTGTGGGAATTCGAGCAGTGTCAGTCTCCAATGCAAATAGACACTTACGGTAAATTGCGTGCATAAAAAACAGGCAGAATCAGCTTAATTAAACTGTATATATATATATATATATATATATATATATCCATTTAATAGATCACTTTGTCGACTGAAATTTAGTGCTATAAAGTATTCACTATGGACGAGTTCATTGAGACATTCAGACACATGTATTTTAGTCGAAAATCATTCATTGCCGCCTAACGTTCACTTCATACTTTAATTTTAATTCACAGATAAAACTTTTCCCAGTTTTCAATGCTTTGCCATCCTATCAAGGTTCAATTATGTATATATTTACTGTTCATGCGGAAAATTTAATATGAGTGGTTATGTATCCACAGTTTGTAATGCTCAGATTGTACATTAAAACTTTTGCTCAGCGATAGTCAACAAAACAACAACTGGATGAATAGGAAAATAAAAATTAAACTACTGTTTTTAAATAGTAGTCCTGCAGATGTTTTGTTCCATGAAGTGGTAACAATGTATTCTCAGTAATAATACAAACTACGAAATAAATTTAAGAATCTTTGCAATTAACAAAATAGATGAAATTGTTACATCAGTTTTTCATTCTAAGAAAGAAGTTTTCCTCGCATAAATGAGAGTTATTCTCAATTAAAATAATAGTTTTTGCCTCTTGGTTATCTATGTTGTTAAAGGAATATGACTTTTTCTCTCGAAATTTTATAAAATCACACCTAAGAAAATTTATGAGCATCAGAATACAAAAAAAAAACTGGAAATAAATTCGACGCAAAAATAATCTTCATACAATCAGTCTTGTAATTTATTAAGCAATCTAATACAAATTCAAATTCACAATTTGCAATTTACAAAGTCCGAGGAATTGAAATCGCACTACAATTTCTTGTGAAAAGTGAAACTAGTCAGACCATAATATGTGATCTGCTTGTTACCATAACTGGCGATCAAGAAAGTAAACATCTTTGCATAAAACTATATACTACTGATTGATTGGGATGAGCAGTGGTAAATCACCCACATCATTCAGAGCAGTCGTGCTTGCTAGCCAAATCGAAATAATCGAAACACTGGGGGACCATTTCGCTCGTTTGAGTGAAGCTCAACTAGAACTGTGTAAATTAAAAATTCATCTCCAGATTGTGAATTTGCTTTATGGAATTACCAGTTCACCCAAGTGGCTAGCGAGTAATCAGTTAGTTTGTACTGATTCGATTCTCCAAGCTGAGTCAAACTAGGTGCAAGTCTGATGAGCTCGACCCTTATATTTAAAAATGGCCTTCAAATGTTTAGATCACTCATATCTGGCTAGCAAGCACTACTGGTTGATTTGAGCGGTAAACAAGTATTTATCTCAATCAGTTAATAGTATGAGCAAGTGTGATTACTATCTTCAGCTAAGATTTGAAGCAACTAACAGTGAAAAACATGCCTTTTGTGTGATTTGGTGTTTCAGTGATAATGGTGTTGATTTTTATGGTGTCGGGCTCCAGCTGATAATAACTGTAAAGAATCACAAAGAAGTGAATGCAGTGAAGACATGCCACTGAAGCTATACGTTCAAGGAGTGAATAACAATAATTGGAAATATTTTAAATTAGTTGTCTTGAAACATGAAATCTTTTTTGTAGCCAAAATTTATTGAAATAACTGATTTGCATAATATTCTTAAGTTAAATTTAACAAACTCAAAAGGCTATACTGCTAATATTTCCCAGTCTAGAACTCTTTAAAAGGAAACACCCACTATTTACCAGTAGGCACTGATCAGAGTCTTATGTTATCTTTATGAGATTCGATATGTCAGCCAACTCTCATAAACTGGCAATGTCCAGCTTTTACCACGATGGACCTCACGCTGTCCCTGGAAAACTTTCAGAAACACTTTGTATAAACCAACGCGAAAACCAGAACACTGATTGGCGATTTAAGAATCCTTTATTATTACGCCAACATGTAACCAACAATAAGGTTATTACACAAGGTTTCTGATAGTTTTTTATCTCCCTCTGTACAGCGAACGATGAGACGATGACTGCTGGATCGATGACACCCGCGAAAAATATGGAGGAGTTGGGTTTGAGCGAACAACCATGAAGTGACCGATCAATCTTCAACTACATTGACATGGCAACTGACTGTCTTACACTTAAACTTCTTTAACTTGTAACAGAGAGTCGGGATTAGAGGAGTTCACCAAGTTAGTTATCACAGAATTTACTAACCAGTCTTGCTGGTGGACATTGGCACCATGTGGAAGTTCGAAATCATGAATGGAAATTAGACTTCGGTCCAGTGTTTGAATGACAATATAATTCAGTCTTAAGCCGTTAGGAGAAGAGGAGACATTATGATTTAGTGTTGATGTGCTTTGGAATTAAGAAATTAGGCCCTCATGTAGATTAAGAATCATGTCATTGAATTTTTATTGATACATGCTTTCCAGTCAGAAGACCGTTATTGGTATCTTAAACTAGTAATTCACTGACCAAGTCAAATAACTGTATAATTAGCTTCATTTCTCTAGTGATACAGTTCTTTTACTTCAGCGAAAAATCATTGCCTTCTCAGTCAGCCTTTCGTATCTTTCTCAGTGTGAGAATAGTAGTTGTCGAGTGATCATTTGTTTATTGTAGTATGTTGAATACTAACAATAAGAACGAACCTAAATCTAGCAGAACAACGTAGCCTAATCCTCATTATAATAAAGGTTTTCTTGTATTTCCCAGTGAATGAAAAACATAACGATATTGTTTTTACTGACATTTCGCTATTTAATGCTTTGATTGTATGGAGGATTTAGTGCTTTATCAAATTATTATTAAACCGGAATTTACAAAATCCCAGCATATGTATAACAGAGTTTAGAGGTGAGAAAACAGACTTAGGTCAAGTTAAAAGGACATATTGAAGGTCAAAATAACAATAAAGGTCACTAAACCAAGTAACAAAGGTAATAGTACATCTGCTATGGTATCAAAACAAAGTTTACTAACTTGGTCATCGTTCGTTAGTCTGGGGTCATTTTTCGTTGTCAAATTGGCTAATTGGTAAAGATAACAAACCTGGTGTAGATTGTTGGATTTGATAAGCGTATAAAGTTATAAAAGCAGTGTGTTTACATAATAAAATTGCTTATCGCATTCGTGTTGATTTTTTCACTTCATGGGGGGAGGTGTTGTAACCATGTCAAATTCTGTTTTAGTCCATCGTTCCACTTGATATGAAGTACTTCTGATGACATTAGGCGTTCTTTGTGATTTCTGAAGATTTTTTGGATTAATTCAATATTGTCAGAATCAATTTTGTGGCCTGATTCTATAGCATGCACACCTATGACTGGTGATTTTTCAAGTTTTTTTAGTTCAACTGGATTTTTCGGTGGTCGAAGAGATGCTCTGAGATGTTCATTTCTTCTGATTTTGATTTCTCGAGATATTTGTCCGATGTATGTCACATCACATTCCATGCATATTATTTTATAGACACAATTAGATAGAGAATTGTTAGGGATTTAGTCTAATGTCAAACTTATTGAGTACTCTTCTGATATCGTCAGACGTCTCTGCTCCATATGAAATGACAACTGTTAATGTCCATGTTTTGGGAATAAGTTTTCGGCCATATTTAATTTCAGTTTTGATTTTGTTGATAAAGCTCGTTGGGTAGTTATTTTGTTTGAGAGCTTCAGTAATGTCTGATTTTTCTTCCGTTATCAGAAGACTTGAAACAACTGAAATCTTTGCGCTGATGGGGTGTGATGATCCGAAGTCTAAATATTTATTGGAGTGGGTCTTCTTCCTGAATATAAATATACTAAAACGCCCGTTTTCCCTCCTCTTAACTACGCAGTCAAGAAACGGTAGTTCAATATACTCGCATAGATAGCAGATAGTATCTACTAGTGGTACATTTGTGAACAATGAACAAATATCAAACGAAATCATATGCCTACCAGTCACATAAATTATCTGCTATCTATGTGAGTATATTGATTCAAATAGCATGAACATTGGATTACCAACTGATTATCTTAAACAAATATTATTGAGATGCACACTGAATGTGCAATTTAGATTTAATGGTGTCATCTACAATCAAGGGGATGGAGTCGCCATGGGGTCTCCTTTAGGACCGCTCTTAGCGGACGTTTTCATGGCAAGCTTAGGGAATGGCCCATTAAAGGAAACCATCGATAGTCTGTTTATGTATAAAAGACATGTTGATGATACCTTCACTGTATGTGATGAAAACACTTCAACTGCCGAACTTCTTAGAATATTTAATGGTTCTCACCCATCTTTGCTTTTCACGATCGAAGAAGAGTCGGATTCTTCGTTTCACTTCCTTGATGTTAAGCTAGATAGAAGAGAGAATGGAACGCTTCTAAGGTCGATTTACCGAAAGCCAACATGCACTGGGCAGTACGCTAACTTCAACAGTTGGGTACCTTTAGGGAGAAAGAGAAATCCTATTCATTCCTTATGCTCCAGAATTCGTAAAATCTGCTCTCCAGAGACAATCGATAGGGAACTAGATAACCTTCGATCAAATCTCCTTAACAATTGTTATCCCACAAGGCTCATTGAACGTAACATCAACAAGGCACAGTACCAAAGAAAAAACTGTTTATGAGTCTTGCATTCAAGGGTGACACCATTTCAGAATTGATTAAAAGTCGTTTATCTGAATGTGTTAAACGAACTTTTACTGCAGCTGACCTGCAACTAGTTTTTACCAGCCGAAATATGATCAGACAATGCGTCAAGGATAGATTACCGCTTTTGTCCACATCTATGTGCATTTACTCTTTTACTTGCTCTTGTGGAGCTGTTTATATTGGACGTTGTAAGCGTAATCTCCGAAAACGTGTAGCTGAACACTATCTGGTTTGGTTAATGAAAGGCGAACGTAAAACTGCAAAGTCGTCTATTTGTGATCACCTGTTAGAGTCTGGTCCTTTAGCCCCACGTGATTCATCTTTCAAAGTTATATACATGGCAAAATCGAATCGATCCAAAAGTTTACGTTTTCCTCACTTATGCATAGCCGAAGCTTTAGCTATACATGAACAGAAACCTAAGTTATGTGTTCGAAAGCGTTTTGTCAAACCCCTTCCTTTACCTTGGTCATAATAATGTTCGTTCCAGTTTTTATTTTATTTTACCACTTGAATTCTTTCCACTTCACTTCACATCTTCATTCTTATCGTAATCGTACTCCTAAATTTCAAAATTTTTAGACAACACTTGACATTTTTGTTATAGAACAATCTTTCATATTTTTGTAATTTATCCACTTCAACTCTACCCCTTATAACTTTTATCACATATATACGCACATTGACTGAGCAATTATTTAGTGCCACTTAATAACCTTTTTCTGTAGTATAAATACGACTGTACAGCTTGAAAATGAAGTCGTTGAAAAGAAATTTCTTCGCTGAACAAAAACTGTTGTTTTTACTTATGAATAAATGGGTATTTTTCGAGATATACATGATAACACGAAACTTTGTATTAGATAATGAAGCGGGAGAGCAGTAAAAATCAGTTAAAGCATTGGGAAATAAAATCCAACTATACAGTGGTGTTGTTGCGCTCTCTTAGATAGGTGATTGCGAAGCCTTCGTTGTTCTTCTAGACAGTATATTCAACACAGACTTCGACATGAAGTGAACTTATATGAATTCTCTTTGGTGATATAATCAAATCTCCTGACAACTTTTTCGTGTTTAGTTTTTAATTTGGATCAGTATTACGCGCTTTTATTGACTTGAAATTTGACCCTTATCATGTGGCTCAATCTTTATTATTATACTCTACCACTGTGCACAAGTTTTATTCTTATACCAATGGTCTTCCTATTAGGAAGCTTATCAACAAACTCACACGACTTAGTCAAACTGAAGCAAGATTCAAAAATCATTGGATTTTTAACAATCGATTTTTAAAAAATCATATAATTCCGAAATATTTACGTTTACGTACTCCAATTACTTCAAGCAAAATAATATCGGCAGCGGAACATGTAAGTAGATTATGTCTAAGAGAAGAACTACATCGAGTTACTGTTAAACTAAATAATATATGAAATGATATTGAAAAACCCAAACCCAAACTCAAATATATGGTCAATGACGAAGATTATATAATTGTTGAATTGAATTTTTGATTTTCCCGTCGATTGATTGGACCGAAGTGCTTGGTCTCAGGTTGACATGTCGCCTTCTTGTGCAGATGCTTCGACGATGTCCGTTTGAAACTATGGGTACTGGGTTCGAGCCTCGGTGGGAACATCATCACTCACTGAGAAATGCAGGTACATCCAGCTGACGAGTCTCAATTAGGACGAAATGCGCATCCTGGATTCCACTGCTAGCCACCATCCACCAATTGTATACTTATATAATTGTTGTTGAAACATCCAAAAAAGCTAGAGAATCAGCATTAAGAAAATCAAAAATCACGCAAATCAAAAAATTCAACAACCTAATTGATGAAAAGAACACAACAAATGAAATTGATGTCAACACTTCATCCTCTATCGACAGAACAAAGTGGGTGATCAACCTCTCATCGGGGGAACTAAGCTCTAGTGTGATAAAAGTACTTGGGAAAGGACTAAATTTCAACGTAAAAGTTAATAAATTAAAACCAGAGGATGTCATTCCTAACATAGAAGTAGCACTAAGCTGAATAGATAAGACAACAGCAGAAGAGGTTCGAGCACAATGTGCATTAACCCTGAAAAATCAAAAGAAAACAAAATCAAACTTAACAAAATCGGAAAGAGGAGCTTTAATTAATAATTTAATAATTCCCATTAAGATCACAATTTTCAGCGAAGAGACTCTTTTCAACGAATCTATTATCAAGCTGTACAATCGTATATATATGGTTTTATAAAGAAATTATATCCGGTGAGGGAATTAGGTCAAAGGTGTGAATACATGAAATAATGATAGTATGAAATGAAATTAAAATATTTGTGATTATATTCATAGTTTAAGTCAAGTGGCATAATAATTAATGTCATATATAGAATAATACATAAGGTGTATATATTTCGGAGAGAGGTATATAATTATAAGATTAGTAGACGAATATAAAATGTTACGTAACATGGTGTGAAATTTGATAAAATAGAATTTATTATTGTAAAAGTAAAAGGTATACACATGAATAATTTTTGGTTTAAAATGTCAAGTAGGTCAAGTGGAAAAGATTCAGAATGAGAGTCGTAATAATAATAATAATAATAATAATAATCGAGGTAATAAGGGAAAAGTACATAGAATAACTAAATAAATAAAATAAATAAATGTATATGCCTCTACGGCCAAGGCAGCAGTAGGGATTGTACATACTTCTTTTGTACACAAAGGTCTGGCTTAAAGTCATGAATTGCCAAGGCCTCAGCTGTCTGTCTGTAACGAAGAAAACGCGGGAAGTTAGCATGAATTCTATATGTTACCTTGAAATCATGGTCAGGGTTGACTGAGTGACAGGAGTCGATGAGGTGTTCTAGGATAGAGCTTCGCACACATTTCCTTTCTCCCTTGTAAAGTTAAAAGGACATATTCAAGGTCAAAAAATAAAAATGAAGACCACTAAACCAAATAGCAGAGGTAATAGTACATCTGCTATGGTATCAAAACAAAATTTACCAAGGAAGGTTTAATGTGATGACAAATTGTTTTTGAACGCATAAAGGTGGCTTGAACTTTCTAATTGCTAAGGCTTCTACAAACTTTAGGATACGCCCCAAACATGTTTTATAGATAGGTTTAAAAGATCGGTTAACATCAATTTTATGACCTGTCTCTATAATATGTTTCGCAATAGAAGAGCTAGGTCTCCTGTTCTCACCGTTAATAGGTTCTGATGATTCCATTTGTTTCTGGAGCCATTTTGGAATATGCTCTGAAGCCCTTACTTGCAGAGATCGATGAGTCCTCCCTATGTATGTGTGTCCACACGTACATTCAAATTGGTAAATACAGTGGGATGTGACGTCATTTTTCGCATGTTCGAAGGGCTTAGATAGATATAATGGCTTTACATTCTCTAATATTATGATATTAGCTGCATAAAAAGTCTTTTTAACAGCAGCGTTCAGCCTTTGTCTAGTTATCAAGCTGCTTTGATGTCCCATATAGGGTAGCTTGATGTACACGTCTTTCTTAGGGGCGAGTTGGAGAGTGGGTCTTGGTGTTCTGACTACTTTATATCTCCTGATGAACTTTTCTGGATAATTGTTATCAACCAGAGTTTGTGTCAATATTCTTTCTTCTTCATCAAGCGTGTCTTCAGTGCATATACACTTTCACAGTGTTAAAAACAGAACATATCTCTAGCTTCTTGGCACACATAAACTCACTGGTGGAGGGAATAAAATTCACATTTGAATCGGAAAATGAACAAGGAGAATTAGCTATGTTAGATTGTAAAATAAAACGAATAGAAGGTAAACTACACACTAGTGTGTACAGAAAACCAACTCATTCTAATAGATACTTAGACTTTAATTCATCTCATCCGTTGACTGTTAAGGCAGGCTTAGTTAAGTGTTTAACAAACCGATCAGTAGTACTAAGTAGCACAAGAAAAGACCTAAACGATGAACTAAAACAGATAGAAGAGGCTTTGGTGTTAAATAACTATCCTTTAAAATTCATTAGGAAGATCGAAAAAGGCCAAACGAAAAATAAAAATAATTGTGAAACTAGTAATAATAACATAAATGTGCGTCGGTGGCACAGTGGTTAGGACTCTCGCCGACCGTGCACATGGTCCGGGGTTCGAGCCCACGCCGGCGCACACCTGATATCTATGGTCGGCCTGCGAAATTCGGGCTACCAATATCCATGCTGAAAATTCCACACTTGTACCAAAAATACAGTGTGGAATCAAGCTGTAAATCAAAAAAATCAAAAAAAAGAATATAAGTCACCTACAGTTATATCATATAAAGAGGGGACATCTGAAACCCTACGTAGGATTCTAAATAAAGCAGGAATTAGGCTGGCATTTAAACCTACAAACTCACTCAGGGACAAGCTGTGTAGGTTAAAGGACCCAGTTGACCCAATTAGACAAAATAATATAATTTACAAAATACCATGCAATGACTGTGAGGTCAACTACATAGGTCAGACTAGTAGGTCAGGGGTAGACAGATTGTCGAAACATAAGAATTCAGCTAAGGTAAGAATGGTTGACCCTGAAAAGATAAGTAATTTAGAAAAAAGCTCAGTTATTTCACTTCACGCATTAACAAACAACTGTACAATAGGGTGGGATAGGGTTAAAATTTTAAAAAGTGATAGGTGGAGAGAGAGGTTGATTACTGAATCCTTGTTCATCGGGTCTACACCAAACCTATACAATACGAATGCTTCATCACTCATACCAGAAATATGGAAAATACTACTGCCAATCAAATCAAGTGAAAAATAATGGAAATATATAAATGAAGTTAGGAAGTCGCGGGAGTACCTTGATATGATTATGAGCAATAAATTGTGCTCGAAACGTAAACATTGCTGTATAACACTGTGAGACTTTATCAAAACAAAATTTACCCATAATGGAATTATACTCTACCACAGTGCACAAGTTTTATTCTTATATCAGTCTATATTAACTGATAAATTCGATCGACAATAATAAGTCTACTGATCACCGATTCATCCCAGTACCAGGCTTCTAGGTATTCCCAGACATTTCTCATTTTTTCGCTGTTTCAAATTTCTATATTTTCCCAGTCAACTTGGTGTCTACTTCCATTGACAGGAAAAATGTAGTGTCATTTGACAGTTGGTATATGTTTTTGGATTCTAAGTGAAAGAAGACGCCCATCTTGATCAGTATAGTGTTTATCACAGTTTATACGATTTGCTTTTAGATGGCGTTGATCTTGTGTTCATTTTCTCCTGGGTCTTTTGATATGAATAGCACCGAATGAAGTAATTTTGTTGGTGTGCGTGTAATATCTATGGTCTTAGCATTCCAACAGTTCTTTCAGAAATATTCTTCGTATGAGGTTAGATGAATTTTCTTATGGTTTCTGAGGTCTGTTTCGTGTTGGCAGTTTGATTCAAATTTAGAGCATTTCGATGAAACTGTAGGGGCATTGATTTGTTTTGAAGACAGTTGACAAATATTTCTATTTTATTCTCCTCAGGAGTGGACGACTGCAATGTGTTTTAGCTTTTTTATGTACTTTGTTGGATTATCGGTGTTGTAATTAGTCGAATTATTTGGTCAGTGTGGACTGATTTATCTGTATACTCGTTTTCCTGGATTATTTCCTCAGTTTGTGTCAACTAGTAAACTTCTGAATGCAGGAGAATAATATTTTTTAAAGGAAATACTTCCTATCATTGAAATTTAATTGTCAAGTTCACCACTTTAGTACAGACAAAAGACAGATGCGTGCACTGAACTAGAAGTAAGCAATTTCGATGCACTCAAATGTGGTAATGCTACCTGACCACCCAGACAGTAATAAATGAAACGGTTAGTAAGTAATTGAAAGCCATAAGGATAAATCTTTGAGAAACTGTGATATTTATGATGATATATACACGCATATGTTCGAATTTCATCTTTATCATTAATTAGGATGACAGATTTGATGTCTACTCCAAAAGTCACATACACATCTCAGCATTTTGTATTTCAGTAGTAGACCTAAAGGTATGACTTCTTTTTTAAGCTAAACATTTCAGAACTACCAATTGTCATTTTCTAAAGAATTCTCATTCATTTAGGTGTATTTTAAAGAATTGGTTTACAGAATTTTGATTCATTTCTCGTTTGGCTATGAACTGGCTTCAGTTAGAGAACTACTGAAATTAACGGGGTACTAGATAGCCGTTTCGTCCTTATTTAGAACTCTTCATCAGTGCGCATCCAAGAAGTCACCTAGGACCGAACCTACGACGGCAGCCTTTGTGATGCATATAATGAATTGACAGAAGTTAAAGTCGTTGGGCCAATGGATTTTCTTCCAGAGGCTGAATAGTATACGAGCTCACCTTGTAACCTGAGAGTCACGTATTTCGTAGCTAATAGTACTAATGAAGAATTTTAAACCAGGACACAATAGCCGTCCATTACTGCCTGGTTTTCAACGATTCTGTAGATAAAATCGGTTCGTGGTTAAAAATTAGAGTGAAATTGTATTCGCAAAACAGTGAAACTTTCATTATTTTTCTAGACAACATCAACGCTGACTTTCTTATCCTCTTGTTCGCTTCCATGGATAGTGATTAATTTGTTGACCTAATATATTTTCCATCTGTGATCTATTTTTCATCACCTGATAGATCCATAAATTTGTCATTCATTCTTTTGAAGTGAAATTTGTTATGATGTGACATTTTCATTATCTGTGTAAGCAAGTAAGAGGCAGATAATTTATTGAGGAAACTCAACTCACGTCACCTTAATCGTGACTTCACAATAGAACACGAAGAAAATGATACTTTTAGATTCCTGGATATTTTTGTGGTGAAAAAGAATACGTGAATAGTCAGAAGGTTCATATTTAGAAAATGTTCATGGAGAGGACAGTATATACAGTTTAGAAGCTTTGTTTAATTTCTGTATAAAATGAACCAAGTCGGATAAATTCTTAGTACAGCATGGAAAATTTGTTCTGGTAGTAAAAATGAGTATGAAATAAAGACTCTGAAAGATATTTTATCTAGGAATGGATATCCTGACGGGTTTGTTGATAAGTATTCTAAAGAAATAAGTGCAAGCTGGAGTTTCCGAACTGTTTCAAAGAAGGTTGTATATATCACTCTCTCATTTAAATGATGATGTACAAGAAGTAGTCAAACAAAGACTTGATTAAGCTACTAGGACTTATCATGCTGTAAAGCCTGCATTCATCAGCATCACCAAGCAGGTGCTTCAACAGTCTTTTAAAGAGCAAACTTCAACACTTCAGACTGTGCGTACCAATTTGATTGTGTTTGTGGAAATAAATGCATAAGTTTTACAGAAAGATGACTACAAACTTGATCACGAGTTGAAATCAGTTGGAAGCCAAACAGTACTGGAAAGCTGTTTTGTTCTGGTTTGAGACTTTTAGAACTCCAAGGATTTCCAGTGGTTCTCTAAATGATATCAACTCGTGATCAAACCTGTAACCAATCAAAACCCTGCAAACCAACACTTGAGAAAGGTGATTGTCTATTTGTATGATGGAGCATTTTCCCAAGTGTCAGGAATAAGACTGAATATTCCAAAACGTCTACTAAGAAACATGTCGCTTGTTTTATATTTGTTAATTCCGAACTCATTTGTATTTATTATTATATTATTGTATCCTTTAGTTCCTAGAGGAACATAGGGCTTCAGCTGCGCATCTCCATTGCCTTCTGTTTCTGTCAACTGTTTCACTCTGCTCCAGATTTGTCCACATGCTCTCATCTCCTCCTCACATGACCTCCTCCAAGTCACCCTCCCACTGACGACCAACTCACCGTTTCCCTTTCAGCTTCCACTCGAGCGATGACCTGCCTAGTGATGTCACTTGATGGTTTCCTCAGTGTATGGCCAATCCATCTCCATTTCTTCTTGCCTATTTGTTTCGCAATCGGTTCCTGGTTGGTTCGCTCATTGCCAGAGATCCCTGTTGCTGATCTTTTCTGGCCATCTGATCTTGAGTATTGAGCGAAGACAACTGTTGATGAAGGTCTGAAGTTTGTTTGAGATGCTCTTTATGACGCGCCAAGTCTCTGATCCGTATAGTAGCACTGACTTCACATTGGAGTTGAAAATCCGGATCTTATTTTTGATGCTGAGTGCTGTTGACCTCCACACAGATTTGAGAGTAATGAAAGCTTGTCTTGCTTTTCCGATTCTGGCTTTGATATCCTCGTCAGTTCCGCCTGTAGTTGAAACGATGCTTCCCAGGTAGGTGAAGGAGGTTGTTTCTTTCAGGTTCTTCCCATTTATGCTGATTGTTATCTGTTGTTGTTGTGGCTGTTGATGTTGGCTAGGAATCTTCATCATCTCTGTTTTATCTATGTTCACGTGAAGTCCTATCTTTGATGCTTCTTCTGCCAACTTGTTACTTTTCACTTGCATATCTTCCAGTTTGTGGGAAATCAGACATATATCATCGGCGAAATCCAGATCCTCCAAGTCTTTTGTGTCAGTCCATTTTATGCCTGTTCCCTCGTTGGTTGCCGTTGTCTGTCGCATTATCCAATCAATTGCAATCAGGAAGATCATTGGTGATAGTAGACAGCCTTGCCTCACTCCCGTCCTCACTTCGAAGTTTCCCGTTGTGGATTACTTGGCATGCAGCATTGTCGTATAACTGTTGGATGAGATGTATAATTGTCGATGGGACCCCGTAGTAGCGAAGTAGTTGCCAAATGACCTCTCGATCGACGCTGTCGAAGGCCTTTTCAAAGTCGATGAAGTTGAGATAGAGAGGTGACTGCCATTCCAAGCTTTGTTCAATGATGATCCGTAGAGTGGCGATTTGATCAATACATGATTTGTTTCTCCTGAATCCGGCCTGTTCCGGACGAAGTTTTTCATCTAGGGCTTGTTTGATTCTCTCCAGGATGATGCGACTTAGTATCTTGCTTGGAATGGACAGAAGCATAATTCCACGCCAGTTTTTACATTGACTTAAGTCTCCTTTCTTTGGAAGTTTGAATAAGTATCCGTTCTTCCAATCCTCGGGTACTTTGCCCTCTTTCCACACCTTCTCCAGCAGTGGTGTCATCAAGTCCGCTGTTGTCTCTGGGTCTATTTTCAAAGCTTCTGCTGGGATTCCATCTGGTCCCGGTGTTTTCCCAGCTTTTAGCATCTTGATTGCATTCAGGACTTCTGATTTCGTCGGGGGGTCAGTGTTCACTGGTAGTTCTGCTTCCGTTGTTGGTATTGTTGGGCGTGTTGTAGGTGGCGGACGATTTAGAAGTCTTTTGAAGTGTTCAGCCCAGTGCTTTCTCTGTTCCACCTCTTTGGTGATTGACTTTCCATTGTCGTCCTTTATTGGCTTAATCTGTGTCGAACGTTTGCCCGATAGGTGTCTAGTTGTTTGGTAGAGTGTGGCGAGGTCTCCTTTGCCTGCAGCTTGTTCTGCTTCGTTTGCCATGGTTTCATAATATTTTCTTTTGTCTTCCCTGGCACTCTTCTTCACTCTTTTGTTCAGTGTATTGTAGCTTGCATTCAGCTCCTGTTTTTGTTGCTCGTCAGTGCACTGGATAATCTTTTGTTTCACTGTCCTTCTCTCTTCTATTAGTTTCCAAGTGTCCGTAGTGAGCCACTGTTTGTCCTGTCTCTTTTTCTGCCTAGAATTTCTATGCAGGTTTGGCTCCACACCGTTTTCAAGTTGTTCCAGTGCTTTTCGACGCCGACCTCTTCGCTAGTGTTGATTTGTGTCTCGGCTTTGTTCCTTATGCTTGCAATGAAGATGTCCTTTGTAGCCTGGTCCTTCAGCTTTTGAGTGTTGAACTTGGCTTGTGGTCTATCTGCAGCTCCTCCTTCTCTGAAAGCTTTTAATTTGATTTGGATTGTCCCTTGTACGAGATAGTGGTCTGAGCCAACGTCTGCTCCTCTTCTTTTGTGTCCAGTAGGCTGCGCCTCCACTTCCTTGAGATTGAGATGAAGTCGATTTGGTTTTTGGTTTGCCCGTCTGGTGACACCCATGTAGCCTTGTGGATATCTTTGTGCTTGTATACACTGCCACCAATCACTAGTTCGTCGAAGAGTTCTCCGTTTTCATTCATTTCTCCGAGAGCTTCTCTACCCATGATGAGTTCCCTTTGTGTTGTCTGGTCCCAGTTTGGCGTTCATGTCTCCCATTAGTATTTTCATGTCGCCAGCTGGAGTATTGTCCATTGTTGCCTGTAGTTGTCTGTAGAATTCTTCTTTCTTTCGAGGTCTGCGTTGTTTGTGGGTGCATAACATTGTATGATTGACACTTTCCTTCCTTTGGAGTTGAATCTGGCGGTCATTATCCTGGACGAGATCGCTTCCCATTAAACTCATTTGAGAGCCAGATGTTTAAGGATTCCATGAAGTTCTTGATGTTTCCTTTACCTGATAATAATAATAATAATAATAATAATGATTTTTACATTTTTAAGTCAGACTAGAGTTCGTGCTTGTCTGCGCTCATCAATATGAGATAATGGTTTTCATATGTATGTTCATTGATAAGAAAATGGACGAAGCGAATGACCAGTCCGACCACTTTAAACTTTTTCCAAAGTTTTGCAATTTAATGTGTAGGTTATATTGGTTTTGTCTGCCGTCGATGTAAACCTGCTATGTCGACAGAAAAGTGTTGAATATGATATCTGGAAAGATAATAAAAGCATTGTAATTCAGAGTACAACTACACTATGCTACTCATCTGAGCTACATATTTTCTTTAGGATGCATTTTAACTAATACACATGATTGTTAGTATTCTTGGACAGATTATCTAATACCGGGTGTAGTTTTTCCTTCTTCACTATCACAAGTAAAAGTCTAAATGTATGATACAAAAATTTTTCCTTGTAGGACTTAAACAGGTAAAAGTTTATTATATATACACTTGGCACTATGTAAACTTAACTTTATAGAGAAATTCTGGAAAACCCATAGTGAAATTAACCCAAATCCCTGCAAAAATACGCAATCTAACTATCAATCTCCGGCTGATTGATTGCGACTAGATGGATACCTTGAGATTGTACTGAGAAATTGTGACTAGTTGAGTTCACTATGTCGAGGTGAAGCGGATTCTCGTAGGAGACATTGTCTAGGGATAGTGCTGTATCACGAACTGACAGAAGTAAGAGTTCACGCGTCATAGAATTCCGGCCGTATTTGGTTGCATTCCTTATGATGTCTTGGGTGTGCACTGCAGTTCCAAACAAGGAAGTAACAGCTGCTCACTGCTTTCTGGTTTTGGAGTGATTTGTAACTGATGTTGATTCGTGATAAAACCCATAATCTGAATCCTCTGATAATTTACAGTGAATATTAAGTTTTCTTCGTTTATCTTATTCTCAAAGAATCATACAAAACCTTTTTTTTCCTAGTAGAGTGATATTAAGGTCAACAGTGTTGTCCATTTACTGTGTAATAATCTAATAAACTAATTCTTTTCATCACCAGTTAACAAGTGTCCCCTACACATAGATAAAGTGAACGAAGTAAGACAATTTTAAGATGTATAAATTGTTTATTATAGGTCATAAAACTTCAGAATTTATCACTCTGTAAACTAAACAACAACAAAAATAATCTAAGAACTTAAAAAAGAACAGGTTATTAATCAAGTAACTGTACAGCATAGATTTCGGTAATCTCACTTGCTATTTGTATGCATTGTTTTCTGAAGAAATGAAAACATGTAAACGATTCTCATATTGTGGTATTTTTAAGTCGTTTTTCTTCTCTTCTGACCGAAAGTAAACTAAAATGTCATAAGTAAACATCAGTAACCAGATATTAGAAGCTGAAGAGGAAGGAAAAAGATTAAGAAAATTAAAATGGAATAAATACCATACCTGTGGTATCAACCTACAACCGAAATGATAGAAGATAGAATTCATTGGCTATTGAATACCATTCCAGTGGTTGGATGGTCAACGGGCATGCTTTGTGACCTAAAGTTTCTGAGCTCAATGCCTAGTGGTGTAGTGGTGGGTACCTACTGCTAAAGAGTGTTAAACTGACATGATACAACTGGCCAGTATTTGCAAATTTTCAACCATTCTTTAAGTAATCTCATTTCGTAATCTAACTAGAAATCATTTCAAATCTCCTCAATTTAACACCTCAAGTGAAAAAGTTATTTCGCTGGTTTTATATTTGATACCCCAAAAATAGGATTTAGGTTTACAAAAAAGATTGTTTGCCATATAGCTAAAACGCGACAAAATCAGTATATATATAAGTGTAAGGATGTCGGAGGCAGAGTTGGAAAAGTAAGACAAAATTTTCATTACTCTAAAATCGGTTTACAAATTGACTTTAATGAGTATAAAAGAAAACATCCGGATGTTTAACGCTAATGTCAAGTCTATGCTTCTACATGTTCCATAAACTTGGCGAGCCAGGAAAAGCATTTTCAACAGGCTTCAGTCTTTCATCAGTAACTTCCAGCTTCACTGTATGCCGATAGGTCAGATGACTGGCCAGAAAAAATAAGTAGCAAAGAACTATAGTAAAGAACCAATCAAGAATCTGTCACCCAACAAACGTGTAGAAGCGAGTGGAGATGGACTGAAAATCACTTGACGGAACCGTTGAATGAGATCACACTGGACAGGCTCGTTTGAGGAACTCAGCCTGTAAATGAAGAGTTTGACGTCCAAAGGTGACAATGAGGAGGTCGTGATAGGAGGAGATGGAAGCTTATGTGCAATTTTGGGGGCAGCTATGAAAGGATTCAGAGAACAGAATGAAATGACAATGTGCTGCTAAATCTCTATGTTCCACTTCAAGAACTGAACATGTTTTACAACTCTGATGTGAAATAAGTTAATGTCAAATAACTAATCTAATAACTTATAAAGTTAATGTGTTTTAACAATGGAAGCTCGTCCATGTATTCATGTATTCGGCAGTAATGTAGGTGGGAACTCATTCATTTAAATCACTGTTATAAACTAGCAAGTGATATGTTTATATGATGGGTAAATGTGAGCAGATCAGATATGATTACCACTGTTGGTTGTGTGATCATCTCAACATTTTAAAAACATTTTTCCTAGTCATAATGTTAGCAGGTTTAACAAAGATTCAAATGATCGCTTTCAAACCTTATATATCACTCTGCATTCAGTGCAATAATTCGTGATGGGTTTTGCCGCTCAAAAACTTAATATAACATTTAAAATTCATGATACTTAACTTTTATTGCAATACAATCTGTAATAGAGTATACTTATTATTTCAGTAATTCATTTTATCTTAATATTCATGTCCGATTATTTAATGATAGTTGGTGAGATCCACCTATTTGTATTCTAACATTCATGGATTTAAAACTGTAGAGTATGAGGAAGAAGTTATTGAAGACAACTATTTGTCCAGACATCATCTAGTTCGTAACACACTATGAAGATTTTGAATTTATTGAGACGCACCTATGCTTAGTTTAGAAAACTGCTATATACACCCGCAATGTTTCCCAGTAGGGTAGGGTGGAATTAATAAAAGGTAATATATTTAAGAGGAGGGAGGGTTTAGTCGCCGAATATTTGCTAACATAATTGAGACCAAGCAAGTAAAATCGAAATGATAGAACACCTATATTCAAAACTGCAATACAAATAGGGCTATATAAAGCCAGTATTATTATGGTCAATGAGTAAGAAAGTGTGCTTTAAACGTTATCAAACATTAATACTGTAATATTGTGTGTTTCATCATGTAAACTTGTCTAATATGGAATTTTAACTTTATGTCCTAAGTAGTGTATTCTCCATATTCCAGTAATTTTTTCATCTTATTATTCATATTCGATTACTTCGTGAGATGCTTTAAATTGAGTGAGATCCATTTACGTTTAGTTTCGAGACTTGTTACAGAAGTTTAAATGTGTCCAGTGTTTCTTGATACTGATATTCAAACCTGAAATAATTATAGTTTCCAGTTTTTTCGCATTGATGGCGCTTCCTTTGTTTCACTTTCTGTCTTACTGTAGCAACGAAAATCGACTCGTTGTGGTGGGAACTCAATGAACTAATTCTTATGTCCTACTGTATAGCTGTCTGAAGTTTCTTTGAAAAACTCGCAGTCTCAAAACGCTCCATAGACAGCAAAAGACGATTGTTTGTGATTGGAATCTGTGTGAATCTATTCAACAATGATGACATCAAAATCCCACTGAATAGTGTCGTTGGGTGGGGGAATGTTCTAAGTACAAAAAAGTACTGTAGTACAAAATTATTTGACTAAAATTTAACTATCAGAAGTACCTCACAATGAAGTGAGATGTTCCCGGCAACGTGGGATCAGAAGCACTATCCACAAGAATCACGCACCAATCAATTCTCGCAGACGCTGCAAGGTCAGAATGACCTTTGTTCACGCAAACAAAATTACATCGTTGAACAACACACTATTGATGTCCATATAACGTCAAGGAGAAGCATTAAAACTAGAGAATTAAGAGAAATAAAGGCAAGTAATGAGGATCAAGTTAACATAACAAATGCAGTGATACACAGTCTAGGAAGAAAACGGTAGTTGAAACGTCCAAATAAGAATAAAGATTGCTAGAAGATCGTTTAGAAGGGATTTCTCAAACAATTATTGCATTACACTTACTCCTGTGGTATCAGTGCTAGTTTATTCTTCAAAATTGTCAGTGAATTCGGTATTTGCATAGGTCATTTTACATGTAGGGGACGTAACAATGAACTCGATAACGATGCAAAATATCAAAATAAAAAATCGAGTTGTTGAGGAAAATATCGAATCAGTATATTATAGAAATACAGAAAAGGAGTTATAAAAATTATTAATTGATAAAAAAATACAGTTACAGTCCACTGCTGGAAATTATTAGTATCACCTACAGATCTGTCTCAGCAATGGGATCATATCCACTGGCAGAAGCCGTTTACGGGTTATAGAATAGTCTTCAGACGAAGATGAGATGTTCCTGAGAATTCCAAAGAATACAACACGGGTATTACTGGATCAAGAGGACAGTAGCAACTAGTGAAAAGACAAAGTGGCAGACAGCACAACTACACTTCCATTTGAACCTCAAAGTTGTATATTTTTTACAAAGAAGTCGATTGAACAAAAGTTATGTGCAGTATGTCCATCTTTAACACATAGCAGAAACTGTACAAATTTATTGTTAAACACTCCATAAACATGCACATTATCATCATAGTTTTCAACCGTTTTTAGCCATTAACTCAGATACTAAATCCTGTACTGTCAGTAGTCCGTCTTCCCTTCTCGAACCTTTCTGTTGTGATAGTGTTTGGCTATATAAACATAAAGTAAAATAGTTATCGTTATTAGATTGGATCTGTTTTGCTCGTAGTCTGCTGGTTTGTGTTACCCTGTCTGTGGGATTGAAGTTTTTGGAATGAGTAACTGACTAAATCTGTGCATCATCATTTAAGTAAATGTTCATGTCAGAAACCCAGATCGTTGAAATCCTGAACCTTTCGCTGGTTTCAGAAGACTAAGCTTAATACACAGAACACTATGCACTGTAACCAACGCAGAACAACAGAGAACGGTTGGGCATGATGACTGTCTGTTCTTCAAGCGATAACGAATTAGATTTACAATGGTTAATTAGTGCCAAAGTCTGCAAATGAACGTTGATATGATATACAACAATACGTCTGATCGTATTTCTCTAATCTTATGCCTACCTATACACGATTAAGCAATGCCAACCTTCTTGTCTAATGGAGATCAGTTTGACTAAACAAACTATTCAATGTTCACAAACACTGACAGTTAACTTAGTGTATAAATTAATTCCAGACTTTTAAGTTGTATCGTCGAAATCTTTTTTACTACAACGGAAAATTCTAATAAAAAATTAGTCCCTTGAAAAACCCGTATGAAATAACTAATATGTGTAAAGTATTATATAGTAAACAAATGTAATACATTATTTATTCATACTTATGATTTGCCATTTAGATATCTATACCGGGTCGATCAGCATGATTTAGGCATATGAACTCCTTAAAAAAAAAACGCCTCGATGTTACCTTGACACCAGGTAGCGGTAGAACCCACGACGCTCGAATCGGCTGACTTGATACTTGTCAGCTGGGTGACCGGGTTCTTATCGTTTCAAATGCAAAAGTGCTATACCCCCGGTTGCTGAGCATCTCTGGGGCAATTATTACTATTCGGAATAATATATTCACATTTACTATTACCAGGTGATACATCTGTACGAAATCAGTGCTCTTATATAAGCTAATATCTTTCACATAATTAATGCTCTATTCATAAACTTCTCTGAAACCAATTACTTTGATCACTACTGAATGTGTGAAATTTGTGATTAAAATATAATATTCTGCGTTACAGTACTCCTCAGATAATATCAGTTAGCATAGAGTTTCACTTTATAAATCAGCAATATCCATAATAACATAAAGTTGATAACCCACACTTTCTAGGTATAAACTCTACGCTTGATATGCATATGTAACAACCAAAGTTCCTCTCAAGGGGAACAAAGTTCAACATTTCTGTAATTTAATTTATTTCCTGAGGAAAATATTTAACATTTATTTCGTTATCAAATAAAAAATATTCCCAAGAGAGCAAAAGTAGAAGGCAGACCATCAGATGGAAAAGCTGACTGACGAAGGAATAAATTAAATTAGTGTCGATATAATTTTATCATGTCACAGAATAATTTAACCAATATAAGTTTAGATAAGTTACCATTCTAGTTGGAGCTAAAGGTATTCCGTTGTTTGAAAAAGCTTGCAGAATTATTACAGGAGTTGTGCACGAGAAACCGTGTTTTCCAGATGCGTAAATGTTTACTGAAAAAAAACTTGGAGACTGAATTCTCATAATGTGAAACATATTACTTAAAGGATAAATTCTTATTTCATAAAGGTATGTTAATGGAAGTCTCCATATTTCTTGTTTTCCCATTTCTGATATCACTAGAATGAAGGCATCAAAATGCTGTCAAATTATTTATTTTCCTTTTATCTAATCTGTTATACATCCATGGTGAAAATAACTTTGTCAACGAAATAAATTGAATTGTGAATAAATTTTGATTTATTTGTTTAATGGTAGCTGCCAGGGGAATCTATAATGCTAATCTCTTCCTATTTGTGACTAGTCAGGTGAGTGGTGTTTTTCACACTGAGATTCAAATCTATACCCCATCGTTTTAAGCGTCAAAGCAATGTCTAATACGTTACTGGGCAAGCAAATCACTGAAGTAGAAGATTTAAATTAACTTGAACAAAGGATTATAAGTTTCCAGACCGTAGGTAGGACATTTAAAATGACGAGAGAATGAACCTATTTACAGGATAAAATTGGTTCATATGTTTTATCTTCTACGACATAAGTTGTTATACATGCAAAAATATGTAAGAATCTTCAGAAATTATTTCAACTCAAGGGGCATAGTTGTAGAAAATGAAGTGTGAATTTATCGCTTTTTCATTATTTTTCGCCTTTACGTTCTGAGTGGAATAGTGGGCTCTAAGATTTGACTCTGAATTCTCGGTAGAAGTTGTATTATTTTTACAGGGTGTGGTTGCTAGCTTCACGCCAAACCTCTCAATTTACGAAAATTGCTACCAGCCTGGAGAGGATAAAGTGTGCGTCAGCCAAGGACCAAGCTCTGGATCACATGCATATTTAACGAGCACTCTACCGTTGAGCAACCGGCGCACGAGGTATGAATATAAGATAGCCAATAATCTAACAGCCGAGATTTATTTAAACCTGATGTGATGGAACTTTAAACGGAGAGGCTTGAAGAAATGGTAAATAGGAGCAAAATTATCGCGTAAACAAACAAAAAATTGATAATAACTTTGACATGGTGAACTATAATCAAAAAGATTTGTTGCTGCGCAAATGAAGCACGGAAACACAGTAGAAACGTCCAGTAACCGCGGGGGGGGGAAGACGCTAGATTGATTATGTCGTCCTTCCCTATGTAGACATTAAGTAGAAGTCTTTTGACAGCACTGGGTTTCGCATAATAATTATTTTAGAAGCTCGAGTGATTTCGACTGAATGCTCCATGTCAGTCAAGTTCTTAGCGGTCGCAACTGAAAACACCTCTTTACTTGTCTTGTGAAGATTGTTGTGATTATGCCCGGCAGATCCAATTGTAACTCTCTTTTCAGTCCTTCCTGTGTACTTGCTACTGTAACTGTATGTGAATTAGCAAGTTCCGTTCCGCAATTATGGCCTCTGAACTGAAGTAATTTCTGAAGAATGTTATATGTCTTTGCATTTATAATGACTTATGTCGTTTTTAGATTATTGTCAGATGACGAAACGTTGAGAGAGGAAAAACACATGAGCTGTTTTTATCTTACAAATAGGTTCGTTTTGTCCATGTCCAAAACAGTTTAGGGAATTAATTTTACGAATATGTATCAATCAAGCTAAGATGTGAATAAAAGTCTCGATGATGATGATGATGATGAAGGGTATTATTGATTTACTGTGTTTTGTTTCATATAAACTAGTGGTCTGTTTTTATCTATCGAAACGTCTTCCTTCAAGTAACACGAAGACTGCCTTTTGTGTTTGTACTGAGATCAATCAAAATGTGTGTTTCAATTGTCATATTTACTACTGGTAAAAGTTTTAAATACACTCCAACCTAACAAATTTTATGTTCCACGCGATTTTGAGAGAATGTATCATAGCGGTTGGCAGTAAAAAAAAGAAGCACTCTCAAATAAACCAAATGACTAGCCTTGTGTTAGTCAGCAAAGCCGTAAATTTCTATGTTTATATAATATGGTTTTATTTCTATAAAAGCAGTAAATTAGATGGAATATGAAAATGCTGAAAATGCCATTCTGTATAAAATTATTGTTTGGAATAAAGTCACTGTTATTATTAATATTATTTCATCACCTAATATTTTACTTCGACTCTGCTCCTTCATTTATGTACCTTACCTTCCAATGATAAATTCTTTATGCAGATGTGATGAACACTGTTCAATATCCCGTCAAAAATTTGGACACACATGAAGATACCATAGGTTTTAAGTCACCTTTAATCACAGATTAATGTATTTTCCTTTAGAATATAGGGAAACGTATTCATTATATATGAAACTGTGCCTTGGTGGCTCATTAACTGAGTGATCGCAAACTACGCACATGGTTGTGATTCGATTCTTGGCCACCGGACTGCTAAAACCGCTTAGCAGGTACTAACCCGGAAAAGAGGAAAGTCTGAAAGTGAGATTAGTCAACTCATCCAATAAAATGCATCATCATTGCTGAAACTTCGAAGCTCTAGCTAGAACCCCTATATCCTACTGGGAACACAAAAGAATAAAAGAAAATATATACAGTAGATAAGTATGGTAACACTACGATTACTGGATTATTCATTAAATACTACAATCATATAAAACTATTATTGACTATTGCTAAGTACGATGATAAAACGAGATGAAAATCAAGACTGAAAATCCACCCTATAATGAATAAAATTTAGGATTATGAACAACATGTATTCCAACAACTTGGTGAAAAACTTGGAAAACAGTGCTCTGTGGGAGTAGATATTAAGCAAGTACAGAGCTCTACACATTTCAGATTGATATGGATTTCATGTTAGATGGTGAAATGACATTCGTTAGAAAACCATTGAAAATAACCCTAGTGTGCGACTCTCCAGAAACACGTACTCGTCACCTCGCCTTTAGTTTACGAGGTAAGACTGCTGACCATTCAGTCATGAATATAGAATCCAATAGTCCATGAATGGTACTTTCTGCATATTCACTATGTATAAGTGTATCACTATCAACTTAGTCCTAGTGGAAGAAATTGATTTATTATTATTTTTTATTGGATTAACAATAATAGGAGTACTGAGTTAAACTAAAAGTAAATTTAAACCACGTATCCAAGTTATTCTCCTACTGTGTTTGAAGCCATTGTTGGATATATGCACGTTGAATAAACTTTAAAAACACGAAAATCACTGGTAAGTTTGAAGATTTGACAAGCAATGGTAGTAGAGGTTTAAGATAGATTGTGAAACACAAAGGCGCCATAAGTGCGTTAAAGTAGATTTATACGCCAATATGATGGAAACATTGAACTAAATTAGGGTTAAATAACAAATTTCGAAACCAAGCGTAGATGGGTCTTACTAAACTTCATGCATTTCCATAAATAATCAGACATTAAATCAAAGATGAAATAAATTAGTAGAATAAGAAGCATACTCTAGTACAAAGCATAGAGTTATAATTCCATATAAGATAAGTACCTGCTGTAAAATATATGTACACCAGTTTACTTGTTCCTGTGGAGCTGAGTACTACACTTTCGCTAAGAAAACGCGACTGAGGACCCTATAACAATGGTAATAGTAATACTAGCTTCATTCTAAAAAATGGGTGTATAAACAATAGAGAATTTCCAACAAGTTTCTTATTACAAGGTATCTACTTCTTGTGCAGAATCTTGCAGTAGGTGATAATTTATCAACTGCGGTAATATTTGAGGCATACTTTATTAATCCACATTTTTTCTCCTCTATTTTTGCCAAAACATTTGAAGGTATACGTTGAAGTCTATCTGAAAATGTGCCTGACTGCACATTGAGGTTCCTAGATAACTGTATGATTAAAACAATATGAAAAGGAGTAAACAGATGTGTTTATGTAGGTGAAAGATTAATGGAGACTAATGATTCAAGCAGGCCATTCTGGTAAAGGAAGAAAAGTATGTCTGTAGTTTGGTTACAAAACATCTGATAAACTGAGGGCACTCAGCTCCGTTTGAAAGCTCCTTCAAATGCCTTTGCCAGATCCGATCCAAACTCTCAAAGAGAGTGATATCAAGGCATCTGGACATTATTATCCTATTATATTTTCATCAGAACTTCCTACCTGTTTTGTTTAGGTTACATTTTTAGTATCAATTTGTAATAATTATAACTTGACCTTCGACCGGCAATAATTGTGGAACTTTCTCACTCAGTTTGATGACTTCTCCTCAGTACAACTGTCATTTTAATTCTTTATATTAACCTACACTACTTTTCAACAGATCCACCATATCCTAAACTACTGTGTGATTACTTACAAGTGAATGCGCTTCAATGGCCAAGCTACCTTCCAGATTTATATAAGAATGTTACTTGGGTATTGTGGTAGATTATAATTCCAGCATAAAGCAGCTGTATTTGATAAAATCTCCACAGTGGTATTGCATTATTTATTGACGACTTTTCGAGCACAATGTTTTGCTTATAATCATATCAAGGCGCTATGCTATGATGATGAAGCCGAAAACAATTTGACAAACACTGAAATCACTAATGTCTGAACATTTAACAAACAATGGTAGCGTAGGCTGGAGAAAGAGGATGAAACATGAAACGTGATATGAGTGTCAGCGAAAACTGAAAAATAAAGGTTCATAGGTTCATAGATTAATGTAAGGCAAAAAATAAGGCGTAAATAGTGGTTCGATCACTTTCATTTAAAAAAAATGTTAGCTATTTTGTTTAGTCTGCCAAATTATCTTCATCCTAGTCACTTTCATAACTACTTCAAATAGTTGGAAGATGTGTAGGACTGGTCTATAAAAAGGAAATTAAAAAACTATTTATGTATGGTTGACTTTATTTGCATCTTTGCGTAAGTTAATAATGTGCCTTTCTTGTTGATCAAATTATATATATACACAGTCTACGTTGTGGCTTTTCAAAAACGCAGATTATTAATTCAGCTGGCGATTAGTAAGTTCTGAAGTGATGGATATGCCATAACAATAAAATTGTCTGAGAGATCATATCACATTTTTACTTGATTTCTTTATTTTTTTATTTCTGTCTATTCTTTTTGTTACCTTCTCTTTTTTCTATAATCGTCTTGTTCACTAAATTGTTGTGTCTAGTTTATTTCAACAACATACGAAACGATTTCGCTATATCAAACTCATACATATCATAAAGAGAAATATAAAAGGCAGTTGGAAATGCAATCGCCTATATATATATATATCAGATATGAAATGTCAGCATTCAAACAGATTCTTTTTTCATTTTATACCTGAAAGTTTTCTTCGCCTGGAATGAATGACCTTTAAGAATCTATGTTAAGTGGGCAGTTTGTCCTTATTGACATATATATATATATATATATATATATATATATATGTAAAGAGAGAGAGAGAAGGAGATCTACTGAATTCTTAGTTATAACAGTGACAGAAGAGACGAAGGCAAATGAACTATCATTGATTATCAACTGTGAATTAGGCAGCAAAATGTCCTCTATTCATAGAAATTCTTGAAATCTTATAATGACATAATCATAATCGAATGATATGATATTTTCAGTAGATATTATATCACACTGTGAAAATTGAAGGTTACTTTGGCTTACATAAAAAAGACTGGAAGTTAAAAGACTAAGTTAGGGAAATAGTTGATTTCCGACTGGAAGCTGAAGTTAAAAGACCACCTTTCAAGCTTTACTTTATAATAGGATTATGGATGACTGTCCCTAAAAATTATGAGTTAGTTGCTAAGCTTGACATCTTCTGCTTGATTGCACATTATCTCATGACTGTTTACCACTAACACGTATCAGCGAAGCTATTCAGTTCTCGTAGATTTTGAGTGGTTCTTCAGTTAATATCAATAAACTTGTAGCAAAGTAATATTTACTTTTCTAGATTTCCATAGATCATGGTGAACTTCTCAGAATGTTAGTGAATGGGAATACAAATTTTGGAAGAAACTCATGTAATTCCTCCTAAAATTACTTCATACAGATTTATTCTCTATGGTGTCAGTTGACTGATAGTGGGTAGAAATGAAACCTAGAATGCATGTTTGGGACTCGTCAACTGTGAGTGATGGTGTTCCCACTGATGGTTGGATTCAGTGCCGATCTTTTCTGAAAGCAAAAGAGTATCTACTCACCATATAACCAGAAGGTTCCGGTTTCCACCCGTCATAGCGGCATGCGTGCGAACGGATGTAGAGTCTCAAATATGGGTGAAACCTCTATCCAATATTCCTTAGTTTTCAGTTCTCCTCTCACTGAAGTCAGTTCGTGATCAATCTTGAAATCAGTACCTACAATGTCTTGATTGCCTTTTCTAGGACGGTTGTGAATTATTATGTAGGTTGTTTTCGCATTCACTGACAGCCGCCATCAATCAAATGACATCATGTCTACCATCGCACTTTGTTGATATGTCAATAGGGACTGAGAATTTCGGTTCAATATAAAAGACAATCTATGGGAAATAAGAAAATAACAAACAGATTTTATTATTATGATTATTATTGATGGTTAGTCATCGTTAACAATAACCATTTGCCAAATTAAGTTATCCTATTGTGTCAGTCCTTATATATCTCGAATACAACTCACTATGATATATACTACTTCAAAATGAAATGACATAATCTGTGTTTGGATTCATTGGAAACACGAACTATACAGCCAAGTAATAATGTGATTATTAAAAACAATGTTTTTAATATCATTCAGTGAATGAATCATAGAGCACAATAGAACCATAATCTAATTTATTATTTTTCTCTGTTTAAAAGTAGTATTTGTGTTTTAGACCTACTGATTGAAGAATTTTGCGAAAATGATTCATGCACAGAGTTTATCTAAAAGAGAATGAAAAGAAAAGGAGTTAGTCTTATCAACGTAATGCGCATATCAGTGTGGGAAGTGTTAGTCAGGGCAAAGTCTATCAGTGATATGTTAACTAAAGCCATTTATAAATTGAAAGGAGTAAATTTATTTGATTGTCATTGGAATGCTTTACAGACTTTTGGAATTTTGTTCACACTGCAATTTATATTGTCAAGAAGTAAGTTTTATGGTCTTATAAGAATTTAGCATGTGAATACTTGTTACTAGACAGCTTGACTTCTTATATGTGGATTTATAGGGTCGTACAGTTTGGGCTGTAATCTATATTACCGTTTTTATGAATTATTATTATTAATTTCTTGCGTTCTGACAAGAATGTAGGGTCTCAGCGGCACATCTCTTCCATACATAGTTCTTTGTTATCACTTTCAACTGGTTTGCAAGCTCTCATTTCTTCTTCACATGATCACCTTCTGCATGTCAATATAAGATCAACTCACACCTCATCTCTTCCCATTCGGGTTCCATTTTGAGGGTTGGTGTGTAATGTCACTTAAAGGTTTCTTTGGCGTTTGTCCAATCCATCTCCATTTCCTTCTGCACACTTCTTGAACAATAAGTTGTTAGAGAGAGAGAGTTCTTTTTTGCCCATCATTGACGACCGGCTATCTGATCTTCAGTATCGAGTAAAGTGAGGGCCCGGGCCATGTGCATGGTTGGTGAGCGTCCTAACCGCTGTGCAACTGAAACACCTAAAATATTTGATAATCAACAAAAATATCCCAAACGAAAAGACGCAATCCAAATTTCTGTCAGGAAAAATAAACTAGAACAAAAGACGCTTCTTGAAGAGAGTTCAAGGGTAAATAGCCATTCCATTGTACAACCTAATATCAAACTAGACAAAAATATTTCCACAATCGACCAATTAAGCTGATGTTTAATGTTACACGTTCCAATATCTTTGTCTTCATTTTTGACCCATGGTGAAAGCTAATCTAAAACTTACTTATTACTAACCATTTAATTGAATATTGTTAATTGGTTTGATGGTTATCGATAGTGCAATCCAGGACGCGAGTTTCTTCCTACCTGAGATTTATCAACTAGGTAAATTTGCAGTCTCAATGGTGGTGGTACTCTCTCTGAGTGCCAAATCCAGTACCCACAGTTTCAAAAGTCAAAGAGTCTCAGTGGGATACCATCATTTATTAGGGACGCAGGTACATCCAGATGACATGACTCAAGAGGATTGATGTGAGCCTTCTGGATTGCATTGTCAGTCATTATCAACCAAAATATACACTATTTAATTTGTAGGCACCGTTGAATCGTCTGTACTAGTAGCCGAAATGTCAAAGTAGACCAAATATCTCGATTCACTACAAACAAATAAACGAGAAATTAAAAATAAAAAGTCCCAAGTTCATTTAATTGAATGCTCATATCTAAACTGAACAGAGCAAGAGAGTACAATCGGTAATCGCTGGATGAAAGTCAGTCTAGTAATGGAAACTTAATAAATTTGAATTCTAAAATCATCTGTGATATTTATGAATCCAGAATCACCAATCTGTCCCATTCTTTTTCTCTTTATCAGTCAAAATCAAATGAGTTTGCTTTACTCATCAGAACGTTCTTTGAAAGAACCATATTTTGTGTCCATGGTATCGCGGTTCGCCGACCATTTCTCAACACCACTAAAAACTACTTACCATGAAGAGACGAATGGAAAAAGAATATTATTATTATTTACAGTTTGATCCTGTGCAGTATAACTACACACAATACTGAAATACCAGAGTGATTTGTTGTGATACATCTAATCCGAGTATAGAATCGCGAAATTCATGTTCTATATATTCCCGTGCTTTGAATTTTCTTTAGCGACTGCATTGATTTTCCGGAGTTCGGTTGTTAGCCACGCGCTCGACCTTCTCTTTTTTCCGGGTTTAGAACCGGCTGGTGAACTAGGCAAGTTTAAACACTGTAACTCGGCAATAAAAAGAGCAGTATATTTTCAACTGCAGGTGGAACTGATGGGACTGTAAAACTCATCCACAATATAAAAACGCCAGATAGGCATTTAATATTCTAAAGTCAGTGAGCGGAAATCTGTTGCAATCAATATAAGGAGCAAGATCCGCTTCTTCAGTACTAAAGTCGTCTTTCAGTGTTTATGTATGCTCAGAAACTTGATGCGCATCACTTAATGGAATTCCGACACTCTGCAAACTTTAATCAACATCTGTCTTCACCCTAAATTGAAGATCAAATAACCGGACAAAAAGGATAAGCAACAATCAAATCTGGCAACGAACCAACCAAGTACTCATCGTTCAACAAATATGCAGAAGAAAACGTATATGCATTGGATGTATGCTGATGAGATCGCTGATTGACACAAACCTCCAAACAATTGGGTGGAACCTGAATGACGAATGGCAAGTTGGACATGGTTGTAAAGGCTATATGGAGGAGTTCATGTTAGGAGGTAGTGAAATCCTATAGGTAACTGTTAATGCATTTGAAAGAAGACTAAAGAGAAAGTGGTGAAATGCATATATGATGCTGAAGCCCTATATTCCGTTCGAAGCTAGGAGAATAATAATTATAACAAGTGATAATGTTTTATGCATGGCTTATATAAAGTAGACAATAAAACATGTACACACCTGGATGCAGGGAATGTGATTTTTATTCTAGAAACATTGAGCATGAAACATTGTAAATGAACTTTCCACTTCGCACAAGAAAAACACGCAAAATAAAACTATGTAAACGAGAGAATTGTATTGAAATTATCAGTTGGACAATTTTGTGAATGTTTTATTTCATTAAACGTGATTTTGCGGTTGCTCGTTTACGTCATATTCACACATATATGTGTGTTTTATTTATGTAAATAATTTATGGCAGTGTTGTACTACTTTCCGTTAACTACAGTTGTTATTTTTTTAGTGCAGATATAAATTCTGAAACTGCATCGCTGAATTTGTTCAGGTAAAAATTAAACAGGCTGCATTTTTACACCAAACAATCAGCAACTGCCTACGTTTATTTTTTCAAGTTGTTTTAGTAGTCGGCACCTTGATCTCTTACTAGTTTGACATTTTCCACATACAAAAAAGATGGAGAAACATGTACCTATTCAGAAGTGAGTAACACAACCATATAAGTTACAAAAATCTTTCTGTTCTAAGATGAACAAGGAAATTCTAGGGAGAAGTAACTTATGTACTGACTAATGAACATAAACTTGACACTCGTTTAGGGCACTAACATTGAAAACATCCTATTTTGACAAAGAACGAAGCTTCATTCAAGACAAAATGTAACGAGATCTTAGCTTATTAGTAATTGAAATTTGTGATAGAGTCGTTGTGGATTTAATTAACAATGCTGTGTTGGATTTGAAGAGATGACTTTCTATTTTTTAATCAATGCAATTTCAAACTGATGTTCGCTTTGAAGATTAGATAAATGACAACAAGATAGGCCATGAAGCGACATCAGTTAGGAGATCTTAGAATACTTGGTAGAGTAGAATATGTAACGAGTGAAATGCCTTTAACTTTGTACTTATAGTTTTGAATGATAATTGTTTGAGTTTATCTGAGCTTTGATATGTGGCTGTCAGTGTTTAATAATGAAGTTGAACGACTTCATAAAAATTCACTTTATAAAGAAGCGAAGTATACTTTTGATGTAGAATATTTTCTGTTATTGAATGTTACTGGATTGTCTTCTTAATAACTCCTATGTTACTGGATTGTAGTTAAGTATGGCAGTAAATTGTTTATCGACCGCTTTGACGCTTACCTCTTGTGTGAATATTTAACCTTTGATAATGGCAACATGTTTAGTGGTTGATTTTTTCTTAGACATCTCTATAACGGATACGTTAGTCATAGTTTTTTTGGAACAGCATGCATTTTCTAGTCTTGGCCTAAATAAAGTTTCATTTCCGACACTGATATGACTGATTTTTGTCCTCAAATTTTTATCGGTTCACATATGTTGGCAAGAGCAAGTATCTGTTAGTGTGTTTTAACTGCCAAAAGACTTCAGGGTGACTAGAGCGAAAACATATACAAATAAAATGAAAAAAGGAATGTGTTCACAAGGATGACAACTGATTTTTTAACCAATAATGCTTTGATCAGAGTCAGGCACAGTTTAAGTTTGTTATGTAGATTGTAATTTTCTAATTCAAAAAATGATTAGTTACAGTTTGGATTTCGTTACAAATTTAGATCAGTTAGAAATTACTGTAAACCCAGAAACAGTGGATAACCGTTTCACTCTACTTTAGGACTCCTCGTCAGTACACACCCAAGACTTCACCAGTGATCAAACTCCGGACCTTCAGGTGACCAGACCAAACTCGTTGACCATTCAGGCACTTTGAACGGAATTCTAGGTTATGTCAATTCGTGATATTGTCAACTGATGCCTTCGACAAGCACCTAGTTCACCACAGTAGCCAAGACTTCTCTGTACACATTCACCATTGTTGAGGAGTCGCAAACTATGAGAGGAGTTGCTTACTACTTCTTGGTCTTCAGTGATGTCTAATTAATGTCGTTTCGTGATGATATTTACAATGTAATTAATCTAAATTTCTATGAAAACCCATAGTCTAAAAATACTTAGGAAGGATGTCACTTTGTTTAGTAAATGCTTACTGTGGTTTCTTTCACTTTGTCATACTGCTGAGGAATATAAATGTCCAACTTCTGTCATTTCCGTATTGTATCAGTTGAATTTCTTAGAATTGAGGCGTTACTAAATACAATTGTAAATGACTGTCGTAGATATTATTTATTTAAATCATTTTTTATTTATCATGGAGTGATTTATATTATACGTAACGGACGTCTTGATGATGCGTAACAGTTGACATGATGGTTGGTAGCACTGGAATCTTATATTGGACTCGCCCTCTGAATGTACCTGGATCCGGTTGAAATATAAATTAAGTTAAACAAATAACAATTGATGCTAGTAGCAAAACGGGAAACTGTGTTCCGCTGTCCTAGTAAAGAACGCTTCGGCGTTTCAATCTGTGAATTCCGAGTTTGTGTCTCTGTTGGGAACACCGTCATTCACTGAGGGTGCATATATATTCCACTGACGAGTTCAAGAAATAATAAAGTTCACATCGCAGATTCAGCTGCTAGTTACGTGCGACCAGATGACATCATTTATCACGGATGTTTACTCCGCCTAGACAAAAATCTGTGGGCGTAGAGTTAAAAAGGAAGTGTAGCCAGCCGTTGACAGATTTTCGCATCAGTAGAGAGCAAGATAATGTTCACAAACTAGAGTGCACACAGGTGAATAGAATTTCAAGGGCAAACAGAGGGGTATAAGAAGAGTTTCATACAAGTAATATCTACTTGTGTCAGAAGATCCACGGCATCGTTTCAAAATTAAGAGGAGCCAATAGTGATTGTATCATTTTTATCGAAAGATGTATGAATTCAAAGGTGGTTAAATGCTTCATGTATTATGGTCGCTTTAAAAACTATCACCATGATACCTTATTCTTTCATTATTAGGTGTGAACACAAACCAATACAGTGACATTTCAGAATACCTTAAGAAGATGTGACGAGACAGAAAGATAGCATTGCCATGGAATCACCACTGGGTCCCCTGTTGGCTGATTGTTTTATGGCAAAGCTGGAAAATTCTCAACTTAGTCAAGCCATCGGTCATTTCGACATTTATTAAAGATACGTAGACAACAATTTCGTCATCTGCGATAATAACGTAATTCTTGATGATGTCTTGTTTGCTTTCAACAACTGCCATCTTTTTTCGCAATTCACCATAGAAAAGGAATCCGAACTAAGTACTCCGTTTCTTGATGTGTGCCTTGGCAGACGTAATGACGGATTTCTCAAAAGATCTATCCACCGGAAACGTACATGGAACGGACAACTAACTAATTTTTAATATAGCCAAAATATTCATTCAGACATCTGTAAAACACAAAATAATTGAGCAAAGAATATTCTTTTCGATAAATTCCTCTTCCGGCTCTACAATTATATATTTGTTTTTATACACAAAATATTCAAGATTAGTAGTTAATATTAGTGCTTTTTTAAATAATTATTTTTACAGTTGGGTGCCTATTTCCAAGAAAAGGAACCTAATTCATTTACTCTGATTTAGGATGTGGAAAATTCGTAGTTCTGATTGCGTTGACTCAGAACTTGACTTCTTAACAGCCACGCTCACAGAAAACGGTTACCTGAAGAGATTTATTGACAGTAACACGAAAGATAAGCAGTCCAAACTCAGTTTCAAAGAAAACCTTATTCATGAACTTGGAATTCAAAGGTGATCAAGCGTCGGATATGCTCTAAATCCGTCTCTCTATAGCAGCTAGCAAGACCTTCTTTGCAGCAGAATTACAAATGACGTTCTTTAGACGCAAGTAAAGATAACTCTGCCATCTGGCCGCCTCCATGGGCATCTACCAGTCCACCTGCTCTTGTGCAGCAAGGTACATTGGCCGTAGCCAGAGGACACTTTCTACACAGTGGTTAGGACTCTCGCCGACCATGCACATGGTCCGGGGTTCGATCCCGTGCCGACGCACACCTGATCATCCTAATCATAGTAATATCCAGGAAACCGAGTTTGTTATTCGATTCTAGTTCGGAAGTCACTCGAATATTTGGATGAATATGATTAAATAGAGTAATGAAGTTTTCAATAGATTTACTATTATTACCAATAATAAGAGTATCATCTACATAACGTTTATACAGCATAAATCCTCCAAGCATGCCTTGCATTTGTTTCTCTAATTTTGACATAAACATATCTGCTAACAGGGGCCCCAGAGGGCTCCCCATCGCAACACCATCGATTTGTTTATTTGCCTTTTCTTGGAATGTGAATCTAATATTTTCTGTACACATTAAGATTATGTCTTTGATGTAAATGACGGGAATGGGTAAGTTTATGCCGTTGCTTGTGATGTGATCGCAAATAAAATCAACAGTTTCATGAAGGGGAACATTGGTGAATAAAGATTCTATGTCAATTGAACACATAACCTTTTCATTAATGTTCAAGGTGTCCAGCATTTCTGTAAGATTAAATGAACTTTTTACAGAATGATTTGATAATGAGTCTCTTACAGGCGTAAGGACCTCTGTAATCCATTTGGCGATTTTATGATAAGGAGAATTTGACATGTCTAAGATGGGTCTCAGTGGGTTCCCAGTTTTGTGGATCTTCGGAAGACCATAAAGCTGAGGAGTATGTGACCCAATTGGTTTAAGTTGTTTATAAAGTTTTTCATTTATAAAACCATGCATCAGTAAAATCTGAAGCTGACGATTGATCTGCTTTTCCACAAGCAGGACGTTATCAGTAGCATTGTCCAGCAGAAATTTGGACTGATCTTTGAGGATATCGTTCATTTTATTTTGATAATCCGATTTGTTCATAATGACAACGCCTTCTCCCTTATCAGGTTTAAGGATCACAAGATTATCTTTTTCGATTAATTCCTTAAGTGCGGCGTGGTGTTCTTTTGATAAACCATTTTTCTGGTGTATTCTAGCATTTAGAAATTGATGAGAAATGTCCACCAGTTTAACTTTAAACCAGTCCAGATTATCTTTATTAGAGGGAGTTAAATCAGAGATTTGGTCATACAGGTTTTCATACTGTGACTGGACTTCCATTTTGTTAATTTTCATGGGAATAGTTTTGTACTTCATTCCATAAGATAATGCTTCCAACTGTAGTTGGGATAGAGTGCATGTAGATAAATTAATTATATGTTTGTGGATATCTTGAGGAAATTCCAAAGTATGATTCGAGTCTTTCAAAGATTTTGTTAATTTTTCTTCGGTAGAACTTATGGTCTTTTTTACCATATCATTGCAAAATACTGTGAATTTAATTCGACATACTAAAGATAAATTATCCAAAACGGGATTTAGTCTTTGGTGTGTTTCAATAAATTTCGAAAGTTTGTCATTAATTTCATCAATTTCTAATTCAGCAAGATGCTGAAGGTTGGAGAGTGAAGATTTTGACTTATTCCGACGTAGTGATTTGTAAAATGATATAGGATAATGTTTATTTTCTATGCAGTTGCGATAAAACCTTAATCGTTCACGCTGAATTACAATTTTGCATCTCAGATTTAGAAGACGGTTCAGAAGTCTTATAGTATCTTTCGGGAGCCTTCGTTTGAGAAAATTAAAACAATTGGTCCCTTTGATAAATTTGAACAAGGCATTAAGAACTCTATTTAATCATATTCATCCAAATATTCGAGTGACTTCCGAACTAGAATCGAATAACAAACTCGGTTTCCTGGATATTACTATGATTAGGAGAAATGATGGAACGATTCAGCGCTCTATTTTTCGTAAACAAACATGGACTGGACAATATCTTCATTTTACCAGTTTTGTTCCTATGCAGTATAAACGTTTCCTAGTGAAATGTTTGTTCTCAAGGGCCCGAAAAATATGCACGAGTGACACACTGATGGATGAGCTTCGACATGTAGATTCAGTTTTATTAGCTAATGGTTATTCGGAGAGCTTTATCACCTGTCACAGCAAAGAAAAACCACATTTCGAAAAGACAGCTTCTGTACCAAAGAAAGCCATCTTTATTAATCTACCATTCAAGGGCGACCAGATTATGCAGTTGACAACTCAAAGACTTCGATCAGCCATCAAACGCACATTCTACGCCGCATCTCTTTTTTTCACCTAGCGAACATTTTCGACCCCCCTGTACCTACGATTAAAGGACCAAATTCTGTGAACTCTACTTCAAACTGTATCTACAAGTTCACCTGCAGCTGCCGTGACACCTATATAGGTAGAACCAACAGAATGTTCCAATGTCGTCGAAAAGAACATGTTCCAAAATGGCTACTAAATCATATAGAAAATCCCAACGCGATTAATCTTAGTAGAAATCCAGCATCATCCATTGCAAAACACTTATTAATGTCTGGTCGCAAAATCAATATTAATGACTGTTTCACAATTATTTCACATAACTCTAATTCAAGGTTATTGAAGGTGATGGAAGCACTTTGGATTAATCACATACAGCCTAAACTGAATATACAAAAATCAAAAGACTTCAATCTTCGCCTACCCTGGACTACATGACCTATCTAAATATGATTGGTCATTAGTATGTACTTTTGTTTTTACTTAAATGAGTAATTTTCATGAACTTTATTTTATCATTGTTAACCATGTTAGTTGTAAAGCGGTTGTAAAGAAACTACGAAATGATATCATCTCGCGAAATTTGTCTTCTTAATGCCTTGTTCAAATTTATCAAAGGGACTAACTGTTTTAATTTATTTATCTATTTTGTTTATTTAGTTATTCTATGTACCTTTCCCTTATTACTGCGATTATTATTAGTACTATTAGATGCTATTCTCATTCTGAATTGTTTCCGCTTGTCCCACTTGTCATTTTAAATCCAAAATTATCATTTTTTATTTTTACAATATTGAATTGCATCTTATTAAATTTCACGCCATGTTATGTAACATTTTGTAATCGCCAACTATTCCTACAGTTATGCACCTCTTTCCAACATCAGTACACCTTGTGTAGTAATCTATAACATTTAACTATGACTATAACCTTATAGGCACTGGGTCCGAGCCTCGGTGGGAACATCATCACTCACTGGGAAATGAAGGTACATCCAGATGACGAGTCCCAAATAGGACGAAATGCGCATCCTGGATTCCACTGATAGTCACCATCCACCAATTAAACTATGATTATAATCAGAAATATTTTAATTGCATTTCATACTATTATTATTTGATGTATTCACACCTTTGACCTAATTCTCTCACCTGATATAATTTCTTAAAAACCATGTATACACGATTGTACAGTTTGGTAATTAATTCGTTGAAAAGAGTCTCTGAATATTATGTTCTTAAGACGATTTTGTACAGGTGAAACTTCCTATCCCTTCTCTTATCAGCGAAGATGAAATCTAATTAGGGGCAACAGAATAATAATTTTCCCATTTCTATGGTTCCTCTAAACTACACAAATCCGACCAGCCAGTTCACGATGCGAAAATTGGAATTACCCACTTCGCTTTTTCTGAAATTTATCGAAATGTAGTTTTTATGTTATCCTCTTTCTTTGGTTTATTCATCTGCATAGTTATTTTGACCTTCAATGTAGCATTTTACCTTGTTTTGTGGTAGTTCTCTCATTCTTTGATGTAGGGATTCTGTTTATTTCAGGCTAGAACACGAATTGATATTTAATACTCGCTAGTGACGGGCAAAAGGATGAAGGTACCTCGAGTTCTAGTCGGGTACATCCAGTCGAATGTGAGGATGAATCTCCTACCGTGGACATTGGTTGGTGGTCGCGCTAAATCACGAGTTGATAGAAATTAGAATTCATGGGCTGGTCATTGGATCGGGTCCCAGTGGCTAAATGGTTTACGAACTCACCTTGTAACCGGAAGGTCCTGGGTTCGAACCCCAGTGAATGCGTACTGCCGGTGATTCCCAAACCAGGATGAAACAGCTGTCAAGTACTCTCTGGTTTCTACTGGTTCTCTAACTGACATCATTCCGTGATCTAACCTGAAACAATTAACAAAAGATTTATTTTCAAGTGTTTGCTGTGAGGGATTTGATTGTTTTCGAGTTGTATAAGGGACTGACTTTTGCTAGGGATCAGTATCGTTGTACACAATCCAATCCTGTAAAGATCTGTAATTTTTGTTCTTTTCAAACTGATGAAACGGTGTGTTTATACATTTCTTTGTAGATTCTGTTGGTATTCTAGCTTTAATTGTTACACAGTTTAGTTCATTTAGTTGGAGTTTTCTCAGTAAATTCTGCTGATCACTGCTAGTAGACTTCATAAAATGTGTTATTTGGCCTTCAATGACCAGAATCCTGATGGGTCTTTTTAGTTCGCTGCTGAAAACTCTCAAGATAAAATCAACTATTATGGGAAACCATTTTGGTTTCAGACGAAATTCACACTGGAATCACAAAATTTCCACATATCCAAGTTATGCAAAACAAATCATAGGTTCATTCTTTGATATATGCACGAATTACGTAAGAAGTGAGTGGTTGTTAGTACCAGTCAGATGACTGAATACTACTGATTGATTGAGGTGAGTAATTGTATACCACTAACATCATCCAGTGGTGTTTGCTTGCCAAATCGGGTGATTTGGCTCTCTGAGCTGAGTCAAACCAGGTACACTACTGGTACCATCAGACCGAAACAAGTAAAATGGCTGTCTGGCGTCTACACGACTTCTATGTGGCTAAAGAGCATTACTAGTTGATGCGAGTGCTACACAACTACTCACATAAATCAGTTAGTAGTATATAGCTTTACGCATTTACGCTCGCTTTCTTGATTGTCATGTATGGTACCAAATAGACCACGTATTATGATCTGAATAATCTCGGTGTCCTAAGGAACCTATGGTGAAATAATCACCTAGAACTTCGCAAATTGTGAATTTCATCTGCAGTTATATGTACCCATTAATTTTAGTGTACAATTAGAATTATATCAGAAAGTATATTAATGACGCAGATACAAGACGGAATAATATTAATAATAAAAATAATAGTTAGTAAGTTTTGATTATCGTCTGAGTGCTTATAAAGCGTACAGTCATGAGATGGAATGAGATAAAATAACTGAGATATGTATTTGTGAATTTGTAATCAACAAGCAATGAGTTTTATTCAGAAGAATGAAGGCCATTAAGAAAATTACAGAGAAATAAGTGAATAAATAAACGGGATACGTTCGATGTAATTTCTGGGGGCAGCAATAACGATGGTGTAGTGTGCTAACACAATTGTACTGCTGGTGAACAGTTATTGAATAATGGAGAATTTAAAAATCGAAAGGAAACGATTGTATGAATATAATAACAAATGTGAAAATTATTAAGTAATTCAAGGGTAGTACACTTAATACGATTACAAATATACAAACGCATCATTCAGTTATGCTCTTTCATTTTAGCACTTATTGTCCTTACGTTTATATGCATTTGAATCATAAACAAAACTCACTCACTGACTATTATTATTATTATTCTATATTGTAATTCTAATTTGCTTTTACTAACTGTTGTATACTAAAATGAGTGTGGATAGATATAATTGTATAGACTGAATAAATAAAGTTAACTGAAAACAGTTGTTCACTCTAATTATTTCTTGTTCTGAATAAATTACAGAGATATTCAAACTACTCATTAATGGAGAGTTGTACAAAAAATAGTGAAGTTATTGCTTGCCTTATCCGCTAATCCTTCCTCACTCAATACGAAATACTCTGATAGGATGAACAAAACTTTGTAAAAATATTAGTTTTTATGTCTCACATCTAAACGGTGCTTTTATACACCATATATATATATATATATATATATATATATATATGGAATGTCATAGGAATTAATACGATTATCCCGTTTGAAAAGTAAAATAAAGTACTTCCCGTCATCTATTATGTAAATTACATAAAATAGAAAAACGGGTAGACCGTTCTCTTACAATATGGGAGGAAAAAAGTTGATTGTTTTATTCCTCTAGGAAAAAATGTCAGTGCACTTATACATATATATATATATATATATATATATATATATATATACTGCTAAAGTGTAGTATGTTGAGCTTATTCTACAAACCTTCAAATGTTTTATGACTTCCCTAATACAAGAAAAGGCTAACTTCTTGTCTCCTCTTCCTTAATGTTGCATATAAATGCGACTGAACAACCTTCTCTTTTTCTAATCAAATACTTATATATAATACGCTAAACAAATTTTACTTCCCGCTAGGCCAGAAAAATAGAGTATAGTCGGAGAAAACGCGATGTAATGTACCTTTTTTCAGAAATCTAACTTGTATGAAATAATTTCATTACGAATGGAAGCCGTATTTTTCGAAGACTAAGATATCAGTAGCAGTTATGTTTGACCTTAGAGATATGACTGTAAAATCAGTGTAAAGATATGCTGCAGCCAACATTAGCAGCAAAATCAAAAATTGTAACACCTAAGTAGTATCAGCCACTGCTTTCACATGGTTCAAAGACTAGGTACGCGCGTCAAAAGAAGTAATTCCTACAGTCTCATGCACACTTTCGTTAACAGCTGCCTATTTCTATCAATACTAAAGACCAGTTAGCAGAGAGATAGGATAAGCAAAACGGGACTTCAGTCCGAGTCACAGACGCGATATCAGATTCCCAAAAGTAACAGCTGATCCTTGATGTTGGTTGCAAACAAGCCCGAAACGTATTCATATGGCTTTCTCTTTATTTGCCTCTAACCATTCATCATTTAGTCCTCATTCATAATTCTTACTGCCTAATGACTAAAAGACTACAATTATCTTGGATTTTCAAGTTGCGAATGCTTACCACTGATGATACTTTTTAGACAAACTGTGAATCTCATCAGACTGTGAGGAAACAGGATTTGAACACACTGGATTTCGTTCATTTTATTATAACCACAAAAACCAAGTGTATTTCGCAAGTCGATAATATTATATATATATATATATATATATATATATATATATATATTAGACAACAGAATGAGTACTAGAAATGAAATGCTCTATTATTTTAAAGATAATCATGCTTTTTAAAAAGCTTATATCTTGATGGTTAAATGATTTATTAAACTGCTTTCGTTTTTACGAAATTCATAACTTTTTCTAACTCAATTCTACTGCTATAATACACTTTTAAGTTTGGATAAAGCCAACTCTCTCCATCTATCTCTTCACTCAACCATATTATTTAAGTGGAATATCTTGTATAATTCTGTTTCTTTTTCTAGACCTATCTATTCGTCTACTTTAAATTTGCTTGTTTGTTTTCAGTAAACCCACTTGGAAATTGCACATCTTGTTAAATAAACAGATATTACACTATGATTTAAATATTATCATCACTAACCAGTGACAATCTCGATCAATAAAATGATCTTCAGACGAATTTATCTGTTAAGACTATACATATCATGAGTTAAAATTCTGTCGACATAGTTCACTTCCATAGCTTGCAGTAATTTTAACTTCAAATTCAGCAAGTGACTAGGATAAAAAAATGAGGCAACCTAAAGCCTGAATCGTTTGTCTGAGGTTGACTTTGCTTTAATCATGTTAAAATAAAGAATAAGTTGTAAAATAGTTGCTACACTGAGAATTCCATTCGGCATAATTATTACTGTGTGGGAAAAAATTATTATTATTATCATCCAGATTAAAACAATGAGATTGAGTATAGAATATTCTTTTCTAAAATTTTCTCATTTGGCTCTACAATCGTATAAATGCACATAATATTAAAAGAACAAACGTCACTAACAATATTGGTGTCTACAATTGGTGGATGGTGGCTAGCAGTGGAATCCAGGATGCGCATTTCGTCCTATACGGGACTCGTCAGCTGGATGTACCTGCATTTCTCAGTTAATGATGATGTTCCCACCGAGGCTCGAACCCAGTGCCCATAGTTTCAAACGCCAGAGCGTTATCCACTAGACCACTTGGGCCACGAGAGCCACCTCCTGTGCAACTAGTCATATTAATTATTGAATTGAATTTTTTTTATTTTCCCGTCGATTGAAGCCGACATGTCAACCTGAGACCGAGCACTTCGGTCCAATTATTCGAAGGGAAAATCCAAAATTCAATTCAATAATTAATATGACTAGTTGCACAAGACGTGGCTCTCGTGGCCCAAGTGGTCTAGTGGATAACGCTCTGGCGTTTGAAACTATGGGCACTGGGTTCGAGCCTCGGTGGGAACATCATCATTAACTGAGAAATGCAGGTACATCCAGCTGACGAGTCCCGTATAGGACGAAATGCACATCCTGGATTCAAATGATAGCCACCATCCACCAATTGTATACTAATTAAATGCCCAGACATCGTCGAAGCATCTGCACAAGAAGCCGACATGTCAACCTGAGACCGAGCACTTCGGTCCAATCAATCGACGGGAAAATCAAAAAACAATTCAATATTGGTGTCTGTAAGCAATATCGAGTTGTTAAGATCAGCAGGATTAAATCTCAAAAGAATCAGTATGCATCAGAGTAACATGAAACTAGATATCAAACAGTGTTAAAAACAAAATTGCATGGAGGATTTAATCATGAGGTGACATCAGTTAGAGAACCACTGGAAAACCTAGGAGTACTGGACAGCTGTTTCGTCCTAATTTGGGATTCTTCAGCAGTACCCACCCACCGGGATTCGAACCCAGGACCTTCTGGTTACAAGGCGAGCTCGTAGACCATTTAGCCACTGGGACCCGATCCAATGGTCCTTGAATTCTAACTTCTGCCAGTTCACGACATAGCGCGACCACTTCACAATGTCTTCTTCGATGAGTTACTGCCTCATCTTCAACCTGCTGTACCCTACTGGTCACGGCTTCCCACTAGAACCCCAGGTACTCCCAGGTTTTCCAGTGGTTCTCTAACTAATGTCAGCCCATGATTAAATCCTCCATGCAATCAAACAAAATCCCTACAAAACCAATACTTGAAAAAACAAAATTAACGCAACAATTAAACATATTTTTCAAAAATCATAACTTGTAAAATGTTTAGAAGGAAGGGGAAGTTGTCTGATCTTTAAATTTAAGTAGGGAAAACGTTTGAACGAACAACTTCTGAGCACATAAATTAGGTTTCTTCAGATGGATTCCAAACGGCTCCAGCTGTATGTAAAAGACGGGTTTCAAAGGCAAAATAAAGGTTAGACGGAATACGATAGATAATATTTAGTGTTTTACTAATATCAACTTTATGCTTCATATCAACAAGGTGTGTCAAAACAAAGCTTCGAATAGACCTTGTTTGGCCCCTGCTTAACGATGAAGGAAGATATTCAGAAATCTGACGACGAACATACCTGATTGTATGGCCAATGAAACCAGATCAATAGGAGTAGGGAAGCTGGTAAATATACGTAGAAGAGGTGAATTAAGGTAGTTTATCCTAAAAATCCACAACGTAAACTTAGAGTGGTTGTGAAAGACCAGTAAAATTCTGCCGGATAGAATGCCTGATCATTGGCTATTTCAGGCGTTGTCTTCCTATCTCACCAATGATATCATCACAGGACTGCAGCATTATAAACAAGGTCATCATCACAACTACTGATACATAGTATTGCAATTTATATATTTGTCAATAAAGTATTTTGTGAATAGCTTTCCTATTAGTAAGTGAATAATAACAGTCCCCTCTATCTGCATTTAGCAGTTCACCTGCTCTCGAGCACTCACACAATCAGTGCAAACATAGAAATGTTCTACATCGCACACATGAACAAAGTTTTATGTGCATAAGAACGGGACACTAAAGGAAAATACAGCGTTCCATGCCTCAGAGGCAAACTCTCAGAATAAACAACAGCCAAAGATATGGAAAGCGAAGGAAATCCCAGCGATAACTTAAGTGTAAACGTCCATCATAGCACCCAAGACAGGCAATAAACCCCATCAAGAAAAACAACACCACCGTATCTGGAACTTTAAGGATCAAGCCTTTACGAAACTTTGTATCCCATTTGCAACGCTTAGGAATGGAAAGAAGGGAAGAAACTCTATATCACTTGGGTTTAAATTCAAAAAATTTGAGAGGAAATGTAGTGACTTTTTCACTAGTTAATGTGTGTTATTGTGTAGATGAACTCAGGAGTGAATGACAAAGATAAGTCGAGTGAAAAAAAGTTGTCTCGTACAAATGTAAATATACAAAGGGGTGGGAAATTTACACATAGAGGCCGAATGACCACACATATACAGTATGTAATAAAAAGTCATAATGCTCTTAAAAATTGAAATTCGGTGGCAATTAATGTCAATAAAAGTAATGATAATAATCTCATTATTCCACATAATAATTTTGATACAGAGGAGAATTATTATAACATAATATAAAATAATATATATATATATATATATATATATATATATATATATATATGTGTACCATAACAAAATATCAGATTAAAGAATGAGAATAAAATATTGATTTCACCTCGATATAAATGCATGACGCCATACTACTATAGATAGATTGCACTAAGTGGTTGATTACGAATCACACCAACCAGTAGTAAATAAAAGAGAGATTCAGCGAAGAAAATTTTCTTTATCGACGAAATCATCTTCAGAGGCTGTACAGTCGTATTTATACTTAGAAGAATGTATGGTGGTCTATAATTGAGTAATAGGGGGTGACATAATTGCTGTAATTAATCATAAGTGGCTTTGGAGGTGAAAATTAAAAGTTGTAAATTACATGGTACTTGACGGAACAAAGATAGAAGTTAGAAAAGGTTAAAATTGCTCTTGAGTGAGAATAAAGTTATTAGAGTGTCAATTTAACAAGTGTGAAGAAGGTGTGAAAATATATGAAATTGATAATAGTGAATTAATTATTAAAGCAAAAGCAAACTAAAAGTAAAATTAAAGATTAAGAACAAAATCAAAAATATTTTTTTACAGGGAAGGATAAGTGAAGAGGTTAAGACCAAGGTAGAATAAGAGACTGGACAAACTTTTTCTGTATACAGAGATCAGGGTTGTATTGATGTATTGCCAGCGCCTCCGCCATACACAAAAGCCGGAACCTGACACCCTTTGTACAATTTGGCTTCACTTTGTAGATGATGTTGAAAGACGACTCTGGTGGAGCTACGTGGCCTGAGTTCACCAAATGCTCGAGAATTGAGCTAGTAATTGTCTTGTATTGTCCCTTTGCTAACCATGCCGGATAATGTTCAGAGATGCGTTTGGAAAGCGTGCGCTTTGTGCGGCCAATATAACTTGCTCCACACGAGCATGTGAATTTATAAACACACATTGAGGTGGCTCAAAGCGGCAGCTTATCCTTCACACATCCGTTGATCATTCGTCGGCTGTAGAAATTGATACGTAGCTCAGCCATAAAGAAGGCTTTCCTCAGTGATCGGCGTAAGCGATTCTTCAAGATCTCAGCTGCAGTATCACCTTTAAATTCAACACTCATAAAGAGCAGTTTCTTCGGCACAGTCTGAATTCTTTCGGGCTTTTCTCTTAGCTTCATGTTTTTCTCGATGAATCTTGGAGGATATCCATTCTCTAAGAGAACTTGTCTGAGTCGCTCCAATTCCCCATCGATTGTATCACTTGAACATATCCTCCTTATTCTTGAGGATAAGGAATGGATCAAATTTCTCTTTCTTCTTAAAGGGACCCAGCTATGGAAATTTGTGTACTGACCGTTCCATGCTGGTTGCCTGTAGATCGATCTTTGAAGAGAGCCATCAGATCTCCTCTTTAGAAAAACATCCAAAAAGTGGAATTCCGAGTTAATCTCTGATTCCGACGTGAATTTGATGGCATGATGGCAGCTGTTGAACTCATTAGTTATCAATTCGACGTCAGTATTGTCGTCACATATGATGAAGGTATCATCCATGTATCTTAGGTACAGATGGAAACTGTCGATAGTAGGCCATAAAATACTATTCTCCAAACTGGCCAAGAAGCAATCTGCAAGTAAAGGACCCAGTGGTGACCCCATTGCTACTCCATCTCTTTGTCTATATATCGTGTTGTTGAATTTGAATTGGACATTTAGAGTGCACCTCAAAAGTAGTTCCTTTAAGTAGTGTATCGGAACACATACGTCCACATTATTATCTTCAATGAATTTGCATATAAAGCAGATAGTTTCAGTGAGGGGAACGTTGGTGAAAAGCGAAGTAACATCCATAGATATCATTTTCTTCCCAGATACATTAGCATCATTTATTGAGTCGACGAATTCAAACGAATCAGAAACACTATGCTTGCAGAGATTATTTCTGATAGGTAGGAGGATTTCTGTGAGCCATTTGGCAGTAGCATGATATGGGGATTTTTTCATGTCCAGGATTTGACGTAGTGGCACGTTCTCTTTGTGCACTTTTGGCAGACCATATAAACGGGGAATCACGGAACCGGAGGGTCGTATTTGCTCGAATAATTCAGAGCTAATAATCGATTCGTTCTTCATATTCTTCAGCATTTGTGTTATCTTGCTTTCAATTTGTTCCGTTTGGTCTTTCTGGCTACTTTCTTTTGAAAATTTGTTTTCATCTGACAAGACTGATAACATTTTATCGATGTAGTCTTGGCGATCCATCAGGACAATGCCAGAACCTTTGTCGGGGCGTGTCACAACCAAGTCTTTGTTCTTTAGAATCTCACGCAATTGCTTTCTGTGCTCGGCTGAAATCAACCTTCTGGCTTTTGGTTGCGTGTTGATGTACTGATGGCAGCTATTTAATACTGTAGACTTGAATTGTTCATATGATTTGTTGGACGCTGCAGAAAGGTCATTTGTCTGTTGGATCAGTGCTTCAAATTGGACTTTGATATCCAGGTCACTCGAGTTTGTCGAAATATCACAGAATTTTGGACCCAACGACAAGGCTTGCAATTGGACAGGAGTCAATGATATACTAGAGTAGTTGAAGACGTATTTTTCTGGTTTGGCAGGAAAACAAGAGTAAGTGTCAGCGGCTTTGAGGCTGTTCGCGAGTTTCAGGTTTACATCTTCACAGCGTCTTCTTGAAACTGACTCGATGTAGTCCATGAAACTTCTCTGCTCGTCTTCTGTCAGCTCATATAGAGCATGTGTTCTTAGTGAAATGTTTCTCTCTATCTCCGGTAGGCGAGATTTTATTTCATCGATGACGTTCAGTGTATAACGTTTCAAAGAGCGATGGTTTGGGTGAATATGATTGCGACGAAGACATTTCCAGAAGTGCTTGGGATATTCTTTCTTATCAATACAGCTCTTCAGAAAACTGATTCTCGCATTCGCTATGGCAAGCTTGACAGAAAACTTAAGAAACGTATCAAGTTCTTTCACTGTCACAGGGTTCTTGCTCTGTTTCAAATCACGGAAAATACCCATTGAGTCATGAAGAAAATAAAAGACAGATTCAGCGAAGAAAATTTTCTTTATCGACGAAATCATCTTCAGAGGCTGTACAGTCGTATTTATACTTAGAAGAATGTATGGTGGTCTATAATTGAGTAATAGGGGGTGACATAATTGCTGTAATTAATCATAAGTGGCTTTGGAGGTGAAAATTAAAAGTTGTAAATTACATGGTACTTGACGGAACAAAGATAGAAGTTAGAAAAGGTTAAAATTGCTCTTGAGTGAGAATAAAGTTATTAGAGTGTCAATTTAACAAGTGTGAAGAAGGTGTGAAAATATATGAAATTGATAATAGTGAATTAATTATTAAAGCAAAAGCAAACTAAAAGTAAAATTAAAGATTAAGAACAAAATCAAAAATATTTTTTTACAGGGAAGGATAAGTGAAGAGGTTAAGACCAAGGTAGAATAAGAGACTGGACAAACTTTTTCTGTATACAGAGATCAGGGTTGTATTGATGTATTGCCAGCGCCTCCGCCATACACAAAAGCCGGAACCTGACACCCTTTGTACAATTTGGCTTCACTTTGTAGATGATGTTGAAAGACGACTCTGGTGGAGCTACGTGGCCTGAGTTCACCAAATGCTCGAGAATTGAGCTAGTAATTGTCTTGTATTGTCCCTTTGCTAACCATGCCGGATAATGTTCAGAGATGCGTTTGGAAAGCGTGCGCTTTGTGCGGCCAATATAACTTGCTCCACACGAGCATGTGAATTTATAAACACACATTGAGGTGGCTCAAAGCGGCAGCTTATCCTTCACACATCCGTTGATCATTCGTCGGCTGTAGAAATTGATACGTAGCTCAGCCATAAAGAAGGCTTTCCTCAGTGATCGGCGTAAGCGATTCTTCAAGATCTCAGCTGCAGTATCACCTTTAAATTCAACACTCATAAAGAGCAGTTTCTTCGGCACAGTCTGAATTCTTTCGGGCTTTTCTCTTAGCTTCATGTTTTTCTCGATGAATCTTGGAGGATATCCATTCTCTAAGAGAACTTGTCTGAGTCGCTCCAATTCCCCATCGATTGTATCACTTGAACATATCCTCCTTATTCTTGAGGATAAGGAATGGATCAAATTTCTCTTTCTTCTTAAAGGGACCCAGCTATGGAAATTTGTGTACTGACCGTTCCATGCTGGTTGCCTGTAGATCGATCTTTGAAGAGAGCCATCAGATCTCCTCTTTAGAAAAACATCCAAAAAGTGGAATTCCGAGTTAATCTCTGATTCCGACGTGAATTTGATGGCATGATGGCAGCTGTTGAACTCATTAGTTATCAATTCGACGTCAGTATTGTCGTCACATATGATGAAGGTATCATCCATGTATCTTAGGTACAGATGGAAACTGTCGATAGTAGGCCATAAAATACTATTCTCCAAACTGGCCAAGAAGCAATCTGCAAGTAAAGGACCCAGTGGTGACCCCATTGCTACTCCATCTCTTTGTCTATATATCGTGTTGTTGAATTTGAATTGGACATTTAGAGTGCACCTCAAAAGTAGTTCCTTTAAGTAGTGTATCGGAACACATACGTCCACATTATTATCTTCAATGAATTTGCATATAAAGCAGATAGTTTCAGTGAGGGGAACGTTGGTGAAAAGCGAAGTAACATCCATAGATATCATTTTCTTCCCAGATACATTAGCATCATTTATTGAGTCGACGAATTCAAACGAATCAGAAACACTATGCTTGCAGAGATTATTTCTGATAGGTAGGAGGATTTCTGTGAGCCATTTGGCAGTAGCATGATATGGGGATTTTTTCATGTCCAGGATTTGACGTAGTGGCACGTTCTCTTTGTGCACTTTTGGCAGACCATATAAACGGGGAATCACGGAACCGGAGGGTCGTATTTGCTCGAATAATTCAGAGCTAATAATCGATTCGTTCTTCATATTCTTCAGCATTTGTGTTATCTTGCTTTCAATTTGTTCCGTTTGGTCTTTCTGGCTACTTTCTTTTGAAAATTTGTTTTCATCTGACAAGACTGATAACATTTTATCGATGTAGTCTTGGCGATCCATCAGGACAATGCCAGAACCTTTGTCGGGGCGTGTCACAACCAAGTCTTTGTTCTTTAGAATCTCACGCAATTGCTTTCTGTGCTCGGCTGAAATCAACCTTCTGGCTTTTGGTTGCGTGTTGATGTACTGATGGCAGCTATTTAATACTGTAGACTTGAATTGTTCATATGATTTGTTGGACGCTGCAGAAAGGTCATTTGTCTGTTGGATCAGTGCTTCAAATTGGACTTTGATATCCAGGTCACTCGAGTTTGTCGAAATATCACAGAATTTTGGACCCAACGACAAGGCTTGCAATTGGACAGGAGTCAATGATATACTAGAGTAGTTGAAGACGTATTTTTCTGGTTTGGCAGGAAAACAAGAGTAAGTGTCAGCGGCTTTGAGGCTGTTCGCGAGTTTCAGGTTTACATCTTCACAGCGTCTTCTTGAAACTGACTCGATGTAGTCCATGAAACTTCTCTGCTCGTCTTCTGTCAGCTCATATAGAGCATGTGTTCTTAGTGAAATGTTTCTCTCTATCTCCGGTAGGCGAGATTTTATTTCATCGATGACGTTCAGTGTATAACGTTTCAAAGAGCGATGGTTTGGGTGAATATGATTGCGACGAAGACATTTCCAGAAGTGCTTGGGATATTCTTTCTTATCAATACAGCTCTTCAGAAAACTGATTCTCGCATTCGCTATGGCAAGCTTGACAGAAAACTTAAGAAACGTATCAAGTTCTTTCACTGTCACAGGGTTCTTGCTCTGTTTCAAATCACGGAAAATACCCATTGAGTCATGAAGAAAATAAAAGACAGATTCAGCGAAGAAAATTTTCTTTATCGACGAAATCATCTTCAGAGGCTGTACAGTCGTATTTATACTTAGAAGAATGTATGGTGGTCTATAATTGAGTAATAGGGGGTGACATAATTGCTGTAATTAATCATAAGTGGCTTTGGAGGTGAAAATTAAAAGTTGTAAATTACATGGTACTTGACGGAACAAAGATAGAAGTTAGAAAAGGTTAAAATTGCTCTTGAGTGAGAATAAAGTTATTAGAGTGTCAATTTAACAAGTGTGAAGAAGGTGTGAAAATATATGAAATTGATAATAGTGAATTAATTATTAAAGCAAAAGCAAACTAAAAGTAAAATTAAAGATTAAGAACAAAATCAAAAATATTTTTTTACAGGGAAGGATAAGTGAAGAGGTTAAGACCAAGGTAGAATAAGAGACTGGACAAACTTTTTCTGTATACAGAGATCAGGGTTGTATTGATGTATTGCCAGCGCCTCCGCCATACACAAAAGCCGGAACCTGACACCCTTTGTACAATTTGGCTTCACTTTGTAGATGATGTTGAAAGACGACTCTGGTGGAGCTACGTGGCCTGAGTTCACCAAATGCTCGAGAATTGAGCTAGTAATTGTCTTGTATTGTCCCTTTGCTAACCATGCCGGATAATGTTCAGAGATGCGTTTGGAAAGCGTGCGCTTTGTGCGGCCAATATAACTTGCTCCACACGAGCATGTGAATTTATAAACACACATTGAGGTGGCTCAAAGCGGCAGCTTATCCTTCACACATCCGTTGATCATTCGTCGGCTGTAGAAATTGATACGTAGCTCAGCCATAAAGAAGGCTTTCCTCAGTGATCGGCGTAAGCGATTCTTCAAGATCTCAGCTGCAGTATCACCTTTAAATTCAACACTCATAAAGAGCAGTTTCTTCGGCACAGTCTGAATTCTTTCGGGCTTTTCTCTTAGCTTCATGTTTTTCTCGATGAATCTTGGAGGATATCCATTCTCTAAGAGAACTTGTCTGAGTCGCTCCAATTCCCCATCGATTGTATCACTTGAACATATCCTCCTTATTCTTGAGGATAAGGAATGGATCAAATTTCTCTTTCTTCTTAAAGGGACCCAGCTATGGAAATTTGTGTACTGACCGTTCCATGCTGGTTGCCTGTAGATCGATCTTTGAAGAGAGCCATCAGATCTCCTCTTTAGAAAAACATCCAAAAAGTGGAATTCCGAGTTAATCTCTGATTCCGACGTGAATTTGATGGCATGATGGCAGCTGTTGAACTCATTAGTTATCAATTCGACGTCAGTATTGTCGTCACATATGATGAAGGTATCATCCATGTATCTTAGGTACAGATGGAAACTGTCGATAGTAGGCCATAAAATACTATTCTCCAAACTGGCCAAGAAGCAATCTGCAAGTAAAGGACCCAGTGGTGACCCCATTGCTACTCCATCTCTTTGTCTATATATCGTGTTGTTGAATTTGAATTGGACATTTAGAGTGCACCTCAAAAGTAGTTCCTTTAAGTAGTGTATCGGAACACATACGTCCACATTATTATCTTCAATGAATTTGCATATAAAGCAGATAGTTTCAGTGAGGGGAACGTTGGTGAAAAGCGAAGTAACATCCATAGATATCATTTTCTTCCCAGATACATTAGCATCATTTATTGAGTCGACGAATTCAAACGAATCAGAAACACTATGCTTGCAGAGATTATTTCTGATAGGTAGGAGGATTTCTGTGAGCCATTTGGCAGTAGCATGATATGGGGATTTTTTCATGTCCAGGATTTGACGTAGTGGCACGTTCTCTTTGTGCACTTTTGGCAGACCATATAAACGGGGAATCACGGAACCGGAGGGTCGTATTTGCTCGAATAATTCAGAGCTAATAATCGATTCGTTCTTCATATTCTTCAGCATTTGTGTTATCTTGCTTTCAATTTGTTCCGTTTGGTCTTTCTGGCTACTTTCTTTTGAAAATTTGTTTTCATCTGACAAGACTGATAACATTTTATCGATGTAGTCTTGGCGATCCATCAGGACAATGCCAGAACCTTTGTCGGGGCGTGTCACAACCAAGTCTTTGTTCTTTAGAATCTCACGCAATTGCTTTCTGTGCTCGGCTGAAATCAACCTTCTGGCTTTTGGTTGCGTGTTGATGTACTGATGGCAGCTATTTAATACTGTAGACTTGAATTGTTCATATGATTTGTTGGACGCTGCAGAAAGGTCATTTGTCTGTTGGATCAGTGCTTCAAATTGGACTTTGATATCCAGGTCACTCGAGTTTGTCGAAATATCACAGAATTTTGGACCCAACGACAAGGCTTGCAATTGGACAGGAGTCAATGATATACTAGAGTAGTTGAAGACGTATTTTTCTGGTTTGGCAGGAAAACAAGAGTAAGTGTCAGCGGCTTTGAGGCTGTTCGCGAGTTTCAGGTTTACATCTTCACAGCGTCTTCTTGAAACTGACTCGATGTAGTCCATGAAACTTCTCTGCTCGTCTTCTGTCAGCTCATATAGAGCATGTGTTCTTAGTGAAATGTTTCTCTCTATCTCCGGTAGGCGAGATTTTATTTCATCGATGACGTTCAGTGTATAACGTTTCAAAGAGCGATGGTTTGGGTGAATATGATTGCGACGAAGACATTTCCAGAAGTGCTTGGGATATTCTTTCTTATCAATACAGCTCTTCAGAAAACTGATTCTCGCATTCGCTATGGCAAGCTTGACAGAAAACTTAAGAAACGTATCAAGTTCTTTCACTGTCACAGGGTTCTTGCTCTGTTTCAAATCACGGAAAATACCCATTGAGTCATGAAGAAAATAAAAGACAGATTCAGCGAAGAAAATTTTCTTTATCGACGAAATCATCTTCAGAGGCTGTACAGTCGTATTTATACTTAGAAGAATGTATGGTGGTCTATAATTGAGTAATAGGGGGTGACATAATTGCTGTAATTAATCATAAGTGGCTTTGGAGGTGAAAATTAAAAGTTGTAAATTACATGGTACTTGACGGAACAAAGATAGAAGTTAGAAAAGGTTAAAATTGCTCTTGAGTGAGAATAAAGTTATTAGAGTGTCAATTTAACAAGTGTGAAGAAGGTGTGAAAATATATGAAATTGATAATAGTGAATTAATTATTAAAGCAAAAGCAAACTAAAAGTAAAATTAAAGATTAAGAACAAAATCAAAAATATTTTTTTACAGGGAAGGATAAGTGAAGAGGTTAAGACCAAGGTAGAATAAGAGACTGGACAAACTTTTTCTGTATACAGAGATCAGGGTTGTATTGATGTATTGCCAGCGCCTCCGCCATACACAAAAGCCGGAACCTGACACCCTTTGTACAATTTGGCTTCACTTTGTAGATGATGTTGAAAGACGACTCTGGTGGAGCTACGTGGCCTGAGTTCACCAAATGCTCGAGAATTGAGCTAGTAATTTTCTTTGATTTTCTTCATGACTCAATGGGTATTTTCCGTGATTTCAACCAGTAGTACTTTATAGTCAGACCGAAATCATCTTAACAGCGGAGGCTAATTTTGCCAATTCGGAGTCCAGGCTCATTAAACGTTAAACTCAGCTCAGAGAAATGAATCAGTTGAAACAACTTAAATACTAACTAGGTATTTAGACGAACTGGTAATATATGTAATCACACTCACAATTTGCAAATTCATTTGAAGTTTACACAGTTCACGGTGGAACTTAAACACAGTTTGCTGTGGAAACTAAAATTATTCAGATCACAATATGGAATCATGTCGATACCGTAAATGGCAATTGAAGAAAGAAAATCGTGAATTAATTTAAAAATTGAAATTCTAACTCATGTCACATTCATTTAGTCAACAAATCATATACAACATAGGATTCACTTGGGTTTTGTAGAAATCTCAAAGTTACCCATTAGCGATGGACACACACAAATGCACAATGAATACACCATGCACACAAGTTGAGAAGGCTTTGGAACATGCAGACATACCGAGAGAATAGAAAAGCTTAAATGATTACCACACTCACCACGCCAACTTTCTTATTCTTAAAAGCCTTTCACAATAGTATTCACGTATAAGTCTCTGTTTTCCGAAAATCTTAACTCTGAGTTCAATGAATAACAAAAAAAAATGAGAAATAAACAACAAAACGAAAACGGATTTTATTTTATTTTCATTTTGTTACAAAAAATGGAGGAGAATGAATTTTTCTTTAAATAGCGAAAACAAAAACAAAACAAGAGGGTGAATAGATGAATCATCACCGTCGTCATCAGCAGTAGAAGAAGGAGAAATGACAATAAAAATACACGAACCAATCGATGATCAGAGAGCGAACCAAATTACAATATAATGACAACAGTAACAGTCATCAGGATACAGGCGCATAGTAATGTCAACAGATCTATTTTCCTTTAAGATAGTAAAGTGTAGTTAAAGACAATTACATGCGTATATGTATGCATGTGTCACATCATGTATACAGCGTAGTCAGTAGAGAATATTAGACATGACATGTATAAAAATATTATCAAGGAAAAAACATTATTGGATATAAAAACATATTTTTATGCCAATAAAAAATAAACAAATAAGATAATTTTTTTTTAAAAAAGGAGGTTAACAAAACAAAGAGGACTGTACATTCTGGTGGCGTTGTTGCTATTATTGTTATCACTAGCATTAGTACCATTTCTCATTGTGGCACACAAAATCATCACAGAACAGCTTTAAAAATAGAGACCATGGTTAGAGAGAGAGAGGGAGACGCAGAAAAACACTTCTGTTAGTCATGTTACAAAACAAGCCGACTAGTCATTACCATTAAAGCAAGTGAATTAGTCATCGCATTTTGTTATCGTTTGGTTATTTTTGTCTCCTAACCTAAGTGAAATCTATGCTGTTTGTTAGTCACCACTGCACTTAATTTGTCGACAGCAAATTACAGATAGCTGTAGCATGCTGAGAAATTACATCGTAATCGATCAAGCCTAATTGCGTGATTGACATACGACTTCTAGCGCTTGATTTACGCCCTGAACGATTTGAACCAATGTGTTTCAGATTAGCCTGCATATCATTCAACCTCTTCACTGTATTCATGTTGGATAAATCCTAAGATAAGAAAAAAAAGTAAAACGACAATATGATGAGGATGTGAACTCCGACAAGAAATGAGAAACAACACAGAATTTATTCATTAAGTACTTATTCAAGTATTGCTTTGTGGGGATTTGAGTGATTTCAGATTAGATCACAGGCTGGCATCATTCATTCAGAGAACTATTGAAAACCAGGGAGCACTCAGTAACTGTTTCATCTTAGTTAGGGACTCTTCAGTGGTGTACATAATCCATGACCCCACCGCCAGGGATTGAACACAGGATCTCCGAGTCACAAGGTGAGTTCTTCGAACATTCAGCTACTAGGACTGGATCCGATAGCTCAACAATACCTACTTCTGATGATATTAGATAGTTGGAGGTAATCGGTAGGAATCCTTGTACCTAGGTTTCGTGCTCGGTGGCACTTATCACTCTGCACCAAAGAAAGGACTAGACACATCACGCTAGTCGCTAGTGTCCAAAATGCCTACTTCTGACGATCTGCGATATGTGGTGCCACAACTGCTGAAGACATCCGAAGTTGGACGACATAGATGCCCATTATTCCCTGGCTTCCATTTTTTGTGTAACTGGTGGCAGATTCTGATTTAACTTGATAACAAATAGTAAACAGTCAGAGTAAAAAGGGTGATAATGACTGATTAATTTGTCTCCAATGCACTGAGATAGACATCAGACAAATGAGAAATCCCGCACATTGAAAAAATGTGCTACAGCTATTTCTTTTTTATAAGTTTAATAAGGAACAGTTGTTAAGTTTAATTAATTACATGATTTGGGGATAAATGTTGCAACAAAGTGTTTTTACTGCATTCTCAGTCCTTAAAATTCTAATTAAACAAATGTCTATGCATATCAATAACTAGTATGAAAGTGATGACAACCATTCATGTAAAAATGACAATATTCCAGGAACTATTGATTTCATACCTTTTTGGAGTACAATGAACACTACCCCACAACATTGTAAACAAGTGTGTTGTACGGGAAATCTAAAGGAAAATATTTTGGTTGATGATGACTAGTAGTTGAGTTCAAGATGCGCATTTCTTCGCACTTGGACCACGAGGGACTAGTGAATAGTGTTTTGGCGTCAGCAACCGTCGGTGCTGGGTTTGAGTCTCTGTAGGAACACCATCAGATGACGAATAGGACGGGATGCGCATCCCGCTTCCCACTGCTAGTCACCACCAAGGAAAATAACTTTACATCAGTCATTAGACATCATTGAAGCGTCTGTACTAGTAGCTGACTTTTCAAAAGAGACGAATGTTTTCAAAGAGATTTCACAAAGTACGAACTGATAAGTGGCAGTACTGTCTTTTTAGTAACTGGAGTAGATTTTTATTTTTTATTCCCAGTGGAACATAGGGCCTCAAGTTAGAACTTTGGAGTTTCAGTAGCAGCAGTGTTTCTTGTTACGGGACGGGTATATATATATATATATATATATATGCGTGCCCAACCTCCCCTCTTTATCAGTTTTATAACTGACTTAGCGAGGTAAAAGCCTGCATCAGTCGAGGATTGAGGTCTACTAGGCCGTATTAATGGTCATATCGCGCAGAGCTTAACAATACCTGAATCGGAAACTGAGCTTTGTGCTGTTAGGTGCTACGGATCACTGTATTAACCCTCTTATTATTAGCTATTATCAGTATTGCAAAGTGGAAAAAATACAGATCGTCCAAACTAGGACGAAACAGCAGTCCAGTAATCCCAGGTTTACCAATGGTACTCTAACTGATGTCAGCTCATGATGAAATCCTCCATCCAATCAAAACGAAAATCCCTACAAAACCAATACTTGAAAAATATAGATTGTTAGAAGAATCCAAACTGTCCGAAGGCATATTACATAATTACATGAAGTAAGACTCTTAACGACATAATCAGCATAAACTATATAAAGGGGAAAATTTCGTTATTCATAGTGAGTCATCTAAATATTCAATTCATGAGGTTATCACGTAATTAGCGATATTGAAAAAATTGTTTAACATGGTAGTCACCAGAATCACTAATCATCGCTAAAATGTAAATAAACAGCAGCTTACCTGACGTAAACGATCATCGACTAAACAAAGGGCACGTAATGCTGCTAAGGCAGCTTCTTGAACTCTTCGATCACCATCTAAACATCCAGTTTCTAAGAGACTGTTTCAAAGAAAAGCAAAATCAGAAGCAACGCAAATGAAGTTGGCACTAATGAATTGCTAAGAAAAAAAACTTAAGAACAGTAGTAGTCAGCATCCTTGTTCCATCTTGCTACTTCAATGAAGACGACTGTTATTGAACATACTAAATAGTTTATATATTACTGATATCTTTGATAATTCCGCTCTTAACAAACTCAGAGAACAGAAAAAAATCCAACGGAATGGAAAAACATGCACATAAAGAAAAACTCAGTAGTCGAAAGTTAAGAATTACAGTGTTCATACCAGAAATTCACTGAATTACCACAAAACGTTAAATACAAGGACAGAGAAAGAACGACTTTGATTTAAACTGGTGAATAAAAAATAAAATATTTATCAAACAATTGAAAAGCGTTAGAAATCTCTATGGTTAGACCAAAGATATTTTAACTATACTGAAGATAAATCTACAAAGAAAAGTATTATTACAATAACAAAGTTATATTTGTCTACTCGGCGTGGCATCACTCCATGAAATCGTGGACAGTAGGTTTGAGCCAACAAAGTGGGGAGGTGCAGAGTGCCTGATTGGCGACATCAGGATCCTAAGAACCATTGGTTGACGAGTATTGGTGATATAGCTCAAAATCATTCTCCACGGCGCAGATGCATTCACTCTTTGTAATCTGCCATATCATTTAAACCGTCACGTTTTCCATGTAATTGTTCTTTCTTCTATACATTTCTGTTCATTATAGTTCCATTGAATCTCCTCTCTCTCTCTCTCTATTTTCTCTACATTTGTATGCTATATGGAGTGTGGCAACATGAACTGCTGCACTTTTGTGCAAGGTTCTATGCTAAAACTTAGTCAGTCAGTCTCCAACTGCTATTACTACAGATTTTATTCTATTTACTTGTCATCCATGAGACTTGATCCTGTTGACTGACTTAATGCCTTAGTAGTGTAGATCTGTTTATAAAATTGAGGTATTCCAAGTTGCCGTACTTTATTTAAGCACATGTGGAGACAAAGAAAATGGATTCGATGAAATCACAGTAGAAGGAAATATAAGGGAGGAAGAATATTGGAGACCTGGAAGGTTACAAAGAGTGACTTTATCTGCGTCATTAGGTTTTAATATCTAAAAGATTCAAGTAGGGAATCTACACTTACTTATAAGGCTCAGCATTCAAAACCTTCATGGATTGCTTTCATGTTTCCCAGTAATGTAATCCTGTATCCGACAAGATTCCTCGTCGACGAAGGCAATTGCTCGGCATGCCTAACACATGTCCAAAATTTTTCAATCGATGCAGCTTCACAACCTAATCAGGTGAATTCCTGTGTATACCTAAGACTCTAAAAGAAAACTTATTATCACTGACAGTATGTTACTGCCTACCAAGAGAAATTAAACGTAGACATCGATAGTCATAAATGACCAGTATTTTTATATCTTCCTCATTCAACAGCTACCTCGTTGTCGTGAAAATAATATTTAGCGAACAGTGGATAGCAGGATATGTAAAACAACGTCAGATATAATGCAAATTAGCGAACATCAGACGAGCAAAAGTCACCGAATGCCCTTACTTTGAAGAAGCTAGATTTTGTAGGTAGTGAGCGAAACTGCAGGTACTAAAGATTTGCGAAAGCAACATTCGACAACCAAACCTGTATTGGGAAAGCTCGAGAGGTATACGCCCTTCTGGATTTCGATATAACAGTTCAAACATCCTATATGAACGGAATTCAACGTTTTATTATCCTTTCGGAAAAAGTGACACAAGATTATTGTCAGCGTCGGTGGTTCAATGGTAGGATGCACACCAGTCACGCAAATGGTTCGGGCTAGATTTGCTTTCAACGCAGTCCCTAACACCTTGCCTAGTTTACTAGCCAGTATTAAGATTGGAAAAGACGGGAGGTTGAGAGTCAAGACTAACAACCTCAACTCCTGTAAAGAAAAAACAATACCATCGCTACTGAATCTTCAAAGCTCAAAGCTTTATGCCTTACATTCAACTCGGAAAGTAAAGAATGAGAAAATAGATTATTGTCATGATAAAATTAAAGCCAACAAAGTCAACAAATAAAAAGAAACTAAGAGGTGAAAGGACACAAAGACAGATATGAAGTTCATTTCATAGCACGTATTTATTTCAAAAAAAGGAAACAACTACATGTATGTGTCATTTCAGGACAAATCATGCTTTACTTTTATGCCCAGTTTCTCAATAAGCAGGTTGTTTAATTCTGTATAATTATTCAGCCCTTCCTGTGTTCTGTCAATGTATGTGCATGTCAACTGAGGTATAAACCTCATGTTTTGCCTCATATGCTGTTATTATTATTGTCATCTTTTTATATGAGAAATATTTTAATCTTTATACAGCAAATAGAATGATTGAATAAATGAATATAAGCCAAAATACTACACAAATAATGATACAAGACATTGTAATTACTCATCAATATGTGAACATATTTTTTATTTTTAGACTAAATTTACTTTATATTATTGTTCATGGAAATGGTTGAGTATATTTACTTCCCCCTTCCATGATTAAAAAAATATAATAAATACACTTCATATGTAAACACAAGGGGTTTTCAATATGATTGAATATATTCAAACGAAATGTCCAATTTTTGTTGACGTATTGTGTGCTACTGACTAAGTACAAAAAGAACTTAGTCAGAACACTGTTCAATAGAGCACGAAAAATTTGTTCTGACAGTACTACTGAGCATGAAATAAAATCTCCGAAGGATATTTTATCTAAGAATGGATATCCTGAGAAGTTCATTAATAAATACTCTAAAGAAACTACCCCCTGCAAAACAATTCAAACTGTTCTGAAGAAACCTGTCTATATCAGTTTGCCGTTCAAAGGAGATCACGTACAGGAATTAGTCAAACGAAGACTAGACAAAGCCATCAAGAGAACTTATTATGCTGTAAAACTTGTTATCCTAAACACCACCAAGCGAGTGTGCTTCAACAATCTGGGAAGGACCAGTCACCAATCCTGGACACTCCAAACTGCGTATATCAATTTGAGTGTGTTTGTGGCAGCAAATACATAGGTCGTACGGAAAGGCAATTGTCTACTCGCATGATGGAACATTTGCCAAAATGGTTGAAAACAGCTGAGTGCAAAGTGCCGAAATCCTCAATAACAAAACATCTTATGGATCACGGACATGATATCGACGCGGTCACGTCATTCACCATTGTCAGCAAACATAGAAACAAGAAGATGCTTGCAAATGCAGAGGCTTGTGCAATTCGAATTTATAAACCAGCTCTCTGTATACAAAAGGAGATGGTTGTGACTCTGAAACTACCATGGTAATACGTTTTGCTTATTATTCTCTACTTGTTATTACTATTATTCTACCTCATTATTATTATTATTGATTCATTTAAAACTATGCTTTATCAGTAAGATTATCTTAACTCACTTCAACACTATTATTATTATAACTATTACTACTGATATTAGTTTGTTTGCAATTCTCGTTATATTCCCTAATAACTAATTGCTTATCTAAGTGATGTAATTGAAGTGTAATGCAATTTATCTTAATTTTGATCTCTCATACTCTCTCTCCCCTTATCTATTTGAACATGACCTGGAAAACATTCGCACGTGTCTTTCCGCATGACTAATTCAATGTAGTTTGTTTGCTTATCAGTCGTATATCTCCCAATGTAAGTTCAAAAGTATGTATAACCGTGTATGTAGAGTATTCAGTTGACGAGTTCTACCGAAATTTGATGAATTCATTAAATCCTGCTTTATTAACCTTTATTGCTTGATACAGCGTTGCGTAGATACATGGAAGACGTGAAAGAAACATAACATGAAGGCCAGGAGTAGCACAACACGGACGATCTGTGCAAATGGTGATCTGAAGATTAGGTGCAGATAGTTTCGCTATATAATATATATATAATTCCAAATAAACATTCCTTCACCAAGTTTTTCGTCTCTTAACGTTACAATATGGGCTCACTAATACGAAATATTCAACAATTCTTTCGGGTTAACATAGTGCCATTTGGTTGATATGGTAATCCATGATGTGCGTTTCATCACATCGGAGACCCACGTGATGGTTTTCTCCTACTCCTACTGAGACTTGAACCTGCAATCATTGTTTTATACACCACACCTTCTCCATAAGGTCATTTAGTCATGAGAGTCACTTATTGTGAAACAGGTAATTAATCTGTTCATCGAGAAAGTGAGTTGAAATCAATTCATTCTACATATTTCAACGGGTAATCATAAATATTAACAATAATAATAACAATGATAAAATCACTTTCAATTTATGAGAAGTTTACCTACTAAAATGTAGGCTTATCTAAACTGACTTTATGTTAGGCATAACATACAGTCATAATACAACCGAAATGGAAAATGAATTCTATCTAGTGGCGTCGTGAAGTAGTCTTTTAGATGTGTGAGTGGATTTCGAAAAGAAAATTATTTACTCTACTTTAGATAAGAGCATTCAGAAAAAAAGAATACGAATTTAGTAATCAAATTTATTGAATATGAGACATGGCGACAAATTTGAACAATAACAATATTATTGTTATTATTATTATTATCATTGATACCGACCGAGTGATGATAGTGGTTTCCAAAACCTGAAACTTTTGTCTTGTTTTTCTTTCAGAATAAAATCAGATTTTTGGGAATTAATTTATTAACAAATATTTATTTAAATTTATTTTGTATTTCCCGTAGATTGATTACGCTGGACCTAAATCTTCGGTCTCTGTTGATTATGTTGGTGGTGCCTAGTACGGATGCTTCGATAATGTCTGACGATGAACACGTTATTTTGGTGGGTATGATGACTAGCACCGGAATCCTGGATGTGCATTTCACCAAAACTAGGGGCTGACATATCGACAGAGGCCGATATAATAATATTTAATCGACCCATTGGGAAATATTAAATTAGTTTAAACAAATAATAATTGATACCTGTCGCACATAAGGTAGCCTTCGTGGACCAAGTAGCTTAGTGGATAACTCTTTAGTGGTTGAAACGAAAGGTGATCGGTTCGAGTCCCGATGGGAACAACTGCAGTCACTGGGAATGCAGATACATACAGCTGATAGAATGTGCATCCAATGACCCACTGCTAGTCATCACCCACCAAAATATCAACAAATAATTAGTTAATTTTATAATTTCCTCTGCGAGTTAACTTACGCATGGAGGACATTATTTTTACAAAGAGAATCATACAACTGATCTATATGATAACACGTATTCCCGAGACTAGCTGAAAAAGAAAAAGAAAAAAAACATACAACCTAGAACAGTTTCAGTATGGAAAATATAATTAAAAAAACTTCATTTTACTTTCAAGTATTAGTTTGTAGGGTGTTGATTGATCTGCAGTTTGGTCACCGACTGATATTAGTTAGATAACCCATTGAAAAGCACTAGAGTGTACTGGACAACTGTTTTGTTTTAACTTGAAGCTCCTCATCAGCATGCATCAATGATTCCACAATTAAGGGTCGAACCCACTACTCTCAGGTCACGAAGACAGCTCGTCGACCGTTTAGCCATTGGGATGGAATCCAATAACAGGCTCTTGAATTATAACTTTTATCACTTGGCGGTTTTTTATCGCTATCCCTAGACAGTGCTACCGGTGAGTAAATGTCCTCACACCCAATCTGGTGGGCCCTTCTGATCACGAGTTCTCAACAGAACTCTCAGCCACTTCGTCCGTAGTGAGTCAATGACAACAGCCAGATTGATTTTCAAGTGTTAGTTTGTAGGGATATGATTGGTTTCAATTTTATTGATCAATTTCTTCTCACTGCCCTTCTATTCATCTCTCTGTCATATCCACCTCTACTGCACATACACGTACGCACACGACAACCCCACACAGTCAAAGTATAGTAAGGAAGACACAATATCGAAAACACTGTGACTAAAATTGCAATACACATAAGAATTTCTCCATTACTGGTTTAGTATCACCTAGGAAAGTGCTTTTTGAAGTAGAATAGGAAAAAGGAGTACTAAAGTAATTTAACTAAAAATAATTTGAATTTCCCATTGCGATGAATTAGATATAAGAATTATTTACAGTCTGCAACAGGGATATATATATATATATATATATATACTGAGGACTAATTGACCAAGAACTTATCAATCAACAAATATGTGGACGAAAATGCAGATGGATTGGGCATACGCTGAGGAGACCGTCGGATGACATCGCACGCCAGGTCATTGCTCGAGCAGAATCCCAATGGGAAATGATAAGCTGAGTGCCTGTCCGAGGGTGATATCGAGGAGATAGTACGAGTAGAAGATCAGAGATTATGGTCAATAGTGCGGCTAGCTAAAGAAGACCGCAGAAAATAGGACAAAGTGAAGATGTGGTGCTAAAGCCCTATGTTACACTCGGAACTCAAGGGAACAATTATATATATGCAATCCTCACCTGCGGCATTAGTTCGAACTCGGGATGAAGTGTCTTCCGTTAGCAGTGCAACAACCCTAGGGATAGCCGGTAGCACAACAGGACAGAATTCATTCGACAGAAATAAAGCATTGCCTATACATAATAAAGCATACTGTCGTATAACTGAACAATTATGATGTAGGTGTTGAACGCATAGATCAAGTGGTTGATCAAAGAACCATGTCAAATGTTTACTATCCAATAGAATACATGTTCTCGAGGAGACAAGTAATTGTTTACGCTTTGGTATTGGACTATTAACATTGAACTGGAAACGACATATTTGATGACATTGCAGTTCATTGGTAAACTGTGGCAGGATTTCACGCATATTCGATTCGATATACATACAAAGCATTAGATTATTTAATAAACTCAATCCATGGATAGCTGTTATCGTATGTGAATCTTTGATAAGATTTAACAAATTGTCTGGAGTTTGTATATCTAGGCAAGTAAAAAATAAAAGGCAGGTATATACATACATTTATCTATCCTTCGAAAAAAATCATAATAATTTAACCGATAGTGAGAAAGCCTTGAGCATGGAGGCTGTTATCGATGTGATTAGTGATGATTGAAGGTGAAATAAAAATCTGCCCCATGGCAGGATTCAAATCAGAGGCTGCCTCTAACTCTTCGGACTAGCAGTTGGAAGGCTGTTAGTAAAGTTCCCATCATAACGCAGATCTTCACTCAACCTTGAATCGTTGCCCGTTATATCCAAAAAACTAATTATTCAAAACATCGTCAACATTTTATACACAACATCAGATTCACAAACTTTTAACTTTATGTAAACAAAACATCGACATTAGACAACCGGAAATTAATTGATCCAGTTCATGATATGACCAAACTGTCTAAGACTTCGTGGATTGATGTCATGTTTTGATTTAGCCACCCCAACTTTTTTCCAACCTAGTCCTATATCAGCTAATATTATTCAATATGAAAGACAGTGGCTCTGAATGGTTAACCCGTACTTTGTACATTTCAACCGGTTTAGCCTGCAAACTTTGTCGATTGGCGTACCCTCATTACATTACACTCTATGCCTAACTTCAATATTTTTCACCGCATTTTACCAATTAACACGGCAAACAGAACACAAACATCTATGGTTAAGGACAGATCGTGTTTTCACGTCTTCCGCTCTCAACGGCCATATCTCAAAGCTATAAAGAAGGACAAAGCCGACTGTTGCGTGATAAACACGTCATTTGATCGATAGCCGGATATAAAGTCTTCAGAAATCAGTCTATTAGGGTTGATGCAATTTCCCAAATAAATGAAGTAGTCAAACAGGCTCTATCATTTCACTCCTTATCTCTAAGCAGGCAGTCGATGTAGTCCAGCCCTGTAGCATCATCTTACATTTAATGAGGGCGAATCGCGTGTCAAACACATCAATTTTTCTGGTCAAGTTAAAGTTCTACACTGGCAAGTTAGTCGATCGGGTTATTTTACCGGCGTAGATAGCTCTTTACTCAAAACATCACCGCACAATAATTTATTATTCCATCTTAAAATCATAACAATATTCCAATAGTTGCCAAATACAAATAACCTTGCTTTTCTATTGAATAAAACCTTGTATTATTATTATTATTATCATTACCAGGTTTGTCGACTGGGATCAACAGGGACCAGACTAAATTTCCAGCTGTACGGCCTTCTTCGACAATTTTCATTTGATCAGGTTTAACTGGACGAATATCTCTTTTGCGATCAGATAACTCTAAAATTCGAAATGCTAAGAACTGTGATAACAGAACACACGATCCCCATTGAATTTCTTTGATAGGTGATGTAAAACACCACCGAATCAATTCATGAATCTACAGCACGGAAAAAAGAATAATGTTAGGATGAATTCAGTTATATGAGTAATTATTAATAATGCACTATAAAAAGGTGTTAAATAATTATTTTCAAGGTGCACATATAACCTGAAAACAATTGTATATCTCCTTATCGTGTCAACCTTTGAGGTTGGGTAGAGTAAACATAAGGACAAATCATTTGACCAAAATAGCTCGGCGGTGTCCTTACTGACTACGACACTTAGTTACGCACGTTGGAATCGCAAAGAAGACATCGATTCCTTCAGGGTTGCATTTATCGCCTTCCTGACTGGTGTCATCACCCAAAACACCTAGGTACACGACTTCTTGCTGTCTCCAACCACTTAAGATCAATTTGAAGTACACCACGATGACAAGTCACCTTGCTTGGCTATTGCAATTCGCCTCAAACAACCAGTGCTCTGTGTTTAAAAGAAGCAAGTCCAACCCCTACTACTGCCCTGGACTTCAGTAGAAACTATAAACTCGCGAATTTGTATTATTATCTTTCCTAATTTTTCTGACATTCAGCTTATTTTATTTTGATGCTATTGAGCTATAATCTATCAATATGATTGATTCGATGTTATTTTAACAACATTAATGTTGTTCATAACACTAATTCATTCATTCACTATAATGTATATATAACTGCAGAACCTGATAATGAAGTTATCGAAAAGAGTACTCCTTGTTCAGTATCCATTCTTTTGAAAATTGCATAGTCGTTTGAGTACCAGGCTTCTAGGAATTCCCCGGCACTTTTGGTGTTTCCTCTGTCTAAGATTTCGACATTATCCCAGTTAAACTGATGTCCATAATTTTCTATATGCATTGATATGAAAGCAAATATATCGTGTCTTTTCACGGCTATCCCCTTTTTCTGTTGGATCTTTCGGTTTGCATAATATCGAATTAAGTGATTTGACTGCCTTGTGTGCTATATCTATATCAAACGGTTTCAATATTCCACCTGTTATTTCAGAGATATTTCTCACGTATTGTAGGATGAATTTCTTTTTCGTCTTTGGTGATGGTTCCTTGTTGGTGCTGTGACTCAATTTTAAACACTTTTTAATGAAATTTTGTGGATAACCATTCTTTTTGAAAACCGTTTGTAGGTAATTTTCTTCCATTCTTTTCAACTCTGGAGGGCTACAGTGTGTTTGAATTCTTTTAAACAATGTCAGCACACAGTTTCTTTTGTGAGTGAGTAGTTGGATTATTGCTAGCATAGTTGAGTATTTGATCTGTGTGCGTTGAGTTTCTATACACTTGTGTTTCTAAATTTCCTGTGTTGGTTCTCCTGATTAAGACATCTAAAAATGGGGTTTTGCTATCTAATTCTTCTTCTATAGACCAAATATACCAACTAATAAAAAGTAAATCATGTGACCAGAAAGTTTAAAATCCAAGTCGATAGAAAATGATCAATACATATGTAAAGATCGATCTATACTGAAGATCAGATGGCCGGGAAGAATCACCAACAAGGAACTATGGGAACAAGCAAAACAAGAACCAATCGCCAACCAACAAATATGCAGAAGAAAATGGAGATGGATCGGACACTCGCTGAAGAAACCGCTGGGTGACATCGCGCGTCAAGCCCTCGAGTGGAACCCGAAAGGGAAGCGGCGAGTGGGACTTCCAAGGGTGACATAGAGGAGATCATGTGAAGAGGAGTTGAAAGAGTATGGACTAACATGGATGCAGGTGAAAAGTACAGCAGAAGACAGAAGCAAGTGGAGACGTGCAGTTGAAGCCCTATGTTCCACTAGGAACCCAAGGGAGCAATAAATAAATAATAAATACGTAAAGATGGTTACCAAAAGACGCAATTATATCACTCATGAAAAATTTAAATCATTTCACTTGATGCTGAAAATTGCACTGAAGGTGTTGTCCAGAAGGATGACGAAAGCTCCGTAACCAAACCGACCAGCTCAGAGAACACTGTTAATTGCAAATCACCCACCTGAGCTACAAATCTCTATTATTTCAAAGTGTGGGTATTTTTGTTAACCAAAAGAAGGCTGAATAACCTTCATGAAACCAGTGTTCCTTAAATTAAGATTTGAAGAGGATTAAATTGGAGAAATAATTCCCAGACGAATAAAAGATGGAATATCAAGGATGCATCGATGCGTCAAATCGGCCATCCTGTATAACACAAGCTGTTCAATTACATAGTCTATAAAGTAGCCCAATTGCTGGCTCTATATAACTCCAAAAGCGTTTATGAATTCAAGTGTACATGTGGTAGCAAGTCAGTAGGCAAAACGAGAAGACGGTTTTCTACGAGGAATGTTGAACATGTACCAACGACACTAAGTCTTAGATGTTCAGTATCATTTAACGGGCTCATAGTTCAAGAACTGGCTGATACAATACATCAGTTCAACACAGAAGAATCTTTTAAGGCGAGGAACAAACAGAGCAATTCAACACTACTCAGGATTGCTGAAGTTGTGATCATCCAAAGAGTGCAACTTGAATTAAGAGTGCAAAAAGCGACTGTCACTAACTTAATACTATCTTAGCAAGCACTCCAAATTGTCAGTTTCATTTCATTTTTATGATGTAACTTGATGACTGCATTTATCTGTTTTGCTGTTAATTTCAGTACCTTTCTTATCCTTAACCTCTTTCATTTTGTTTGAATAACTTTTCACAAGGTTTCGTAGCGATCTCCAATTATCCGTGAATTAAGTTTAAATTCTATAAAATTCTTCTCTTAACAATATGGTAATTCCTCTATTTTGACCATAACTAGTCCTTTACAGTTTGCACCTTGTCTCCATTTTCGGCATGTCATTTTACTCCCATAAAAATGAAATGGCTATTCGGAGTTAAAGTGTATTGAAATTATTTCACACTCAATGTTTATGCATAGTTTATTAGGTAGCTAATAAAAAGCCAATAAAATAATGATGAATTCATCTTATCCTGCAAAAGTTATTCATTTTGCTTTATTCAGATATTAGTTCTATTGTTCAGATTTTCATTTTAACACACAAATCGCCACATAAACACATATTACATTAAAATAAGGCAAATAATAGAAGTTATAAAAGTCTGCCACATGATTATTGTTTAGAGCTGTTCAGTTGGGAGTGACCAAAGCACTGATAAGTATAAATCACACATTTCTGCCTATAACAACCAAACTACCATTGTTTATCTACTTGTTTCAGCCCACCATGATGGTATCGTCAATATCAACCTTCAAAATAAATTGTTAAAATAATCCACAGTTTGGCTATTTCTTTCTTTCATACATGCATTTACAATTGAGAGGAGCGTCGTGTAATTTAGTGGTTAGTGACAGGTAGAGAAATCCAAGGGATGCATTTCATTCCAACTCTGACTCGTCGGCCGGATATACCTGCGGTCCTTAGTGGCGCTCATAGCCATTATCCTTTGTTTCGAACGCCTAAGCGTTAATCAGTAGGGTACTTGGGTCACGACAGACACTGCTTGTACAAGGGGCATCAGATGTTATTTTTTTGTTAGTCAATTCTGATACTCCTGGTGACTGGACCAAAACGTTTGATCCTTTGAAAAAGAGGTAATTTTCGCGGCAAAAGTGGTCTACTGGACAGTATTTGGCATTTGAAACGATGGGTACTCGGTTCGAGTCTCTATGGAGGCGCCATCACTTACTGAAGAATGCAGCTACATCGAGACGGCGAGTTCGAAACAGGACGAAATTCATATTTTCAAGTATTGGTTTTGCAGGGATTTTGTTTGATTGCATGGAGGATTTAATCATGAGCTGACATCATTTAGGGAACCACTGGAAAACCTGGGAGTACTGGACAGCTGTTTCGTCCTAATTTGGGACTCTTCAGCAGTACCCACCCACCGGGATTCGAACCCAGGACCTTCTGGTTACAAGGTGAGCTCGTAGATCATTGAGCTACTGGGACCCGATCCAATGGTCCTTGAATTCTAACTTCTGCCAGTTCACGACATAGCGCGACCACTTCGCAATGTCTTCTTCGATCATCAAAGACCATTGGATCGGGTCCCAGTGGCTCAATGGCCTACGAGCTCGCCTTGTAACCAGAAGGTCCTGGGTTCGAATCCCGGTGGATGGGTACTGCTGAAGAGTCCCAAACTAGGGCGAAACAGCTGTCCAGTACTCCCAGAAATTCGTATTCTCGATTTTACTACTGGTCATCATTCGGGGAATTACTTCATATCAACCCCCAGACATTGTCGAAGAGTCAGTACTGGACGACGATATGTCCACAGGGGTCGAACATTTCAGTCTAATCAATCAACAGAGAAATCAAATATGATTTCGGAATACATATAGAAGCAATGTTAAATAATGAATTCCTCTCTTCTTTATTTTTACCTCCACCATTCTCTTTCTTTTTTTCACACACACACACAAACACCGCCGTGCAAACATCACGACCTAACACATTTATGTTAACATTTATCAACAACATTAACATTTTATCAGCTGCAAAATAGATACACAAATACACTACACACATATATACTACCGAAGTTTGGTTCAAAACGTCATCCAGTAAATAATACTGTTTCACTGTGTGATACCTCTAGTAAACAAACTAATATGGAAATATTACCGATCCCTTTATCTACCGAATAACGGAAACATTAAAACAAAAAAGTCTTTAACAGAAAATGTAGTTAATGACTCTATTGCTATTATGATTGTTATCATCATCCTCAATCTCATTATTATCATTATTGAACAGTTCGGAAAAAGAGAATACAAAACAACTGTTAGTATTGTGTTTCGCTTTCCGAACAACTATATAAAACTGAAACGAAAAAATGAAAATATCAAAGGATATCAAAGTTATTTTTTGTGTTTCGCGTTGACTGATTCATACTGAACTGGAATGCTTGGTCTCTGATGACACACCAATTGCCAGTACGGAAGCTTCGAGGGTGTTTTATGATCGACATGATATCGTAGGGATGACGATAAGAAGCAGTGGAGTTCAGGATGCGCTTTTCGTTCTATTTAAGACTCGTCAGGTTCTGATTTTACCTGAATCCACAATGAGTGACTGTGTTCCATTGAGATTTGAACCGAACACCCACTGTTTCGAATACTAAGGCGTTATTCATTACGTCAACCGAATGACACGGTGTTAACTGACAGACATACTCAACAAGAATCGAGCATTTTAGTCTAATATTAATCAATCAACGGGAAATCCAAATTAACAGCTGATACACATTGCACAAGAGGTGACTCTTTTGGTTTAATGGCTTAGTGGATAATGATTAGGAATACGGAAAGATATGTGCTACATGCGAGTCTCAGCAAGAACAGCAACATTCATTGGTAATGTAAACACATCCGGCTGATGAGTCCCAAACAGGACATCCACTGTATCTACTTTTAGCCACTATCAAACAAATGACAAAAACGAAAATAGCCAATAACTCACTGGACGAGAAAGGATACTGGTATATTTCTTTAATCATAAATCGAAGAAGAGTAGTACCACAAGGTTACAGGATTGACTGGTATCAAGCTCTTCTATGTTGATGTAGATCATTGACTCAAAAACTCAGTTTCCAGTCAATGAGTGAGTCCAGGATTTAATTACAGTACCACGTATTTGGGCCTAGGCATATAGGTAGTACGCATAGCAATCACACGATTAGTATAGCTCTTTGCCTGGTACACAGAAGACCTGTTCCAGATAAGTGAACGAAGTTCATTTACTCATGAACAATCAGCTATATTTGTAAAATCTCAGCGAAATTGAAGCGAGTAATTTCAACGTTTCGTTGTATAAGCTTTGAGGCGATTACATTCCTTTATTTTTTCCACTTATTCGGAGATTTGAGACAAATTCACATACAGCCTCTCACAGTAGAATATCAAAGTAAACATAGAAGACACGTCTAGCATTTGCTAAGTTTGTGCATACTGTCGTGAGTCTGGTGTACCCGGCGAGAACACTACAAATCAGTCCATTCTTTGATCGTGAAACATGAAGAAAAAGGAGAGCAGGTATCGAATTTCGATTGTAGAGGTATTTGTGTTTGCGATAGGGATTCCCTACTTCATTACCAGAAATAAGATCCAAAATATATATATATATATATATGGTTCAGAGAATTAGCGCAAGCGCCACCGAAAGCATTTACACAGTCCGCTACAGACTTTCAACTATCCTGCCTTTACTCAATATTGAAGGTAAGACAGCCATCTAGATACGATTAACAACAGGAAACTTCGGCAACAAACCAGTCAAGAGCCTTACGCCCACATATATGCAGAAAGAAATGGAGACAAATACGACATACAGTGAGAAGATATTCAAAAGGTGTCATGCGCCGACCCAGGCAGATCCTCGAGTCGAACCCGAATGACACATAAAGGGTTGGGTATCCAAGAGTGACATGGAGATTATCATATGAAAAGGAAATATAAGTTTGTGATCAGTCTTGGAGCCAGGTGGAAGTAATGATAGAGAATCGAGTCTAACAGAGATGTGCCACTGAGGCATTATATGCAGTTGGAAACTCATGAAAGAAATTATAATATTGACTGTGTAATTTTTTTACTTTTTTTATTACAGCTTGATTCCACACTGTATATTTGGTACAAGTATGGAATTTTCAGCATGGATATCGGTAGCCCAAATTTCGCAGGCCGACCATAGATATCAAGGTGTGCGTCGGCGTGGGCTCGAACCCCGAACCATGTTCATGGTCGGCGGGAGTCCTAGCCACTGTGCTACCGACGCACACTCTATTCTGTGAGACAATTCTACAATGGTTCAGTATACAATATATATATATATAACCAAAATAGCTAAAAGTGAACAGCTATGTAACGCTCCTTGTTTTCTTTCATTCAATTTAATTATATAGTTTCACAATGAGAAATATGAATGAAACCATTCTTTGTGTAGTGTTAGTAAGTTACATCTTAAAACTGCCTCTACAACCAATTGAGATCATATCAAGTGTAGCCATAGCTAATAAAGTTAATGAATAAATAAACACATAAAATGACAAAAACATACAAACAAAAACCACAATTCTACCCACCGCTTTCACTTCAGGCTCATAATCATCTAGATCAGATCCAAACAGTAAATTGATCAATTGTTTACCAAGTATCTTTCGACAAGTTAATCCCTCTTCATTAATTATATCATATACACTATACTGATACATAATCTCATCTGTGCTGTCTGTACCATGCAAGTTAATTGGATCACAGCATAGCTTGAATGCAACCATTAGGATGGATTGAGTATGCGATAAGAGGACTGGATCATTTTCTATTGATTTCAATGTCAGTGTATCACAATCATTATTTCTATGCTTATTGTTATTATTATTGTCAATAATTGTTGTATGGGCAGTAGTTTGTTTTAAAGGAATATAGGATTTTGTTAAATTGCAGATATAGCATAATGTATGCATAAAATGAGCTAACATTTGATTCTCCAAATAAAGTCTATATGAATGTACACGTGTTAAAATAAAAAAAATTAGAATCATACATGTAGTCAACATCATTTTCACTCAATAGGCAATGCAAAAATATAAAAGTTATCATCATAATTTTCTGAATACTTTCAAAATACGAAATTTCCGTTTGTGTTGACTGCCTGAAGTAGTCTTACTTTGGCAGAATATTATGTTCATTTGATGGGTAACGAAAACGACAAGACGTAAACCAGAGGCCTTTGTAATGCTAGTCCAGCATTCTACCAGCTGAGCAACAAACCCATTACAACAATAAGAAGATGCCCAACCCAAGGTTCTCTTAGACAGCCTCACGGTAAACTAACAGCCTGCTATTCAAATTTTAATTCAGTATTAGCAGCAAAGGCAGGAAAAGACCAGTTTGAACATTAAGTAAGGCGGTGAACAGACAGTAAGATATCATTTATCCATATGGTAGCTAGGCGCTGGTCGTGATCACTGCAGTGAAATGATGACGTCACTGATAGTTCAACCTCACAGATCATCTTTTAAAGCACCAGACTAGTGATTCAAAGGTTGATTGTTCAGGTCTTTAGCAAATAAAACCTTCATTTCATCCCTAGTCGCCATTTATTACTTACCTATGAGTCAAGCAAATGTATATTCAGTTAGAATGTTGGTAATAATTTTCTCCAACATTTAGGTGAAAAACACAACTTTGGTTAGCTGGCTGTAACGCTGTAAATGGAAGTTAGTATTCGCCACTTATTAGATTTCAACTCAGCTCGTGTCTAAACATCCATAAGTAATTTGACACTATAGAGAATATGGGGCCGCAGCTTGCCTTATTCATTATTTAGTTTATAAAACGCGAGCATAATTTAATATGTTTTCGAAATTTATAAGCACTTATTATCCAGTAACTGGTATAATTTATTTTGAATATTCGATATATAATAATAATGAGATAAACATTCATTTAAATTTGTTGGTCATAATAAACTAGGTAGATTAAAACATTTATCTCGTTGAGCTTTAGGCATGTCTGAAGCATGAAGACATAATGAGATAAGGAAACAAGTTTCTAACATATTCAAGAAACACGACACTTAACCAGTATCTGTCACAAAAGAACACACCAACTAAAAAATGAATGAATTCCAACGAATGCTACATCTCCAGTATGCATTTTACTATTCTATAAGTATTTTAACTAATCATACAGAATGAATATTATGACAGTAGACTCATATGACCCCACCGTCAGTGACCGAACCCAAGAACCTCAGGGTACGAGGCCAATCTGTTGACCATTCAGCTACTAGACACAGATGACCACCGGCATATGAGCTCTAAATCTTACTGATTTGCACTATTTGTGCAGTGTCATAGCCATCTAAGGTCACCGACGATTATCTCAGTATTATAGGATCAAAAACCCAATAAACTCTTGTTTAATAAATCTAATAACTAATAGTGCAGAACCTCCATTATTTCAATCAGGTTAGTTAGTGAGAGTACTAATGAATTTCAATTCCATTCCAAGTCAACAAAATAAATAACATAATAAATGGTATTTGCCTAACTGACTGTTTTATTCCCTACAGAAATTGTTCAATTCACGAATACCAAAACAAACCCGTAGATTGACTCATACTTACGCATATATTAAATCATTAATGAATTTCACCTATTTGCAGGAAGGCTAACAAAAAACCTAAATATTTTACTCCTGCTTTCTAAGTATGGTCTGGATCGGTAGTAATTAAAAGGGAAAATATAACCCAACTAACTAAATAACTAACCAACTTACCCAAATATCAAAGAAGTTTTCGGTATGACATACTTCTTTTTAATGTTTCATGAAAAAAGACCTTTCACATTTACACTTCATTAAATAATAATAATGAGACACTGACCAAGAAAAAAATTAAACAACCGATAAAAAAAAGAATGGAGAAAGATCAAAACACAGCAACAGTTACAGTTATCGACTTACCTGGTCAACGCAATTTTATAATCCTCGTCACCAGATTTAAACGGAAAGTACAATAAATGAGCACATGAACTAAGAATATCCAGTATCAAGTTGGTTGGATGCAATGCAGCCCAAGAACTATTATAAAAGATATTTGTTAAGAACAATAATGTAACCAAGTAAGACTACAATTTTAAAAAAGAAACATTTGAAACAAAATACTGATTTTAGTTGATAGTAACAGACATTAGGAGTCCAGTTTGCTCATTTCGTCCTATTGCGAACTCGTCAGTTGGTTGTACCTGCATTCCCAGTGAACGATAATGGTATTCTCAGTGGGACCGCGACCCTGAAGCCATTGTTTTAATTGACGAGTCCCAAAAAGGGAGAAAGGCGCATTCTGGATCTCATTGCTAGTCTCTACAAACAGAAATAAATTCACGTTAATCCTCAGATATCCTTGAAGCACCAATACTACGAGCCAACATGCCAACGCAGAACGAGAGTTTCTGTACAAAATAATCAATTAACGGGTAATGCAAAATTCAACTAAAACAAATATTTCATACGCTCAAAATATGTGTAATGATATCACTTTCACTGTTTTGCATTTCATTCTAACCCTGCATTTGTGAACAAAAACAACATGGAAGTGTCAAAGAAGTAAGCCACTGTTGATTATCGGCGCATCGATGTCCACATTATACTGACGATCAGAGATGTTGATCAAAAAACAAAAACGGAAACCCAACGTGCTAGGTTAAAAATAGGTTTTTGTATCAGGAAGAAATGGTGACAAAGCTTAATGATTATATTTACAAAACAAAGATACTCAATTTTTACTATACCAGGTATCGTTGTATATTCTCTGTTCTGTTTAAAAACTCTTTGTTGTTCACTCGATCGTCAGTCACTTGATTCTACTGGCTTTTGCAAAATATTGTTTCTACTTACCTAACCTGTTACACTAAATTTTTTTTCCTTCACGTTCCCAATGGAACATATGGCCTCAAGCTAGTGGCTTGAAGTTTCTGTACCACTGTTTAATTTTACAGGATGGGGTTGATAGCCTCATGCCCAACCTTTCCGCTTTACCAGCATTCTTTCTGACTTAGCGAGGTAAAGGAGTGCGTCGGCCGGGGAACGAACCCCGGACTATGTGCATGGTCGGCTAAAATACTATTTGTTATTAAACATTATTTCTATTGAACGTACTGAACTCTCCCCCGTTTGGTTTTTTTTACAAGTATATTCGTACAGTTATAAATAATCGATGCTTCTAGCACTTAATAATGTAACTGCCTACATCTTTCTAAACTTATGCTGTTCATAATACTTGTGCATAACTCATCAATGTGATAAAACTATGCTCACTTTTTTAATTTATATTCTTTGGTGATATTATTCAGGTTGTAAACAGTTAGAAGGAATCCTGAGAATAATAAGAAATAAACTTATATTTTTCTGATACACTTGTTTTATCTTCCTTTTGACTCCATCATAGTAACTGAGGGTCCTATTGGTGGGATTACGGGTGCAGACTGCTAAAGAGTTTTAAACTCCGACGAAACAGATATCTTGTACTCCTTCGAGTTCAACAGTTCTCTAACTAATGTTAGTTCATCGTCTAACTTGAAATCAATAAAATCCCAGCAAAACAACACTTCAATATTTCAAACATTTATTCCCCTTAATGAATTTGAACAATGCAAGAACTACAGTTTTAGCAGAATAAAATGGTACCATCTTTTATTTCGTTGCCTTCTCGTCAGCTGCTTACATGGCAAAGACATTATTAAATATATCTACAACAACAATTTTAACATACTTGCACAGAGTTCAGTTTAAACAAAAATCAATCGATCAATATACTCATACACTAAAAATATATACATATATAAATATGCAATATTAACCACTATTCCGAACAATAATAATCAAACACAATGGAAACTTTTAGCATTTCACATTCGGAGGAAAGAGAGGTGAAATTATCCAGTTACCAGGGCAAAGAAAGGCTGATAACCGCTTCTTTCTGGACGCATAAATCAGGTTTCAGGCGCTTGATGGAAATGGCTTCAGCAAACTTAAGGAGAATTGAGCTATTTTGCTTATTGATAATTTTGAACGACTTTTCGACGTCCACCTCATGACCCGTGTCGAGAAGATGCCTGGTGATGGCACTGTTTAAAGCATTTGTTCCCTTTAGACGTAAGCTTTTTGGTTCATGTTCAGGAAATCGTAGATATGCCCTTCTTTCTGTCCTTCCAATGCAACTGCTCCCGCAGATACATGTAAATTTGTATACACAGTTGGAGGTAACATGAGAAGGATATCTATCGATTTTTGATTGCTCGTTCCCGTCTATCGAACAACTTGCTCTTTGGTGCAATCAAAAATCGATAGATATCCTTCTCATGTTACCTCCAACTGTGTATACAAATTTACATGTATCTGCGGGAGCAGTTGCATTGGAAGGACAGAAAGAAGGGCATATCTACGATTTCCTGAACATGAACCAAAAGGCTTACGTCTAAAGGGAACAAATGCTTTAAACAGTGCCATCACCAGGCATCTTCTCGACACGGGTCATGAGGTGGACGTCGAAAAGTCGTTCAAAATTATCATTAAGCAAAATAGCTCAATTCTCCTTAAGTTTGCTGAAGCCATTTCCATCAAGCGCCTGAAACCTGATTTATGCGTCCAGAAAGAAGCGGTTATCAACCTTTCTTTGCCCTGGTAACTGGATAATTTCACCTCTCTTTCCTCCGAATGTGAAATGCTAAAAGTTTCCATTGTGTTTGATTATTATTGTTCGGAATAGTGGTTAATATTGCATATTTATATATGTATATATTTTTAGTGTATGAGTATATTGATCGATTGATTTTTGTTTAAACTGAACTCTGTGCAAGTATGTTAAAATTGTTGTTGTAGATATATTTAATAATGTCTTTGCCATGTAAGCAGCTGACGAGAAGGCAACGAAATAAAAGATGGTACCATTTTATTCTGCTAAAACTGTAGTTCTTGCATTGTTCAAACTTCAATATTTATTTTCAAAATTTTTCAGAATGTTTATTACCTCTCAGTTAAAACTAACTGCTATTAAAATGTATCTTGTCCAATGAAACACTACACTTTCTACTTAAATAGTGAACTGAATAACGTAAACAGCTGATGCAATAGGCACTCAGACGTACATATATATATATATATATATATATATCATCAACATCAGTATATTTATGCAGTTTATTGTTTAGGAAGGTGCCATAAATGAAAAAATAAGTCAAAAAAAAGAGTGAAAATCTTATGCAGTAAGATATAAGATACATTTTCATATTAGATTAGGTTGTTTCACTGTAATACAGTGGGATGTAGTATTAATAACTGGATAATAATGTTTCGGGTATAATAATATTGGATATAATCACATCTCGGTGTATCCACATGACTTCCTAATTTGCTTTATTTCCTCATGTTTTCAATGTAATTTTCCATACATTCGGGATAGGTGCTGCGTCATTTCTTCGACTGTATGTATCCGGTGTTGACTCGACCGCCATTTATTTATATAACATTTTGACACTTTACCCTATCTTATCCTAATGTGTGATTACTATCAAGCGTTATTGATATAAAAATGGCAATCAAGAAGGCAAGCATAACTCCATGATGGTATATACCATCAAAGTGATCTAGATACCAAACAGTTTTACAGCTCGTTTCGAGTGAGGTCATCAGCAATGTACCCGGCTCCACGCAACTCTCTAAGTAGCTTCCAACTAAATCATATCAATAGTAGCATACATCATCACGTTATATTACTTCCCCTTTTGCCTCCATAAGATCTTTAGGTTGATAGGGTTTATCAATATTGTACATTATTATTAGTTAGACTCCGATTCCAATAAGAAGACTCTAGAAGATCTGCATTTCGCAGGTGATACATGCCTAACGTCATGCAAACTCGAAGACTCGCAGGCGAAAACCAACAAACTGGCTGAAGAAGCAGCGAAGAAAGGACTCTAGGTGAACACAGAGAAGACAGAAGTGATGGAGATAACCAAACAACAACAACAACCAGCCCCAATCACCACCAAAGGGAGAGATTTAACAGAGATCACTTCCTTCGCTCATATAGAAAGCACGGCTCCAACCACAGGCAGTAGGAACGAATAAAGATGTCAAAGCTAGAATTGGAAAAGCAAGATACGCCCTCATCACTCAGTTTATAAATCTTCTGCACCCACTCAGGATAAAAAACAAGATTTGGATTCTCAACACAAATGTCAAGTCAGTCAGTTCTTCTATATGAACCAGAAACTTGGCCAGTGCCCCACGGAAAGGATTTTCAAAAAGTTACAGACTTTTGTCAACAGCTGTCCACTTCTCCGGCTCCATACTGAAGATCAAATGTCCGGCCAGCCAGCCAGAATTAGCAACAAGAAACTCTGGCAACGAACAAACCAACGAAGAGCCGACTGCTCAACAAATATGTAGGAGAAAATGGAGATGAATCGAGCATACGTTGAGATCATCGAATGGGATCATGCGCCAGGCTCTGGGGTGGGATGGGTAAGTAGTCCTAGGGCGATATGGAGGAGATGCTGCGAGGAGAGGATGAGAGATTCTGGCAAATCGTGGACCCAGCTGATGAGAACAGCAGAAAATAGAACAAAAAGGAGATGTGTTGTTGAAGCCCTATGTTTCATACCGAACCCAAGGGAATTATAATAATAAATGATAATTGTGTGTTAGATCAAATAATGTCATCTCTCACATGGAATGAATAAACGATATCAAAACTAATGAAACAAGTGTAAAACTTTATGAAAAAAAAGAAAGTGAACTGGCTACCACAATTGCATATACACACATATATACACATGTTGGATAAAAGCCTTCACAGAACGAAATGAACATTTGTAAGACGTGAAAGTTTCAAAATGAGGAAAAAAAGTCACTTAGACAAATGAAATGCTAAGCAGTAGATGGAGATGATTGAATTTCTTATGTGAAATTTGAATAGTTTACGGTATATATAAAATGCCCTACAAAGTTAGTTAGTATAACTTCCTTTTTTTAAAAAGAAACAAAGTGTAAGAAGTCCCAATCATTTTTCATTTCCTTAGGCAAAGAAATTAAATTTCCATTCAGGAGGTTACTTTCTTTCTGTGAGGGAAAATATCTTTGTCTCCTAGCCAATTTTCTTTTAGAGGTTAATAGAGTTAAGTTTGATGAATGAAAAAAAAGAAATCTTTATAACTGTATAATTTTGCTGAAATTTCACATGTCAAAAAAGAAAAACTTCAACTTAACAATTTATTGAAAAAAATAATAATAATAAACTGAAGAATTTTGCCGAAGAAAAAGGATGATAATTATGCATGAATTTCTTTGAATAGGAAAAGAATTAAGCGTGATCTGATGAAAGTAGTATAACACTAATCCATGAAATGAACTAAGTAGTGAATTGTAGACTGTCAGCTGGAGTCACCAATAGTTTTAAACTCTTGCTGACAGCCATATTCTCTACTGTTACATACATTTTATGAAGATTGGCATCTTGAACTAAAAACCTCTTGTACAGAGTTGTACATTGATAAATCAGTCAGTAAATAATTATCCTTGTCATTGTCTTAACCTCAAATAGTGTCTTTCACTACTTTACTTGATCCTCCGAATAGCTTTGAATATTATTTTGAAAGAAAATCATTCATATTCATCTATGTTATCTAACTATCCTCCCCCATTGTTACCCTTTGGGTATTACTTATGCTAAGAAAACCCAATCTTCATTAAGCTTCAGGCAGAGAATGATTTTAACTGTTACTATGCCCTACTATGTTATCAATCATTTTATCGGTGACACGTGTCAACAAGCATAGGTGCATACAACAACATTTTATCTAGTTATTAAAGATAACAATATACAAAAGTTATTTATAGGATAACAGACGGTTCAAAGACATAAATGTGCGGTGTCACCACGACGTATACATTGTGCTTCAAAATAGTATGATAAAACCAACAAAGAATAAATCGGAGTTACTTTGACATCACTGCCGAAACGTTTATGCTACACTCAATAGTTACACCAAATAAATGTCCATCATAATCTCACTCAGACTTATTATATTCTACTTTGCTTGCGTTCCGACTGATACATAGGTTTTCAGCGGCGCATAAACAGTGTGTTCTGTTCTCCTTTAACTTTTTTAGCCGGTTCTACGACTGCCAACAAGCTTTCATTCCACCTTTGCAAGATCTTCATCATGTCTCACTCGGACGCCCAGCCCACCGCTTTTAGACAGCCTGATGTGTATGATGTCACTTGAGCGTCTCCTCAGCATAATGTATGTACAATTCATTTATGTTTCCTTCTGCATATCTGTTGGATAGGTGACAGGTTATTTCCTAGCTGGTACAACTACCAGAGTTTCTTTTCACTTATCATTCCCAACTGTTCATATGATTTTCAGCATGATGCAAAAGCGTCTGGCGATGAAGGTCTGCAGCATCCTATTGGAAAGACTTCCTATGACACGCGAAGTTTCTGAACTATATATATATATATATATATATATATATATAAGCACTAATTGACTTCACATTGGGGTTCCTTATGGTATGTGCCATGGATATCCACACAACGATTTTACAGTAATGAGAGCCTGCCTTGCTCTACCGAGCCAAGCCTAGCTGGCTTCGACATTGTTATCCGCGGAGCTTGCAGCTGAAAGGATGCCCCCCAGGTGGTAGTTGAAAGAGACAACCTCGGAATTCCTCCCGCTTGTGTTGATTGGTGCTTGTTGTTGCTGGTTGGGTATCTTCATCACCCATGTCTTCTCATGAGTCAAGCATAATCAATAAATATTACACAGTGTGAAATGTAAAACTTTAGGAACTTTAAAATGTATTGTACAATGAACAAAATGAAAAAAACTCCCTCCCACCACAGAAAGAAACGAAGAAGTGAAAGAAGTTTCGCATTCATCTGGGTAAAATTCTATCACCACTACAGTTAAACAAACAGATGTTTAGGAATATATACATAAAATTTTAGTCACCTGTAGATATAACATCAACTTATGTAGATAATTGTATAAAATAATAATAACTCGGTCTATCATAAGTAGTACTTTAGAAGTTTGTTTCTGGTATGTATCCATATATATATATATATATATATATATGGTGATCTCTCTTTCTGTTGCTCGCTTAGTCTGTGACCATTTCATTTTGATGAACCTGTCTCCTTTAACAATGTATATTCCCCTTATATTATATATAATATAATATGAGTGTTTGTTGACAGTCCGTTGCTTGGTGACATATATCCATATATGGTGGTTGTTGACATGTCTGCTATATTTTGCTATGTATATTTGGATCGACACTCCATTATAATTAGCCATTCATGTTAAGACTGTCTATTGATTTGTTCACACACTTGTCTGGACGGTCATATATATATTTCGTTCTCACAATCTTGTGTCTACTTACTTTGGTGTGATACCACTTTTGCATTCTCCTTGTGTTTGGAAAATAGAAGTATCATCGCAAACCTAGTGGTCTTCTGATTTCCGCCTTCTTGCGTCAGGACTAGTAAATTATCGACCAGTACATAACAATAATTTGGCGACGAGTACATAACAGTTTCTTTCAAAAAGCGCTGCATAAGTCACCTAAGTCATACACCTTCTTTTTCTTCCTTAGTAAAATGAAATTCAGCTATCATTTAATGAATGTAACACTTTGTACTCCCATTGTTTGAACTCGGAACAGATCTTTCATGTACTGTATAAAGGCTGAAACTTACTCTTACTGTATGAGGTGTAATGATCTTACTAAGCTACCTAGGATGAAGTAAGTACGTGACGACAGAATACGGAGGTATTTGGTGGCAGAATCGTTCATTAGGCAGAATGCAAAAACCTTACACTGAAATCTCCCCAATTTCACCAGCCTAAATTTCTCCTTGCATATCTTAGGGTAAAACCAGAAGAAACTTCAAAAGAATTTATGCTCCTACAGCTATTAAATATAGAAATCCAACCATACCATATTTAGCGCGGGTTTTGTGTAAAGAGATAGTTAGATGTGAGAAAAGAACTCATAAACTTTTTAACTGAACTGAAAAGTGCAAGCAAAGATCATTATTACATGTATTACCTATGATATTATCTAAATATACTACACAATTTTTCCATCAATAATCTGTTTATTATGGTTCCATTATTAATATTATTACTACTATTTTAAATTTTATGTATGTACATATTTATAAAAGGAACTAAGTAGTTACAATATGCTTTAAAAACGCTGTGAATTCCATTCTGTATAACTGCTATTGTTTGGAATAAAGTGATTAATAGTATTATTATTATTGTAAGCATGGAAAAGAAGGAAGGTTGGAAGTGAGGCTTGTAACCCCATAACGCCATAGGCAGTGAAGGCTCGGAGATTGAAGTCCATTCGAAATTCAGAGTAATGAGAAAAAAAACAACTCCTTAGCTCTCGCTCTGTCTCACACTTTCTCACTGGATTATCACTTCACCTCGTTTCGTTTTTATTCGGTGATTCATCCGGATAAATAACACTTTAAATTGTCAACATGTATGCAGAAATTTTAACAGAAATAACACTTTTGTGTATTCTGCCAAATACCCACTTTATTTAGGCTTCGACAACAAGACAAATGGTCGTCCTAAATTATGAATAAACAAAGATTGGTTTAAATCATGAGAAATTACTGGTTGCCTCTTTTTCCTCAATACAAAGGGTAAAACCTTATAAATTTGAATGTAACGTGGATAATCTTTTGCTTCTATGAATTGTTGAACGTAAATTAGACGAAGTACGGCTCATTGACTTTGAGTCAATAAGCTTCTAAGTTTGAGTCTAATTTCATCTCCTTCAAGCTGTAAAAAAAATGATGGTGGTGGTGGGGGTAGGGGGTAGATTTCATTAGATGCTATTTTAAGACGTCATATATTCATAAACTCTACTAACAAACAGAGGTTTGACGACTATATATATATATATATATATATATATATATGCCAAAATTATGATTAATGGGCCATTACATTTCAACGCGATGGCTTAATGGTCAACGGAGTGAAGATCTTGGATTCGATTCCTTGAAGTGAGGTCATGGACGAAACAGCTAACCATCACTTTCTGGTGTTCAACGGCTTTAAACCGATGTGTCATATCGTTATCTAACTTCATTTCAATCAAATCATTGCAGGCTAACACTTGAAAAGGACATTTTATGTCATAATACATTTTATAGAAACGAAATTATGATTTATAATGATTTTAAAACAGGTCATCTCAAAAGAAAAGAAGAGTTAAAAGGCAAAGTAAGAGAAAGTAAAGTGTGATTTTTGGGAAATGGGAGAAAACTCAAGGAAGAACAATATGGTTAGTGGAATTATACAACACAAATATAATATAAAGCTTAATTAATTTGGTCAAGAGACTGAAACTAGGAAAATAAAGGGCAAAACTGAATACACTGTCATTTATTTTCAGCCGCTTAAAATTAATTCTCATTTATTCCAGGTTTTATCATGCCTTGCTTGCTAGCAAAAATAAGCAAACAGTGAAGTGTAATTTTCTAAGAAAACTAACTGTATAGATGAATACATTGAATACTTAACGGAAGGATGAGTACATTGAACTGCTAGTTGCAATATACAACTCAGATATACAGAGTAGATTCCCTGTGTAACGTGTCATGAGGTTCCGCAGTTAATGTATGAGGGCTATCGCGATTTTCAGGCTGAAATAGGTAGGAAGAAACTCTTAATTGGTACCCTTTAGGTTCAAAGTTCAGTGTTTAAAGTATTTTCATCTATATGAATGGAATGAAACCTTCTATAATTTTCCTTTGGCTGAAAAAGATAATAAACTTTAACAATATAAGTAGATAATTTGCATGAAAACAGCCCAATGTAATGGATGAGAACTAAGTTTTAGCGAACCTCATCAATTAAACCACTGAATATGCCACGGTTGCACACTGCTATCTGACAATATTTCTCGATAAACAAGTGGACACTAGTATTTTCGTCTTTCACGAATATAATCACTTTCTTTTTCAAGTGTTGGTTTGTAGGGATTTGATTGGTTTCAGGATTTCATCATGAGCTGACATTAGTTAGAGAACTATTGGAAAACCTTCACGTTCCCAGTGGAACATAGGGCCTCAAGCTAGTGGCTTGAAGTTTCTGTACCACTGTTTAATTTTACAGGATGGGGTTGATAGCCTCATGCTCAACCTTTCCGCTTTACCAGCATTACTTCTGGCTTAGCGAGGTAAAGGAGTGAGTTGGCCGGGAATCGAACTCCGGACCATGTGTATGGTCGGCGAGCGTCCTAATCTCTGTGCCACCGAGGCATCACATACCAACATAATATCTGGAACTTAATCTATCGTCATCTCTGTGTCGAAAATAGGAGAAGAAATGATTGCACAGGACCATTGGTTTTTCTTTCTAAAAGTGTGATTATAACAATTTCAGAAACTAAATTGTCAGTCAGATCAACATACACATCTCTCCATGGAATGAAGGATTCACTCTACGCCACATCAAGCACTAGACGCATGAAATTAGTCACTGGAAAAAAAACTAATTTCATGCGTCGATTACGGTTGCTACAGGTAATTCGCGAACCCGAATAGCACAGTGGTGATGTGTCCGAATGCAACAATCGGTGACGCAAGTTCCAATCTCAGAAGGCACATTATTTTCTATAAGTTCGAAGATAAATCTTGCTGACTAGTGCCAACATGCACAAAACATAGGTCCAGGTCTTCCTGCTGATTGCTCTCAACTATCTAACAAATATGTACTGTTGATTATGGAATGTACCACTTTCTTATATTATTTGTAATACTAATTTTTTACATTCAATGATAAGTCTTTTTAATTTTGGTAATATATCCCACGTAAAATTACTCTACAAGATCACACCAAATATTGAAATTTATTCATCTAGAACTATAACGTCGTTTGATATATATTATCAAAATTAGAAATAGATATGATGGAGGAGCGAATTAGTAATTCTGAGGCTACTTGCTAGAATCTTGTCTCAAAACAGATTCTGTATTTCACCCTCAATCATAATCAGTTGTATCAATAATAAGGACCTGTAAACTCAAGGTTAACTCAGGCAGTCTCAACATAATAATCTATTTATTTACTGGCAGTTAGAAGTTGAAACCATGACTTGAGTTTCTCCTTAGTTGGGACTCACCTTCTGGATGCACTTTGATCTCCAGTACGTCGTAGTGTTCCCACTGAGACTCAGATTTCCCAGTAGCATAGTGCACAACACTTTGACGTTTGAAGCGACAAGTACTGGCTTTGGGGTTCAATGGGAACACTATCAATCACTGGAAAGAAAGTGCATCCAGATGAAAAGTTCCAAATAGGACGAAATGTGCATCCTGATTCACTATAGAACAAAATAAAACTGTATCTGATAAATTATTCATCAGAGGAACACGATACAGCATATGCAAAATGAACATTTCATTCTTGCAATTCAAACTCACCTACGACGTAGATCATCGATACACTGACTTGTAAAGAAATGCTTGAGAACAGATAACATTTGACTTTGGTTACACAACAACGTTTCGATACATAATTTTGGTTTCTATAAAATTTGTAGGTAATAATTATAAAAATTAATTGGATGAATAATAATGAATAAACGTAATCGTTTACAAATGTTTAACTTATGTATACAAACGAACAAAAACCGAACTTTAATTTCACTACTGAATTCATACTACTTATACCATATATCAATTCCACTAATCTGAACAGTATAATTACAACTACAGGTGATACGGATGAAGATTTCAGTGCCAGTCTGGTTCATATTAGCCAAGAAAGTCAGGCCTTTATTACTCTTAAATCGATGTGGTAATTCAGAGCACGAGATTCACCAAAAGCATTTCTATAATAAAGTTTCTACATTATTGTTATTATTAACAGGTTGCTGTAGGTATTCGTTAACACTGATGCAGAAGATTAAATGGCCGGCTAGAGAGCACCATCTGCAAGGAACTATGGTAGGCGAAAAATCAGTTAAAAACCTACTACTCAACAAATGTGCGGAAAGGAATGTATGTGTACCTGAAGAAGGCTGAGGAGACCGTTGAGTAAAACCGCATGCCAATTAAGCTCTCGAATGCAACCCCAATAAGAAGGAACACACTGAACCTCTGACTGTGATATGAAGATTATGTGAAGAGGAAATGAAAGCCTGCTGGTAATCATGAAGTCAGCTAAAAGTGATAGCAGAGAACCGAGTGCGATGGATATGTCTCCCTCGGAACACAAGGGATCAATAATACATTAACAATTGATTCTTTTCAATCGTTTGCCTTCCGAGTGAAACACAGGGCTTCAAGATGTGAGCTGTGAAGTTTCAGTAGCAGCAGTTTTTTCCTACAGAATGGGTTACTAGCCTCAAGTTCGACCTTCAGTCATTACAGGGTTTACTACCACTAGGCGAGGTTTATGACTGATTCAGCCAGGAATCGAACCTGGACCACGCGAGTGGCTGGTGAGTATTATAACACCGACTCAAAAACAGTAATAATAATAATAATAATAATAATGGTAATAATAATATCAAGTATAGATCACAATATGCCATTTAAAATTCAACTCCAACAGGATACATTATCCGATAGTAGTAATATGCGCATAATCACTGCTCTCTAACAGAAAGAAACATAGGTCGGACTACTCTCTCAATCAGAATGAACAAGCATTATAAAGTACAAACAAGCAACAACAAAACCATATTTTGCTCTATTTTATATATTTAACCGACAAGATGAACAAATATCTCTACAGTACAATCTCTAAACAATATCAGTAAATTACATGTGCCCATTCCCTCCCTGTAACTTCACTTCTGAATTGTCATTGGGGGAAATTATGATTATGATTTTAAAATTCTTAAAAACTTACGACCACAAGAAAATAGAAAATGAATAACAGTTTTTTGGAAAAAATATTCAATGCAAAAGTTAGATTTATTAAAATAAGAGCAAAACCTCATTATTCTCTTGCCCAATATTATGTTTCTCCTACTTACCGTGTGTTTTTTCCTGCATATTATCTCAGTTAGAGTGATAATAATTAGTAATAATCCCATTATCTAAAAGTATACTCATATGCATTCCTGCCCATTAATTACCTCATCATCACTGTACAAATAGGTACATGTATCAAAAAGTTGAAACTGAAGCCTTAAAATCACACTTTCCCGTCTTATCCATCATTTTTCTTCCATAAAGAAAAAACATAACACGATTACGTCGTAAACAATCCACACTAAATTCTGCTTCTTTTTTTAAAGCAAACCACATCTCATGTGTCATGGGATTTCTGATTGGAAGGGGAATTCGAGATCTCTCTCTCTCTATTAGAAGTAAAGAAATATGTTGCGGTGGTGGGTGTTTTCGTCACTCAGATGACATAAGCCTTGACTTTAGCTGGGACAAAATATTAAACCACTGCTCCCATTTATGCATAGCTAAGTATGTGTGCATGCATATATATATATATATATATATATATGAATTAAGGAAGTAAAATACGGCCAGACAAATTGTGCTGGAAGAAAAGTACAGGGTTTCTGTCTGTGTAACAGACCACCATCTTTCACATATGAATTAACACATATAGATTGTAGTCAGTAATGTGTAAATCATCATCAATACACCGAGAGATTAATCCATATATATATAATATATATATATATATTAACAGAGCTCAAGCCTTTTAAAGAATGAAATGATAAATTCGGTATATTAGAGTATAGGTTTGAAATTTGGGGCTAGAAAATTAATAATAAATCTACTCAGTTTTACAACTAAATATGTGCTGTAATACAACAGAATAATTTATAGATATGATTTTATTTTGATAAATCACACAGTGTTATACAGTATTATTAAGTGATGACGTTTCGAGCACAAACCATTTCTCATAATCATATCATAATGGAGTTTTACTCTACCACAATGTCCAAGTTTTATACTTATAGCAATAACAGGATGGTTTGTCTTTATTTCTCACTAACAAAGTCAGTAATGTATAATGTATAAATTATCGTTTTGGTATGTGGTTGTGTTGTCCTAACTGTGTGGTTTTGCATGAAAAGCCTTCAGTGTCCCTTTCTATAGACAGAGGTTTTCAGCTCTTACAATGAAGTGGGATTTTCAGAATTTTCTCTGAATAATATATATATATATATATCTTTTGATGACCTCTGCTTTTTTTGGTTGCCCTCAGAAGAATTACACAATAAAATATCCCTTCTAAGATGTCTTGTTAAAGCGAACAAAACACAGGATATTTGGGGAAACAAGTACGCATAAAATTCACCTACACGGAAAAGATACTCAAATACAACAGCAATAATCCGAAAAACACACGTAGGAAACTATGCACAAATATTATTTTAAAGGGTTAAAATACACTGTAGTACTCCAGTCGTAAAGAGAAGAGAATCGAAGTATTTATTAGCTACCTTCAAGGAAAACAGACAATTAATTTCACCGGAAAATGACTAAACTCAAATGAAGACTTCCAGTAAAAGACATTTCTCAAAACCACAAGAAAATTCATCCTGCCATATATAGAGAATATTTCTGAAATAACGGCTAGAAGGCTGGAACCATTCGAAGTAGATCTTCCATAAAAACCAGCACAACCACTTCAGTTCACATTATGCTGACCGAAAGACACAATAATAAAAGAAGAAAAGATCGACACGATCTACAAAGGGAATTCCATCAACTGTGAAAAGCACTGTATTGCTCAATATTGACGTTCTTTTCGACTTCGAATCCAAGAGCATAAACTACCTATCAACAGACACGACATGCATTCCCACGTATCAATGAATGGAGACAACTACGGATACAAGTTTGACTGGAAAAATGTAAGAATCTTAAACAGGAGAACTACTAAACAAGTGAGAAGATTCCTAGGGTTCTGGTGCTCAGATCATTCTTCACTAAGTAAACACACTGATTAAATTTAGTAACCAGTGAAGAACGAATCACACGGAAAAAGAGATTAGAAAGGCTAAATTCTAGGTCAGTGAAACGACCTATACCAATACATTTTAACACGTGAATAAAAGAATCTCTGACGTCGCAGAAACATAGCCAATGCCACCAGGAGAGATAGATATATCATCCCTAGAGAATTCTGAAAAACCAATTTCACGATGTGGTAAACGCTGAACCTGATATCTGTAGAAGGACGATTAAAAAGCTCTTCAGTTAAACCTCAACCGAACATCAAACACATCCACCCCAGATAAAAAAGGTTTCTCCAATATTTATAAATCGTGTTTATTTATACAACACGACAGTCTACAGGATAGTGTCTATTGTGAATGATTACCTTTTGAAAAGCAAACATACCTTAGAGAAAATCGTTGCAGCTAAATTTAAAGCTGATAGTATTCCCCTTGGGGATAGCATAACTAGGTCAACTGCATGCTCGCTGTCTACTGATGAACCAGCCGATTTATGAAGATCAAATATTTGCTCTAAACACTGCCATATCCTTTCAGGTATTCGAAACTCCATAAGTGATTGATAAATGATATTACCAGCCTATTACAGACAAGAAAAAGAAAAATGTGCGTGTTATAATATTAACTGTAGATGACTGCAAAGTTAACAGCGAAGATTACAAATCACTTTAGTTAAACCGTTTTTTTTCAACATATTCGTAAAGAAAACTTTATCTTAATGGTTTGGTCATAGAACTATTCAGGAATAAGTTATGACTTTCAAGGATTTAATTGATCTCAAATTAGATTTTATCATGAATTGACAGCAGTAAGAAAGCTAATGGGAACCAAGGAGCTCAGGATAGTTGTTTCGTCCTTTTCCGGGACTCTTCATAGGACGCACCCATAACTTCATCAAGAATCATACCTTGAACCTTCAAGTTATGAAGCAAGCATATCACCACACCAACCACCTGGCTGAAATCTAATGACCCGTAGATTACGGTATGTAGTGCCCCTACCATCCATTAACGTTGGCGAAGATCTGTCCTCATATCCATTTCGGTGGGTGCTATCAATCACCAGATCTCACTAGAACTCCAGGAAATCCACCGATAAACAGTGGATTCATTTTAAAGTGCTAGTTTACAACGACTCAGGGTCAATGATTTTGGATTTGTAGAATTGTATAAAAAAAGTGGGGGTGAAATTTTATAATTTCACTAGAAACCCTTCCGCCCCATTTCGCTTTTTTCTCAAAGCGGTATTTATTTACAATAGTTCAGGCATCATATGACCATGGGTATCAAATCAACCCAGGAAAACACAAAATTCATAGACATAAGGGGACAAGAAGAATACTGGTGAGTTCTTTGTTTCTTAGTCCTCAGGTCAATTTGCAATTAACAGACATGTGGATATGGATCAAATTAATTAACTCATAATGAATAAGTCGCACAATCGACAGCTTAAACATCGGGGCAACAAAACAATTCTTTTCCGAGGACAACCAATCGCAGCGTCCAGTTCACCAGAAAAACTAACAGATATTTTATCCATGAAAAATTTCAATTGATATGACGGCTTCAACATGTCGGCTGCAATAGATCTTCATCACATAGTAAGATTCGAGGTTGAATGACAAACCCATGATGATGACTAGAAGCGGTATAAAAAAGACCTTAAAAAAACAACACTTCATTTAAGTAACATTGAAGAAAATCCAGTAAGAATATGAACTTCCTGTACACGAACTCTAAATTACTGATTCAAAAATATTCAACTAATGATGTTCACAGGTTCACCTAATGTTCATCAAAATTATGATATTTACACAACGTAAGAGAGAGAAAGAAGAAGAGAAATGTTACACAACTACTTTCAAAGGTATAGTATTAGGATACTTTAATTAACCAACCTGTGTACACATAATTTGAGCTAAGTCAAACAAACCATCAAGCCAGCCATGATTCGATGGCCATAATAATTGTGGTAAACCAAAGGTCATAAGAAGATCCATTTCAGCCTGAGATTCGCCGACATTCTCTTTTGAATTAGACCTACCAACATTACGTGGTGTTGATTCACTTAAAGCAGCCAATAGTCGATTACGTGCTGTTTGACTCTGAGCGATAGGTGATACAAGAATCAGCGACATTGCTTGTACAATATCATGAGGTTTAGCCGGTATTTTAAACTCTTGTAATTCATAAATTTGAGATAGCAGCAAAGCTGATGCAGCCTAATTTCAACGGAAAGGAAAAAACAAGAGGAAAGTCATCTTGAAGCATTAGTGTTTTATAACTGATGGCAATTTATTTCAATGACTGGACTGGTTTCAACATGGAATTTTTCACCGATGTGCAGCAGTCCAATTCGCCGCATTCCATGTAACACACATGGCAAGGGAAGAAAGTAAAAAAGGAATGCAAAATATAAACAGTAAACAGAGATATGAGACAAAAAGAATAGTAATGTCGAAAAACAATATAGTTTTACTAGCTATTATAAGTCATAAGGGGTGGTTGCATCTGCCCCATTGAGAACGACGATCTTAAGAAATATCACCAATTGTTTTCAGCCATTGGTTTTTACCGTCCTGAAGAACCCAACCAGGAAGTCTACACCTTCCTACGTAGCTTAAATCAACTGTTGTGGGTTTCATTGACTGGTGCCATGTTTTGGTTTGACCGCCACTAGCTCTTTTGCAGCCTGACCCTATGTCAGCTAGCATTTCCCGCCGAGGAAGGCGATGGCTAGGCATACGTAACACAAGTCTCAACCATCTCAATTGGTGCAACTTCACATCCACATCGGTTGATTTCCCTTCCCCTCATCACTTCCCTGGAAAGCAATTTTCAGCGAGGGGGCTACAAGAACTCTAACCTGGGGATCCAAAAAGAATTATGTCTTTAAGCTAGTAGCGAGTCAATGCAGTCCAGTCCTGCAGCATCATCTTACATTTGGCGGGAGCGAATCACATGCCAAATATTCAAAGATTGCTGCTCCTCAAGGTGTTTAAAAGACTCTCCTTTATTTTGTCAGCGTCTTCACCTAGTCAGACAGACTACGTCATCCACATATCCTAAGTCAACGAAATTATTCCCTGATGGTAACAAGTCAATTCCTGAGTCACTGAAATCTGTTAATGTTAATTACAATAGTACTTCTATGATGAAAGTAAATAGAAATGGGGATAGTGGGCACCCCTGACGGACAACACTAGTTGTCACCACTTCAGATGACAACTCGCCGTGAGCTCTCACCTGGCTGCATGAGTTCGAGTAGCGTGTCTTGATCAGTGCAATGTATTTTCTCGGCATTCCCTTCACAGCCAAACATCGCCATAGTACCTCTCGGTCGACAGAATCGAATGCCGCCTGATGGGACTTCCTCTGATTCCCAGACACCTCCTAGTACCTCAGCTAAAGCAGACAGTAAACTGTCCCAACCGTACTTAAATACCTCAGGAGTCACCCATCAGGTCCCGTAGCTTTGCCTTGTTTCAGACTAGTTACAGCCTTAGTAACCTCAATTAGGGACAGTGGACCTGTGTCTATATCCCATTCAGGGAGGTGTAGGATGTTTGGTAGGCTGAGCGTGGCTGTAGGGCAACTAAACTGCTCCTCGATGTGTTTTTTTCAACGTCCAAATCACCTATCCTGGGAGCTAATTATGGTGCCATTTTCCACACAGATTGCTTCACTTATCGTTCGACTTTGACCACCCGTTTACCTGATAAGTCTAAATAGTTATCTGGTGTTACCAATCGCCGATGCCTTTTTCATTTCCATAGCTTTTGTCGCCGACCACTGTTCACGGTCACGTTTCGAAGGCTTCTTGTTTATTTGCGTTTGAACAGCCTTCGCTCCTCATCACAATCAGAGCTCGTCGGAATCAGTCTTCCTGCGTCAATCAACTCGAATGTGATGGCGGAGATCCAATGGCTCTTACTAACTTTTGGTTTAAGGTAATTAACAGCTTTTACAGCTGTGTCTGCAGCTAACTGAATGTTGTGCCAGGCTACCTCAGGAAGAGTCCTGCTGTCGACGTCTGACACTCGTTTCGCTATTTCCTCCTTAAATAGGGACTCAGTGTCCCGATCTAGTTGAGGATGTGACTGCTTCGCTGCCAGCAATCTTTTATCTTCGTTTAGTCGTAAGCATAAATTTGCGCAGGGCGTGATCGGAGACTACTCACATGTTCCAAAAGGAGCGGCAGTCTTCTATTGACCTTCACCAACGATACCATATCGCTTTGTAGTCTATCTGAGTCCAGGGTTGATTTGGTGATGGAGGTCGCCAGGTTACGCAGTGTCTCTCTTTGTGCTTAGAGTTAGTGCTGACTAGGAACAGATGATTTTCTGAGCAACTGTAGAAGACGATTACCGTTGTCGGTTCGTCGGCAGGGAACTCCATACGTCCCACATACATACTTCTCAGTATGGCACAACTTCCCTACTTGGGCACTGAAGTCGCCTGCTAAAACAACCTTATCTAAATGTTTTGCTTTTTGCAGCAAATTAAACAGTTTTATGTAGAAATCATCCTTTTGTTCATCCGAACTGCGGTCTGTTGAGGCGTTAGTGGTGACTACGAAAAGACAACAATGGGAAACGTCATCCTTCCTTCATTTAACTGACCCGTTCAGACGCACCGCACACATGTGACTATCTCCTGGGATCCAGCCGTGAAGTGATTTTTCTGCCTGAACACTCAATGCTATCTCTACACCTGCGAGTATTCAAGAACCAGCTGAGAGGTCTCCTGACACCCTTAAAGTGAATCCTGCAGATTCACCTTGTTGACTGGATGAGGTTAAGTGAATGACTACACTAGGGTCTTGTATGCGTGTTTCCGAAACACAACATACACCCAAGGCTCGAGATGCCAGAGTTCTTCCTACTGATGCCTGTTGTCCGATTTGACCGAGGGTCCTGACATTGAATGCTCCTATATGAGGTTGGCGACGTGGCTCAAAGAGGCTGTCAGGTGTATTTCTTTGGCTCTGATCGTTGTTTGTGGTCACAGTGTGAAGTGAAGATGACTCACTAGCCTGCAGAATAGTAGTGACTGCAGTAGAGAAGCAAGATGAGGAACGTGATGTTGATAAAGGAGAATGATGCTCGGGAAGGCTTGTGTCCTCTTGGAAATGTGTGGGCGGTTGTTACTTCCCGGCTGCCTACACCGTGGAAGTTGGTTGATTCTTCGAGTACCTGAAACAGAAAGAGGATTAGGGTTGCGTGATCGCAGAGCCCAGGGAACAACTGCTTGAGGCCAGTCACACACGGTCTGTAATAACTGGTTTCTGGGATTGGTTCCCTATTAGTAAACTTACCACCGGTTACGAATCACCGTAGGGTAGGTCGGGATGCACGAATGTTGGGCTCAACTTTTCCTAACCCCTTCTATCCAGAGTGCAGAGACAGCATAGTTGGCATGCTGATCATCTGAGGGAAACACCTTACTGCTGTTACATCCCTGTTCCCCTGCAGTACGACTTCGCCCACAGACTCCTGGCATAGTGTAAAAATTTCTTAAACTATGCCGGTAACTGCTTCTAATCTAATCACTATCCTAACAACCTTCCTGGCATGGTAGAACCTGCAGGAACAATAGTTTCAGCCAGTGTAGCTTGTTGAGTCATTGCGATATGCAAGCCCGACCACCACGTCAAGTTAGCAGCTATCGGTCAGGAGTTCATTTCAATATAGCTAAAACTCCAACTTAAACATTTAGAAAACATAAAAACAGATTGAGTGACATGCTCATAATGATAGATATGCATAGTGGAGGCGTGGTTAAGCAAGGAACAGACTAGATCTATTGGCAACTCCATTTTGCCTCATCATGTAGACATTTAAAATGAAGTCATCTGTCGTAATCTGACTAATCATAATTTCGTTTTATAAATCTGTCTTCTACATAGAGCTGAAGACATAGGGATCCATCTGAAGGAGCATAACTTATGTGTTCAGAAAACGTAAGTTTCGAAGCTTTTCTTACCTTAGCCGTCATAACTTGACTGTAATGATCTGACAATTTCCCTTCGCCTCTAAGTCTTTAGCAAGCTGTGATTGTTTTAATTGTCACTGATTGTTGCATTAATTTGCTTCTTAACTTTATCTGATATTTAACTAAGTATTACATTTTGTGCTTATTATTGTTTACACGTGCTTTGAACTGTAATTCTAATCAACCTTAACAACTCGATATTATTCAAACAAAAGCATCAGTGTTGTCAACATCAGTTATTCTTTAAATATTACGTGTACCTATAAATGTGGAACCAGATGAAGAAGTTATTGAAGAGCATATCCTTTAATCCCTCTTCGTTCTTGGCAATTTATTCGTTGATAGATCTTAATGGACCGAAATGCTTAGTCTTTGTTCACATGTTGGCTCCTGCTACGAACATTTTGACGGTGCTTTAAGATAAATGACATCATTTGGTTGATGGTGGTTAATCTTTGGATCCAGGACGTGCGTTCTATCCTTCTTGAGACTTGTCAGCTGGATATACTCGCATCTTCAGTAAGCGACGGTGTTTCAACTGAGACGCAAATGTAGCACACTTATAGTATTTAAAAAGGCATTTTAATTTACGTGTTCATAGTTACTTGTTGAATTCAAGTTTACGTGATTATCTTGCTAGATTTCAAACTCCATACAAAAATGTTTTACCGGTTAAATTGTTCTTCAGTAACTCTACAAGACAAACAGACTTAAATTTGCTTTAAGTTCGATCACAGATTGATGTCATTTGGACGACCATCGACTACGCACATGACATTTAATACTCCCCAGTGGCCAACCAATTAATTCTACACAGCAGGCGCCTGAACTACATACATGCATTTCAGAGGAAGTGTCCAGTGAGCATTAAAGGAACTCGTCCTGTCAACAACAACTTCATTTCAGTGTATACGTGCATCAAAGTCAGCACTGTTTGCGATATAAAGATTCACAATTGTTTTAATATAAACATGAGTCTGAAAACAAAACTTACCGCATGACTTGGGACGTGTGATTCAACAAGCATTTTGCAAAATTGTGCCTTGTTTTGTAATATCCTACAAATTGAACATATGAACCAGTAGTAGAAGGAAACAAGTAAGTAGATAAGAAATTTTCAGAAATACTGTAAATTTCATACATTTATTCCCCTTAATGAATTTGAACAATGCAAGAACTACAGTTTTAGCAGAATAAAATGGTACCATCTTTTATTTCGTTGCCTTCTCGTCAGCTGCTTACATGGCAAAGACATTATTAAATATACCTACAACAACAATTTTAACATACTTGCACAGAGTTCAGTTTAAACAAAAATCAATCGATCAATATACTCATACACCAAAAATATATACATATATAAATATGCAATATTAACCACTATTCCGAACAATAATAATCAAACACAATGGAAACTTTTAGCATTTCACATTCGGAGGAAAGAGAGGTGAAATTATCCAGTTACCAGGGCAAAGAAAGGCTGATAACCGCTTCTTTCTGGACGCATAAATCAGGTTTCAGGCGCTTGATGGAAATGGCTTCAGCAAACTTAAGGAGAATTGAGCTATTTTGCTTAATGATAATTTTGAACGACTTTTCGACGTCCACCTCATGACCCGTGTCGAGAAGATGCCTGGTGATGGCACTGTTTAAAGCATTTGTTCCCTTTAGACGTAAGCTTTTTGGTACATGTTCAGGAAATCGTAGATATGCCCTTCTTTCTGTCCTTCCATGCATTTATGCTTACTTTCTTGATTACCATTTATAGTTTCAGGCAGATCACATGTTGTGACATGAATAATCTCGGTTTCCAAAATAAACTGTGTTGAAATTCCGCCTCAAACTGTAAGTCGGAAATCGTGGATTCATTTTTAAATCAAGAAATTGCACACTTTTGCAACAATTGTAACTAGTCAATATGAAAGAAACCACTAGTAGTGAAATGAAGAAATATTATCAGACAAAGATGCTTCCTACTTCAATGTAGGTCTTCTTCAACAGACAAACTCTGTAACATACGCACCATAGAAGAAGACACTTAAGTCTTCACAATCAACGTGCTGCTATCTAGTTGTGAATAAATATTCATTGGACAGTTAGCTACAATAAAGAATTCAAGTACGGAAAAAATTTATGAAAATTCCATTAATACTCTACGAGAATGTTAAGCTAGGTATTATTCGGTTGATAGCGTCCAACAGTGGGATCTAGGATGCACGTTCCCTCATAACGACAGAGACTGAAGATTTCGGTGAGAAATAACAGACAACCAGCGAAAATCCAAAATAATTATTTCAATATAGCTGGATATAGTAATAGCATCATAAAAGTAGTTTAAGTTGGGTATTTTACATCCACGCTACTTAAGACCAGACGAAAAACATGTCTGCATCTCACAAAGTTTGCATGGATTATTACAACCCAATGGTTTGTTTACACCAAGACGATAGGGTTTGCTGAAATTGCATAAAAATGCTTTTTCACTTAGATATATTTAACCCCACGTATCATCTGATAGCCGAATGGATTGTCAGACTATTACATCGTCTAAATACTGAATTGGTAAACAATAGAGTAGAAAGATACCTTCAAATTTTTTGAAAGGATAGAAGAATAAAATAGGGTAAATGAATTCGTGATAACGTTTGATGTATCTTTTCTATTCACTAACATAATACTGATGTGGACAGTGAATTTTGTATGTGAAACTTCAATGTTAGCATTCGTATATCTTCTGTTAATGGACTTATTTTGAGATACAAAATGAATGTTCATTTTCCGTTTAACTGGAAATTTTGCACACAAGTTGACGATTTGGCTATGGGGTCACCAATAGGAACAAGTCTAGCCACCATTTTCCTCCCAAAATGACAGAATGCATCTTTGTAACTGGTGAACTAGGATTATATTGTCATTAAGATGGATGAGACGTTTTTTATTATGAAAAATAAGAATAAAGTGAAGAAAATCCTTGAAAAACTTAGTGATGTGTATCTTGTAATAAATTTTACCCTCGAGAAAGACAGAAATGACAGTATTTCATTTCGCAGACGTCCTTATGACGGTACAACGAAAAGGACCACACATAGGAAACCTTTACTCACTGGTCAGTATTCCCATTTTTAGAGTTTCATCTATTTGAAATTTAAACGCAATTTGATGAAGTGTTTGTTTCACAGAACTACAATAATCTCCTCAAATGACTATCATAATGAAGAACTCAAGACTGTTAGAAAATTACTAAGTAAAAATAAATATTCAAATGAGTTTACTGATCAGACACACTTTCAAGCAACCTTGTCCATATAAAAGACCGAATCCCGAAAGATTCTCTATCTATCTATAAAATGAAATGATTGGAATGTCATGCGATCTACATCGGAAAAACATCTCAAGAAATCAAAATCAGAAGAAATGAACACCGTAGAGCATTTGTTCGACCACCGAGAAATCCAGTTGAACTAGAAAAACTTGAAAAATCATCAGCCATAGGTCTACACGCTATATAATAAGGCCACAAAATTGATTTTGACAATATGGAAATAATCCAGAAAAACTTCAGAAATCACAAAGAACGTCTAATATCAGAAGCACTTCACATCAAGTGGAATCCAAATTGCCTGAATAGGAATGATTGACTAAAACAGAATCTGACCTGGTTACAACACTTCCCTCCCCCCATGAAGTGACAAAATCAACACAAATGTGATTGTTCGCTCTAAATATTTTGTTCTGAACAAGTGTGATAAGTTCACTATGTAAACACGCACTACTTTTATAACTTTACACACCGATCAAATCCAACAATCTACACTTGATTTTGCTATCTTTACAAATTGAGCTACTTAACAACCAAAAATGACCCCAGACTAACGAACGATGATCAAGTTAGTAAACTTCATTTTGATATCATAACAGATGTACTATTAACTTTGATATTTGGTTTAGTGATCTCCATTGTTATTTTGACTTTCAATATGTCCTTTTAACCAGACCTAAGTCTATTTTATCACCCCTAACTCTTTGTTATATATGCAGAGATTTTGTAAATTCCGGTTTAATAATACTTTGATAAAGCTATTAGCATTAAATAGCGAAACTTCAGTAAAAACAATATCATTGTGTTCTTCATTCATACAAAGACCTTTATTATAATGAATATCATATACCCAATGCCCAAATTTTTTCAAACCGTTAAAAGTGAACTTGGTTTGGACATATATAATTACTGATAAAAATATAAATTTAAAGCCACGGCAAGCTAATGTGTCAACAGCTACGAAGAAGACTTTGTTATTGAAACTGTAGTTCTTACTGTTGTAACCAAGTGATGACTGACGGCTCGGAAATTATAATTTATCGGTTGTATTGATCTGATCATATCTACTTCCCTCCAAGCCTTTTACAAACTATCATCGTTTTAACTCCCCTTAATAGTTGTATTAATTTGCTCCTTAATATCATCTGATTTTCATTCAAGCATTATGTTTCTATGTATATTTTCACTAATGTTATTCTATTGATCTTAACAAACCGATACTATTTGAACAAAAACATCACTGTTGTCAACACCAATTACTATTTAAATATTATATATATATATATATATATATATATATATATATATGAGTCGTGAATTGGCAGAAGTCAGAATTCAAGGACCATTGGATCGGGTCCCAGTGGCCTAATGGTATACGAGCTCGCCTTGTAACCGGAAGGTCCTGGGTTCGAATCCCGGCGGGTGCATACTGCTGAAGAGTCCCAAACTAGGACGAAACAGCTGTCCAGTACTCCCAGGTTTTCCAATGGTGCTCTAACTAATGTCAGCTCATGATGAAATCCTGAAACCAATCAAATCCCTGCAAACCAACACTTGAATATATATGAGTAGGCTATCGTGAAGACTATTCTGTTCTCAATCTTTTTTTAACAGCGAGCGTTGGTGCACGCAGCTAAACATATACAAAATGCTAGAAATATGTTTTCTTTGATATTTATCCAGATGACATAGGTATAAAGTATCCAGTATGACATTGGATGTGCATGAAATAAGAATCAGAGATAAGCAATAGGAGGAATAAGAAGTCGTCATTAAATATTAGCTAAATTTTTAACCAATATACGCTTTCAAGCAATTTGATCGATATGTCACTTTTCCAATAGACGGATGATGTCAGAATTGTTAAGTTCAAATGGCGGGTGAAACAATTTAAGAAATTTAAATTTCGGACTTTTATTTAGTGATATTATCAACAAGAATCGGATTCGCAAGTTGCAAATCATATACTTCAGAGTGACAATTATTCAGATAAGATTACATGACCTTCTTGTGTCACTATGGAAATGTGTGGGCAGTTATTACTTGCCGATTGCCTGAGCCATAGAAGTTGGTTACAGGATTTCAACATGAGCTAACATCGGTTAGAGAACCATTTGAAAACCTGGAATATTGGACAACAACCGTTTGGTGAGAAACGTGTGTCTGTAACTTCTTTTTCCAATGGTTCTCTAATCAGTATCAGCTCATGATGAAATCCTGAAACCAAACTATAGAATATTAATCTGATGATCGCTAGTAACTTGCTACAGGATGGAGTTTCCTGGAGTTCTAGTGAGAAGCCGTGACCAGTGAGATCCATTCAGATGTCGCGTGTGAGGATGGATGTCCCGCATACGACAATGGTTGGGGTCGCGCTAAGTCATGAATTGATAGAAGTTAGAAGTCATGAGTCATTGAATCGGGTCCCAGTGGCTGAATGGTATGCGAGCTTGCCTTGTAACCGGAAGGTCCTGGGTTCAAACCCCAGTGGGTGCGTACTGCTGATGATTCCCAAACTAGGATGAAACAACAGCTGTCCAGTACTCCCTGGTTTTCAATGGTTCTCTAACTGATATCAATCCGTCATTAACTGATAAAAACAAAACTAACCCTTAAAAAGCAAACTATAGAAAATCAATCAGATCCCTACAAAAAAATACTTGAATATCAATAAGATGCTTACTAGCGACTGGCCCTATTCAAGTAGTTAGTTACCTGGGCTTCTAGTGGGACGTAGTGGGTGCAGGAAGTCGGGTGTGAGGACGAAAATTTCATATTACAGTTACCTCTGCAGATGCTGTCCAGAAGAACAACGCAATTGAACAGTTCAGCTCAGAGAACAGAACAACATCGAATACATGATTAATTCATAGAACCACATGATACTATTAGGATTCTTTACATTGCCTCCGATATTAAGGATAATCCATGGAATAGCAATCATTCTCATCAATATGATGGTAAAAGCTATTGTATATACCAAATGACATTACGGCAAATAAATTTAAGAATTCATCAAAACCTGCATCTTTTTTATGTACCTTACAAGTATGTACCATTAACTGTTTCAAGCTTTCTATTCATCTCCCTAAGTCAATATTTTGTATTTCCTAATGACTGACTTTTATTAGTCTGAAATACTTAATCTCTCTTAACATTTCGACTACCAGTGGTCAATTAGATAGTGATTCACCGATTGAAACGATGGGTGCACTGGATTCCAGTCTTAATGGGAACCGCATCGTTTAGCGGGGATGCGGGTAAATCGAGATGATAAGTCTAAAATCGGATGAAACTCTCACCCTGTATCTTATTGCTAGACTAGATCAACCACATAGCACAACAGATTTGTTGGAAAATAAATTTATGATAACATATGGATTAATTATTATTATTCCCGTCAATTTGACTTTATATATCCCTGTAATCACAGGATATGTTGAAGTGTAGTGTGACTAAGCATGTAAGTTTTCTATGTCCCTATTATTCATCTCCGTTAGTAAATGTTACACAATAACCGCATATCTCTCAAATAACAAATATGAAAAATATATATCGTGTAACTATGGTTACTAGGTATTTTAGTGAATAAGAGATGTGCAAAGACAAAAACGTCTAATTCAACGACAGAATGCAAAATTACATCAATAAAAACCAGAAAACTGATACTTGACAAGGAACCAAACTGGAGTTTTTTCAGTCAAGTAAAAAATGTTTGGCATTGACATGGGGAAAAAGAATACATTAATATAGGATATCTGACTTCAGTTTAGAAAACAGCAACAACTCTTGTAAGCAATCAAGTCAGTCTGTACACTGTTCACATCAATTATTAGCATATCACGTCTCGTCTTGACAACCTATTGTGTAACTTACGTTATGCCACATTATTGACTCATGAGTATCAGTAGTGAAAAAAACCCACTCAAGTTATCCGATCATGGCTGCTAGTTACATGGAAGTGGTCTAAACACTGCGGTCGTTTTCCTCATTTGGGGCTCAGCTCATTATATCAGCCACTTGCTTTCTTCATTATAATTTTTGTTACCAAATACATCATATATTTATAAAATTATATTTGTAAAATCTCAGCGAAATTGAAATGATTAATTCCAACGTTTCGTTCGGCAATCTGGTCCGAACTTCTTCAGGGAAATTAATCGAAATTAACATAACAGAGGTTTGTTTACATATAAAAGGAATATCTCTTTTTTTCTGAAACTTTGTCCAGTCATGAACCATGAAACAGTCATCAAAATTTAATGAACAAAAGTGCATGAACTGTGATCAAAATCTTTGACCTCAAACTTCCAAAATTAGTCTACAATATCGTTTTGTTTTTCATTCATTGGGAAATACAAAAACCTCTATTATAATGGATATCATATACCCAATGCCCAAATTTTTTCAAACCGTTATTAGTCTACTTTTGTTAAAATATATGTGTATAGGCAGTATACAATGGTGTGTGTATGTGTGTGTGAACAGTCATAACACATTTGTTATTCTCTCCATAAGAAAACGTAGACAATTGGGAATTTGACCAAGTGTGACTAGTTGTTGATACAAATCCAATTTTTATTTATTAGTCAGGATTTGCCATGCATCAGCTAACATCACACCTTCACGTATGTTCAAACTGTTGGGCTTCACCCATATTTGTAGGGCTTCCACAATCAGTCTTTCTTTATACGAACCAAAACCTTTCTGTAAAACCTTAGTCTTATCAAAGTCGATCTTGTGTCCCGTTTCTGTCGAATGCAGAGCAATCGCTGATTTCTTTTCTAGCTTCTTCAAGTCTGCAGAGGTCTTTGGAACCACCTTTAGACATTGTTTATGCACTTTCACTCTTACATTTACCTGTCTGGTTTCTTCTACATATACGGCGTTACAGCCCCCACAATTGATCTGGTATACACAATCCTGCTGGCTTTCTTCTTCTATTTTATCCTTAACCTTCACCAGTGACGAGTGTAAGGTGTCAGTTGCACAAAAATACACTCTTATGATATGATTGTTAAGGATTCGCTTTATTTCATCGGATGTTTCTTTGAGGTAAGGAATCACCGCTGTACTTACCCAATTCTTAGCAACAGGTATCGATCCATACTTATCTTCCCATTTTAAATATCTTTTTATAAAGGCTTTAGGATAATTATTTGATTCAAGAGTGGATTGAACCAATTTTAGTTCCTTGCTAATATCTTCCTCATCAGTAACTAGACGTTTGGCTCTGTTGATCAGATTCTTGGCCACTGTTACTTTGGTGGTAAATGGGCGAGTTGAATAGTAATCTAGATTTCATGGTTCATGATTGGACAAAGTTTCAGAAAAAAAGAGATATTCCTTTTATATGTAAACAAACCTCTGTTATGTTAATTTCGATTAATTTCCCTGAAGAAGTTCGGACCAGATTGCCGAACGAAACGTTGAAATTAATCATTTCAATTTCGCTGAGATTTTACAAATATAATTTTATAAATGTCTACCTTTCACTCAGTGCTCAATTATTTTGCAACTATCCGGTCAAATCTTGATCACAGTTCATATGAATATCATTTATTGTTAACTTTCACAAAATTAACATTCTTTATAAAAATAATAGAATAAGGAAAACACATACACTCTCTGGGTGTAATCAAATAAACTAAAGTTGTTTGCGTATACATTTGTACAAAAGTGAAAACTTACAATTCAGGTACATAACCCAATTGAATAATCAGTGCAGTTAACGAATGCATAACCAGTTCTACTAAAGTCACACGTTCCGACTTTGAAACTGAAACCTGCAAAACATGAATTAAAGATAAGTACGTTGACTGCATCAGAATTTGTGAGTTGGATGGAATTTTTAACGTGGATATTTGCACTAAAACTCATCAGTTTAAAATGATACACTTAATAAAAGTACAAATAAAACTTTGACGAAAATATAATAAGGGAAGATGTAGGAAAGAAAGAACTATCACATGGACAATAATGAATTCCTAATGGACTTTGGAGAGCATACAGAACACAATATATCTGAGCTATTGAGAACAATTTGGAACCATGTCACTAACCATCTGAAGCCATTGATTTCTGGTATAGTAAATGTACAGTTTACATCTCGGTATGTATCTGAAACCAACAGTTAAAAACTTCGTAGATTGATGCCATCTTTTGATTTAACTACCTGTAACTCTTTTTTAACCTAGTGCAAAGTAGGCTAATATTCCGATGGCTTCACATGATGAAAATGTATTCTAGGCATGTCAGTTGTGATACAGCTTAACAGCGTCATCGATTTACTTTCCCACCTTACCTAATATAATAAGTATCAACACGACTTGACTAGTGTGTGTTTACCAACTACTCATATGGAGCAGTAATTAATATATGTCATATTGCAAAAAAATGGATTGTATTCAAATCAACTTGTTATCAAGGTGTTGATAAAAGATAAGATATCATTAACTCGAAGCCTAAAGGTATGTTAACTTTCCATTTTCTGCTTTCCAGTGTGTAAATTGTGTAAACTATTGTCATAAATCAACCCTATCAAGTGAAAAATATTCAAATGAAAACTATGGTGTGGATATACTTATTTTTCGTGGTTGCTATCATTAATAACCAGTGTGTGGTTAAGTGAGAACACAACAACAACAACAAATATACAATGCAAGACATTAAGATACTTACACTGCCACGTAATAAATCCAACAGAGCTTCCAAGTATATAGGAAACTTTTTGATACAATAATGAGCAAATAATGTATCAGCTTGTACACAGTCATAAAATACCTAAAAGGGTAAGAATGAAGAAAAACAAATTTAATGATAAATACGACAAACGAGAGAGTAACACTTCCACGTGATGATTTACCTTTAAATGTTTTGGTGTTTGAAGTCGGTCAACAGGAAGGCTTGACGCTTGTTTCCACTCGTCAGCATGACTTATCTTGAACTATTGAAGGAAATAGTTTCAACTGATCCATTACTACAGACAAAAACGTAATCACTGACGAGTACTAGTAGGCACGATGCTTAGATCCACGACTTCCTACCGGTTACCTTTGATCACCTGATATCGATTTGAAGAACACTGCGATAGTGAGTCACCTAGCTTGGTGACAACATTTCAAGCACCAATAAGTCGTAGACACATAAAATTGGTTACTCTCTAATGGTCAATTAATGTAACTACTAAAATTCTACAGGAAGTCAATCGTGAGCCCGAATAGCCCAATAGTAAAGACTCCGAATACAGCACTAGGTGACGTGGCAATGAATTTCATAGACGACATTGATTCCTGAAAGTTTGCTGATATAAGTTGTTAACGAGTGTCAACAAGCACTGTGAACCATGTAAGAGTATAAAATCCATTAAAACTAAGACATGTGAGGAACTGGATGAAAGACAGACCGAAATAGAACAAAATAGTACAAAAGTGCATCTCAGTAAGCTAAGCCTTCCTCTGGATTTCCTTCGCCGATAGTGTTTGGCGTTTTTTGTTGTTGATGCAATTGTCTACATAACTGACGTGAAACCAACACGCCCGGGACTTTCACTGCCTTTCATAAACTAGACGGCAACTGCACTAACGTTAGAGCACATAAAATATTTTAAACACTTATAAAATCAAAATATCAAAACACATTTCCAGTAAATCAACTGTAATTCTAACTTGTGGTAAACCAATTAGGACGCAACACGTGGTTAACGATTAATGACTTTAAATAGTTTTCTAGATTACAAGCACTTATGGAATAAAAGATTTTTAGAGACCGACCCAACCTCTTTGAGCCCCATAATGATAATGGCAAAGAATAAAGTGAAGAATTATCAAATAACCTAACTTTCCAGTAGTTTAGTGGTAGGATGCTTGCTAACACCGCTTGAGATCCAGATACGATTCACTGCCAACACATGCTTAAAAATCTGACCAAATATGTAGTAAGCCAGGAAAAGAAAAGTTCAGAGTGAGGTTAGCAACCTAATGTCGTAAAACCAAACCATACCAATGTTACTGAGACTTAAAAGCCTCTGTTCCACACGGATTGCAAGTAATGAAACAAAAATAGTCTTGTGTTTTCTCTTAACCATCAAAATAGAAAGTTTTAGGTTCATAATTTATTTAAAGCAGAAATGTTTACCAGAGGAATAACCCCAAAAAACGACAGCTTATGTACCAGGCTTCCCCATTCAATTATTTGCGAAATATGTGTACACATCTACATTCAAAACAAGTATACAGTAGTTTACTTAGCATTGAATTTTTTTTGGTTGGAATAGTATTCAATTTTAGTTTAAGCCAGGAGTCTTCTCATACAACATGAATAAAATAAAAGATTGAACTGCATTTAGACACCGTACATCTAATAATACCTTATATATGAATATTTGTATGATAGTTCTGATTGAAATGCTTGGTTTCGATAGTGTACAAGTAAGCCATTGATAAATTGTTTATTCGATTACTAATGAGGTAGAGAGATTTTCTGCACTTTTACAACTACTCATACTTCGCATACTTTTGTGGTAGATTTATAATCAAATGTTAGTTAACAGAGATTTGGTTGGTTTCAAGTTTGAACACGAAATGACTTCTTTAAGAGAATTACTGAAAAACAGAGAATACTGGGCAGCCACTTCGTTCGACTTTGAGACATTCTTCAACAGTATACACCTACGACCTCATCGGGGATTGAATCCATGACTTGCAGGTTAAGAGGCAGTCTTGCCGCCTTTTCAGACACCGCGACGAAATCTTACAGCTCATAACAATGGATGGCAGTGGCTCTGAAAATTACCAACTGACCGATGCTAGGATTTATGGGCCATTGGATTCTGTCCCAGTGACTGAATCAGCAGGGAGCTCGCCTTGTAATCTAAAGGTCCTGTGTTTGATTGCTGATGCGTTCATAAAGGAGCACTGACAAAGAGCTGCAAACCAGAACGAAACAGCTATCCAGAATACTTAGATAAGTGATACGAATACACACACAAGCATACATAGACACGCAAACTTGAAACCCCTATACGAGGTGAGGTAGTAGAAAAACACCACATAAATAAATAGAACAAAAAATCCAAATGAAAACTGAAAAATTTCATAAATCATAAGTTATGAATTTAGAAAAATTAAGCGGATGATAATTCGGCACCTGGTGACTTCCTGGCTGATGACACTGACGGTTCGAAGATGGCCTTCAGATCAACATGTTGTTTGATAGATAGTGAGTAACCACAGAATCCAGAACTCGCGTTTCGTCTTTCCTCGAAGGCATCATCTGCATGTGCCTGCATCTTCAGATATCATTCAAGAGTTTATACTAGGAGCCAATATCTCAACAGAGATCCAGCATTTCAGTAAAATATAAACAGTCAACGGGAAGTGCAAATTAACTTGAATGAAAACCAGCTAACATCCATTGGTTAAGTAGTGGCACCTGTTGCTCAGTGGAAAACTCTCCATAGTTTTAAACGATGGGTGCACTAGGCTCTTTACTCAGTGAGCAGGTACTCACATACAGTTGAAGAGTCATAAACAGGACGAAATAGGCATATCCTGAATTCCACTGCTAGCCACTATCAACCAAATGAGGAGATTCAGCCTTCATTGGAAATTTACCTAACTCCGTCATATAAACAAAGCGTATTATCAACAATTATTATTTATTCAACAAACTGTCATGAGATTTTGGTGAATATTGAATGTGTGCATGGAGTAGAAGAGAAAAACAGAAATAGTAGTTAATTAGGCATGAAGACAACAACAAAAAAGGCACTCATTGTCCTATAAGCAGGTAATAATGCACACAAACTCAGAAGAAAAGATTGGAAAAAAAGCATGATTAGCAAAAATGTTTACACACTTTTTATACCTGCCTTCATGATAACATGAACAACACAGATTTCAATAAACATTATGATGGACAGTTTAACTGAACTGGAACACAGTAAGAGAAAACTAAGAATAGAGAAAGGTATTCATGTTTACAAGTATGAAATGGAAGATTGTTTTGCTGTTTTAAAAAAAAATAAATGTTTCCGAAAATAAAGCATAATGAAATTACTATTGAACTGAAGCATTTAACTAGATTTCTGTCTTTATATCTATTACATATCCTATCAACTTCTCCATTACATTAACATAACACACGGTGGTACCGTAACAATAATTAGATGATGTTTCGGGCACAATTTATTGCTCATAGTCAAATCAGTAGGCGTTGCGTCACTTCCACTACAAGTGTTTGGTGTGGATTCGATAAACGAAGATTCAATGATTAAACTCTCCACCTAATTGCAATAGTTTCTAGTAATTTCACCCTATCTAACATAGTGTGTGATGATGACATTCAAGTGAACACATTGGAATCAACGAGCTTTTTGCTAGATTCTTTAATTTAGTAAGGTAAATCATTCTAGCTCTAGCTAAATTTTCATGTTCTGATAATCTGATTGACCCCTATCTACTAGTTTAACCTACGTTATTGATCTCATAGTCCATGAGACGCATGGTATTTCGTAAATTATATTATTTTTCTTAATTGGATCTAAGCTAACAAAATTTATCTTTGAGTGAGTTGGTTGATTAAAGTGCCGGACTAATTCCAGCCTTGTTAAGAACCCTCCCTACCTAGGTTAATCACCGAATTTTTGTTCATCGAATCAACACCAAGTGCGTGAAGTGGCAATGACGCAATGCTTATATCAGATATTTCGGAAACTGCAGATGGGAGGAAGATATACATAAAGCAAGTTATTAAGCCGTGTGAATAAATCAATATGATTATGAGAAACAAATTGTGCTCGCATATTCATCTCATTATTAATACTGTATCGCTGCGTGTTATATATATAAAAAGTTATCTGATATGGAATCATATATTCTACCACAGAGTTAATATTCTACTCTCACATTACTGAAGTGAATCACAAAACCACCGTGATCAATGGCAACGAAACGAACAAATTACTGGAGGAATACAAATATAGGCAAAACATAAATTAGGCCCAAAGACAGGATGTTCAAGTGATCGTTCAATGTATCTTTCTATTACTTCACACTAAAAACCAATAACACTAATTGCTGTGGCCACCAGATACGATTTTGTACATTTAATCTTACAATTTCAACTACACTTGATACCAAACTTAACAATGCATTACTCAACACATGCATTTCACTATCGCTTGGGAAGATGTGGTCACTGTACAAGAGGATGAGAAAATTCCGAAAAATTATAAACTGCTAATAAAACTTTGAAGGTAATGATCACATTATGCTGTTAAACGTTAGTAGTAAAATTATTATTTAGAATTACAAACGACTTACTTTTGCTGTATGTATACATAAACGACTAACCCACAGATACGAAATATAAACGCGTAAATGTGTTTCCAACTCTGGTTGGCATAGTTGATTTGCAATGAACATAGCAATCTAAGAACGTAAATAAAAATGAAATACGTAGGAAAAGAATATGTTCACTTTACTTCAAACGATAAATTTTATCACATTATTGTATAAGAAATGTCATATTAGAAGTAATGACTGCTGAGTCGCCAACCACATACGTGGTTGTAGTCCACCACACGACCAATTCACTCTCATACCTCGGCTAAGAGGCGGTAAGTTCTGAAAAGAGGGAAGGTTTGGCATGACACTGTCCGCGCGACCAGTCGCGCATAAAAGCATCACCATCGTAGCTGAAACCTTAAAGCTTAAAGTTTGATGCCCTATATTCCAATAAGAAGTCAGAGGAAGCAAAATAAAATGATTGAAGGTGAAATGAAAATCTGGTTCGTAACAGAATTCGTACAAGCGGCCTCTGCATTAAATTTCATTATCACCTACGGCATCAATAAGGGTCTGATAATCTCAGGCTTTCTGAGATTGTTTCACCATCGATCAATAACCTGCATCTCAACTTTTAAGTTAGTAGGATTATAAGTGACTAAAAAAGACATTCACACATTTAACTGACAGGCAATACTCCCGGTGACTGCAGTGAAATATCATGACTCAGTTACTGAGCTGGGTGTTGTAACTCAACTGGTAGAGGCCACTGTTATGAATTCAACCACTACCCATATTTTAGCTTCACCTTCGACCATCACTTATAACATTATTGGCAGTCCGCCAACTTCAAGCTATCCCGGATAGTATCACCACTAAAATATTATATAAGTATATTTTTTTGTTGTGATCATATCCCCTGGGGTTAGGTGATTTAAATGAAAAGTATTCATTCCAATTCTAGGCATATTTAACACTAACTTTAATGTGAATAGAGTTTTTGGAATCTCCCATGATTGATATAATTGTTTCTCTATGGCATTAGCTGTTTTAAGTTGTCTTCAGAGTATGTCAGTAAAAGGATCAGTCAGAGTACAAATGAACAGAACGATAAGAATACCACTGAAGACAGCTACTAATCACAGCCAAATTCGTCAAAACGGTGACTGTTACATCATGCATGGAGAATTCCAAACACTCATGAAACACGGAAGTCATCCCTGAAGATGCTACCCGTAGAATGATAATGAAAGTTTCTCGATCAAAGGAATTCAACTCAGAGAACATAATCACGTAAAACACGTTCACCTGAGCCACGAATCTTTATTATACCAGAGTTTGTATTTTACAGATCTACACTATCAAATCAGACAGAACTACTGACAACTATGAGTGATACATTAATAAACATCAAAAAAATTTTCAGAAAGATAGAGCATAGCTCATCTTCTGTGAACAATTAGTAAAATATTATAAATTATTTAAATTAATCCCAGCATGTTAAGAAACTCAAAACAAGATTTTTCTGAACGTTTCGCCGTGTAAGCCACAGCTACGGTCTGGAAACCTATAATTAGCAATATATATATTTAATAACTGATAGTCGTTGTTCAAGTGATGGGTCTCGTGGCCGAAATGGCCTAGTAGCTAACGCTCTGACGTTTTAAACGACGGGCGGAGGGTTTGAGTCTCAATGTACTGCAGGTACATACAGCTGGATGAGTCCAGAGTAGAATGAAAACCATATTGTGGATTAATCATTCTTATTTCTTTATTAGTTTATTGAAGCAATTCACCAAATTAAACCCATTCCAACCAATCAGTTATTCAGAACACATTTCTTGTGTACCAGGTCTACAAGATACACTTTTTGTGGGGAGAGGCTAATGACATTTTCCAGTTACCGTCAAGCTTGAAGTAATTGGAGTGGGGGGTCGAAAGCAGGACTCGAATGAGATTAAGTCTAACGGTTATGTTTCTGCCTAATTTGTAAAACATTTGGGCTAACTTTAGACCAGATACCCTAGTTAACTGTGACGAATACGAAAATTGTGGCATCAAGCCTTCCAATGAGCTGATCTCATATAATATCAAATATTAGACTACATTTCACCACGGTGAGCATTAGTGTAGAATCATTTGGCCTGGTAACTTTATTATATGACAAAAGTGGTATACTCCCAACGAATTAATCAGGCAAAGTCATGGCATTATTAGTTATCTGTTGACATCTATGACAGCAGTAGTGAGTGGCTAAATTTGACAATGTATCTCATACAGACATAATACATGACCCATAAATGAAATGAATGTAAATGGGGAGCCCAACTCAGAGGCTTGGTAGTTGAGATCTAACACAATTCAATTGATTAATTCAGCATCAATCATGAGAAGACCAGAAAATGACAGAAATTATCAGCAAAAAACTCTGATAACTACAGCAGTGCCTCAAAACTAAGAGTCATAAATTCTTATGCAGTGCTTGCAGCTTAAGTAAGTAGAAAATCATACAAAACTGCAGCCAATTTTAACCACTTAAACAATGCAGTCACATGCAAACACAAAAGGAAGGACGATATTCAAAAAGGAGACATATCAAACTTTTTATAAATCTGACTAAATAGGCGATCTATTTGAATAAAAGATTTTGACTAATGTATCACAGAACTAGAAGCTTGACTGAAAATCGAGAAATTATTACTATGAGGAGAGAATGGAACAAACGGACTGCGGTGCATAAATAGGTATTAAAAATTAAAAATTAACAAAAATGATTAATAATGAAATTGTTTTTTTAAGTAGATACAATGAACTGTCAGACTACAAGTCAACAAAAAATACGCCTTTTGTAGAGATAATTGTTGAGATCAAAATAGCTATTTTTAATGTGATTAGTATTTTTTATAACTGGCTAATGAATTTCCATATCTTTCGAAATACATTTGTACTTTATTTCACCTTACACCATCAACTATTATCATTTCGAAAACCATTGAAAACCAAGAAGCCCTCAACAGCTATTTTATGTCCATATTTTGGACTATTCAGCACTACATGGTCACAAATCCACCAGGGATCAAGTTCAGGGTCTACAGATTATGACACCAGTGCCTTGACTAACAGAACTGTTGCTAATCATCTCAAACCATTGATTCTTAGAGTCTCAGTGATTCCGGACAGTTAGATTGCACTTTCCCGCGAAATCCAAACTGACAATCAAAGACTTCACGAGGTGATGCCATGATATCGTCTCCCCACCCCTTAGTCAGAATTCTTAACACATGCTACTATATGATTTAGAGGTTTGGTGTACGCGTCATGGTAACATTTGCCTGCTTGCTCGATAATGTGGATCAGATGACCGGCTAGTAAGGACAATCAACAAGGCAGCCATATACCAGCCAACCAAACAAATATACATCGAGGCAATCTCTGAGTGGAACCCGAATGAAAAACAACTAGCCTGGTTTCAATCCTAGGGTAACATGATGGAGACCATGTGAAGAGGAAATTACAGCTGGCGGGGAGCTGTTGAGCTAGTTTAAAACTGAATGGAATAGAGATACACCGCCGAAGCCGTATGTTCCATTTATGATGGAAGGAACGAATAAATAATAATTTTCAATGAGAAATGTCAGAAAACATTTTGTTTTGTTTTATTTTAATGAATGGTAAAAAGTTAAAAGACTCAATAAATTTTATGATTTTCCGCTACTCATCATCGATATGATAATAGAGACTGAAAGTATTCAATTACGGTGCCTGAAGTTGATTACACAGAAAAGCAAAAACACATAACAAAAACGAATAATGTCACAAACAACTTCTTAATGAATTGTACTATCAAATAACGCTCAGGATCTATATATGAACCCTTTGAACTTTTGCCGACTGAAAAGCGTACAATTACTGTTTAATATAAATATGAATTGTTATTATTACTATTATTAGTAGTAGTAGTAGTAGGAGGAGGAGGAGGAGCAAGCAGCAGCACCAGCCAACAATTAATACAATAGGCAACATAAATACATGGTATAGGCAGGCCTTCAGAGAAATAATTTAGAACAAATTAGCCGTGTGAAGTTAATAATAATCATTAATCAGTGAATGCATGGTAGTTAATTACGAATAAGTTATATGATGGACAGTAATCAGTATACTAATAGGCGCAAAATATTCTTGTAATACTTTAAAAAAATCTTGTTGTTTTCAATATTCTAATCATAACCTATTCATTCATACGAACTGTGATCAAGATTTGACCGGATAGTTGCAAAATAATAGTTACAAATATAACTTTATAAATAACCTATTCATGTCAAAATTGATGTTCAATGGGAAAACTTGCAGCCAAATAATAACCTCTCCTACTTTTCTTATCCCTTAATTTTACAGCCACTGTACAAATAACACACTGAAGATGTGGACACTCAGTCTTTGACCAAAATCCAAAACAAAATCAAACTGTTTCCAATAAATTTATATCGAATCCAAAGTTGCTAAAGGAACTGCAAGATGTACTTTGTATTTACACCTTGTTGGATTTTGAAGTAATCATACGAGTACCGCAAATTCGTTCAGTTTATCTGACTGATATGAGACCAACTTTGCGACCATGCGATGCATCACATCGGATAGTTGGTGGTTTGCCACTGCGTTGATGATTACGAGCACCATGAGGATTTTCAGTGGCGTTCATTGCTACACCTTGAACTCTAGGTCGACAATGCCTTTTAGCTTTGTACTAATGATGGGCACAATCTGCCCTCAAGATCAGCTTGTCTACTCGGCCACCAACAAGACGGACCTTTGAACAAAATGCTGAGGGTGAAATTTCCTTGCCTCTTGATGGAAGTTCAACCCAGGTGCGCTTTTTGTCAGGATTACAGGCAACAACTGTGGCATAGTGATCACTTGTATGAGACAGTCTCCCACGATTCCCACGCTTTTCTCCCAGATTGCAAACTACTGTACCTTCAGGCACAGGTACCAATTATGAGAATACTGCCAACCTGAAGTTTGGCCCTCTTACCACAATATATAAATTGATTAGTGTGCAGGGCTTTCGCAGCATTGAATGTTCGTTTGATCAGTTAGTAAGAGTAAACATCCCTAGAAGCGAATTTAGCTGGTGGAGCCCCTCTACCCGGACCGTGAATTATTTCCCTAACCACAACCTCTGATGCCCGATGAGGTCAACTGGTCGCAATCTATACATCCACTATCCTTACGTTGATATTTAATAATCTTCTTGTCCCGCAATCCAAAGGAATTCAATCGGAAAGTAAAAATATCTCTAAATGTTAGTTTGCCGGATTTAAAGTAACATAATGGTTTGATGTCAGTGAGAGAGCCGCTAACAACCAGCAAAAAGCAGGACTGTCTCGTCCAATCTCGGGGCCCTTCACCAGTACGCACGCGCGACTCCATTAAGAAACCTAATCCACAGTTCTTAAGTGACGAGGCAACCCCATTGACTATTCAGCCCCTAGGTGGCTGACTATAATACGAAGCTATTTAGAGATCTACTGAGAAGTCGTGGCCAGTGAGTTACACTGAGTCGGGCGTGAGAACAAAATATTCACCGATGATACTGGTTGGCAGTGGCGCTAGGTATCACGAATGCGCTGAATGGTCAACAGGCCTGTAAGCCCATATACAAAATAGACTTGGGTGATGTATTTAAAGTAGTTGAAACCGTAACCATAAAAAGGTTTAAACTTGTTTTGTGTTCAAAAGTTATTTCTTGTTAATGCGAAGCTGCCTCGGTAATCTAATTTAGAAACCGAAGTTTATTTTGCCGGACGATATTTTCGCCCTCCTTTTTTTCTTTCTTAAATCTGCTACCTCTTATCCATGATCATAATCCGTAAACATTTTGACATTTATTATTCTAATTTTGATCTCTTTATATTGTGTTAACTTTTATATAAATATGTACGATAAGTTCGTGTGTTTGTGATCACAATGACCGAAATGTGTTGCGCAAGTACACATTACAAGTTTCAGATAAATTACGTCTTCTTATTGATTTATCGAAACTTATTAGTTAACAATGGTTCTCCAATTAGTATTGCTTAGTGATGTAATCTGCCTTGCTATAGAAATGAATCTTCGAACACCAAAACACTGTCAAAAACTAATTTGTCAAAATGAATACATCCCATAGTTTTTGATGTGGTTTTGTTCTCTGAGCTGGATGGTTAGTTTACGAAGCTTTCATCACCCTACCGGGTGACATCTTCAGCGCATACTTCAATTTGAAGTGAGCTTTTAGGTTTCTCCACGAGTTTATTAATCATTCCTCCTGGTGACCTTGGACGTGATTGGTTGTTTATGTGTGTTTTCACACCTTCTAGGTTACTTGTATTGGAACTGATTGTTTTTTTGACTTGAACTTTGACCCTTTGTGTGTGAGGTTTCTTTCTTATCGGTTGATAAATTTTGTCTATCTCGATGTGTCTATTGATTGATGATTCACTGGAATGCCAAGCTTCTCTAGCATTCTTGTTATTTCCTCTGTCTAATATTTGAACGTTGTCCCAGTCGAATTGATGTCCGTGGTTGTCTGTGTGTAGTGAAATGAGGGAGTGGATATCATGTCTTTTGACGGCTAACTTATGTTCGTGGATACGAAGACGAAGGGGACGTCCACTTTGGCCAATGTAGTGTTTTTCGCAGTTGTTACAGTTTATTTTGTAGATGATGTTGGTTTTGTCTTCTTTCGCTGTTGAGTCTTTTGGTCGACATAGAATTGAGTGTCAACCAAAAGACTCAACAGCGAAAGAAGACAAAACCAACATCATCTACAAAATAAACTGTAACAACTGCGAAAAACACTACATTGGCCAAAGTGGACGTCCCCTTCGTCTTCGTATCCACGAACATAAGTTAGCCGTCAAAAGACATGATATCCACTCCCTCATTTCACTACACACAGACAACCACGGACATCAATTCGACTGGGACAACGTTCAAATATTAGACAGAGGAAATAACAAGAATGCTAGAGAAGCTTGGCATTCCAGTGAATCATCAATCAATAGACACATCGAGATAGACAAAATTTATCAACCGATAAGAAAGAAACCTCACACACAAAGGGTCAAAGTTCAAGTCAAAAAAACAATCAGTTCCAATACAAGTAACCTAGAAGGTGTGAAAACACACATAAACAACCAATCACGTCCAAGGTCACCAGGAGGAATGATTAATAAACTCGTGGAGAAACCTAAAAGCTCACTTCAAATTGAAGTATGCGCTGAAGATGTCACCCGGTAGGGTGATGAAAGCTTCGTAAACTAACCATCCAGCTCAGAGAACAAAACCACATCAAAAACATCCATCTGAGCTACAAATCTTCTCTATCATATCTACATCCCATAGTTTAATGAACAGGGACCTCCTAGACGGCATGATGAAATAGGGAATTTATGGAATTACAGATAACATACCAATCACTTTCAACGGGGGAAAATTTCACTTTTCTGAACAATATCGTATCATTTACAGGCAGTTGGTACAGATAATGATGTCAAAGGCTGGATCGCAAAAACATACCTTCACTATTCGGAAAACAGGCTGAAAATTACTAAGTATTAAGAACCAACCAGATTTGAATTTTCAACATGACTGTCAAGTTAGTTTTTCTATATTGTTCAGAGAGTCGGCATTCTAAGAAGAGCATTTCCAACCGGTTGAAAACTTTTGTCAATACCTGCTTTTGCCGCATACTAAAGATCAGATGGACGACCATAAAGGATACACAACAAAGAACTTCAGTAAACAAACAATCCGAATGGGAGACGAGTTGACCCTCTGAGAGTGACATGGGGGAGTTACTGTGAGGAGGAGATGAGAGTATATGAGCAATTGTGGAGTCAGTTAAAGAAGACTGCAAAGAACAGGAGAAGTAAAGATGTGTTGTTGGAGCCGTATGTTTCACTCAGAACCTGCGGGAGTAATAATAATACAGAGGCCGGGTTGGCAGTAATAACTGTATAGAAAGTTTCATTTCTTTCAAGCCAATTACTATGGCTTTTAATGTTTGGAGTATTTGGTAATTGGTGCCTTCTGGAAGTTTATTCGCTACATGATAGACGATAAAGTAAAATTCGTTAATCCCGGTCCTTTTGGTCCAGATGTACTAGTATTAATCTATTAGTACGTTTTATTACACCTTTATTAATTAGCTACACTGGTAGCTGTTTCCAAGCAACAGTCGTTGTAACTGGTCCTACATGAGAGGTAGAATTAATCACAGATACAGGAAGAAGTGGTTAACTTAGGCACTTCATCTTTCTGAACCAAAATCGCAAGCTTGATTTCTTATGTTTAATTTAGTGTTATACTTATGCATTTTATAACAGACACACACACTTTCTAAAAACTGTAATCGAGAAACAATTTATTCACCATATGCCGCTTGGACTTTTTATCTTGATGATTGGATGTTATTTAATAGAAAATATTATTGTTGCCAATAAAAAATATTCTTTAACTATTGCGGATATGTAACTATAGAACCTGAAAGAGTTATGAAAAATAGTCTGTCTGTCTGTCTGTCTGGATTCAACATAGAACTTGGTACCGAAGTGCAGCAGTTCGAGTTGCCACGTTCCAAATAGCACACTGAGGTAGACAAGAAGATGAGTGAAGAGAATCAATAGAGTTTGACAAGTATAAGAGTGAAACAGAATGAGTGATGGTAGAAAGGAATATGAAAGATTAAAGAGACTGAATACATCTGAGCTGGTCATTGACAACGATTTTGAGCCATGTCACCTATTGTCTCCAGCCATTGATTCCTAGAGTCCCGAGGGCCCCAACCCGGGAGTCTGCATGTCCCTACCTGACTCAGTTTAACTGTCAAGGATTTCATGGATTGATGAGGCCATGTTTTTGTTTGACTACCACTAGCTCTTTTCCAAACTGCACCTGTATCAGTTAGTAGTGCCCGTCGGGGAAGGCGATGGTTAGGCATGCGCAGCACGTCACCTAGCCATCTCAATCTATGTAACTTTATAGCCTCGTCGATTGATCTTCCCTGTTTGCCCAACACTCTACGCCTAACGTCAACATTACTTAACTTATTAAACCAGCTAACGTGAGAAAGAGATCGCAGACATGTATGATCGAAAGCAGTATGAAAAATAGTATATTCATTTTTACTGTAAACACAATGAGGGGGTTTGGTTTTGTAAATGGCTGTCGTCTCAGAATATTTCAGTAGATGCTCATGACAGTTTCTGCACGACAAAGCATAAAGTTGATCTGAATTGTAAGATACGTTTTCCAAACTTCACACAAAATTCCATTATGGAAGCATATTGAAATGCACACTCAGGTAAATCGCCTCTTTCTTCCTTCCTGTCCGAGTGGAACGCGGGGCTTCAAGATTTCGAGTTTCAGTAGCAGTGGTGCTGGCATTCTTTCTCCAGTTGGGGTTGTTAGCCTCAAGCCAAAAATTCCATCTTATTCGTTCTTACTAAAAGCTAGTTGAGGTTTAGGAGTAAGTCAGCTGGAAATCGAACCCGAACCTCCCGCATGGTCGGCAAGCATTCTACCACCCAATTATTGACGCCAGTCGTAGGCATTCTCAAAACTACATCTTTCCCGACCTCCGTATTTGGACGTACAAAAACAACTTATTGTACCACTTAATCTACCATGGTGATCCTGGTGATGACAGATCACTAAGTATAGTGCTATTCATTATTCTTGTTATATAAAAATCCTCCTCATATTTTGTTGATTCGGTATTAACCATAAAAAGAGAAGACGATGAAGTACAAAACAAATAATCTAAACTCACATCATGTGTTCGTATTGAAAATTTCCCCGGTTTTGTGATTGCACCAAATGTATTACTATCTGGATCAATTGACAAGCATACTGTAGAGAAGGGGCATGTGAAAGCAGTTAAAGCACCCATAGCATGCTCACGAATATCATCTAACCGATTAACATCAGCATCTGTATAATTACAGAAAGAAAACATGTTATAGATCACTTCTTTTAATTGTTAAACACTTGATGTAAAACTTATCTTTCATTCAAGTATTTATGGATCCACTTATCTGAATGAATCTGTAAAATCTTATCAATATACGATGTAGTTATTATTAGTACATTTAGGAGAAACAACCAACAATGCATAATACATTTTGGTTTGAAACTCGTAACTCGTTTATCAAAAGTTAAAAAGCAGTATAATTTCACATGAAATATCGGCCACTACAGAGTATTCTGGTACCCTGAACATTCCTTCCCTCGATGGGAGGCATAAATTACTAAATATGGGAGTGGTAAGCATTCAGAAATAATTTCAATGTGGATTTCGTCACAAACCGACATGATTTAGAAAAGTGGTCAAATCCAAAGGGCGTGGAACACTTCTTTCTTCCCAGTTTCGAACTCCTCAACATCGTTCATCGATGCTTAATGGTCAACAGGCTTGTGCCCTAACCTAGATTCGATCCCCGTTGGCAACATGGGTGCATACTGATGAAGAGTCAAGAACATATAAATACGTACTTATTCGTTTTATTTTGTTCCTTTACATTTCTGGTGGAGCATAGGGCTTCAAGACAGAGCTTTCAATTTTCAGTAGCAGTAGTTTCGCTTTTTTATGAGATGGGGTTACTAGCCTCACGCCCAACCTTTCCGCTTGCCGTCCTTACTACCGGCTTAGCCAGGTACATAAGTGCGTTGACTAGGGATCGAGCCCGAAACCATATGCGCGGTTAGCGAACGTTCTACTGCTGAACCACCAACGCCCATATATATATATATATATATATATATATATATATAATTGTCCTAAACTATTTAACAAGCAGTATTTGTATTTTGGTCGGTGGTGACTGGCAGTGAAACCTAAGACACACCCGTATTAGCAGCCGATGTATCAACAGAGGTAGAACATTTCGGTCCCACCAGTCAACAGACAAAACCTAAGTAAATAGTAATCGTCAATATTAAACGTAACAATCGTATAATATTTCCGTTATTGCTTTAATAACTACAAAACAGAAGAATCCCTGAACTCATTTGTGTCTTGAAGCAAATAGCTAGAAATTAGTCGTTAAATTTCCAAATGTTGTAACAAGAGTAAAAATTGACTGGAACTCAGAATTTTTCAACCAACAAAAAACAACCTTATACAAAGAGTTGTATGAAATGGCTATCATAAAATCGTCAACATTTTTGCAGATTCCTTGAACTACTAACAAGTAACTAAACATTTTGAGCGGAAATAATTTACATATCCTCTTGACTGATTCACGTTTCTGCGTCTCTGGTGGAGTGTAGAGATAATGTCGCAAATTCCCATTCCTCTCGGCTTTCTGTAATCAATTTCAGCTGGATTTACAAGTGACTACATACATTAATTTCCTCTTCACGCGTGATCTCCATATCACTCTCGGATCCACACCCTACTAGTCGCCACCCTTTCGGATTCCGCTTGAGTTCCTGTCTGGTGTGTGTTATCAATAGGTCTCCACAGTACGTATCTAACCAATTTTCACTTCCTATGGCATATTTGTTGATCACTGAGATACGGTGGTCGCTGTTACTCTCCTAGAAGTTTGCTTAGGATACATTCATCGCTTTCTAGAGGAGAAATCAATGAGACCTCTAATCAACTTACTGCTCAAATCATAAAATAAATGAATCAATTTTACTTCATTAAGTGCCAAATGCTTTTATTTGACTCTATTTTGAAGAAAAAGACTTACTACTAGAAAAAAATATTTTGTATATACACAAGCAAGTCAGGATCACATTTGCCCCAACAACAAAACATGCCAGCTAAATGCTATAAGCACCGACCACTATAAACGGACGACATCTAAAGGAAGTTCATTCACTTACTTATCTAGGTGGCATCGTTCCAACTACAGGTGGCAGCACGGGTGGGGATATCAAAGGAAGCCAGGACCAAGAAAGCAGGACAGACCTTCAGTACTCTGAAATCAGCGAGGAAATCTACTGCACTCCGCATAAGGAGACACATCCGTATCTCCAAAACTAGAATCAAGTAAGCCAGTGCTTCATATGGTTCGAGACTTGCGTTTTCAACATTCTGCTGCAGACCTTCACCAACTCCTGCCTTGGCTCCCTACTGAAGATCAGATCACCCAATAGAAAGGAGAAACAACTAGCAATTCTGGCAACGAAACAACCAACAATTTATTGTCTAGCAAACGTGTTGAATGAGATGGAGACAGAGAGGATATACACTGAGGAGACCGTTGAGTGAAGTCACATATCAGACAAACCCTCCAGTGAAACTTGAATAAGAAGAAATGAATCAGGCGTGGATTAGAAGGCGGCTTCAGGGAGATCATGCGAAGAGGAAATAAAAACATAAGGGCGGATCTGGACTCAACTAAAAAGGACTGCAGAGAACAGGGTGAAATAAAGATGCGCCGCTGAATCCTTATGTCCCACAAGTAGCCCAAGTGAATAAAAACAATACGCACCATAATGGATACCTCTAGAAACCAATGCAAAAAAGCAGTTAGCTACAACACTAGAAAACGAAAAAATACTACTGATTGTTACATTCAGGCCTAATAAACACAAACTTAAGCGGTTAATATAATGCAGTCAGCACATGTGTACAATTTGATAGGCGATTAAAAAATAAAATAAGCAAACTAAAATTTACCAGCTATACTATACCGACTGACTGATGGCATTAATACAAGAGTTTTTATAGTCTGTAGATGATGTTTTTTCAGTTCAGCGAAGAATTCTTCAACAATTGATGAAGGTCTCTCAACCATGCGTTCAATTAAATAACGAATGCACTGTAGGTATAAAAAGAAAGGGAAACAGAGACACAGAGAGAGAGAGATAAGTTAGGAGAGTTTAGATAATCCACATATATGTAGTTCTAAATTAAAATGATTATTGTTAACAGAGCCGATTTTTCTATCTAAATACAACTATAACAGGTGTGTTGTTAAGCTGACACCAGTAAGAGAACCATTGGGAAGCCAAGGAGTACTAGATAGTTATTTCGCCCTCGTTTGGGGCTCTTCACAGTACGCACCTATACCCCACCGGTAGTGACAGAACACAGTAGCTTCCTTGTACGAGGTGAACATGTAGACCATTCAGCCACTGAGACCCGATCCGATGACCCATGAGTTCCAACCTTTTCCAATCCCTGAGATATAGCGTAATTACGAGCCAGTGTTACCAGCGAGTAACCGTCCTCATACCTGAATTGGTAGAACCCACTGATCACCACATATCACTAGAAGTCTAGGTAACTTTCTGTATAAAGCCAGTTTTCCTTAGTCCTCTAACTTGTGCCACCACGTGATTAAACTCGTAACCAATCAAATCCCTGCAAACCAACAGTTGACAATTATACTAGCTTTAAAGCCAGTTTACGAAATGATACTATTTAGAGAATCCCTCAAGACTAGGGAATATCGGACAGATAACTATGACTCCTCAGCAGTAGGCACCTATGACTCCACAACAAGGATTGAACCCACGTTTCTGCTCATATTTACTCAAAATGGTTGCAGACATTCCAGATGAATTACTTGTTGGGGTTAGAAATACCTTCCATTATGTGATACCGAACTATAGTGCAAGATACAGCTTGCATAGTGTCATACCAGCTAGTTTGGTGATTGCACTAACCATCTGATGATCTACAAATCTGTGTCGACACGCTCTAGATTAAAAGAGTTACATTTAGTCACCGTTTGTCCAATAGTCCTAAAGAGGGTCAGTCGTTATTTTATTCGTGAAGTCTCTAACTTTAATATATAACAATAATAAAGCTCTATTTCAAACACATATGTGGATACATAGTACAGTCATATTTAGGGCATTCAGTCCCAAAATACTTCCCCTTCATACACAATTTACTCGTAAAGCAATAATCTGAAGTAATCAAGTGACGCCGAGTTCTTTCGTATGAAAACAGGACCAATTTTGTACACTTTTCTTTCAATTCCTTCAAAAATTGTAGAGCATATGGTGGGAAACTAATTAAATATGCGCGCGAGTTCATGTAGTGGTCATTTGATATAATTTCATGATTAAAACAATATATTTAATTTTTCTTGATCACAGCTTGATTCCACACCGCATGTTTGGTACAGGTATGGGATTTTCAGCATGTGATATCGATAGCCCAAATTTTGCAGGCCGACCATAGGATATCAGGTGTGCGTCGGCAGGGGATCGAACCTCGAACCATGTGCATGGTCGGTGAGAGTCCTAACCACTGCGCCACCGATGCAGAAGAGTTTAAACACTTCTATGGATGGAAATTCTGATAGCCCAGTGATTTAAGCAGGCCGCCGATATGTGTGAAGAAGATTCAATTGAAGAAATGAACAAAAGATAGAGTTTCCACAAATTTATAAATACACCCTATTGATAAATACCAAGTAATAGTTCAAAAGACTTATAAATTAGAAATCGACTATCTAAACCAATCACCTACAGATAAACACTTTATTAGGCCATTCACACATCCGCACGGGCACACACCAATAAACAGAATCAGGTGAATATTCTCCCCTTAAATGCTGAATGACTCACAAGTAAAGTTTGATCGCGTAAATGCAATTCCTTATCACATTCCTGATTCACAAGCCGCGGTACAAGTTCAATAAAGCAAAGTGCGTGTTCAGTATAACTTTGTAATCTAAATAATCAATAAACAAATTAGAAAATGTGTAACAAAAACAAGAATGAGTTAAATTAACCACTTCTGCGTATAGATAATCGATATGAAGGTGGATTGGAGATATGATTCATCTGCTAAAGCAATCGGCTTACAAGCAACAATCGTTAACAAAGCAGGATTTAATGAATTCTTCAAATTTCAGAACTCTTCAGCTGAATACCCTACATACAGGGATATATACTATTGGAAATACATTGGGAGATATAAGACTAATAAGCAAATAAACTACATTGAATAAATCATGCAAAACGACAGGTGTGAATATTTTCCAGGTTATAATCAAATAAATAAAGGGAAGGGAGTATGAGAAATTAAAGTTAAGATAAAAGGTATTACGGTTCAATCACATCATTGAAACAACTAGTCATCAGAGAAAGGATTTAAATATATCAAGAAGTGTGAACTGAACAATGTTAAAAATAATAGTGATAATAATAATGTTACGAGTCAAGATAATGCTGATGATAAAAGATAGTTTTAAAGGAATCAAGAGGTAGAATAAAGTATTAATAATAATAACAGTTAATAGGTAAAAAACATTACTACTACCATTCATTAAATCTTACCTTATTAACCTTTGTCGCTTGTTTTAAATCTATACTGGGAAATGTTTCCAATCGACTTACAGTCAATTGCTGATGGGTTTGATTTACGCTCCACCTAGTTCAGCCCAGGCAACTGGCTAGCATCACCAATCCTTCCTATACGCTAAGTGTCACTGCTAATATGGTAAATGTAAAAGCTGTTCCGGACAACTAAGTTCAGGTTTCCTTCACAAAACCCTGTCAGCTGTAACTGTCGCAGAAAACTAAAGAGCTGTCTATACACATCAGTTCCGCAAATAAATTTCGCAACATAAAACTGTGCACAAGAGTGAGGCAATTCGAGTTGCATTCCGATGACCTTAACCATACAGTCTATCTTCGTACATGTTTCTACCGATAATAAGCCACGCTAACAGATCCCAATTAACAAAAGCTGAGAATGAATTTGTTTAAATTCAGTTAACCGGAAGTGAGTATTGTTTAGGTTAACTTCGATGTAACTCACTCCTCAGTGAGTGATAATGTTACTATTGAGATTTTGTCCGAACGTTAATCGTTTCAAACGTCAAACGTCTAATTCACCGGACGACTAAGCCACAAGAACCGCCTCTTCTGCAACAAGTATCAGTTATTATTTGTGTAAATTAATTTGCATTTCCAATTAATTGATTATACTGGAAAAGGTATGGTTTTCGTGGCCAAGTGGATAATGCTTTGCCGTTTGAAACGATAAGTGCCGGGTTACAGTCTCATTGAGAACACTATCACTCACTGGGAGCGCAGCTACATCCGGTAGAGGAGTCTCAAATAGGACGAGATGAACATGCTTGAACCCACTGCTATTTGGCGTCAACCAAAATGACCGGAGCAGATAATTCCCTCATATACCAAGGGACAGAAGCCACACTTATCGTGTGAAGATATGTGATACACCAGCCAGTGCGCAGACTGAAATAGATGAAGTGGGATTTGGAACCACGACCACCAATCTGCTGGAAACCGAATGTTTAAGGCAATCAGTTGGTTTTTGAAGTATCATTCTAAATGATAACAGTTACTGAGCAAAAGGCTTCACACTTATCTAATATGAAGACTCAGTGATGGCAAGTGACGAAAACCTACACCAATCTCGAAACACACAATTACCACCCTTATCAATACGCTTAAATTTAATCACACCACAGATATAATTATTACAAATATATAACAAGGACAGTGATGCCCAATTGGACTGGAATTGTGAAAGTCACATGATTTTTAAACAATGAGAACACTTAGACTTTGGTTGTACACTCAGAGCCTAGTCAGCAAGTCTGTGTGTGTATACTGTGATTTATGTGCATGTACGTGTAAACGATTCCATGCCTTCCAGAACCGAAAACATAAATCACGATTAGAATATTTTATTTACAGCATTTGACCGTGCTTTTTATTCTTGCTGTAGAAAACAAAGTATTCATATCGCATTATATTGATTAGTAAAATATTTCATATCGATCAATTTTAAAGCTCAAACAGACAAACAGAAACACAGTTTAAATGATATCGACTAAATATTGATTCATTTTGAAAGTGTTTAAAAACACACACATTTATGGTTGTTTTTCTTTTTAAAGAAAAAGGTACACGTGAATAAGTGTAAATTAACGATTTCACATAAAGCTGTACATTTAAATGAGGCGAAAAAGTGCATGATAAGGATTCATATTTTCTGTAGATTTCGTCACAAACCGACACAGTAGTGACGCAGATAAACTATAGCAACCTTGTAGATCAACTTTATACTAACCCTGAGGAACTAATCAGAACTAAGGAGTAATAGAATTAGCCAAATTGTTAAAAGGATGACTTTAGATCATGGTGTTCTCTGATCCGCTTATATTTCTGATTCTGTTCTCCAATTTACCCCAAAATCCAATTCCTGCAGTAGACTATTCATTCCTTGCAAGCTTCCAGGGAATATACATATTCTAGTAACTCTTGTCAATCCGTTATTCACACTCGACTCTCCTGGAACTCGCTGAGCAAATCTAGAACAGAATACATGAATCTGATTTGATTAAACAAGTGAACCTAATTTGTTACCGAAGGTTATGTATTCTCATGGCTGCTACAGTTTAACTTAGCTACGACACCATAGTTTGAAAATCAATGAAAACCAGGAATAATGAACAGCTCCTTCATCTTGGTTTGGGTCTCTTCGGTAGTCGATAGGTACCTTTAGACTACGAGGTGGACATGATAACATCATCCAGTCAGTCACACTGGATTACAATCCAGTGGCTTGCGAATCCCAACTTTGCGCGATATAGCCTACTGATTTTCTCATTGGCTCAACAAAAAACTTGGTAGAATTCAGAGCACAAGTTATTGAAAATGATTTTTTACAATCATTCCTTCCATTCATAGTGGAATATAGAGCTTCAAGCTCAGTAGCGACAGTTTGTGGGAGAGCATCGGCTGTGAATCGAATGTGAACCTCTAGTATAGTTGGAGAGTGTTCTGCCACTGAACCAGTGCTTCACATAAATGGTTAGTATTTGTTTATACTGAATGCCACTAGTTCAATTAGTGATTTGGAGACCATTAAGCGTAACTATTTGATGCAGAAGTGAGTAACAGTCTATTGTCCAAAGTTCGTGGTTATTATCACATACAGGCTGGCGAAAAGGCAAATGTATTGTATAAAGGTTAACTGTACTCGTTGACAATCGGCAATCAAATTCCACAGATGACTTATGCAGTCATTACTTCATCTATTGCCCGGTATTTATCTTAACAGCGCTGAAGTTGCAACCGTGAAAACGGATGACTTAGACCATGCCACAGAACATCAAAATATATCACCTGGACACTTTTACACAGAAGAAAGTCTAATATCTCGCTTCTGTAGGAAGCTTGCGGTTTTGACAATGACGTACAGACGATATATATAAACTCAAAACTCACTGATGGTCTAAGGTAGTGAACATCAACGTAGAAAATAATCACAAAACAAAAGAGGTAACAATAGAAAAACGAAATCACCAAAAGTGAATAGAGAAGCATGAGATGAGGATAAGTTGTCTGTTTGGATTCAACATAGAACTTGGCACCGAAGTGCAACAGTTCGAGTTGCCACGTTCCAAATAGTACAGAGAGGTAGATAAGAAAATGAGTGAAGAGAATCAATAGAGTTTGACATATATAGGAGTGAAACAGAATGGGTAATGGTAGAAAGCAATATGAAAGATTACAGAGACTGAATACATCTATCATTGACAACGAGTTTGAGCCATGTCACCTATTGTCTCCAGCCATTGATTCCTAGAGTCCCGAGGGCCCCAACCCGGAAGTCTGCATCTCCCTACCTGACTCAGTTTAACTGTCAAAGATTTCATGGATTGATGAGGCCATGTTTTTGTTTGACTACCACTTACTCGTTTCCAACCTGCACCTAGATCAGCTAATAATGGCCGTCGGGGGAGGCGATGGTTAGGCATGCGCAGCACGTCACCTAGCCATCTCAATCTATGTAACTTTATAACATCGTCGATTGATTTTCCCTCTTTGCCCAACACTCTACGCCTAACGTCAACATTACTTACCTTATTAAACCACCTAACGTGAGAAAGAGATCGCAGACATCTATGATCAAAAACAGCCAACCTTTTCATGTCTTCAATTCGTATTGACCATGTTTCAGAGCCATAGAGAAGGACGGAGCAAACTGCTGAGCAGTACACACGTCCCTTGGTTGGTAGCCGGATGTCACGCCTACGCCAGAGATGGTGTAAGTCAGCGGAAGCAGCTCGAGCTTTTTGGATCCGTGCTGAGATTTCGTCGCCAATCAGTCCATTGGTGCTGATACAACTTCCCAAAGAGGATAAGTTGAAACAAAAAGACATATTCATGTCACTCAGATCGATTCTGAGCTGTAGTACACTGTACTTACAGTATATATATATATATATATATATATATATATATATATATATATATATATATATATATATATACTGTAACAACTAAATGTACACAAAAAAGAACCTGACAGAGAAAAGCTTACACAGAATGTGGGATATTTTGTCGTTGACCAATTTCACTGACAAAATATGCATTTATTGCTATTATTAGATCTAACAGGATCTGTTCATACCACATTTTCTGAAGGAAAAAAGAAAAAAGGAAACGTAGAACAGTTTAATCAATACAATATGAGAATCATTCACTAACTGTTGAGAAGTCTCTTCAGTGTTGACCAGTTAAGTTTGTAGTTTGTGTACACCAAATCATCCAACCAACCCTGAAATGTGGTTGTTATTTCGTAATAACTGCAGACTTTTATAAAAGCCTGATAATTTCAGTAGTCAGCACCAGTCAGTGAAGCCTTGAAAGCAGTGGTGAAAACATATGTCATGTTAATCAGTTCAGTTTATTTTCAGCTCATGTAATAATGTGACAGCAAGCCAAGCGAAAGTTGCTATTTGAAATAACAATAATCAGTAGTATTTGTTCTCTACTTCTTTTTTACAAGTGAGACAACTTCAGTTGAAGCGCTCCTACAAAAATGATGACTTGTACCTCAGATGGATGCTTTTTGATGTGGGTGTATTTACTGCCCCAGGCGGTATAGTTGCGAGGCTTCGACTGTCCTCCAGGATAACATCTTCAGTGCCAACTTCAGTGTGAGGTCATTTAGCATCGATCCTGGCTGTGTTTGTTTGTCCTTAGTACTGATATCGATCATCTCATTTACCTGGATTTTGACCATTTTTATCATATGATTCGTTCTGTATTGGCTGGGAAATCTGATCTAGATGAGTATGTCTAATTAGGGAAGATGAACCTGAGTATCAGGCTTCTAAGAATTCTCTGGCTTTCTTAGTATATCTCCTGCTTTAAACTTTTACATTTTCCTAATCAAATCGGTATCCATAGTTGTCAACATGTATTGATTTGAAGGAATGTATTTCGTGTATTTTTGACGGTTAGCTTATGATCTTCGATTCGAAGTCGGAGAGGATGTCGACTTTAACCAATATGGTGATGTGATTTATTATGTAGATTATGCTAATCTTATCTCCTCTTGTCATTGGGTCTTTTGGTCTGCCTGGTTCTACATTGACTTACTAGCCACCATTCAATCAAATTCCTGATTTGTAATTTACACAGTTCGAAGTGAAATTTCACCACAGTTCCCCCTTGGAAACCGAAATTATTCAGATCATAATATGTGCCACCTACTTGATAGAATAATTAGCAATCAAGAAGACAAGTATAAATGCGTCACCCTATATACTACTGATTAGTTGATGTAAGTAGTTGGGTACCAAACAAGCTAACAAGTATTACGTGCTAGTCAAAAAGAAGTGATCTAACTACCGGATGGCTATTTCACCCGTTTGGTATCATCAGCCGTGCACCCGGTTCATCCCGGAGTGATACCCAACTACTTATATCAATCAACTAATAGTGTAGAACACCATATAGTCACCACTCGATTGGAAGTAGTGATAAAAAATGTTGAATAAATTGTGCGTTGAAACTAGACAAACTGAAGCCAGAATAATACATAGCCGCTAACACCATATGTTTCTTTTTCTTGGGAACCAATAGAACAGAACTGTGGCGTAAAACTTCGAGTTTTTCTTTGACATACAGCTGCAGTCATCAAAATCCATCTGAAGGAACCAGGCCTGTGTGTTCAGAAGAAATTTGCAGTCACAGTATATATATATATATATATATATATATATATATATTACAGTAGAGCCAGAGATAATCCAATTGAAAAGTAAATATTTTTTTTCGTTTAATCCTCTTAATGCCAAAACGGCAATATTTTCCATATTGAAATCGGATTTTTTTTCATTCATTTGCCTTCCAAGCGGAACGTACCCCTTCAAATCATAAAGCTTCCGTAGACATGCTGTTTTTTTACAGGACGGTATTACTAGGCTCACTCCCGGCCTTTACTCCGCTCGACACTAACAAACTGCTGGCTAGAAAAGCGGACGAATTTTAAGGTTGTGTCGGCTGGGAGCCGAACCCAGACGTTTCAAGTGGTTCGTGAGTTTTCTAACATTAAAAAATAGATATTTCATCACACGATTTATTTGAGGTGAGAATGTGCTTTTTTCCAGTGAACGCTTTATAGTGACACACACAAGGGTATACAAAAAGAAAAAGACTGGGAGTGATAGATGAAAAGAGAAGCATAGTTTTATTTTAATGCATTAACAAGGCTGACTCACTTGATGCAATTGTGTGCAATTAAGGAGGGATTGCATTAATTTTATCAACTGTACAGGTAATTCTGTTACCTCACAAAACTGTACAATAATTGTGACATCACTGAAATGAAAGTATAAGAAGAATAAGACAAAACAAAAACTCGGATACTTTTAAAACAAATATTATTCTTTTTTGTAACAGTGGTGTACAGATTTTAGAAAAGTGAAATATCAAAGATGCCAGAGAATTCCCAGATCAGTATGTACTCAATAAACACGTCCACACAGATCAAATGTAACAACCAATAAGTGATGCGTCACATGACAATGAAATGACTGATACTAATATATTGATAATATATACGGAAAATTCCAGGAAACTCACTTCACACTGAATTAAACTCTGAATATGTTGTCTAGGAAGACAATGGAAGCTCCCCAATTAAATTACTTAGCTCAGAGAATACAACCGCATCGAAAAAATGTCAATGTTCTTAAAAAGCTACAACAGCCACTAGTTCACTGGATACATGATGCTGACAACCAAAATGTAAATATTTTCCCTGTCTATTCAAAGTCTCAGGGTTAAATTTTGTCACAAACAAGTATAAGTTGAAGATTCATGCAATACGGGATAGGTGTTTCATCCTAGTATGGGACTCTTCAATGGTACTTCCCCAATGACTCACCTAGGAATCAAACTCAGAACTTCCAGGTTACCTTTCAGCAACAATCGGTTCGAATTCAATGACTGGTGCACTCTAACTTCTGCTGATTCGTGATATTCAAAGTCTATTATACAAAATGAGTCCTTTACCACATCAAAGCCTGGAAAACTTGTTAGCGGTATTCCTCTAACTTTACAACCGGACAAGGACAAACTACTTAACTAATTTCACCTCTTTTATATGCATCTGCCAGTCTGACCGCTCCACAGGAGCCAGCTACATCAGGCGTACAATTAGGTATGTTCCCCATCGGATTTCCGAACACCATTCTGCATGATTAAGCAAAGGACAAATAAGACCTATCCATAGCTCTGCTTTACCTCAGCTTGTAAGCATTGAACACAAAGGTGAGGTTATCAACGCGTTTAAAATTACCTATCATATTCCAATTCCGCCTCACGAATTCTTTTTTTACATACATTTGAAGCCATCGGAGTTTATATGAAGGAGCCAAACTTATGTGTTCAGAAGAAATTCGTTCAGCTGATTTTCTTATCTTGTCTATCATTGCTTTATTGTGAAAATCTGACAAGTTCCGCTGTCCTTTTACAAATTATTATTGTTTTAAATATGTTTAATGCGTTCTATTCCTGATGGGATAGTTGGTGCGTAGTGAAGAAGAGTCTCAGATTAAATAGCTGTCCAGTGTCTCCTGATTTTCAATGGTTCTGCAGCTGAAGTCAGTTCATTATTAAACTTAATTCTCTTTAACTGTAGAATAAATTTTATCTGATATCTAGATTTAGTACTGCATTTCTGGCATACTATCAGTAACACATGGTTTCCAACTGTAATTCTATTGATTTTAAAAACTCGATATTATTTTTAAAAAAGTCACTATTTACAATATCAATTCCTCTTCATATATAAGGTGTGTATGACTGTAGAACCTAATGGAGAAGTTATCGAAAATAGTATTCTTTGCTCCATCTTTTTGCCTTACAAAACCGACATGACGGGTCCACGAGTAAACGGAGAAGGGTGTACTAGTTTAGGGACAATTCATATCTTTTCTTCTCTGTAATAATCTTAATTAAACAGAAACTTAAATATTCTCCTTTTTCAAGTTTGACCACTGATTGATATCAATTAGAGAACCATTGGAAACCAGGAAGTACTGTACAACTGTTTCGTCCTAGTTTAGAACTCATCACCAGTACGCACCCACTGGGTTTCGAACAGGACTTTCTGGTTACAAGGCAGGCTCAAAGACTATTCAACCTCTGGGACCCGATTCAATGGTCCACGAATTCTAACTTCTACCAAATCGTGATTTTTGCGTGACCACCAAGCAATGTCACTGACGGGAACTCCATCCTCACTCCTGACCGGATGGACCTCACTGGTCACGACTCACTAGAACCACAGGCAACTTCATCCTGCAGTCAGTCACCAGCAAGCATCAGATTAATTTTCAAAAGTTGGTTTGTGGGGATTTGGTTCTCTAACTGATACCATTCCGTGGTCAAACTTAAAAAACAAGTCGAATCCCTACAAAAAAAGCCTTTAAGACTAAATATTCCCGAAAATTTCAAAAGTTCACAATATTTTCACATTATGAACAAATGAACGTACATAAGATGAAGCATCGGTGAGGCTAAAAACTGGTATATGTATCGCAAACTACTTAATCACATAAAAATTCTCAGTCAACTGATATATTTCCATTTTCATTCATTCTCATTTGCCTAATGTAGAAGAACCACTTATAATTTTAGATTAGACGGAATGAATTCACTTAAAAACTAGCATTAGTTTGTTTTAACTGCTTTTAAATACGTTGTATAGATTGATTTCTATTGATTTTATTGTTGAAAACACAAAATCAATGGAAAACATTTATTATTAAGGCATAATGATACAATACACTGTCTCATTACGCACACCTATACGAATACATGCACGCAACTTGGTTTATGTGTACGCGTCTACATAAGTGACTAAACAGATGCAGATGTGTGTGAATACAAATTGTCTCAGTTTAGAAATGCACTACACAAAATAGTTCCTTTTACGTAAACATAAAAGTAAACTGAACTGGTCTACAAGCATTGATTTGAAGAGATTTCTTGAGTTTCAGGTTAAATCGTAACTGTTTCATCCCAACCTGGGATGCTCCAAAAGTATGCACTCAACGTGTCAACGCGGGATCGACAATAGGATCTCCAGTTTACGAGGCGGGTACGTAAAATGGCAGTGTAGAATTCATGGAGGCGTCGTCAGATTCCGTTCCATTAGCTGAATGGTCAACGAGCTCCGCTTGTAACCTAAGGGTCCTGGGTTCGATTACTCGTGATGTCAAACAAGAACAAAACAACCGTCCAGTACTCCCTGGTTTTCAGCTGTTCTCTAATTGAAGTCAGAATGTAATCAAACTTGAAACTATTCAAATCCATACAAACCAACACTTGGAATTAAAAAAGACCAATGGAATCAGTAAAGTAAATTCTATAGCGAGGAATGGCAATTTAGATTGTCAAGGTACAAGAAACATTTTTTAAAATGTACACAAACACACAAATCCTTATTTTCACGGTGGTGAAATGTCCAGCCTTCCTTTAGCCGATTTACAAACTGGGGATATCTTTAAAAATTCAACAATGAGCAAATGCATTACTCTGCAGACACTTGCATTTCCATGCACAATTTGCGATGAGCCAGACACACGTACTATTGGAGAGCTAGTGATGCTATCTAGGCTGTCTAAACCCTGGTAGAAGATGGAGAGATGTTCGAAACAGTGACACTGACTGGAAGTCGAGCGCCTAAATCGATGAATCACAGCCCCACAATGAACACAGGTTAAAGAAGATTAACTAGTATGGATTATTTTCTGTAAGCTCCAGCAAACGATAAAAAGGATTACGAATAGGAAAAAATCTGAAATATTGCCTTTTGTGTGACACACCGATGAATATATTTCTGAATTTTATAAAGAATATGATGTTGGGAAATCGACAGCTTGTTGCAATCAGTGTGATATTAGAGAGGCACAAGTTCTCACTACATTGTCAACAAAGCCGTACAACGTTACTACATCACGCTTGAATTCATACGGCTGTAGTGTAAATGATCAGCATTTCTCTTATTAATTTCAACATTATTACTTCTGTTATATTTGCTTTCGTCATAGTAGTAATGTGAAGCTCGACAATTCAGACTTATGTATAATCACATCGCATGATACTGATACCCGCCTGACTATCAAACAAACAGCCACACGCACACACCAGTCTTTACACCACGTGATCTAAATGTTTTATTTTCATCGAAACAAAAGAGTAACATCTAAATAAATAAATAGTGAGAAAATGAACGGGGTTTAAAAGAAAGCTTACCATTTAACTGTGATTAAATTTGTGACTAAACGTAGTAATGTCCTTAAATAGGCGGCCGCTTCAAGTCCAAATTCTACATCACCTGATAACTCTTTAGTTTGATTAGTTCCTGCAGAAACTGGGCGATTATGAACTATAGATGAAGAACGTTCACTTAGAGCTGATGCCCATGGATGTATAGACTTCCAAGCAGCTTTATCGGTAATGACAGAAGCTGAAGCCAATCTTAATGACAATCGTTGACCGAATTCACTATCACAGAGTAAACTGAGTGCTGTTCTGCGTTTAGGTTGTCTATTAATTTCTGAAGAGTGTCGAGTACTTTCTGGTTCACATCCAGGTGGATGAGGAAATTCAATGTCTGTTGCATCAGCTAAACGTTCCCAGGCCTCTGCACTAGCTCGTAACCACCAACCGGTATATTCCATTGCATGATGTGTCCTAGACGATGTTTTGTCGAGTGCATCAAGTGAACTTTGTTTACGAATACCTGAGCGATTGTATTTTACAATACCTTTCTCATCAACACCATCAATAATTGTGCTATTCAACTGAAAAAAAATATACGATCAAAAATAAGTTAGCATGACGATGAAAAATATGTTAGGCTGAAACTAATTCAAGATGTTTGAAAAAATATGATGAATCCACATATACACACTCAATTTTTTCTCCCCTATATCTTATATGACTTAAAATAAAGATTAGTATCAAAACAAGGCCAGGATCAGGAAAACAAGACGCGCAAAAGTTCATTTCTCTGCAATTATTGTGTCGAGATCAACAGAATTCAATCAGCACAACTAACAAGATACGAATTTTCAACACATGTCAAGTCAGCCAGTGCTTCTATATAGTTCATCGACTTTGCACGCACGTCTCCCTAAGCATTTTCAACAATCTGCTGCAGACGTTTACCAATGCCTGTCTATTTTTTATTACAGCTTGATTCCACACCGTATTTTTGGTACAGGTACGGAATTTTTAGCATGTGATATCGGTAGCCCAAATTTTGCATGCCGACCATTGATATCAGGTGTGGTTCGGCAGGGGATCAAACTCCGGACCATGCGTATGGCCGGCGAGAGTCTTAACCGCTGTGCCACCGACGCACATAGTTCGCTTGACACTGAAGATCAGATGGCTGGCCATAAAAGATAAGGAACAAAGAACTTTGGCAGTAAACCAGAAAACAACCTATTTCCTACTCAACAAATAAGCTAAAGCAGATGAAAACGGATTAGACAAGCAGTGAGAAGATACTCAAAGTGACAACAACAACGCTAAATCCTAGAGTAGAATGCAGAAGAGAAGAAACAAGAAAAAGGTTAGTGGGTAGTTGTGGAGCCAGTTGGGAATGAGAGCGGGAAACCGAGCGGAATGGCGGTGTGGTGGTCAGGCCTAGTGTTCGACTCAGAATACAAGGAACGAATAATAGTGGTAATCAAAAAAGAGTGCTCAGAGTGTTTAGATATTATTGATGCTAAAGTTTCAGCTGTCAGTCAGCCACTGTAAGCGAGTGTATCAGAGAGCTATTAGAACCCAGATAGTATCTTCTTCAGCATTGTCAGAATTTCATCGAAATCTCCGTTAAGTTACTTCCTTGTCAGTCGATTGGTAGTTTGTTTACTAAACCGATGTGGAAATATCATATAATGGTCAGTAAATATTACTGTTTAAAACTGTGAAACTTTACCAAAATAAATTTTACCCATAATGATCCTTTTAAAATCTAATTGTTTCAGTAATTCATTCAGTCTCTTTCCTATTATAATCTTTATTCGCTTAAATGAAATACAAAAAAGTGCCTCAATCTTCCTAATCCATGGCTTTTATTTTGGGTGAAAGTTTTCAGCTACATAACGACTGAGAAAAAGGAGGAAATATTAAGTTCTTGTTGTATCAATAAATTGAATTCATAACTGCATGATGCTATATATCACTTATTGATTGATATAAGTAGTTGCATGCTAGTTACAGCAGCCAGCTAGCCAGATCGGAGGGATCTAAACACCGGATAGTTGTCTCACTCACTTGAGGTTCAACTTAGCAGCAGTGTACCCAGTTTGACTCGGCTCGGAGATCCAAACTGCGGATAGCAAATACTACCGGTTGGTGTGAGTGGTGTACGACTACTCCTACCAACCATTCAGTAGCATACAGAGTCAAGTATTTATGCTTGATTTCTTGCCTGTCACTCATGATATCAAGCAGATCACACATTTTATGCTCTGAATAATTTCGGTTTTCAAGGGGAGCTGTGGTAAAATTCTACTTCCTGAAACATTGAATATTGCAAAAAAGTGTAAAGCAAGCCAATAGTTCAGAAATCTAGTAGACGTCATCTATAATATTCGAAATTTCCCAACCAATCAACCAGCATTAATTGAGAAATGTGACGGTGGTTATGTAACGATTTACAATATCTAGCAATTGCCTTAACTAAATTAGACAAATCCATCTTGAGCTTTTAGGTGATCATGCTTGAATTTTGAGTATCTCAGCTAATCAAACAAATGTGTGTGAGCCTGTTGTATCACTGGTTTGAAATAAGATTTCTTTGAAATTGTGGGTTGACTGTTAACTTACAGAGTCCTATTCACATGCACAAATAAGTAAGAAGTTGAGTAGTAGTTCACTAACCTAGGCAATTGACTTCCAACCATCAGGCTACGGGTTCGAATTCCTCCCGACCACATGAGGTTAGGACAATAATACAAAAGATGTGGCTCATTGTCCACTGCTCTCCGAAGATGCAAGTGGTCACTGATTAGCGTTCACTAATCAGAATAAGTAATAAACACTTGTTAGTAGTAAAGAAAATTAGTTTATACTATATACAAGTAAAGTAAATATCGACAGTTAAAGATACAACTTAAATAAATACCGATGAACGTGATTAAGGAAGAAAAAGAGAATTTAACTTTGTCGATAGCTGAGGAAACTATAGGGATTTAGTTAGGAAGAAGGGGAGGAATTAAATAAGCACTTACCAAACGTACATCACTTTCTACAGAATACTGCCTACTATCTGTTTCACTGACTTCTCGATACTTTTCCTGACAACGTTCATGTACTGCATTTTCACGATCATAGTCAGTGGATATTCGATTCTCCCTTGGAGTTGGAGGTTCTACTGAAGTATCTTCAATTTGAGACCAGTCTGGAATTCTCTGAATATTTACCAAAAAAATTAAAAGCACGTGAATTGACTGCTCATTTTTATGTATACTCCACAAGGCTTTCCGCTGTTTGAAGACAACATGTAAAGCGTAACTCTCATGTATTATCCTGCGATTACTATTCAATGAAGACGTTATGGTGTTTTGCTTTCGATGAATTTTTTTTTCAATTAATATGCATAATGAAATGACTTTTCATGTCCTGATCACAGGCTCAAGTCCCGCTACTCCTAATTCAACCTGGGCAACTGAGTATCATTAACGGCCCTAACATGATAAGTTAAAGATGCTAGCCTGGTACGTGAAACATCAGTTCCGAGTAGTTGAATCGAAGCTACAGTTCCAGTGATAGGGTGATAAGCGATAAAATCCATCTAGCGTTACATCGCTTCACTTGGTCAGTGCTATTACTTTGTGCTTAATTTGATATTTTAAGACTAATCACTATTGCCTGTGTAGATTAAGGGGCTTGGAATATTCGAAAGTATGCAACATACTCAGCAAAAAACATACACTGAAAACTAAATTTGACGAAGTTAAAGATTAACAAACCAAACAAAAGAAAAAAAGAACGAACGCACCAACCACCATGAAACGAGCGACTGTGTTAAACAGGCGAATCTGACTTAGAAAAGAGGACTGCACTTACGCGTAATAATGACTTTTTCAGGATTAAGGGAGTTGTTTTTATCAGGAAAGTGTCTTCAACTAAACATAAATCAATCATTCTTAACTGTAACTTTAAGTTACCTGTAATCAGTCCGTTATGAGGAGATGTGACTCACTGTTCTAAGCATTCAACTTACAATTGATGGGTCTCGATTTCGGTATCCACACCCATTTACTTCAATCTAGGCAAATGGGTAGTATAATCAACCCCCAAGCAACAAGTGTAGCTCATAGCCTAGTATAGAGGTATACTTGTTCCGAGTGACCAGTTCCTAGCTTACTCGACCATTTTAGAAGTTAAACGCTTTCACGATGCACCACATCCAGCTGAAAGAATGCAACACAAAACATTTTTTCTCCCGAAGTGAAAATCTTAATGGATGCAAGTTCAGGAACTATCAGAGTACAGTTGTCAGTATTAAAAGTGCATAGTTACAATAAACTTTTGTTAGCATGTTCTGATTATCTTACAAAACCAACTAGAAAATTAAATCTGAATTCCTTTCATTGTTAATTTGACGGTGAGATTATAAGTTCTCAAACATGGTTAGCAGGCTGAGATATCAAAATGGGCAGGGAACGGGGTTAACATACCTTTTCTGAATTTAAGGCATCACAGCTTTGTGGTCGCTTATTTGATGCATTTTGTGCAGTTTGTTCGTTTTCTTCCTTTATATGAGCAAAATAAAAGAACAGTAGATTATGTAGTGCCCATAGTGAATATATAATTGTGTTAATTAGGATACTCATAGACTATATGTTACCCACTCAAAAGACTTTTGAAGTCAGTCTTGGAATCTTTATTCAAGAAATATGGTGACTTTGTCTCTATATTTAGTGGTTAAGTGGCTCGTAATTCCATGAAGTTAGACTTAAATTCTGATAATAGGAAATCTCATTACAACAGTATCTAATGGCCTTCTCTGTCTCGATATATATATATATATTTTAAACACTATGAAGTTTTTGTTTTGTGAAATAAATAACTTGGTCGAAAAGCAAACTTCCGAATGTGTTTCTAAAATCTTCAGGCTTAATCTATTTCAATTTTGCCGTGCCATATTTAGAAAACAAATTTCATTTACACCCTATAACTTACTAAGGAACTGTTTCTATCTGTCAGTAAACTAAACAGGTACTGAAAGCTGCTAAATTTGTTGTACAAACGCTCTTAAACCGCTTTTAGTTGAACTTATTAGACCTTGCGGTTTTTATTTGTACTTTTAAAACTACGAAACACCTTATATAATATTCACATATTTTCCCTAAAGTTGTGTCATACATGAAATGGGGTTTTGTCATGAACTGCTATCAGTTAAAGTATGACTGAAAGCACTCAGCAGCTATTTCGTTGTAATTTGGGACTCTTAAGTAGCGGGTATCCATAGCTCCTACTAAGGATCAGACCCAAGATCTTAAAATTACGGAGCAAGCACGTTCCAATTCGATAGATGGGTCAGAATCCTGTGGCCTATGAATTCTATCTCCGGTGAATTCGTAATATATTACCACCAATGTCTGTCTGTCTGTCTGTTTTCGACACAGAACTTTGCACAAATGTGCGGAAGTTCAAGTCGCCACACTCCATGTAGCACACAAAGCAAGAGAAGAAAGTACAAGAAAAGCATAATAGAAACAGTGAGCAGAGGTGTGAGACAAAGGAGTAATAAAGAAAAACAAAACAGTTTCATTGAAGATCATAAGTCACAGGGAGTGGATGCATCTGCGCTGAAGTCACCTAGGGTTAAGTCCATTAACACATCTATGATGAAGTTGAATAGAAAAGGAGATAATGGGCATCCTTGACGGACACCACTGGTCGTCATCAGTTCAGATGACAGCTCGCCGTAAGCCCTCACCTGGCTGTATGAGTACGAGTAGAGTGCCTTAATCAGTGCAATATATTTTCTTGGAATTCCCTTTACAGCCAAGCATCTCCAGAGAACTTCCCGATCGACAGAGTCGAATGCTGCCTTTAGGTCAAGAAATATAATGACTGTTGGACGCCGGTAGGAATGCCTATGTTCTAGAATCTGTCGGAGGGTGAAGATATGATCAATACACCCTCTTCCTGGTCTAAAGCCTGTCTGGCTCTCTCGTGTTTGTGTCTCCGGAGCACCACTTAGTCTACGCATGATTATTGAGCCTAAGACTTAGGATACTATATTAGTCAAGCTAATCCCTCTGTGATTATCACAGGAAGACTTGTCTCCCTTCTTGTATATGGGGATAATCAGTGACTTACACCAACCCGATGGGACTTCTTCTCCAAGTCAAACAGTGTCTCTCCTTGTGTTTAAAGTTAGTGCTTACAAGAAACAAATGATTATCAGAGCAGAACTGTAGGAGACGGTCACCGTTGTCGGTTCGCTGGCACGGAGCTCCATAGGTGCCACCGACATCCTTCTCAAATTGACACAATTTCCCTACTTGAGCGTTAAAGTCACCAGCTAGAACGACTATGTCTGAGCGTTTAGCCTTTCGCACCAAACTAGACAGCTTTTGGTAGAACTCATCCTTCGTTTCGTCTGAACTGCAGTCAGTGGGGGCGTAGGCGGAGATTACGAAAAGGCATCGGCGAGTAGTGCAGTCCTTCCTCCTTCTTACTGATCCGTTCAGGCGGACAGCACACATTCGGCTATCTACCGGGATCCAGTCAAGCAATGTCTTTTCTGCCCTAGTACTCAAAGCTATCCCTACGCCAGCTAATCCTCGTGAACTAGCTGTGGCATCTCCTGACACCCTCAAGGTGAATTTTGCAGATTCAACCTGTTGGCCAGGTGGGGCTAGGTGAATAACCACACTTGGGTCTTGTATGCGTGTTTCTGAAACACAGCATACATCAATGGCTCATGATGCCAGGGTCTTGGCTAGTGATGCTTGTTGTCCTATTTGGCAAAGTGTCCTAACATTAAGAGCTCCTATATGAAATTGGTGGCGCGGCTTTAAGAGGCTGTCGGTGGTGGTTTTTTGGCTTCCATCGTTTTTAGTGGATGCAGAGTGGAGAGGAAGTGGAGAGCTATCAAGTCGAGGAGTTGCATCAGTGGAAAGAAGGCAAGATGATAGAGATGAAGATGAAGACAAAGATGAGTGAGGAATAGAGAGGTTTCGTGTGCATTTCGGATTGTGAGGTCGATTGTTTCTTCCCGGCTGCCCACACCGTGGAAGTTGGTTGCGTGACCGCAGAGCCCAGGGGACAACTGCTTGAGGCCGGTCACACGCGGCCTGTTTTTGTTTGTTTTTTTTTGTTTGGTGTGTCTCAGTAGCAGATTTATCACTCCTGCCCTGTGACACGGCAGCAGGAAGCGCGGTCGTTGTTAATCCGGGCCACGGCCGATCCGGCATGAAATTTTGTGATTTTGTATTTATCATGATGTTGGATTGGGTAGCTGTTTTTTGTTTAACCGCTATCCAAACAACCTGCCTGGCATGGTAGTACCTCAAGAGACATAAGTCTCAGCCAGTATAGCTTGAATAGATCATTGCGGTGTTCAAGCCCGACCACCACGTCAAGGTAGCAGCTTTCGGTCGGGACCACCAATGTACAGTATCACATACACGTATCTGGCCCTGTACCCTGCTTGGTGAACTCCAACGGTCACATCTCATTAGAACTCTAAGAAGGCCGTGTCGCAGTCAGTCACTAGTAAACAGTGGATTAATTCCTCAGTATTGGAATTTGGAAATTTGACTGACTTCACAGTTGATTTTGCCACATTCATCGTGTTGACAGTTTATCTCTACCATATAAATCAGGTACAATATGGTGTCATGTTCAAATTTCATCAAGACAACCTATAAATGCCTTTAGGAATCTTCAATATACTTCCAATGATTGCAAAAGCTTTAAACCAGGGTTATAAAATCTACTCACTCCGTCATTATCTGCTGAATTCGGTCTTCTAAGTAATTCTTGTTGCTCCTCCATAGCCTTTGTGTGAGATTTAGGTCTGGTTATTTTACCTTTCTCTCCTAATTTTGACAATGGAGGCTTATCTGAGACATATTTGGAGTGCCTTTTGTCAGCAGCATTACTCCTCATATTTGATGCTGGTGAATCTCTAACAGCAGATTTCCCACGGCGATGGTCCATAGAGTCGTCCAGTTTATCTTCTTCTTTAACTTGTTTAAGTTTACTGAACTGGTCGCCACCAGCACGTCTGAGAACTCTAGATCCATTAGGTCTCAGCATTAGTAACCTTTGCCTTTCTTTTTCTGCCAGCTGACTTGGAGTCAATGGTTGTGTTAACGGACTAGAAAGTAAACGCACACCTGGTGAAACTGAAGAAGTGAGAAAAGACGGCAATAGTGTATTAGCAGGTTGGAGAACTTATGAGAACCACATTAAGTCTGAAGAACAAGGTGGGAGCTGTCTGTTAGTCCACAGGGCGAGAATATTAAGCAAATATCATGGAATCAAGAGTTAGTCCAAGATGCAGTCACTCAGACATTCTATTTCGATCATATTTTCAGAATACAGAATGAATGTAAGCAGTAACAACAACAGAAAAGAGCCTAAATGTGAAACAAACATCAGTGACATGAAAACAAGGGAGTGATTTCCTAAAAATACATCCTGCTTAAAAAGAAGGCATTTTAAGCTAATCACAAAGTTCCAAGATGCATCAGATATACAAAGAGAAGCATCCGTTACAGGTGAGATCTATTATTATCCCGATGGAAAATGAATGTTACAGTCACCAGAATACATTTACAAGCTGACTTGAGATTTACTTTTATTTGAAATATTATCTTCTTGATAAATGTAAGTTTTACTCAAGAATAAACCAGTTAATTGAGCTGAATTCAAATGAATTTCCAATAACATGTTGAAATTTTGTGGTCACAGCAATGATGGATCATATTTAAATTGCAAATAAATTTAAATCAGGATGATGGTGATACACTCGGTTTCATTAATCCCGTGTAAAATAACTATATTTTTGCGAATTACGTATGAAGTTGTCTCACAAACTTCGCTCCAAACGACATAGAATGCCACTTAAGATACTAAGCTTTATCAGGAACTGATGACGGAAATGTGTCCTTAAAAAATCAGTAAGATAAAAATGAGTTCCGTTTTTCGAGCGGTTATTACCAAAAGTTAAAATATAGTCAGCTCTTCTTGTTTCTTAAGTATGTACACCTTACATCACCCGACAGTTTTAGGCAACGCGAACCATAAAATATAATATTAAAGTCAAGTCGAGATACAAATATTTGTGAAATACATAATAAAAATAGTTTAAATTACGTTACTTTCAATTTTGTCGCAAACAAATGGATGATCCAAAAGGTCCGGCCACTGCAATCGTTGTCGTACGTCTTTTTGAAGTAGTCTCGCCAAAAAGTCTTTGAAAACTGATGACATATCCGGTGGCCACTGAATAGCAGTCTTTGTGATCATTTTGACAAGTTGAAATATACTGTTCGTATAAAATGGCGGAGTGCCAACGAACAATTCGTACAGTATACAGCCTAGCGCCCTATGAGCATACATATAATAAAATTTACAACCCACCAGAGGTCGGCAGTATGGTCATAGGGCTTTTCCTCAATGATTTCTGGTGCCATATACAAAGGAGTTCCCTAAAGGAAATGAGCGTCAATTTTAGTTTAAGCAAAAACCTTTATAGACGTAAGGACTAGTGTATTCCAACCCATAACTCTAGCGAATCCAAAGTCACAGAGTTTAACAACTCCATCTTGCCCCAAAAGAATGTTTTGTGGTTTCATATCTCTGTGCAAAATGCGGTTTGCATGAAGATAGTAAAGGGCTGACACCAACTGACAGGCCACAGACCTGACCTAAAACAGTAAGTTTCAAGCGAAAAGTTACAGTCTCTTCAGAGAGTCGTCCATCATCCTCTATTATTTGAAAAAGATCTCCTTCTGCATAATCAGTTATTGCAACAACCTATAGTGCTAATATTTCGAAAAATGCAAATTTATACAACCTCTCTTTCTGTTTCAAAAGAATCCTGCATTTCAATTATATTAGTGTGGTGCATTGACCTCATTATTTCAATTTCCAACTTCAGATTCTTAAGAGCATTTTCACTTTTACCAACTTTAGGTATAAATTTCATGGCTACAATCTAGAAACAAAAACAAGTTGGTTACATATTTCACCCACCTGTCCTGTTTCCTTCCTTCTACCACGAAAAACACGACCAAATGAGCCTTCTCCAATACATTCTAATACTGTATAGCACTCCAAACCCATCCCTTATCCGACAGCAGGAGGTTGCGCAGGTAAATAAATTTTCAAAACATTACTGAGGTCACATAGGTGGAAGTTACCTAACTAAACAATATGGATTTGTATGATCCGAAAAATCAGTCAGACATTCTGAAGCACTCATTTAGCCAGATAACATTATGTGAATTGAGACTTACCTGAATATATTCTCAAAATGGAGATTCCATTTCTAGAAATATGCTTGGGAAATTATCATACTGTACGGAGCGACTTTATTGCATATCCCCTCAGTGACGCTTGTTGCTATGTTGCTATTGGTTTCAAGTGGCCTTGGTTTTGGGGGAAGATTTAACTGATGTAATATTGTGATTTCGTAGACATAACTCAGGCTCATAGGTGAAAAAATTGTAACCCTGAAATAAGGACAAGTTGTTCAGAAGGTAAGGAGGACATTATTTTTCAGTTTATTTGTATATATACTATTGTGCTGAGTTCTTAGTGCAACTGTATGTAACTGCATTTACATAAAGTAAAACATTACGGATGCTCCTGTTTTTAAAATAAAAAACATGATTCTTTTCATTAAGTCTAGTAATGAAGAATGGAGTTTCTTCCACGTCAGTGGTATTTAATTGAAGAATTAATCTCTGTAGGCCCTTGAAGGAATAAATTCGGCACGGAGAACTCCTGTGGAAACCGAAAGCACTTTTAGTTTACTAAATCTTACTGACTCCCTGTATAAATTTGATCTGTCAAGTGTTTATGTAAAGTCTGCTGGTGTATTCAGTAAAGTAAAAGTTGTAGTGCATAATAATAATAATTGCTTTATTCCAAAAACAGTACTCATGATACAGCAAGGAATTTTCAGCATTCAGTACAATATTGCATCTAATTTACTCAAAAACGACAAAAAAAATTAAAAATTCACAATACATAATAGTAATAAAACGATTGTTGTAGCAGCTACGTAGCAAAATACTGTGTGCCATGCGGAGAAAAATATGTATAAAGTACAAAATTGTAGTAATAATAGTAATACCAACTAATATAAAATAGCAGAGTAACGATTTAAACGATAGAAAGTGTGACACCATAAAATACAGAAAGATGAACGATAAAGGGGTCGATTCACTGTGCTAATTACATAGTAACTTGTAAGTTTCACGTCTAACAGAGTCTTCATCACATAAAGTACTCGCTAAATAGGGTATTGTAGAATTTCTATACTTAGTAGTACGAGCATATATCTTTTTATATTGATTTCTCGTCCTACCTGATGAGATACAAGGGGACAGGTGTGAATAAAGGGGGTGCAGAGGGTCTGACATTATAGCCTTTGCCCATTTCGTACAGGAATTTATATACCTCTCGACTATAGTATTAGCGAGCTCATGCAGTGGCAGACCACAAGCTCTACTCACAGCATTTAATACTCTTCGTAATATGATATAATCTTTTTTGAGCAGCCCAGGAAAGATTAATGGAGAGCAGTAGAGTACAATAGGTAAAATGCAGGAGTTTAAAAATTGCAAAACTAAAGGTTGGTTGATACCTGATTGTCTTAACTTTTTAATGTAGAAGGTAAGACGAAACATTTTCTTAGAGATAGATAAGATATGGGATGACCATGAAAGGTCAGAGGAAAAAACTAGTCCAAGGTATTTAATGCTTGATTTGGTTTCAATCTCCGTGCCATCTATGCTACAGGGATCATGAGACTTAACTAGTTCAAGTAAGTCACGTCGATGCTTGAAAGTAAAGTCAAGCACCTGACATTTGGAAGGATTTAATATAAGACCATTTGACTTGGACCAGTTGTTGATGTCCAACAGAAAGCTATTAAGTTTGGAGCTGTCAGACTCGGAAGTGATAGGCAGTGATACAGTCAGATCATCTGCATATTTGACAAAGTTAGTTTCGTTTGAATGAGGTAGGTCATGTAGGAAGGAAGAAAAAAGAAAAGGAGAGAGTACAGCACCTTGTGGAACACCGGATTTTGTAAGCGAGGTAGAAGAAGATTTGCCGTTATATACAGTATACTGCATTCTATCAGAAAAATAGGAATGCAGTAAAGTAAAAGTTGTAGTGCATAACTCCTAGACTTGCTGTAGTCATTGGTATTCCCAGGATACTACTTACTCGTTTTATGCAGCCGAAATATTCAATTCTCACTTTATTGAGGAAATACTATAGTGCCTGCAAAAGTAGTGCATCAGTTTACGAGTTTCGTTAGGCCTGCAGAATGTTTTCTATTCACTGAATACTGTTTGCGAATTATCCGAGAAAACATATTTCCGAGTGGGATGTAATACAAGGCTGAATTCTTAAACTGTCATCCTTATGTCAGTTCAATTCAATCACACATATATTAATAGGATAGTCTGTAATTGACTTTAGAGACTTATCAGGGAATATTCTAATCAACTTACGGTTTGCTGATGATATTGTGCACCTAGACTATGAGAAGTAACCTCTGATGCTGGAAAATATGAAAATAATACCGGTGTTTGATTATAGGTGTCCGCGTTCTATCTCATGAGGAAAGCAGTATAATATGGCGAGTGCTGTTGAGGTTACGCATAAATGTTTAGGTGGGGAGGGTTAGTCTTGAAGGTAGGGAAGCTGAATAGGTTGAGATGGCTAGAACACGTGATGGCATACCAAGCCATCGTCTTTCTCCAGGGACAATGCTAGCCAGCACATGTTAAGGTTTAAAATGTGTTTGGGTCGGTCAAATGAAAAAGTGATATTGGTTCATAAAATTGTTGACAGTGAGCTGGAAGAAATACCGGAGATGTGACTGCAAATCTTTTGTACTGGTGCAGGTGCATTCACTCTGTGTAATCTCACGTATCTATTCAACTCATGTTTTTCCTTGTCACTATTTATTCTCCCTCACATTTTCGCTCGTTAAACTTCCATTTAGTTTTATGTCTCTACCTTCGTGTGCTACATGGAATGTGGTAAATTAAACAGGTGGACTTCTCTGCAAACTCATACTGAAAGCTAGTCAGAATGACACAGTCTGAGCATAACTAAATGCGAAATATTGATAAATGATCTCCAAAATTTCAACAAATGATAAGTGTAGTTCTTAATCTTGTTCTTTGCCAAATGAAAAATAGATACCTTTCAGTGCGTCGGTGGCATAGTGGTTAGGACTCTCGCCAACCATGCATATGGTCCGGGGTTCGAGCCCGCACCGATGCACACCTGATGTCTATGGTCGGCCTGCGAATTCGGGCTACAGATATCCATGCTGAAAATTCCATACTTGTACCGAAGATACAGTGTGGAATCAGGCTGTAAATCAAAAAAAATAATCTCTTCTTCCACCCGGGACTCGTCTCCTACTTTGCAACTGGATTTGTGCTTTGTTACTTTTGTGCTTAACTTTCGGTCATTCAGCATTTGCCGTTGTTGTTGACTCAGCGCCTAGATGACTTTAGTTGAATAAGGTTTCGATCGTGCAAACTTGGGTCCTGGGCAGTTGATTGGTTGCATTATCATTTCTCAAATGGAATGCAACATACTGTATATTAGGGTAAATATTCTGCCTGGCTTGCTGAAGCTGGTGTTCCCCAGGCTATTTTTATCACTCCTTTTCTTTTTTCTCTCTCGTTTACATGACTTTTCTCTTTCTGATGAGAGCAACTTCGTCAAATACGCTGGTGTCCTGACTGTTTCTTTTCCTGTCATGTTACAATGTGACTGCAGCAAACTTAACTGGTTCCTGTCTGTAGTCTAAGGTACGTGGTCTTGCGTTAAATCCCTCTAAATGTCAGGCAGTTAACTTTCCCCTCACTCATAAGCGTGAACTGCAAGAACTGTGTCGTTCACAAGATGTTTGTATCAAAGAGGGCACTGAAACAGAAACTAAGTCTAACAGAAAATACCTTGGAGTAAATCTATCCTCTGGTCTTTCTTGGTCATTCTATATCTTGTCGACTTCTAAGAAAACCTTCAGTCTAGCTTACCATGTTATGTATTCAAGACAGTCAGGAATCATTCAACCTCTCTTTTTACAATTTGTTAACAATTGATTTGGTCTTTACTGCTCCCCCTTATTCTTTCCTGAATTACTCAAAAACGACTATGTCGTATTGTGCAAGGTTTTAAGGTTGTCAGTAGGGCAAGTGGTGTACCATTTAGTCAACTCGTTAATGCATTAGTTACAAGACATCTAAACTCATGTGAGAAATGGTCTAAATCTATACTGTCTAACCCTCAACATCCCATCTATTCTCAGCTCTTCCCTTTAATTTCATCTGATGGAACAAGAAGTCGGAATAAAAGATTATGTGATCGTTTTTGGAATTAAGTAATACCAAAAACTGTTGTCGTTTTCATTGTCAGCAGTTCACAGCCTATTGAGTTTACGCAAATGGAATGCTCATTTCCCACTTTCCTGAGTAAACATCAGCTAAGATTCTAGGAATTTTTTCATTTCTTAACTAGAGAATTTTATAGGGCAATGTAGAAGTGAGTGCAGTGAGTTAATAATGTATTTTTACTCCATACATCTTGTATGAGCGAAATGCTTCTATTCAATTTTCGGCGAAGCTTCAATATCACCCTGCAGGGTTTTTTCAATGCACTCATAGGGAATAATACTTGGTACTGAGGAATCCAGCCAAAAGCATCTGTGACACAGTCGAATGACTTTTTCAACTAAAAGCCGCAATACTGATATTAAGTGTGATTTACCTGTAAACTGAGGGACTCTAGTGTAACACAGCACCATATCCCAGCAGGGTATTCTTTGTGTTTTACAGGTACAAGTAGAATTCATGGACTGAGCATTTGTTAAATATGGAGGCGACCCATTGAGTCACTTAGACGAAAGGCTGACGAAATGCGATACCTTACACACGCACTTTCAGATGTAGGCATGTGTCACTTCACATGAACTCTGGACCATATCGAGTAGGCATTCCTTTAAATTAATTATTAATTATTTAAATTAATTATTGTTCGTATATGTGATGACTTGGTGCGTTTCCTAGTTTGCCTATAATTACGGAATGTACATTATATTAGGGAACACAAATGGATTTTGTGAAAACCAGTGGTGTTCCTTCTCTAGTCTTAATTGATGTCACATTGATTGACACGATTAAAGGAATAGATTGTAACGTGGTGTTTTCTGTAGCTGCGAAACGTAATTACCTAGTTTCGAATTGACATCATGCGTCTAATCCTATTAACCTATGTATATAGTTCTACCTTCACTAAACCTAGAAGTCAGGAGAGGACTCTCTTTGACAGATCTAGTTTTACTTTGTGACTAATTGGTGAGTCACCTGGTGTTGTGGTAGTAAAAAACAACTCCAAACCTTAGTATTTTCTAGAAATGAACATATTTACTTACTTTGGCGACAATTTAATCTTAGGGATATTAACCTTTACTTAGTAATTTGGATCCGAAAGTAAACGCCATGTTACTAAGTTATTCAAAAGACAGAATGATGAGTGAAACAGTACTCGGATACTTATTCTAACGAAACCGAATAATGATAATCGTTTAGCCTACCAATATGCCGCTTACTTTCAGTCTTAATTCAAAGACAAATTTAATTGCTCACTAAATTAATAGTTCCAGAAGACTGCTCTACTCCTGTCTTCGAAATACTTTACCCGATCGTGTTTTACTTCAAAATATGTGTATACTGGCCAGCTGATGTTGCTTATCCAGTTACACTGTTTTTCAGTTACAATGTCCCATCTATTTCCTATCAAACAGAACATCCCTTAAACCATCAACGAGTTACCATCATTTCTAAATAAATAACCTTAACTATTCGCATGTAAACAATGCTATAAACTTTATCACTTACGTGATGTTTCAACTTTCGATTAATCAGTTTTCCCTTACATGAGCACCTGTTTCAATTTTAACGGATATTTCTAACCTTTGACTACTGAATTAGTACGTTTCGTTATATACCATCCATACGAAATATAGGTACTGATAATAATTACTGCTAACAGATTTATCACGAGAATGTACTCCATATTGACGACAATATTCCTCAGGGGCGGACGTATCTTCTAAACGCGCTACTCAATACAACACATGACCCTAACCCCATAACTCTGTAGCTCACAACATTCTATAAAGTTAGTAGTGACTATTAACAAGTAGAATGTCTATTTGAGGTATAGAGAATACATTTATTAGTGATTCGACACAAAATACAAAATCAACGGTACTGGAAACCACTTTCTTCAGCAACGAATCCCACGAGGTCACTGGAACTACAGATTATCTAAAAAAGAAAACAAGGGTTCACAGGATGTATACATGAATATGACTACCAATATAATATTAACGAGATAGCACAGTAAGAATTAATGAAAGTTTATATCGATGTGCGATTACATCAGTCACTATTTTTGACACAAGTGAATATTTAGACGAAGTAATAAGAAGACGTAATTTGTCTGAGTCGTGTAGTGTTGTATTTGTGCAACACATTTTGGACAATCTGGTCACGCATGGACTTGTTATAGGAATACATATGAGATTAATACAGTTAAAAGTCTAGAAAATAAATTTAGGTGGAATTAAAACCACATATTGGAGGTCAAAATAACAATGAAGATCACTAAACCAAATATCAGAGAGACTAGTACATCTACCCTGACTAGTATCAAAACGAAGTTTAACAAAGAAGGTTTCGTGTGATGACGAATAGTCTTGGAATTCACAAAAGTGGTTTAAACTTCCTAATCACACTTCGGCTTCCACAAACTTTAGGATGCAATCCAAACACGTTTTACAGATAGGTTTAAAAAATGTGCAAACGCCAGTTTTATGTCCTGTCCCTATAATATGTTTCGAAATAGAGGAGCTGGGACCCCATTAATAACTTCTGAAGATTCTGTTGCTTCTGGAGGCATTTAGGAATATGATGCGTAGCCCTTACTTGCAGAAATCGATGAGCCTTCCCTAAATGGATACAGCAACCACTTCTAAACCTTACGTCCATAGCTTTAAGAGATGTCGGACACTACTTCTACGTGGTTTTAAAAAAATTTTGTGAATTAACTTCGAACAAGCGCGAATAATGTGGCGTCAGGACAATAACAAAAATCGGAAGTTTATGAAACCAAACTCACTAATAGGACAAAGTGACGCACACGTCAGATGTCTTTACGTACCTGATCACGAGGATGGTATTGAAATCCACCAAGTTACTAAAATGTTGCAGTGTGCATTTAACTCATTTAAAAATTTTGGCAGAAAACACTGGATGTTGTAAGTGATCGTAAAACATATTGAAGTTTCTGCCCATTTGTGAACACTAATTTTCGCTTGTATCTATGCATTCTATTGACTTTCAGCTATCAAAACACCACACAAAAGTGCAGAAGGATGCACAAATTTGATATCAACCATATTTTTCGGTTCCTGCAGCAGTAATAGGTACTGCACAATAGCTGATAGGGAAATTTGAGATCGAGTACAAGTTTCCGCCAATCTGCAAAGAAATTTATCGAATGACAGTCGTTGAAATGTACGCGAAGCTTACTCGGCATGCCAAAAATCACTGCATGAACCATGTATTTAAGCGTCCTGTCACACAAGCAATCAGTAAATGCTCAAGAACAATATCGAACAATAATTTTCATATAAATTCATCCAACAAGAGCAAAATAAGCACCGAAATCGCGTCTACTGCGTTTGCTGGACGTCTAGCTCCAACTCGAATCAATGAAGCCGCGCAAATGCCGTCAAGGTTAAGCCAGAGGCGCCACTTCAAATAAGGGATATGCCTTATCAACGCCCATCTATGCGAATCTTCCAGATCTTTACAGCACCAGAGTAAACAACAGCCAGATAGCTTGTATGGTATATCCAGCTATTAGTGACCATTATTAAGAATTTACACTCATAGAATAGAATGCTTTGAGGGTTCAGAGGTTAAAGTATTCTCAGTTGAACAGACATCATTTATCTTTTACAAATTTGATTCTATGAAAGTAATCCACTAGCCACACAATAATCGCGCAGCTAATGCGTGCCTAGCGTAATTCGCAAGGAGAACTATTGTGCTGAATAACTCCCGGTGAATTCGTTAAATTAAGAAGGACCATGGCGACTCTGATATTCCTACCAGAGTATTATGTCCAGTCACTCCATGCTAGAATAAGATTTTCTACATAGGATCAGCCTGTTCCGAAACCGCTTTGCGATTCATCAAGTAAGCTTTTCTTGTCAGTGTGTTCCTAATACAGTAGTTAAATAAGCTGTCCAGTAAATTAAGTACTTCTAGGAGTAACGCCACAGGTCTTCGACATTTATAGCCAAGCAGATCTACACCCCAGAAGTTAGAAGAGATTATGGCTGCCTCCCATTCATTCCGCAATTTTCCTGAGTTATTTGAGCGCTGGAACAAGTGGAACCGTATTATTTCAAAGTAGGAATCCGAATGTCATCCCACTCCTGTGGCATACACTGATTTAGTTAAAGCAGTCAAGGTGGTACCGCTGTAAGATTCTTGTGGAACAGATCCATGTTTCTGGTCAACGGCATGGTGAGTTAATCTTCCAGGTTGGGAGCAATTTGAATGAGTGCCTTGTCATCATTATTCATCCATCCCTTTTTTCCATCACGACCAATACACGTTGACTTGGATGCCATTGCGAGAACCTGGGTCACACGGACAAAGCTGAAATGGAAAACAAACAGAAAAGCCAACACACCACAAGCATACCCACAGCACAATCTCACACATCGATGACGACTTCCGTCTCCAGTTAAAGACATCCTCTTGACACATCCTCTTGCAACACAATCGACACTTGCTAGAATGACTCTTTCAGAAAGCAACGTGACCATAGCACCACCTCATGATACTCTGCGCACATCCTCGCATCTACTCACTACCAATTACCACTGCAATCGCTTGTCACTCATTCTGCCTCAGTTCTAGTAACGGTGACGTATGCGAGCCCCAGTCGTTTACACTCTTTCTCCCCGGCGTGTGGGACCACAGCTAACAATTATCTCCGTATGAATTTCGTTCTCAGCAATAGCCTCCCCGGCGTATACGACCCATCTGCTGTCTCTAACATCAATCAATTCATTCACGGATGTAGAAGACTCGAAACAACGTCAGAAGTAAGCACGACGAAACTTTTAACAAAATTACGCAATAACAACAAGGTACGAAAACAACGAGTAAACACAATGAATCCAAAAAACACCAATTGATACGACACATCACACATATATACAAACAGTACACACAAAATTGCGGATCATGTCTTGATGGAATTCCTTTGAAGAATCGCAGGACTTACACCAATATGCCTACAACCCTTCACAGGTTGACGATTGTAGGTTGTGGAATGTCCGGACACAAACAAGATTAACCAGCAATTACAATAATTGGAACTCACATAATTATTTAACACAAACATATGTACAATCAACACATAAATGTGGTGGATTCTACCTTGAAGAACTACCCTTGAAGAACTGTAGGACTTACAGCAGTACGCCTACATTCCTTCTCAGGTTGATGATACAAGTGGAAGGCGTCCGGATACAATCAAAATTACTAACAGCTGGATGACAGATGATATCAATTCAGTGTATACTATATGAACATATGTACAAAATCACACACCAAGCACATCGGACTGCTCATTGATGTGCTACCCTTTGAAGAATTGTAGGACTTACAGCAGTACGCCTACAACCCTTCTCAGGTTGACGCCTAGGTTGGAAAATTGTTGAAGAGTTCATTTCCTGACCTCCTCCTATCAGCTATATCCTCAAAACTGAACGGTAACGCTTTCACGTCATTGTATCTTAGAATATAGATGACGAACGAACACACGACGTATCTGGTCAACCAAGCGTAGGCACAGAGTAATTTACACCAAAGGTAATAGCATTCAAATAGTAACTTGAAACTAGAAATGCCTTTATTCATGCAAGTCAATCTAAAAACAAATAATACTTGGTACTGAGGAATCCAGCCAAAAGCATCTGTGACACAGTCGAATGACTTTTTCAACTAAAAGCCGCAATACTGATATTAAGTGTGATTTACCTGTAAACTGAGGGACTCTAGTGTAACACAGCACCATATCCCAGCAGTGTATTCTTTGTGTCTTACAGGTACAAGTAGAATTCATGGACTGAGCATTTGTTAAATATGGAGGCGACCCAGTGAGTCACTTAGACGAAAGGCTGACGAAATGCGATGCCTTACACACGCACTTTCAGATGTAGGCATGTGTCACTTCACATGAACTCTGGACCATATCGAGTAGGCATTCCTTTAAATTAATTATTAATTATTTAAATTAATTATTGTTCGTATATGTGATGACTTGGTGCGTTTCCTAGTTTGCCTATAATTACGGAATGTACATTATATTAGGGAACACAAATGGATTTTGTGAAAACCAGTGGTGTTCCTTGTCTAGTCTTAATTGATGTCACATTGATTGACACGATTAAAGGAATAGATTGTAACGTGGTTTTTTCTGTAGCTGCGAAACGTAATTACCTAGTTTTGAATTGACATCATGCGTCTAATCCTATTAACCTATGTATATAGTTCTACCTTCACTAAACCTAGAAGTCAGGAGAGGACTCTCTTTGACAGATCTAGTTTTACTTTGTGACTAATTGGTGAGTCACCTGGTGTTGTGGTAGTAAAAAACAACTCCAAACCTCAGTATTTTCTAGAAATGAACATATTTACTTACTTTGGCGACAATTTAATCTTAGGGACATTAACCTTTACTTAGTAATTTGGATCCGAAAGTAAACGCCATGTTACTAAGTTATTCAAAAGACAGAATGATGAGTGAAACAGTACTCGGATACTTATTCTAACGAAACTGAATAATGATAATCGTTTAGCCTACCAATATGCCGCTTACTTTCAGTCTTAATTCAAAGACAGATTTAATTGCTCACTAAATTAATAGTTCCAGAAGACTGCTCTACTCCTGTCTTCGAAATACTTTACCCGATCGTGTTTTACTTCAAAATATGTGTATACTGGCCAGCTGATGTTGCTTATCCAGTTACACTGTTTTTTAGTTACAATTTCCCATCTATTTCCTATCAAACAGAACATCCCTTAAACCATCAACGAGTTACCATCATTTCTAAATAAATAACCTTAACTATTCGCATGTAAACAATGCTATAAACTTTATCACTTACGTGATGTTTCAACTTTCGATTAATCAGTTTTCCCTTACATGAGCACCTGTTTCAATTTTAACGGATATTTCTAACCTTTGACTACTGAATTAGTACGTTTCGTTATATACCATCCATACGAAATATAAGTACTAATAATAATTACTGCTAACAGATTTATCACGAGAATGTACTCCATATTGACGACAATATTCCTCAGGGGCGGACGTATCTTCTAAACGCGCTACTCAATACAACACATGACCCTAACCCCATAACTCTGTAGCTCCCAACATTCTATAAAGTTAGTAGTGACTATTAACAAGTAGAATGTCTATTTGAGGTATAGAGAATACATTTATTAGTGATTCGACACAAAATACAAAATCAACGGTACTGGAAACCACTTTCTTCAGCAACGAATCCCCCGAGGTCACTGGAACTACAGATTATCTAAAAAATAAAACAAGGGTTCACAGGATGTATACATGAATATGACTACCAGTATAATATTAACGAGATAGCACAGTAAGAATTAATGAAAGTTTATATCGATGTGCGATTACATCAGTCACTATTTTTGACACAAGTGAATATTTAGACGAAGTAATAAGAAGACGTAATTTGTCTGAGTCGTGTAGTGTTGTATTTGTGCAACACATTTTGGACAATCTGGTCACACATGGACTTGTTATAGGAATACATATGAGATTAATACAGTTAAAAGTCTAGAAAATAAATTTAGGTGGAATTAAAACCACATATTGGAGGTCAAAATAACAATGAAGATCACTAAACCAAATATCAGAGAGACTAGTACATCTACCCTGACTAGTATCAAAACGAAGTTTAACAAAGAAGGTTTCGTGTGATGACGAATAGTCTTGGAATTCACAAAAGTGGTTTAAACTTTCTAATGACACTTCGGCTTCCACAAACTTTAGGATGCAATCCAAACACGTTTTACAGATAGGTTTAAAAAATGTGCAAACGCCAGTTTTATGTCCTGTCACTATAATATGTTTCGAAATAGAGGAGCTGGGACCCCATTAATAACTTCTGAAGGTTCTGTTGCTTCTGGAGGCATTTAGGAATATGATGCGTAGCCCTTACTTGCAGAAATCGATGAGCCTTCCCTAAATGGATACAGCAACCACTTCTAAACCTTACGTCCATAGCTTTAAGAGATGTCGGACACTACTTCTACGTGGTTTAAAACAAATTTTGTGAATTAACTTCGAACAAGCGCGAATAATGTGGCGTCAGGACAATAACAAAAATCGGAAGTTTATGAAACCAAACTCACTAATAGGACAAAGTGACGCACACGTCAGATGTCTTTACGTACCTGATCACGAGGATGGTATTGAAATCCACCAAGTTACTAAAATGTTGCAGTGTGCATTTAACTCGTTTAAAAATTTTGGCAGAAAACACTGGATGTTGTAAGTGATCGTAAAACATATTGAAGTTTCTGCCCATTTGTGAACACTAATTTTCGCTTGTATCTATGCATTCTATTGACTTTCAGCTATCAAAACACCACACAAAAGTGCAGAAGGGTGCACAAATTTGATATCAACCATATTTTTCGGTTCCTGCAGCAGTAATAGGTACTGCACAATAGCTGATAGGGAAATTTGAGATCGAGTACAAGTTTCCGCCAATCTGCAAAGAAATTTATCGAATGACAGTCGTTGAAATGTACGAGAAGCTTACTCGGCATGCCAAAAATCACTGCATGAACCATGTATTTAAGCGTCCTGTCACACAAGCAATCAGTAAATGCTCAAGAACAATATCGAACAATAATTTTCATATAAATTCATCCAACAAGAGCAAAATAAGCACCGAAATCGCGTCTACTGCGTTTGCTGGACGTCTAGCTCCAACTCGAATCAATGAAGCCGCGCAAATGCCGTCAAGGTTAAGCCAGAGGCGCCACTTCAAATAAGGGATATGCCTTATCAACGCCCATCTATGCGAATCTTCCAGATCTTTACAGCACCAGAGTAAACAACAGCCAGATAGCTTGTATGGTATATCCAGCTATTAGTGACCATTATTAAGAATTTACACTCATAGAATAGAATGCTTTGAGGGTTCAGAGGTTAAAGTATTCTCAGTTGAACAGACATCATTTATCTTTTACAAATTTGATTCTATGAAAGTAATCCACTAGCCACACAATAATCGCGCAGCTAATGCGTGCCTAGCGTAATTCGCAAGGAGAACTATTGTGCTGAATAACTCCCGGTGAATTCGTTAAATTAAGAAGGACCATGGCGACTCTGATATTCCTACCAGAGTATTATGTCCAGTCACTCCATGCTAGAATAAGATTTTCTACATAGGATCAGCCTGTTCCGAAACCGCTTTGCGATTCATCAAGTAAGCTTTTCTTGTCAGTGTGTTCCTAATACAGTAGTTAAATAAGCTGTCCAGTAAATTAAGTACTTCTAGGAGTAACGCCACAGGTCTTCGACATTTATAGCCAAGCAGATCTACACCCCAGAAGTTAGAAGAGATTATGGCTGCCTCCCATTCATTCCGCAATTTTCCTGAGTTATTTGAGCGCTGGAACAAGTGGAACCGTATTATTTCAAAGTAGGAATCCGAATGTCATCCCACTCCTGTGGCATACACTGATTTAGTTAAAGCAGTCAAGGTGGTACCGCTGTAAGATTCTTGTGGAACAGATCCATGTTTCTGGTCAACGGCATGGTGAGTTAATCTTCCAGGTTGGGAGCAATTTGAATGAGTGCCTTGTCATCATTATTCATCCATCCCTTTTTTCCATCACGACCAATACACGTTGACTTGGATGCCATTGCGAGAACCTGGGTCACACGGACAAAGCTGAAATGGAAAACAAACAGAAAAGCCAACACACCACAAGCATACCCACAGCACAATCTCACACATCGATGACGACTTCCGTCTCCAGTTAAAGACATCCTCTTGACACATCCTCTTGCAACACAATCGACACTTGCTAGAATGACTCTTTCAGAAAGCAACGTGACCATAGCACCACCTCATGATACTCTGCGCACATCCTCGCATCTACTCACTACCAATTACCACTGCAATCGCTTGTCACTCATTCTGCCTCAGTTCTAGTAACGGTGACGTATGCGAGCCCCAGTCGTTTACACTCTTTCTCCCCGGCGTGTGGGACCACAGCTAACAATTATCTCCGTATGAATTTCGTTCTCAGCAATAGCCTCCCCGGCGTATACGACCCATCTGCTGTCTCTAACATCAATCAATTCATTCACGGATGTAGAAGACTCGAAACAACGTCAGAAGTAAGCACGACGAAACTTTTAACAAAATTACGCAATAACAACAAGGTACGAAAACAACGAGTAAACACAATGAATCCAAAAAACACCAATTGATACGACACATCACACATATATACAAACAGTACACACAAAATTGCGGATCATGTCTTGATGGAATTCCTTTGAAGAATCGCAGGACTTACACCAATATGCCTACAACCCTTCACAGGTTGACGATTGTAGGTTGTGGAATGTCCGGACACAAACAAGATTAACCAGCAATTACAATAATTGGAACTCACATAATTATTTAACACAAACATATGTACAATCAACACATAAATGTGGTGGATTCTACCTTGAAGAACTACCCTTGAAGAACTGTAGGACTTACAGCAGTACGCCTACATTCCTTCTCAGGTTGATGATACAAGTGGAAGGCGTCCGGATACAATCAAAATTACTAACAGCTGGATGACAGATGATATCAATTCAGTGTATACTATATGAACATATGTACAAAATCACACACCAAGCACATCGGACTGCTCATTGATGTGCTACCCTTTGAAGAATTGTAGGACTTACAGCAGTACGCCTACAACCCTTCTCAGGTTGACGCCCTAGGTTGGAAAATTGTTGAAGAGTTCATTTCCTGACCTCCTCCTATCAGCTATATCCTCAAAACTGAACGGTAACGCTTTCACGTCATTGTATCTTAGAATATAGATGACGAACGAACACACGACGTATCTGGTCAACCAAGCGTAGGCACAGAGTAATTTACACCAAAGGTAATAGCATTCAAATAGTAACTTGAAACTAGAAATGCCTTTATTCATGCAAGGCAATCTAAAAACAAATAATACTTGGTACTGAGGAATCCAGCCAAAAGCATCTGTGACACAGTCGAATGACTTTTTCAACTAAAAGCCGCAATACTGATATTAAGTGTGATTTACCTGTAAACTGAGGGACTCTAGTGTAACACAGCACCATATCCCAGCAGTGTATTCTTTGTGTCTTACAGGTACAAGTAGAATTCATGGACTGAGCATTTGTTAAATATGGAGGCGACCCAGTGAGTCACTTAGACGAAAGGCTGACGAAATGCGATGCCTTACACACGCACTTTCAGATGTAGGCATGTGTCACTTCACATGAACTCTGGACCATATCGAGTAGGCATTCCTTTAAATTAATTATTAATTATTTAAATTAATTATTGTTCGTATATGTGATGACTTGGTGCGTTTCCTAGTTTGCCTATAATTACGGAATGTACATTATATTAGGGAACACAAATGGATTTTGTGAAAACCAGTGGTGTTCCTTGTCTAGTCTTAATTGATGTCACATTGATTGACACGATTAAAGGAATAGATTGTAACGTGGTTTTTTCTGTAGCTGCGAAACGTAATTACCTAGTTTTGAATTGACATCATGCGTCTAATCCTATTAACCTATGTATATAGTTCTACCTTCACTAAACCTAGAAGTCAGGAGAGGACTCTCTTTGACAGATCTAGTTTTACTTTGTGACTAATTGGTGAGTCACCTGGTGTTGTGGTAGTAAAAAACAACTCCAAACCTCAGTATTTTCTAGAAATGAACATATTTACTTACTTTGGCGACAATTTAATCTTAGGGACATTAACCTTTACTTAGTAATTTGGATCCGAAAGTAAACGCCATGTTACTAAGTTATTCAAAAGACAGAATGATGAGTGAAACAGTACTCGGATACTTATTCTAACGAAACTGAATAATGATAATCGTTTAGCCTACCAATATGCCGCTTACTTTCAGTCTTAATTCAAAGACAGATTTAATTGCTCACTAAATTAATAGTTCCAGAAGACTGCTCTACTCCTGTCTTCGAAATACTTTACCCGATCGTGTTTTACTTCAAAATATGTGTATACTGGCCAGCTGATGTTGCTTATCCAGTTACACTGTTTTTTAGTTACAATTTCCCATCTATTTCCTATCAAACAGAACATCCCTTAAACCATCAACGAGTTGCCATCATTTCTAAATAAATAACCTTAACTATTCGCATGTAAACAATCCTATAAACTTTATCACTTACGTGATGTTTCAACTTTCGATTAATCAGTTTTCCCTTACATGAGCACCTGTTTCAATTTTAACGGATATTTCTAACCTTTGACTACTGAATTAGTACGTTTCGTTATATGCCATCCATACGAAATATAAGTACTAATAATAATTACTGCTAACAGATTTATCACGAGAATGTACTCCATATTGACGACAATATTCCTCAGGGGCGGACGTATCTTCTAAACGCGCTACTCAATACAACACATGACCCTAACCCCATAACTCTGTAGCTCCCAACATTCTATAAAGTTAGTAGTGACTATTAACAAGTAGAATGTCTATTTGAGGTATAGAGAATACATTTATTAGTGATTCGACACAAAATACAAAATCAATTGTACTGGAAACCACTTTCTTCAGCAACGAATCCCCCGAGGTCACTGGAACTACGGATTATCTAAAAAATAAAACAAGGGTTCACAGGATGTATACATGAATATGACTGCCAGTATAATATTAACGAGATAGCACAGTAAGAATTAATGAAAGTTTATATCGATGTGCGATTACATCAGTCACTATTTTTGACACAAGTGAATATTTAGACGAAGTAATAAGAAGACGTAATTTGTCTGAGTCGTGTAGTGTTGTATTCGTGCAACACACTTTGGACAACCTGGTCATACATGGACTTGTTATAGGAATACATATGAGATTAATACAGTTAAAAGTCTAGAAAATAAATTTAGGTGGAATTAAAACCACATATTGGAGGTCAAAATAACAATGAAGATCACTAGACCAAATATCAGAGAGACTAGTACATCTACCCTGACTAGTATCAAAACGAAGTTTAACAAAGAAGGTTTCGTGTGGTGACGAATAGTCTTGGAATTCACAAAAGTGGTTTAAACTTTCTAATGACACTTCGGCTTCCACAAACTTTAGGATGCAATCCAAACACGTTTTACAGATAGGTTTAAAAAATGTGCAAACGCCAGTTTTATGTCCTGTCACTATAATATGTTTCAAAATAGAGGAGCTGGGACCCCATTAATAACATCTGAAGGTTCTGTTGCTTCTGGAGGCATTTAGGAATATGATGCGTAGCCCTTACTTGCAGAAATCGATGAGCCTTCCCTAAATGGATACAGCAACCACTTCGAAACCTTACGTCCATAGCTTTAAGAGATGTCGGACACTACTTCTACGTGGTTAAAAACAAATTTTGTGAATTAACTTCGAACAAGCGCGAATAATGTGGCGTCAGGACAATAACAAAAATCGGAAGTTTATGAAACCAAACTCACTAATAGGACAAAGTGACGCACACGTCAGATGTCTTTACGTACCTGATCATGAGGATGGTATTGAAATCCACCAAGTTACTAAAATGTTGCAGTGTGCATTTAACTCGTTTAAAAATTTTGGCAGAAAACACTGGATGTTGTAAGTGATCGTAAAACATATTGAAGTTTCTGCCCATTTGTGAACACTAATTTTCGCTTGTATCTATGCATTCTATTGACTTTCAGCTATCAAAACACCACACAAAAGTGCAGAAGGGTGCACAAATTTGATATCAACCATATTTTTCGGTTCCTGCAGCAGTAATAGGTACTGCACAATAGCTGATAGGGAAATTTGAGATCGAGTACAAGTTTCCGCCAATCTGCAAAGAAATTTATCGAATGACAGTCGTTGAAATGTACGAGAAGCTTACTCGGCATGCCAAAAATCACTGCATGAACCATGTATTTAAGCGTCCTGTCACACAAGCAATCAGTAAATGCTCAAGAACAATATCGAACAATAATTTTCATATAAATTCATCCAACAAGAGCAAAATAAGCACCGAAATCGCGTCTACTGCGTTTGCTGGACGTCTAGCTCCAACTCGAATCAATGAAGCCGCGCAAATGCCGTCAAGGTTAAGCCAGAGGCGCCACTTCAAATAAGGGATATGCCTTATCAACGCCCATCTATGCGAATCTTCCAGATCTTTACAGCACCAGAGTAAACAACAGCCAGATAGCTTGTATGGTATATCCAGCTATTAGTGACCATTATTAAGAATTTACACTCATAGAATAGAATGCTTTGAGGGTTCAGAGGTTAAAGTATTCTCAGTTGAACAGACATCATTTATCTTTTACAAATTTGATTCTATGAAAGTAATCCACTAGCCACAAAATAATCGCGCAGCTAATGCGTGCCTAGCGTAATTCGCAAGGAGAACTATTGTGCTGAATAACTCCCGGTGAATTCGTTAAATTAAGAAGGACCATGGCGACTCTGATATTCCTACCAGAGTATTATGTCCAGTCACTCCATGCTAGAATAAGATTTTCTACATAGGATCAGCCTGTTCCGAAACCGCTTTGCGATTCATCAAGTAAGCTTTTCTTGTCAGTGTGTTCCTAATACAGTAGTTAAATAAGCTGTCCAGTAAATTAAGTACTTCTAGGAGTAACGCCACAGGTCTTCGACATTTATAGCCAAGCAGATCTACACCCCAGAAGTTAGAAGAGATTATGGCTGCCTCCCATTCATTCCGCAATTTTCCTGAGTTATTTGAGCGCTGGAACAAGTGGAACCGTATTATTTCAAAGTAGGAATCCGAATGTCATCCCACTCCTGTGGCATACACTGATTTAGTTAAAGCAGTCAAGGTGGTACCGCTGTAAGATTCTTGTGGAACAGATCCATGTTTCTGGTCAACGGCATGGTGAGTTAATCTTCCAGGTTGGGAGCAATTTGAATGAGTGCCTTGTCATCATTATTCATCCATCCCTTTTTTCCATCACGACCAATACACGTTGACTTGGATGCCATTGCGAGAACCTGGGTCACACGGACAAAGCTGAAATGGAAAACAAACAGAAAAGCCAACACACCACAAGCATACCCACAGCACAATCTCACACATCGATGACGACTTCCGTCTCCAGTTAAAGACATCCTCTTGACACATCCTCTTGCAACACAATCGACACTTGCTAGAATGACTCTTTCAGAAAGCAACGTGACCATAGCACCACCTCATGATACTCTGCGCACATCCTCGCATCTACTCACTACCAATTACCACTGCAATCGCTTGTCACTCATTCTGCCTCAGTTCTAGTAACGGTGACGTATGCGAGCCCCAGTCGTTTACACTCTTTCTCCCCGGCGTGTGGGACCACAGCTAACAATTATCTCCGTATGAATTTCGTTCTCAGCAATAGCCTCCCCGGCGTATACGACCCATCTGCTGTCTCTAACATCAATCAATTCATTCACGGATGTAGAAGACTCGAAACAACGTCAGAAGTAAGCACGACGAAACTTTTAACAAAATTACGCAATAACAACAAGGTACGAAAACAACGAGTAAACACAATGAATCCAAAAAACACCAATTGATACGACACATCACACATATATACAAACAGTACACACAAAATTGCGGATCATGTCTTGATGGAATTCCTTTGAAGAATCGCAGGACTTACACCAATATGCCTACAACCCTTCACAGGTTGACGATTGTAGGTTGTGGAATGTCCGGACACAAACAAGATTAACCAGCAATTACAATAATTGGAACTCACATAATTATTTAACACAAACATATGTACAATCAACACATAAATGTGGTGGATTCTACCTTGAAGAACTACCCTTGAAGAACTGTAGGACTTACAGCAGTACGCCTACATTCCTTCTCAGGTTGATGATACAAGTGGAAGGCGTCCGGATACAATCAAAATTACTAACAGCTGGATGACAGATGATATCAATTCAGTGTATACTATATGAACATATGTACAAAATCACACACCAAGCACATCGGACTGCTCATTGATGTGCTACCCTTTGAAGAATTGTAGGACTTACAGCAGTACGCCCACAACCCTTCTCAGGTTGACGCCCTAGGTTGGAAAATTGTTGAAGAGTTCATTTCCTGACCTCCTCCTATCAGCTATATCCTCAAAACTGAACGGTAACGCTTTCACGTCATTGTATCTTAGAATATAGATGACGAACGAACACACGACGTATCTGGTCAACCAAGCGTAGGCACAGAGTAATTTACACCAAAGGTAATAGCATTCAAATAGTAACTTGAAACTAGAAATGCCTTTATTCATGCAAGTCAATCTAAAAACAAATAATACTTGGTACTGAGGAATCCAGCCAAAAGCATCTGTGACACAGTCGAATGACTTTTTCAACTAAAAGCCGCAATACTGATATTAAGTGTGATTTACCTGTAAACTGAGGGACTCTAGTGTAACACAGCACCATATCCCAGCAGTGTATTCTTTGTGTCTTACAGGTACAAGTAGAATTCATGGACTGAGCATTTGTTAAATATGGAGGCGACCCAGTGAGTCACTTAGACGAAAGGCTGACGAAATGCGATGCCTTACACACGCACTTTCAGATGTAGGCATGTGTCACTTCACATGAACTCTGGACCATATCGAGTAGGCATTCCTTTAAATTAATTATTAATTATTTAAATTAATTATTGTTCGTATATGTGATGACTTGGTGCGTTTCCTAGTTTGCCTATAATTACGGAATGTACATTATATTAGGGAACACAAATGGATTTTGTGAAAACCAGTGGTGTTCCTTGTCTAGTCTTAATTGATGTCACATTGATTGACACGATTAAAGGAATAGATTGTAACGTGGTTTTTTCTGTAGCTGCGAAACGTAATTACCTAGTTTTGAATTGACATCATGCGTCTAATCCTATTAACCTATGTATATAGTTCTACCTTCACTAAACCTAGAAGTCAGGAGAGGACTCTCTTTGACAGATCTAGTTTTACTTTGTGACTAATTGGTGAGTCACCTGGTGTTGTGGTAGTAAAAAACAACTCCAAACCTCAGTATTTTCTAGAAATGAACATATTTACTTACTTTGGCGACAATTTAATCTTAGGGACATTAACCTTTACTTAGTAATTTGGATCCGAAAGTAAACGCCATGTTACTAAGTTATTCAAAAGACAGAATGATGAGTGAAACAGTACTCGGATACTTATTCTAACGAAACTGAATAATGATAATCGTTTAGCCTACCAATATGCCGCTTACTTTCAGTCTTAATTCAAAGACAGATTTAATTGCTCACTAAATTAATAGTTCCAGAAGACTGCTCTACTCCTGTCTTCGAAATACTTTACCCGATCGTGTTTTACTTCAAAATATGTGTATACTGGCCAGCTGATGTTGCTTATCCAGTTACACTGTTTTTTAGTTACAATTTCCCATCTATTTCCTATCAAACAGAACATCCCTTAAACCATCAACGAGTTACCATCATTTCTAAATAAATAACCTTAACTATTCGCATGTAAACAATCCTATAAACTTTATCACTTACGTGATGTTTCAACTTTCGATTAATCAGTTTTCCCTTACATGAGCACCTGTTTCAATTTTAACGGATATTTCTAACCTTTGACTACTGAATTAGTACGTTTCGTTATATACCATCCATACGAAATATAAGTACTAATAATAATTACTGCTAACAGATTTATCACGAGAATGTACTCCATATTGACGACAATATTCCTCAGGGGCGGACGTATCTTCTAAACGCGCTACTCAATACAACACATGACCCTAACCCCATAACTCTGTAGCTCCCAACATTCTATAAAGTTAGTAGTGACTATTAACAAGTAGAATGTCTATTTGAGGTATAGAGAATACATTTATTAGTGATTCGACACAAAATACAAAATCAATTGTACTGGAAACCACTTTCTTCAGCAACGAATCCCCCGAGGTCACTGGAACTACGGATTATCTTAAAAAATAAAACAAGGGTTCACAGGATGTATACATGAATATGACTGCCAGTATAATATTAACGAGATAGCACAGTAAGAATTAATGAAAGTTTATATCGATGTGCGATTACATCAGTCACTATTTTTGACACAAGTGAATATTTAGACGAAGTAATAAGAAGACGTAATTTGTCTGAGTCGTGTAGTGTTGTATTCGTGCAACACACTTTGGACAACCTGGTCATACATGGACTTGTTATAGGAATACATATGAGATTAATACAGTTAAAAGTCTAGAAAATAAATTTAGGTGGAATTAAAACCACATATTGGAGGTCAAAATAACAATGAAGATCACTAGACCAAATATCAGAGAGACTAGTACATCTACCCTGACTAGTATCAAAACGAAGTTTAACAAAGAAGGTTTCGTGTGGTGACGAATAGTCTTGGAATTCACAAAAGTGGTTTAAACTTTCTAATGACACTTCGGCTTCCACAAACTTTAGGATGCAATCCAAACACGTTTTACAGATAGGTTTAAAAAATGTGCAAACGCCAGTTTTATGTCCTGTCACTATAATATGTTTCAAAATAGAGGAGCTGGGACCCCATTAATAACATCTGAAGGTTCTGTTGCTTCTGGAGGCATTTAGGAATATGATGCGTAGCCCTTACTTGCAGAAATCGATGAGCCTTCCCTAAATGGATACAGCAACCACTTCGAAACCTTACGTCCATAGCTTTAAGAGATGTCGGACACTACTTCTACGTGGTTAAAAACAAATTTTGTGAATTAACTTCGAACAAGCGCGAATAATGTGGCGTCAGGACAATAACAAAAATCGGAAGTTTATGAAACCAAACTCACTAATAGGACAAAGTGACGCACACGTCAGATGTCTTTACGTACCTGATCATGAGGATGGTATTGAAATCCACCAAGTTACTAAAATGTTGCAGTGTGCATTTAACTCGTTTAAAAATTTTGGCAGAAAACACTGGATGTTGTAAGTGATCGTAAAACATATTGAAGTTTCTGCCCATTTGTGAACACTAATTTTCGCTTGTATCTATGCATTCTATTGACTTTCAGCTATCAAAACACCACACAAAAGTGCAGAAGGGTGCACAAATTTGATATCAACCATATTTTTCGGTTCCTGCAGCAGTAATAGGTACTGCACAATAGCTGATAGGGAAATTTGAGATCGAGTACAAGTTTCCGCCAATCTGCAAAGAAATTTATCGAATGACAGTCGTTGAAATGTACGAGAAGCTTACTCGGCATGCCAAAAATCACTGCATGAACCATGTATTTAAGCGTCCTGTCACACAAGCAATCAGTAAATGCTCAAGAACAATATCGAACAATAATTTTCATATAAATTCATCCAACAAGAGCAAAATAAGCACCGAAATCGCGTCTACTGCGTTTGCTGGACGTCTAGCTCCAACTCGAATCAATGAAGCCGCGCAAATGCCGTCAAGGTTAAGCCAGAGGCGCCACTTCAAATAAGGGATATGCCTTATCAACGCCCATCTATGCGAATCTTCCAGATCTTTACAGCACCAGAGTAAACAACAGCCAGATAGCTTGTATGGTATATCCAGCTATTAGTGACCATTATTAAGAATTTACACTCATAGAATAGAATGCTTTGAGGGTTCAGAGGTTAAAGTATTCTCAGTTGAACAGACATCATTTATCTTTTACAAATTTGATTCTATGAAAGTAATCCACTAGCCACACAATAATCGCGCAGCTAATGCGTGCCTAGCGTAATTCGCAAGGAGAACTATTGTGCTGAATAACTCCCGGTGAATTCGTTAAATTAAGAAGGACCATGGCGACTCTGATATTCCTACCAGAGTATTATGTCCAGTCACTCCATGCTAGAATAAGATTTTCTACATAGGATCAGCCTGTTCCGAAACCGCTTTGCGATTCATCAAGTAAGCTTTTCTTGTCAGTGTGTTCCTAATACAGTAGTTAAATAAGCTGTCCAGTAAATTAAGTACTTCTAGGAGTAACGCCACAGGTCTTCGACATTTATAGCCAAGCAGATCTACACCCCAGAAGTTAGAAGAGATTATGGCTGCCTCCCATTCATTCCGCAATTTTCCTGAGTTATTTGAGCGCTGGAACAAGTGGAACCGTATTATTTCAAAGTAGGAATCCGAATGTCATCCCACTCCTGTGGCATACACTGATTTAGTTAAAGCAGTCAAGGTGGTACCGCTGTAAGATTCTTGTGGAACAGATCCATGTTTCTGGTCAACGGCATGGTGAGTTAATCTTCCAGGTTGGGAGCAATTTGAATGAGTGCCTTGTCATCATTATTCATCCATCCCTTTTTTCCATCACGACCAATACACGTTGACTTGGATGCCATTGCGAGAACCTGGGTCACACGGACAAAGCTGAAATGGAAAACAAACAGAAAAGCCAACACACCACAAGCATACCCACAGCACAATCTCACACATCGATGACGACTTCCGTCTCCAGTTAAAGACATCCTCTTGACACATCCTCTTGCAACACAATCGACACTTGCTAGAATGACTCTTTCAGAAAGCAACGTGACCATAGCACCACCTCATGATACTCTGCGCACATCCTCGCATCTACTCACTACCAATTACCACTGCAATCGCTTGTCACTCATTCTGCCTCAGTTCTAGTAACGGTGACGTATGCGAGCCCCAGTCGTTTACACTCTTTCTCCCCGGCGTGTGGGACCACAGCTAACAATTATCTCCGTATGAATTTCGTTCTCAGCAATAGCCTCCCCGGCGTATACGACCCATCTGCTGTCTCTAACATCAATCAATTCATTCACGGATGTAGAAGACTCGAAACAACGTCAGAAGTAAGCACGACGAAACTTTTAACAAAATTACGCAATAACAACAAGGTACGAAAACAACGAGTAAACACAATGAATCCAAAAAACACCAATTGATACGACACATCACACATATATACAAACAGTACACACAAAATTGCGGATCATGTCTTGATGGAATTCCTTTGAAGAATCGCAGGACTTACACCAATATGCCTACAACCCTTCACAGGTTGACGATTGTAGGTTGTGGAATGTCCGGACACAAACAAGATTAACCAGCAATTACAATAATTGGAACTCACATAATTATTTAACACAAACATATGTACAATCAACACATAAATGTGGTGGATTCTACCTTGAAGAACTACCCTTGAAGAACTGTAGGACTTACAGCAGTACGCCTACATTCCTTCTCAGGTTGATGATACAAGTGGAAGGCGTCCGGATACAATCAAAATTACTAACAGCTGGATGACAGATGATATCAATTCAGTGTATACTATATGAACATATGTACAAAATCACACACCAAGCACATCGGACTGCTCATTGATGTGCTACCCTTTGAAGAATTGTAGGACTTACAGCAGTACGCCTACAACCCTTCTCAGGTTGACGCCCTAGGTTGGAAAATTGTTGAAGAGTTCATTTCCTGACCTCCTCCTATCAGCTATATCCTCAAAACTGAACGGTAACGCTTTCACGTCATTGTATCTTAGAATATAGATGACGAACGAACACACGACGTATCTGGTCAACCAAGCGTAGGCACAGAGTAATTTACACCAAAGGTAATAGCATTCAAATAGTAACTTGAAACTAGAAATGCCTTTATTCATGCAAGTCCATTTAACAACTAGTCTCTCGATTACACTTGGCTTATCCTCACTAAACTGACCTATATCTTTCGTCTTTTTAAACGCAGCAAAACCATCATAGTCATTGCACAAAATACTGGAGTTGATGGGCGTCCTTCTCTTTGTGGATGACAACACCAACAACAACTTGTCGGTGTCAGTTGATGAAATTAGCAGTGGATCAGAAGCTGTTTTTGTTCGACATTCAGAAAGTTGTCTAACTGCAAGATTATCACCACTGCTGTCTTTCGCTACTAGTTTGCGTTTAGCACTATCATCTGATGAAAGGTGGGCTTCACGCTGATCAATTACACTGACGGTTTGACAAGTATGCATGCCTTCTGCAACTGCATCTGCATTTAATTCTACTTCATGTTGTATAGAAACTTTGTTCAACTTAGCAGTAGTAGGCATATCCCTCATCTCATCCTGATCAACCAAAGACAAATCTGCATTATCATGATCATTATCACGAAAATTAACTTTACCGTCAACTTCATCATTTTCAAAATCTTTATTAACAGAAGTAGACAATTTCGGTTCCTCCTCACAAATCATTAAAGGTTTTATATCTTCACTCTGACTAGTTATACTTTGTAAACTTGTGGAGTCAGAACTGCACTCTGAAGCAGTAACTCTATTCTGTGACACTCTATTCAACAATGGCTTACCAGTTGCAACTACAGACTTCTTCACAACACCGTTATCGTCACACAATTCGGAGTCAGACCTGGAGTTTACATTTAGCTTATCACTGAACTTGCTCACTGGTTCACAGTTCACTTCTGTATGCACCTCTTGCACACGTGTAAAACAAAACCGTGTTTGTCTTGCATCTTGTAACTTATCTGTTGAGGATGTACTACGAAACCTGTTACACTCACTAGGTCTATATGCATTACTAGACATCATGGAGTCTTCTCGATATCCACCTCTCTGAGGCCTACTCGTCATCAATGAGTGCGTTTTACCCTCAGACTGCTCTATTCTAGGGGTGAGATGTAATAGACTGGCGAACTTGCTCATAGATTGATTGACACTATCTTTTACTAGTTTCAGGATATCATCGAACTTTGGCTCGATACCCTCATCCTCCATACGGGAGCTTCTCTTCACCCACTTCCTTTGCAGTCGAGTAGGTAGGCGTCTCGCTATTACTTTTAGGACTGAGCTCGAGTTGAGGTCACTCATGCGATTCATAGAAATCGAGGTATTCTTATAAATCAGCAAATTATCCAAAAACTCAGTGAGTGCCTTGGAGTCATCCTGTAATTGACCACCATTACCCTTAACAGCCTCGAATAATTTCCCTACAATCATCGAAGGTCTTCCAAACCTTTGACGTAGTATGCTCATAGCCTCGTAGTAGCCTTCTTTCGGCTTCATAAACTTACAACACTGCATAGCTCTTGCAGAAATTCCAGCGCAATACCTCATCAAATACATCAATTTCAATTCATCACTTAATAAAAACTACTCAGCATGATCTCAAACTCCTTTACAAATTGTAAATAATCAGCCGGGTTTCCATCAAAACACCGTGGTTCAAATTTAGGGAGTTTGATGTTCCTATTATCCCTGAACGGCGAAACAGTAACATCAACCATATCATGCTTAACATCAGACACATCGTTACAGTTAACAGACAAATCACCATGACTTACTTTCCTGTTTGCATCCAAGACGCTCTGTCCCTTCTTTGACCCAGGCATTGTTGAACTTGACCCAATTCCAGAAACGTTCCAGATATTGCTTGTTCAAAGAGGACTTGACCGGCACCAGGCAAGATGAACGATGACTATCCAAACTTTCACCAACTGTCTGAATCCACCAATGTCTGTTTCTACCATCAGAAACTGTCAGTCACATCTCGTAAACCGTTAATGCTCAGCTCTTGCTACGCTCGGCCTCACGCTGTTCCTTGAAGTTTCTCAGAAACGCTTAGTAATAACGGACGCAAAAACCAAAACACCGATTGGCCGCTTGGGAATTCTTTATTGTAACACCAACATATAAAAAATATTTCTACTAAGGTCTGTGAACAAATATTACAATAATAAATCACAGGATTACTTCTGATGGTTTACTGCTGACTTCTTTCTGAGCAGGGACCGATGAGACGATGACTGTCGTATTGATGACTCCGCGAAAATTGGGGAAGTTGATTTTGAGCAAACAACCAAGAATTGATCGTTCAATCTTCAACTACATTTACAGTATCTTTAATTTATTACGAGATGGGGAAAAACTACACGAAGATTCGGAGGAGATATGTGTGTTATTCAGCTCCCACCTTTTTAGCTAGTATACTATCGAAGAAACAGTAGATAGTCTTGAAGTTCCGACAATACCAAATCACTTTTTGGGTAATATAACTATCACCCAACAAAAGATTTCCTCCGCTATAGCATCCCTCCGGACATCATATAACGCTGGGCCCGATGGAATTCCATCTATCTTGTTGAAAAGAGGTGGTGAGGATATACCCATTATCCTACTAAAGTTTTTCATTCTGTCCTTAAATAATGGCAGTTACCCAGAATGCTGGAAACTGTCGTTTATAACCCCTAGGCACAAACAAGGACCAACTTCTAACATCGAAAACTACCGACCGATTAATATCACGTCAGTAGTTTCCAGGGTTATGGAAAAGGTTATAGGGCAAGATATTGCTTCATACCTCCACCTTCACAAAGTGTTTACTCCAGCACAACACGGCTTCTTGAAAAATCGATCATGCTCCACCTGCCTACTTGACTACTTTGATGATGTTACCGCTAAGCGTGATCATGGTTTGTATGTCACAACTCTCTTCTTTGACTTCAAAAAAGCCTTTGATAAAGTCCCACACAAGAGACTAATCCTTAAGCTAAAGTCGTACGGGTTCCAAGACCCCTTGTTATCCTGGCTCATTTCTTTCTTGGAAGATCGTTCCCAAGTTGTGAAATTTGCAAATAATTACTCGTCACCCAGACCTATAAGAAGTGGAGTGATTCAGGGTAGTGTACTAGGTCCACTGCTTTTCGTAATCTACATTAACGACATCTGCAGCGTAATCAAGCATGGTACCCCATACCTCTTTGCTGACGACTTAAAGATTGTATACAGCTTCCCCCATTCTACACTAAACGAAGGATTCACACATATTCAAGATGATCTGGATAGGTTACATAACTGGAGCAATGACTGGCAACTGCCATTCAATTCTGATAAATGTGGTGTCCTATATTTCAATAACTCCCATCCGAATTTCAGGTTACACCTAGGTAACTCTTTTCTCCAAACCCTCAGTTCCATAAAAGACCTGGGAGTTACCTACTCACAAAACTTAACATTCAGTCAGTACGCAAAAGCACTTGTTTCTAAATGCCGAAGACTCACAGGCTTGTTACATCGAAAAATGTACACAAATGAGGCTAAAGTCCTTTTATACAAAGTCATGGTTCGTCCAGTACTTGAATACTGCACAATTGTCTTCGGTTTCATGCATGGGTATGACAGGGTTCGTATTGAAAATATTCAGCGAAGTTTTACTCGACGCCTATTATACAAACATGAAGGACTGACTTACGCTGATAGGTGCAAAATGTATGGACTTCAGCCACTTTGGTTAAGGCGCCTGAAACTCAACCTTACATTCCTCTTTCGCCTTTTACACGGCTACACCAAAAGCAGTAATCCAATAGCTTTCAATAATTTACCCATATATACTCTTAGGAATCATGAAAATACTCTATCCATAAGCCGGTTCCGGACAAAACTGCGATCACGTTTCTTTAAAATACAGTACAGTGCATTATGGAACGAACTTCCACTTACTGTACGTAGTTGCCGATCTCCTACTGAATTCCAGCGTCTACTTAACGAGTTCCTATCAACAAAAGAGCTTCGGTCTACTTATCCATACTTTATCCATATGGGCCGCTCAACTAGCTTTAGTACTACAGACCCCAGTGCAATACCCCCAATTTGAGGAAACTCATTTGCCCCGGCAACCGTACCTCATCTATAACGTGATAAAACCAACCTAATCTCTCCCACATGCCTTTACCTAAGGTCCGGTTATTCAGCTTACTAGAGATCCTATCGATATTTCTTCAATCGGGTTTATAAACTCATTAGACTCTCCTGGATGTATAATCCCAAATTAGTTGTGATAGTTCTCCCATAATATAAGCAAACTGGTACTTTGTAATGTCTAAAGCATGCCATATGAAAAGTGGCCAGGAATACCTAGCCGCTCAACTAGGTTTAGTACTACAGCGGATATGATGGTGGGGACATATGTGAACCACCCTTATCTGTGGGACAGCACTCTATTGCTATGACTCCTGAGTTCGGATGGCTTCTGCAAACTGAGAATAAATAAAAACTAAAAAAAATAAAAAAAATAATGAAAAAAGAAATAGAAGTTGAAAATTGCCTAGAGCCGTAATTTAGACGCAAACTCCCGAATGAAAGTAAATGGTATGAGTCCGCTACTTCAGAAGGACACCGAACTGTATACTTCAGAAAAACATATATTACTAGGCCCTCGCTTTTCTTTTACATAGCTCACGCACTCTGACTTTTGTGTTTAACTCCTTTTCAACCTCATAAGTAGGTGAAATTATCACCTGTCTTTCACTTTAAACTAACTGTTTGTAGAAAAGATTGTAAAATATCGGGAAAATAATATTTCCTGAAAAAAAACAATAAAAAACGATGAACCCCATGCCTGTTATATATTTTGAATTATTAACACCTTTTAAATACTTCTGAACCTGTCTGCTGGTTTTCTTGTGTCTTCTTTTTTCAAACATACTGCTTTCAACGAAGGTACAGCGCTGCAACTCTCTACTTATTCGTAATATTGCTAGCACATCTGGTGAATAACGCGATCATCGGTATTATAAAATCTGCTGACAAGTTCAAAGTGGGTCTCATAAACAACTGGAAATGTCACAAATATGATGTACTTACAGGTAAATTTAAAGTTTAACAGACTTTAAAACTCTTTCTGAATGATTTACTGATAATTATTGTTTATTCTGCATCTCTTATGTATTACGTTAGCACCTGTACAGAAATGCCCCTTACCTTCCTCAACTAACGCAATCATTTATGATTCCCGCGTGAAATTGACATGTATTTTTTTTTCAATCACAGTTTAGATTTGACGCTATATCTATTTCCTTATTTGTACACTTCATTTTAAATGTTTCTCTCACATTTACCAGTATTCAACTTATTTCTAAATTAACAAATCATATTATATATTCTATAAGTTTTCATAAATGTACATATGTTCATGCCTGTAAAAATGGCTGGTTTCTGTTACAGAAATAAAATTATAATTATTATTATTTACAGACCCCAGTGCAATACCCCCAATTTGAGGAAACTCATTTGCCCCGGCAACCGTACCTCATCTATAACGTGATAAAACCAACCTAATCTCTCCCACATGCCTTTACCTAAGGTCCGGTTATTCAGCTTACTAGAGATCCTATCGATATTTCTTCAATCGGGTTTATAAATTCATAAGACTCGCTATAATTTTCCTGGATGTATAATCCCAAATTAGTTGTGATAGTTCTCCAATAATATAAGCAAACTGGCACTTTGTAATGTCTAAAGCATGCCATATGAAAAGTGGCCAGGAATACCTAGCAATAACAAACTCAACCAACCAACCACTTTCCCCAAGTTCATTCAACCTACCCTTATCCCTAATCGTACCACTACTCACTACACTCTACTCAGTAGAATATGACTTAATTTGCTCTGGTACTCAAAACTCTTCTACCCTTTACTTTTTAAAAAAGACGTTTTAACTACTAATTGCACAGTAGCCGTTTAACTAGCTCACTGGTTTCCTCTTCACTGTAATCTTCAATAAGTTCGTCAGTATAATTATTTCCGAAAACCATTACATTAGAAGCCATATCTTTTAATATTTTACGAACATACTTATATTATTAGCATAATAAACTGAACTATTTTTGAGTTGAATTGACTGTCTACAGTCAACAGTTACCCATTCTCATATAATTTTCTAAAATTCATAATGTTAAAGCTATGTAGTATTTCTGTAAATATCTTATATAATATGTTTAGACACGTTACTTTGCAATGTCAGATGTCTACTATATACAAGACTGTCATGATAATTTAGTACACTAAGTCCTGACAACCGACCTTACTTTCAGTTCTTACTACCTACATTGAATCCTAACTATAGTGTTCTGCTGAATCTTGCTCCACAATTCACGAAACATATTCTTTTTACTCTTTAAGGTTTTGAATACTTATAAAGTAATCTGTTCATTAGGATGCATGCACACATATATAATATGTTCATAAAGATGTACGTGGATACCTATTGGAAGCACTCATTAGGAAGGCTAGGGAGATGGAATATAGGGTACGAACATGTCTGGTACCAAGCAATATATTTGCGGTAGCCATAATAATCAGAGTCTAAGAGGCGCTAGCTGATCAGTAGATATGGTGGTGATCACTAAGGTGAATCACCCCATTCTGCAGGAACAGCAATATGCAATTTGAAGGCTCGAGATATTTCTGATTTTTAAGAGGGCTTAGATCTTTATCTTGAAAAAGATAATAATGAACGCCTTGACAGATCATGCTTCTACCTTTAAATATATGCCATTCGCTCAGCCTATTGTTGTGATGCGACCACGCGGGATCTGCACAGATTTATGGGGCATCTTATAAATTAACTTGCTGTCCATTGTCAGATCTTTGAATACCACTTCACAATGTCTTATCTCATTTATTTTCTAATAACGTCTTTACTTGATCCTCATTTTACTCCATTAAACCTAACATTTTACAGCTCTTTATGACATATTCTATTCCTATTCTCTGGAGGGCACGGTTGTGCACTAAATGCACAAAATGGTATAAAACAAAAACAACTGGCACAACTGAGGATAAATGTATTAAAGCCAAAAGTGGACATCATGATAGTACGAGATATACGTGTAGCATTATACATTGCAAATGAATGTTGTCAGCCTAGGGAGTTTCCTTTATAAATGCATTTATTCATGATACTTGCACTTACCCATTTCATTACAATTTAATGATTCACCTCAGCACTTTAACTTTTCTAAAACAGCTTCCAACCCCTTGTAAACGTTGTACTTACCTCAATATTGGTTGGTTATTGTATGCCTACAACGCCGGGGTGAAAACGAGACGAAGTCGATTTTCCCGCTCAACCTGGAGGACAACTGTACAATTTAATAACTATACGGTCTAGATCAGAAAATGAGTGTATTATATGTATCAAATATTTAACAGTTGAAATATGATTAACTTGTAGACAATCAGAGATTTGAGACTATAACTTACTTGATCGTGCCTGTAAAAAAAGGCATGCATTTTCATGTAAATTTGTATGAAATACATTATTATTATTACACAAACTTGCACAGTCACAATAAAAGCCTTTAAATCAACACTCCTCGAAAACTTCTTCAGTCATGTATTCCTATATATGGATTGGCCTGCCCCTAGAAGTCAGAACGTGCACCTCGGTTATAAGTTACAAACGCTCTTTGGACAGGAGGGAGGGTGGCGCTAGCTGATCAGTAGATATGGTGGTGATCACTAAGGTGAATCACCCCATTCTGCAGGAACAGCAATATGCAATTTGAAGGCTCGAGATATTTCTGATTTTTAAGAGGGCTTAGATCTTTATCTTGAAAAAGATAATAATGAACGCCTTGACAGATCATGCTTCTACCTTTAAATATATGCCATTCGCTCAGCCTATTGTTGTGATGCGACCACGCGGGATCTGCACAGATTTATAGGGCATCTTATAAATTAACTTGCTGTCCATTGTCAGATCTTTGAATACCACTTCACAATGTCTTATCTCATTTATTTTCTAATAACGTCTTTACTTGATCCTCATTTTACTCCATTAAACCTAACATTTTACAGCTCTTTATGACATATTCTATTCCTATTCTCTGGAGGGCACGGTTGTGCACTAAATGCACAAAATGGTATAAAACAAAAACAACTGGCACAATTGAGGATAAATGTATTAAAGCCAAAAGTGGACATCATGATAGTACGAGATATACGTGTAGCATTATACATTGCAAATGAATGTTGTCAGCCTAGGGAGTTTCCTTTATAAATGCATTTATTCATGATACTTGCACTTACCCATTTCATTACAATTTAATGATTCACCTCAGCACTTTAACTTTTCTAAAACAGCTTCCAACCCCTTGTAAACGTTGTACTTACCTCAATATTGGTTGGTTATTGTATGCCTACAACGCCGGGGTGAAAACGAGACGAAGTCGATTTTCCCGCTCAACCTGGAGGACAACTGTACAATTTAATAACTATACGGTCTAGATCAGAAAATGAGTGTATTATATGTATCAAATATTTAACAGTTGAAATATGATTAACTTGTAGACAATCAGAGATTTGAGACTATAACTTACTTGATCGTGCCTGTAAAAAAAGGCATGCATTTTCATGTAAATTTGTATGAAATACATTATTATTATTACACAAACTTGCACAGTCACAATAAAAGCCTTTAAATCAACACTCCTCGAAAACTTCTTCAGTCATGTATTCCTATATATGGATTGGCCTGCCCCTAGAAGTCAGAACGTGCACCTCGGTTATAAGTTACAAACGCTCTTTGGACAGGAGGGAGGGTGGCGCTAGCTGATCAGTAGATATGGTGGTGATCACTAAGGTGAATCACCCCATTCTGCAGGAACAGCAATATGCAATTTGAAGGCTCGAGATATTTCTGATTTTTAAGAGGGCTTAGATCTTTATCTTGAAAAAGATAATAATGAACGCCTTGACAGATCATGCTTCTACCTTTAAATATATGCCATTCGCTCAGCCTATTGTTGTGATGCGACCACGCGGGATCTGCACAGATTTATAGGGCATCTTATAAATTAACTTGCTGTCCATTGTCAGATCTTTGAATACCACTTCACAATGTCTTATCTCATTTATTTTCTAATAACGTCTTTACTTGATCCTCATTTTACTCCATTAAACCTAACATTTTACAGCTCTTTATGACATATTCTATTCCTATTCTCTGGAGGGCACGGTTGTGCACTAAATGCACAAAATGGTATAAAACAAAAACAACTGGCACAATTGAGGATAAATGTATTAAAGCCAAAAGTGGACATCATGATAGTACGAGATATACGTGTAGCATTATACATTGCAAATGAATGTTGTCAGCCTAGGGAGTTTCCTTTATAAATGCATTTATTCATGATACTTGCACTTACCCATTTCATTACAATTTAATGATTCACCTCAGCACTTTAACTTTTCTAAAACAGCTTCCAACCCCTTGTAAACGTTGTACTTACCTCAATATTGGTTGGTTATTGTATGCCTACAACGCCGGGGTGAAAACGAGACGAAGTCGATTTTCCCGCTCAACCTGGAGGACAACTGTACAATTTAATAACTATACGGTCTAGATCAGAAAATGAGTGTATTATATGTATCAAATATTTAACAGTTGAAATATGATTAACTTGTAGACAATCAGAGATTTGAGACTATAACTTACTTGATCGTGCCTGTAAAAAAAGGCATGCATTTTCATGTAAATTTGTATGAAATACATTATTATTATTACACAAACTTGCACAGTCACAATAAAAGCCTTTAAATCAACACTCCTCGAAAACTTCTTCAGTCATGTATTCCTATATATGGATTGGCCTGCCCCTAGAAGTCAGAACGTGCACCTCGGTTATAAGTTACAAACGCTCTTTGGACAGGAGGGAGGGTGGCGCTAGCTGATCAGTAGATATGGTGGTGATCACTAAGGTGAATCACCCCATTCTGCAGGAACAGCAATATGCAATTTGAAGGCTCGAGATATTTCTGATTTTTAAGAGGGCTTAGATCTTTATCTTGAAAAAGATAATAATGAACGCCTTGACAGATCATGCTTCTACCTTTAAATATATGCCATTCGCTCAGCCTATTGTTGTGATGCGACCACGCGGGATCTGCACAGATTTATAGGGCATCTTATAAATTAACTTGCTGTCCATTGTCAGATCTTTGAATACCACTTCACAATGTCTTATCTCATTTATTTTCTAATAACGTCTTTACTTGATCCTCATTTTACTCCATTAAACCTAACATTTTACAGCTCTTTATGACATATTCTATTCCTATTCTCTGGAGGGCACGGTTGTGCACTAAATGCACAAAATGGTATAAAACAAAAACAACTGGCACAACTGAGGATAAATGTATTAAAGCCAAAAGTGGACATCATGATAGTACGAGATATACGTGTAGCATTATACATTGCAAATGAATGTTGTCAGCCTAGGGAGTTTCCTTTATAAATGCATTTATTCATGATACTTGCACTTACCCATTTCATTACAATTTAATGATTCACCTCAGCACTTTAACTTTTCTAAAACAGCTTCCAACCCCTTGTAAACGTTGTACTTACCTCAATATTGGTTGGTTATTGTATGCCTACAACGCCGGGGTGAAAACGAGACGAAGTCGATTTTCCCGCTCAACCTGGAGGACAACTGTACAATTTAATAACTATACGGTCTAGATCAGAAAATGAGTGTATTATATGTATCAAATATTTAACAGTTGAAATATGATTAACTTGTAGACAATCAGAGATTTGAGACTATAACTTACTTGATCGTGCCTGTAAAAAAAGGCATGCATTTTCATGTAAATTTGTATGAAATACATTATTATTATTACACAAACTTGCACAGTCACAATAAAAGCCTTTAAATCAACACTCCTCGAAAACTTCTTCAGTCATGTATTCCTATATATGGATTGGCCTGCCCCTAGAAGTCAGAACGTGCACCTCGGTTATAAGTTACAAACGCTCTTTGGACAGGAGGGAGGGTGGCGCTAGCTGATCAGTAGATATGGTGGTGATCACTAAGGTGAATCACCCCATTCTGCAGGAACAGCAATATGCAATTTGAAGGCTCGAGATATTTCTGATTTTTAAGAGGGCTTAGATCTTTATCTTGAAAAAGATAATAATGAACGCCTTGACAGATCATGCTTCTACCTTTAAATATATGCCATTCGCTCAGCCTATTGTTGTGATGCGACCACGCGGGATCTGCACAGATTTATAGGGCATCTTATAAATTAACTTGCTGTCCATTGTCAGATCTTTGAATACCACTTCACAATGTCTTATCTCATTTATTTTCTAATAACGTCTTTACTTGATCCTCATTTTACTCCATTAAACCTAACATTTTACAGCTCTTTATGACATATTCTATTCCTATTCTCTGGAGGGCACGGTTGTGCACTAAATGCACAAAATGGTATAAAACAAAAACAACTGGCACAACTGAGGATAAATGTATTAAAGCCAAAAGTGGACATCATGATAGTACGAGATATACGTGTAGCATTATACATTGCAAATGAATGTTGTCAGCCTAGGGAGTTTCCTTTATAAATGCATTTATTCATGATACTTGCACTTACCCATTTCATTACAATTTAATGATTCACCTCAGCACTTTAACTTTTCTAAAACAGCTTCCAACCCCTTGTAAACGTTGTACTTACCTCAATATTGGTTGGTTATTGTATGCCTACAACGCCGGGGTGAAAACGAGACGAAGTCGATTTTCCCGCTCAACCTGGAGGACAACTGTACAATTTAATAACTATACGGTCTAGATCAGAAAATGAGTGTATTATATGTATCAAATATTTAACAGTTGAAATATGATTAACTTGTAGACAATCAGAGATTTGAGACTATAACTTACTTGATCGTGCCTGTAAAAAAAGGCATGCATTTTCATGTAAATTTGTATGAAATACATTATTATTATTACACAAACTTGCACAGTCACAATAAAAGCCTTTAAATCAACACTCCTCGAAAACTTCTTCAGTCATGTATTCCTATATATGGATTGGCCTGCCCCTAGAAGTCAGAACGTGCACCTCGGTTATAAGTTACAAACGCTCTTTGGACAGGAGGGAGGGTGGCGCTAGCTGATCAGTAGATATGGTGGTGATCACTAAGGTGAATCACCCCATTCTGCAGGAACAGCAATATGCAATTTGAAGGCTCGAGATATTTCTGATTTTTAAGAGGGCTTAGATCTTTATCTTGAAAAAGATAATAATGAACGCCTTGACAGATCATGCTTCTACCTTTAAATATATGCCATTCGCTCAGCCTATTGTTGTGATGCGACCACGCGGGATCTGCACAGATTTATAGGGCATCTTATAAATTAACTTGCTGTCCATTGTCAGATCTTTGAATACCACTTCACAATGTCTTATCTCATTTATTTTCTAATAACGTCTTTACTTGATCCTCATTTTACTCCATTAAACCTAACATTTTACAGCTCTTTATGACATATTCTATTCCTATTCTCTGGAGGGCACGGTTGTGCACTAAATGCACAAAATGGTATAAAACAAAAACAACTGGCACAACTGAGGATAAATGTATTAAAGCCAAAAGTGGACATCATGATAGTACGAGATATACGTGTAGCATTATACATTGCAAATGAATGTTGTCAGCCTAGGGAGTTTCCTTTATAAATGCATTTATTCATGATACTTGCACTTACCCATTTCATTACAATTTAATGATTCACCTCAGCACTTTAACTTTTCTAAAACAGCTTCCAACCCCTTGTAAACGTTGTACTTACCTCAATATTGGTTGGTTATTGTATGCCTACAACGCCGGGGTGAAAACGAGACGAAGTCGATTTTCCCGCTCAACCTGGAGGACAACTGTACAATTTAATAACTATACGGTCTAGATCAGAAAATGAGTGTATTATATGTATCAAATATTTAACAGTTGAAATATGATTAACTTGTAGACAATCAGAGATTTGAGACTATAACTTACTTGATCGTGCCTGTAAAAAAAGGCATGCATTTTCATGTAAATTTGTATGAAATACATTATTATTATTACACAAACTTGCACAGTCACAATAAAAGCCTTTAAATCAACACTCCTCGAAAACTTCTTCAGTCATGTATTCCTATATATGGATTGGCCTGCCCCTAGAAGTCAGAACGTGCACCTCGGTTATAAGTTACAAACGCTCTTTGGACAGGAGGGAGGGTGGCGCTAGCTGATCAGTAGATATGGTGGTGATCACTAAGGTGAATCACCCCATTCTGCAGGAACAGCAATATGCAATTTGAAGGCTCGAGATATTTCTGATTTTTAAGAGGGCTTAGATCTTTATCTTGAAAAAGATAATAATGAACGCCTTGACAGATCATGCTTCTACCTTTAAATATATGCCATTCGCTCAGCCTATTGTTGTGATGCGACCACGCGGGATCTGCACAGATTTATAGGGCATCTTATAAATTAACTTGCTGTCCATTGTCAGATCTTTGAATACCACTTCACAATGTCTTATCTCATTTATTTTCTAATAACGTCTTTACTTGATCCTCATTTTACTCCATTAAACCTAACATTTTACAGCTCTTTATGACATATTCTATTCCTATTCTCTGGAGGGCACGGTTGTGCACTAAATGCACAAAATGGTATAAAACAAAAACAACTGGCACAACTGAGGATAAATGTATTAAAGCCAAAAGTGGACATCATGATAGTACGAGATATACGTGTAGCATTATACATTGCAAATGAATGTTGTCAGCCTAGGGAGTTTCCTTTATAAATGCATTTATTCATGATACTTGCACTTACCCATTTCATTACAATTTAATGATTCACCTCAGCACTTTAACTTTTCTAAAACAGCTTCCAACCCCTTGTAAACGTTGTACTTACCTCAATATTGGTTGGTTATTGTATGCCTACAACGCCGGGGTGAAAACGAGACGAAGTCGATTTTCCCGCTCAACCTGGAGGACAACTGTACAATTTAATAACTATACGGTCTAGATCAGAAAATGAGTGTATTATATGTATCAAATATTTAACAGTTGAAATATGATTAACTTGTAGACAATCAGAGATTTGAGACTATAACTTACTTGATCGTGCCTGTAAAAAAAGGCATGCATTTTCATGTAAATTTGTATGAAATACATTATTATTATTACACAAACTTGCACAGTCACAATAAAAGCCTTTAAATCAACACTCCTCGAAAACTTCTTCAGTCATGTATTCCTATATATGGATTGGCCTGCCCCTAGAAGTCAGAACGTGCACCTCGGTTATAAGTTACAAACGCTCTTTGGACAGGAGGGAGGGTGGCGCTAGCTGATCAGTAGATATGGTGGTGATCACTAAGGTGAATCACCCCATTCTGCAGGAACAGCAATATGCAATTTGAAGGCTCGAGATATTTCTGATTTTGAAGAGGGCTTAGATCTTTATCTTGAAAAAGATAATAATGAACGCCTTGACAGATCATGCTTCTACCTTTAAATATATGCCATTCGCTCAGCCTATTGTTGTGATGCGACCACGCGGGATCTGCACAGATTTATAGGGCATCTTATAAATTAACTTGCTGTCCATTGTCAGATCTTTGAATACCACTTCACAATGTCTTATCTCATTTATTTTCTAATAACGTCTTTACTTGATCCTCATTTTACTCCATTAAACCTAACATTTTACAGCTCTTTATGACATATTCTATTCCTATTCTCTGGAGGGCACGGTTGTGCACGAATTAGACAAAAAGGCATGAAATAAAAACATTTGGCTTGAAAACAATTGTAATAAAGCGAAAAGTGGACATCATTATAGTTCGAAGTATATTGGTGTTTTTATACATTGCAAATGAACCTTGTCGGGCTAAGGATTAATTAATTCCCCATTCTGTTTTCTATGTAAATGTATTTATTAATTATATATTGCACTTACTTAATTTATTACACTTTAATGATTCACCTCAGCACTTTAGCTTTTCTAAAACAGCTTCCAATCCCTTGTGAACGTTGTACTTACCTCAATATTGGTTGGTTATCGTATGCCTACAACCACGGGATGGAAGCGAAACGAATTCGATTTTCCCGCTCAACCTGGAGGACAACTGTACAATTCAATATCTATACGGCCTGGTTCAGACAATGAGTGTAATTATATATATATATATATATATATATCAAATATTTAACAGTTGAAGCATTATTAACTTGTAGACAATTTAAGATTTGACATTATGCCATACTTGATCGTTCCTGTAAGAATTGCCTGCGTTTTCATGTAAATTTATGTTTATATGAAAATACAAATTATTATTATTATAGACTGTTTCATTCTACTGATTACATTAACAAGCTATTTATTCGTAAAATGAAGGGACCACGAAGTTCGACTCAGAGTACCATAGAAACCCGTTGAGTTCCTGCATTACTGAAGGGTCCTTGCTCTTTTCCAGATCTTGGAAATCACACGTATTGACATTAGAAAGAAGAGAACTAACCAGGGCTGAACCTCAAGAATGAAGACAGCGGAAATACATAATTATCACTGAGTAGGTGGATGAGTATTCTGTTTCATAAACAAGTACAATCAAGCAAGCGCAAACCAAATTCACCCTTTTATACTCCATAATCAAGCTTTTTAAGTGCACGCTCTTAAGTTTAAGACTTGCTTTCCTGTATACGCGTACGCACTGGCGGCGGCGACATTCTTGCACTCTCTGCTCATTTGGTAGAATGCTACATTCTCTGAGCCGGCTTTACAGGCTTTCACACCGGATATATTATTATACCGTTGTTCCAGAATTATCTTGACTTCTTATTACATCCAAACATACTGCCAGAAAACGCATGTCACTATTTACCATAGCGCTTTTAATTTGCCTCTTGTCATCAGCGCCTACAAGATATGTAGCCTGAAGTTGAACAGGACTTGAAGCCACTTACTTGTAACATCCTTCAAGATTTTGGCTAGTAGTGAATCAGCATCCTTGAAATGCCCACTGTCGCCATATCAGGACGCTGTATAACATCCTATACAAGTAGTATCCATGACCTAAAATGGCTTACAAATAGCTTTCTACGTGTTAATTAACTTATTCTTACAGAACAACCATGCAGTGACAAATGGCGACTGACCTCAACACAGTAAAATAAATCCGCCTGACAATGACCAATATTAATCTGTGTTGGCTACAATTCGCTTCCGGTGTTACTTACGATGAAAATGCCGACAAAATTATACAAATAAATCACTCATTTCAAATTAATGCCCAGTTTGGATATAAATCAAGAATAAGATACGATGCCGCACACACCAAAGCTATATGAGGGAATTGACTTCAAGCTAATAAAGAACGACAATGGCAAGTCAATCATCAAAGAGGTGGAACAGAGAAAGCACTGGGTTGAACACTTCAAAAGACTTCTAAATCAGCTGCCACCTACAAGACACCCAACAATACCAACAACGGAAGCAGAACTACCAGTGAACACTGACCCCCCGACGAAATCAGAAGTCCTGAATGCAATCAAGATGCTTAAAACCGGAAAAGCAGCAAGACCAGATGGAATCTTAGCAGAGGCTTTGAAAATAGACCCAGAGACAGCAGCGGACTTGATGACGCCACTGCTGGAGAAGGTGTGGGAAGAGGGCAAAGTACCCGAGGATTGGAAGAACGGATACTTATTCAAACTACCAAATAAAGGAGACTTAAGTCAATGTAAAACCTGGCGTGGAATTATGCTTCTCTCCATTCCAAGCAAGATACTAAGTCGCATCATCCTGGAGAGAACCAAACAAGCCCTAGATGAAAAACTTCGTCCGGAACAGGCCGGATTCAGGGGAACAAATCATGTATTGATCAAACCGCCACACTACGGATCATCATTGAACAAAGCTTGGAATGGCACTCACCTCTCTATCTCAACTTCATCGACTTCGAGAAGGCCTTCGACAGCGTCAATCGAGAGGTCATTTGGAAACTACTTCGCTACTACGGGTCCCATCAACAATTATACATCTCATCCAACAGTTATACGACAATGCCGCATGCCAAGTAATCCACAACGGGAAACTTACGGAAGCCTTCGAAGTGAGGACGGGAGTGAGGCAAGGCTGTCTACTATCACCAATGATCTTCCTGATTGCAGTAGACTGGATAATGCGACAGACAACGGCAACCAACAAGGGAACGGGCATAAAATGGACTCACACAAAAGACTTGGAGGATCTGGACTTCGCCGATGATATATGTCTGATTTCCCACAAACTGGAAGATATGCAAGTGAAAAGCAACAAGTTGGCGGAAGAAGCATCAAAGATAGGACTTCAAGTGAACATAGATAAAACAGAGGTGATGAACATTCCTAGCCAACATCAACAGCCACAGAGACAACAACAGATAAAAATCAGCATAAATGGGAAAAACCTGAAAGAAACAACCTCCTTTATACCTACCCACCTGGGAAGCATCGTCTCAACTACAGGCGGAACTGATGAAGATATCAAAGCCAGAATCGGAAAAGCAAGACAAGCTTTCATTACTCTCAAATCTGTGTGGAGGTCAACAGCAATACTCAGCATCAAAAATAAGATCCGGATTTTCAACTCCAATGTAAAGTCAGTGCTACTATACGGATCAGAGACTTGGCTAGCGCGTCGTAAAGAGCATCTCAAGCAAACTTCAGACCTTCATTAACAGCTGTCTTCGCTCAATACTCAAGATCAGATGGCCAGAAAAGATCACCAACAGGGATCTCTGGCAATGAGCGAACCAACCAGGAACCGATTGTGAAACACATAGGCAGGAAAAAATGGAGATGGATTGGCTATACACTGAGGAAACCATCAAGTGTCATCACTAGACAAGCCCTCGAGTGGAACCCGGAAGGTAGGCGGCGAGTTGGTCGTCCAAGGGTGACTTAGAGGAGGTCATGTGAGGAGGAGATGAAAGCATGTGGACAGACCTGGAGCGGAGTGAAAAAATTGTCAGAAAACAGAAGGCAATGGAGGTGCGCAGCTGAAGCCCTATGTTCCTCTAGGAACTAAAGGATACAATAATATAATAATAATATAATTTATTTTTTCCCCAACCAACACATACTTGAGTTTTGTTAATGCGAAGACAATATTTCTATATTTCTTGATGTGCTCCACTGAATAACTGGTTAGCAGACTGCACCCACAAACTAATGTCAAAAAGGACAGCAAACACGTAATTTCACCATATATCAAATTTCTGTAATTTAAATAATACTTATCCGTACCTGCAGAACTGGTGCGTCCTGCATATATAGAAATAAATATATATTATTGAATTATACAAAACTGCTGGCAAAAAAGCTATTGCAGAAATCCGCCAATCAAAGATGAATTTCGAAGCACATCTGATTCAAAATGCAATGGAACAACTTAAGAAAATGTTCTTATACATGAATTTCAGGAAGGAAACATCCAATGGTGACTATTGACAATCACACAATCAAAGAAGATAAGAAAAAGCAGAATCAGTGAAAGACTACTGTCAATGGAGTTGAAGATTGAACGATCAATTCTTGGTTGTTTGCACAAAATCAACTTCCCCAATTTTCGCGGAGTCATCAATACGAGAGTCATCGTCTCATCGGTCGCTGTTCAGAAAGAAGTCAGCAGTAAACCATCAGAAGTAATCCTGTGTGTCAATCACGTCCCATAAACCGTTAATGCCCAGCTCTCGCTACGCTCGGGCCCACGCTGTTCTTCGAAGATTTCAGAAACGCTTAGTTATAACGGACGAATAACCAAAACACCGATCTGCCGTTTGATATTTCTTTATTGTTACACCAACATATAAAAGGAATAAGCGAACTAAGGTTTCTGATTATGTTTCACTCTTCTTTCTGAACAGCGACCGATGAGACGATGACTGTCGTATTGATGACTCCGCGAAAATTGGGGAAGTTGATTTTAAGCAAACAACCAAGAATTGATCGTTCAATCTTCAACTCCATTGACACTCCCAGGCAAAAGATGGATCCAACCCTTTTTCTCCTTCACGACCAATACACGTTGACTTGGATGCCATTGCGAGAACCTGGGTCACACGGACAAAGCTGAAATGGAAAACAAACAGAAAAGCCAACACACCACAAGCATACCCACAGCACAATCTCACACATCGCTGACGACCTGCGCCTCCAGACAGAGACCTCCTCTTGACATCTTGCAACACAATCGCCACTTGCTACAATGACTCTTGCAGAATGCAAAGTGACCATGGCAGCACCTCACGATACTCTACGCACATCCTCTTATCTACTCATTACCAATTACCACTGAAATCGCTTGTCACTCATTCTGCCTCAGTTCTAGTAGCGGTGACGCATGCGAGCCTCAGACGTTTACACTCTTTCTCCCCGGCGTGTCGGACCGCAGCTAACAATTATCTCCGTGTGCATTTCATTCTCAGCAATAGCCTCCCCGGCGTATACGACCCATCTGCTGTCCTTAACATCAATCAATTCATTCATGGATGTAGAAGACTCGAAACAACTTCAGAAGTAATCACGACGAAAATTTTAACAAAATTATGCAATAACATCAATGTACGAAAACAACGAGTAAACACAATGAATCCAAAAACACCGATTGTATGACACACCACACATATATACAAACTGTACACAAAAACTCGCGGATCATGTCTTGATTGAATTCCTTTGAAGAATCGCAGGACTTACACCAGTACGCCTACAACCCTTCTCAGGTTGACGATTGCAATTTGTGGAATGTCCGGACACAAACAAGATTAACCAACAATTACATCAATTGGAACTCACACAATTATTTAACACAAACATATGTACAATCACTACATCAAATGTTGTGTATTCTGGCACGGCAAACTACCCTTGAAGAACTGTAGGACTTACAGCAGTACGCCTACATTCCTTCTCAGGTTGATGATCCAAGTGGAAGTCGTCCGGACACAAACAGAATTACCAACAGCTAGATGACAAATTATATCAATTCAGTATATGCAATATGAACATATGTACAAAATCACACACCAAGCACATTGGACTGCTCATTGATGCGCTACCCTTTGGAGAATTGTAAGACTTACAGCAGTACGCCTACAACCCTTCTCAGGTTGACGCCCTAGGTTGGAAAATCGTCGCAGAGTTCATTTGCTAACTTCCTTCTATGAGCTATATCCTCAAATCTGAACGGCAACACCCCCATGTCATTGTATCGTAGAATATAGATGACGAACAAACACACGACATATCTCATCAACCAAGTGTAGAAACAGAGTAATTTACACCAAAGATAATAACATTCAATTAGTAACTTGAAACTAGAAATGCCTTTATTCGTGCAAGTCAATTTAACAATTACTCTCTCGTTTACACTTGGCTTATCCTCGAAAACTAACCATCCAGCTCAGAGAACAAAACACATCAAAAAAATTATCCCCACTAAACTGACCATTGATATTCGTCCTTTCAAACTCACTGATACTACCATAGTCATTGCACAAGATACTTGAGTTGGTGGGTGTCTGTTTCATTGTGGATGACAGCACCAATGACGACTGATTGATATCAGTTGATGAAGTTAGAGGTGGATCGAAAGCTGCTGTTGCTCGACTTTCAGAAATTTGTCTACCTGCAAGACCACTAACACTGCTGGATATTATTATCAGCTTCGCTTTACGACTAGCATCTGATGAAAGGTGGGCTTCACGCTGATCAATTACACTGACGGTTTGACAAGTATGCATGCCTTCAGCAACTGCATTTAAATGTACATCACGTTCAAGTTGTACAGAACCTTTATTTAACTTAGCGGTAGTAGGCATTCCCCCCATTTCATCATGATCAACCAAAGACAAATCTGCACTATCATGATCATTATAACAAATATTCAATTTACCGTCAACTTCATCATTTTCAAAATCTTTATTAACAGAAGTAGACAATTTCGGTTCCTCCTCACAAATCACTAAAGGTTTTATATCTTCACTCTGACTAGTTATACTTTGTAAACTTGTGGAGTCAGAACTGCACCCTTAAGCAGTAACTCTTTTCTGTGACACTCTATTCAACAATGGCTTACCAGTTGCAACTACAGACTTCTTCACAACACCGTTATCGTCACACAATTCGGAGTCAGACCTGGAGTTTACATTTAGCTTATCACTGAACTTGCTCACTGGTTCACAGTTCACTTCTGTATGCACTTCTTGCACACGTGTAAAACAAAACCGTGTTTGTCTTGCATCTTGTAACTTATCTGTTGAGGATGTACTACGAAACCCGTTACACTCACTAGGTCTATATGCATTACTAGACATCATGGAGTCTTCTCGATATCCACCTCTCTGAGGCCTACTCGTCATCAATGAGTGCGTTTTACCCTCAGACTGCTCTATTCTAGGGGTGAGATGTAATAAACTGGCAAACTTGCTCATAGATTGATTGACACTATTGTTTACCAGTTTCATAATGTCATCGAACCTTGGCTCGATACCCTCATCCTCCATACGGGAGCTTCTCTTCACCCACTTCCTTTGCAGTCGAGTAGGTAGACGTCTTGCTATTAATTCTAGTATAAAACTCGAGTTGAGGTCACTCATACGATTCATAGAAATCGAGGTGGCACAGTGGTTAGGACTCTCGCCGACCATGGACATGGTCCAGGGTTCGAGCTCACGCCGGGACACACCTGATATCTAAGGTCGGCCGGCAAAATTTGGGCTACCGATATACATGCCGAAAATTCCATTCTTGTACCAAAAATACAGTGCGGAATCAAGCTGTAAATCAAAATCAAAAAATAAGTCAACAGATTATCCAAAAACTCAGTGAGTGCCTGGGAGTCATCCTCTAATTGACCACCATTACCCTTAACAGCCTCGAATAATTTCCCTACAATCATCGAAGGTCTTCCAAACCTTTGACGTAGTATGCTCATAGCCTCGTAGTAGCCTTCTTTCGGCTTCATAAACTTACAACACTGCATAGCTCTTGCAGAAATTCCAGTGCAATACCTCATCAAATACATCAATTTCAATTCATCACTTAATAAAAAACTACTCAGCATGATCTCAAACTCCTTTACAAGTTGTAAATAATCAGCCAGGTTTCCATCAAAACACCGTGGTTCAAATTTAGGGAGTTTGATGTTCCTATTATCCCTGAACGGCGAAACAGTAACATCAACCATGTCATGCATAACATCAGACACATCGTTACAATTAACAGACAAGTCACCATGACTTACTTTCCTGTTTGCATCCAAGACACTCTGTCCCTTCTTTGACCCAGGCATTGTTGAACTTGACCCAATTCCTAAAATGTTCCAGATATTCCTTGTTCAAAGAGGACTTGACCGGCACCAGGAAAAATGAACGGCGACTATCCAAAATTTCACCAACTGTTTGAATCCGCCAGAATCTGTTTCCGCCGTCAGAAACTGTCAATCACGTCTCATAAACCGTTAATGCCCAGCTCTCGCCACGCTCGGGCCCACGCTGTTCTTCGAAGATTTCAGAAACGCTTAGTTATAACGGACGAATAACCAAAACACCGATCTGCCGTTTGATATTTCTTTATTGTTACACCAACATATAAAAGGAATAAGCGAACTAAGGTTTCTGATTATGTTTCACTCTTCTTTCTGAACAGCGACCGATGAGACGATGACTGTCGTATTGATGACTCCGCGAAAATTGGGGAAGTTGATTTTAAGCAAACAACCAAGAATTGATCGTTCAATCTTCAACTCCATTGACAATGTGATTTATTATTGTAATATTTGTTCACAGACCTTAGTAGAAATATTTTTTATATGTTGGTGTTACAATAAAGAACTCCCAAGCGGCCAATCGGTGTTTTGGTTATTGCGTCCATTATTACTAAGCGTTTCTGAGAAACTTCAAGAAACAGCGTGAGCCCGAGCGTAGCAAGAGCTGAGCATTAACGGTTTACGAGATGTGACTGACAGTTTCTGATGGTAGAAACAGACTTTGGTGGATTCAGACAGTTGGTGAAAGTTTGGATAGTCATCGTTCATCTTGCCTGGTGCCGGTCAAGTCCTCTTTCAACAAGCAATATCTGGAACGTTTCTGGAATTGGGTCAAGTTCAACAATGCCTGGGTCAAAGAAGGGACAGAGCGTCTTGGATGCAAACAGGAAAGTAAGTTGCATGGAGGATTTACTCATGAGCTGACATCAGTTAGAGAACCACTGGAAAACCTGGGAGTACTGGACAGCCGTTTCGTCCTAGTTTGGGACTCCCCAGCAGTACGCGCCCACCGGAATTCGAACCCAGGACCTTCTGGTTACAAGGCGATCTCGTAGACCATTGACTCACTGGGACTCGATCCAATGGTCCTTGTCATGGTGACTTGTCTGTTAACTGTAACGATGTGTCTGATGTTAAGCATGACATGGTTGATGTTACTGTTTCGCCGTTCAGGGATAATAGGAACATCAAACTCCCTAAATTTGAACCACGGTGTTTTGATGGAAACCTGGCTGATTATTTACAACTTGTAAAGGAGTTTGAGATCATGCTGAGTAGTTTTTTATTAAGTGATGAATTGAAATTGATGTATTTGATGAGGTATTGCACTGGAATTTCTGCAAGAGCTATGCAGTGTTGTAAGTTTATGAAGCCGAAAGAAGGCTACTACGAGGCTATGAGCATACTACGTCAAAGGTTTGGAAGACCTTCGATGATTGTAGGGAAATTATTCGAGGCTGTTAAGGGTAATGGTGGTCAATTAGAGGATGACTCCCAGGCACTCACTGAGTTTTTAGATAATTTGCTAATTTACAAGAATGGAATGATTTCGATGAATCGCATGAGTGACCTCAACTCGAGTTTTATACTAGAAGTAATAGCAAGACGTCTACCTACTCGACTGCAAAGGAAGTGGGTGAAGAGAAGCTCCCGTATGGAGGATGAGGGTATCGAGCCAAGGTTCGATGACATTATGAAACTGGTAAACAATAGTGTCAATCAATCTATGAGCAAGTTTGCCAGTTTATTACATCTCACCCCTAGAATAGAGCAGTCTGAGGGTAAAACGCACTCATTGATGACGAGTAGGCCTCAGAGAGGTGGATATCGAGAAGACTCCATGATGTCTAGTAATGCATATAGACCTAGTGAGTGTAACGGGTTTCGTAGTACATCCTCAACAGATAAGTTACAAGATGCAAGACAAACACGGTTTTGTTTTACACGTGTGCAAGAAGTGCATACAGAAGTGAACTGTGAACCAGTGAGCAAGTTCAGTGATAAGCTAAATGTAAACTCCAGGTCTGACTCCGAATTGTGTGACGATAACGGTGTTGTGAAGAAGTCTGTAGTTGCAACTGGTAAGCCATTGTTGAATAGAGTGTCACAGAATAGAGTTACTGCTTAAGGGTGCAGTTCTGACTCCACAAGTTTACAAAGTATAACTAGTCAGAGTGAAGATATAAAACCTTTAATGATTTGTGAGGAGGAACCGAAATTGTCTACTTCTGTTAATAAAGATTTTGAAAATGATGAAGTTGACGGTAGATTGAATATTTGTTATAATGATCATGATAGTGCAGATTTGTCTTTGGTTGATCATGATGAAATGGGGGGAATGCCTACTACCGCTAAGTTAAATAAAGGTTCTGTACAACTACAACGTGAAGTAGAATTGAACGCAGATGGAGTTCCAGGTGTGAATACTTGTGAGACAGTCAGTGTATTTGATCAGCGTGTAGCCCACCTATCATCAGATGATAGTGCTAGACCCGAACTAGTAGTGAGAGACAGCTGTGGTGGTAATCCTGCAGTTAGACAACTATCTGAAAGCCGAAAAAGAACAGCTTCTGATCCACCGCTAAGTTCATCAACTTGTGTCACTCAGTCATCGTTGGTGTTTTCATCCACAATGAAACAGACACCCATCAACTCAAGTATCTTGTACAATGACTATGATAGTATTGGTGCGTTTAAAAAGACGAAAGATATTGCTCAGTTTAGTGAGAATAAGCCAAGTGTAAACGAGAGAGTAATTGTTAAATTGACTTGCACGAATAAAGGCATTTCTAGTTTCAAGTTACTAATTGAATGTTATTATCTTTGGTGTAAATTACTCTGTTTCTACACTTGGTTGATGAGATATGTCGTGTGTTTGTTCGTCATCTATATTCTACGATACAATGACATGGGGGTGTTGCCGTTCAGATTTGAGGATATAGCTCATAGAAGGAAGTTAGCAAATGAACTCTGCGACGATTTTCCAACCTAGGGCGTCAACCTGAGAAGGGTTGTAGGCGTACTGCTGTAAGTCTTACAATTCTCCAAAGGGTAGCGCATCAATGAGCAGTCCAATGTGCTCGGTGTGTGATTTTGTACATATGTTCATATTGCATATACTGAATTGATATAATTTATCATCTAGCTGTTGGTAATTCTGTTTGTGTCCGGACGACTTCCACTTGGATCATCAACCTGAGAAGGAATGTAGGCGTACTGCTGTAAGTCCTACAGTTCTTCAAGGGTAGTTTGCCGTGCCAGAATACACAACATTTGATGTAGTGATTGTACATATGTTTGTGTTAAATAATTGTGTGAGTTCCAATTGATGTAATTGTTGGTTAATCTTGTTTGTGTCCGGACATTCCACAAATTGCAATCGTCAACCTGAGAAGGGTTGTAGGCGTACTGGTGTAAGTCCTGCGATTCTTCAAAGGAATTCAATCAAGACATGATCCGCGAGTTTTTGTGTACAGTTTGTATATATGTGTGGTGTGTCATACAATCGGTGTTTTTGGATTCATTGTGTTTACTCGTTGTTTTCGTACATTGATGTTATTGCATAATTTTGTTAAAATTTTCGTCGTGATTACTTCTGAAGTTGTTTCGAGTCTTCTACATCCATGAATGAATTGATTGATGTTAAGGACAGCAGATGGGTCGTATACGCCGGGGAGGCTATTGCTGAGAATGAAATGCACACGGAGATAATTGTTAGCTGCGGTCCGACACGCCGGGGAGAAAGAGTGTAAACGTCTGAGGCTCGCATGCGTCACCGCTACTAGAACTGAGGCAGAATGAGTGACAAGCGATTTCAGTGGTAATTGGTAATGAGTAGATAAGAGGATGTGCGTAGAGTATCGTGAGGTGCTGCCATGGTCACTTTGCATTCTGCAAGAGTCATTGTAGCAAGTGGCGACTGTGTTGCAAGATGTCAAGAGGAGGTCTCTGTCTGGAGGCGCAGGTCGTCAGCGATGTGTGAGATTGTGCTGTGCGTATGCTTGTGGTGTGTTGGCTTTTCTGTTTGATTTCCATTTCAGCTTTGTCCGTGTGACCCAAGTTCTCGCAATGGCATCCAAGTCAACGTGTATTGGTCGTGAAGGAGAAAAAGGGTTGGATCCATTTTTTGCCTGGGAGTGTCAATGGAGTTGAAGATTGAACGATCAATTCTTGGTTGTTTGCTCAAAATCAACTTCCCCAATTTTCGCGGAGTCATCAATACGACAGTCATCGTCTCATCGGTCGCTGTTCAGAAAGAAGTCAGCAGTAAACCATCAGAATTAATCCTGTGATTTATTATTGCAATATTTGTTCACAGACCTTAGTAGAAATATTTTTTATATGTTGGTGTTACAATAAAGAACTCCCAAGCGGCCAATCGGTGTTTTGGTTATTGCGTCCATTATTACTAAGCGTTTCTGAGAAACTTCAAGAAACAGCGTGAGCCCGAGCGTAGCAAGAGCTGAGCATTAACGGTTTACGAGATGTGACTGACAGTTTCTGATGGTAGAAACAGACTTTGGTGGATTCAGACAGTTGGTGAAAGTTTGGATAGTCATCGTTCATCTTGCCTGGTGCCGGTCAAGTCCTCTTTCAACAAGCAATATCTGGAACGTTTCTGGAATTGGGTCAAGTTCAACAATGCCTGGGTCAAAGAAGGGACAGAGCGTCTTGGATGCAAACAGGAAAGTAAGTTGCATGGAGGATTTACTCATGAGCTGACATCAGTTAGAGAACCACTGGAAAACCTGGGAGTACTGGACAGCCGTTTCGTCCTAGTTTGGGACTCCCCAGCAGTACGCGCCCACCGGAATTCGAACCCAGGACCTTCTGGTTACAAGGCGATCTCGTAGACCATTGACTCACTGGGACTCGATCCAATGGTCCTTGTCATGGTGACTTGTCTGTTAACTGTAACGATGTGTCTGATGTTAAGCATGACATGGTTGATGTTACTGTTTCGCCGTTCAGGGATAATAGGAACATCAAACTCCCTAAATTTGAACCACGGTGTTTTGATGGAAACCTGGCTGATTATTTACAACTTGTAAAGGAGTTTGAGATCATGCTGAGTAGTTTTTTATTAAGTGATGAATTGAAATTGATGTATTTGATGAGGTATTGCACTGGAATTTCTGCAAGAGCTATGCAGTGTTGTAAGTTTATGAAGCCGAAAGAAGGCTACTACGAGGCTATGAGCATACTACGTCAAAGGTTTGGAAGACCTTCGATGATTGTAGGGAAATTATTCGAGGCTGTTAAGGGTAATGGTGGTCAATTAGAGGATGACTCCCAGGCACTCACTGAGGTTTTAGATAATTTGCTAATTTACAAGAATGGAATGATTTCGATGAATCGCATGAGTGACCTCAACTCGAGTTTTATACTAGAAGTAATAGCAAGACGTCTACCTACTCGACTGCAAAGGAAGTGGGTGAAGAGAAGCTCCCGTATGGAGGATGAGGGTATCGAGCCAAGGTTCGATGACATTATGAAACTGGTAAACAATAGTGTCAATCAATCTATGAGCAAGTTTGCCAGTTTATTACATCTCACCCCTAGAATAGAGCAGTCTGAGGGTAAAACGCACTCATTGATGACGAGTAGGCCTCAGAGAGGTGGATATCGAGAAGACTCCATGATGTCTAGTAATGCATATAGACCTAGTGAGTGTAACGGGTTTCGTAGTACATCCTCAACAGATAAGTTACAAGATGCAAGACAAACACGGTTTTGTTTTACACGTGTGCAAGAAGTGCATACAGAAGTGAACTGTGAACCAGTGAGCAAGTTCAGTGATAAGCTAAATGTAAACTCCAGGTCTGACTCCGAATTGTGTGACGATAACGGTGTTGTGAAGAAGTCTGTAGTTGCAACTGGTAAGCCATTGTTGAATAGAGTGTCACAGAATAGAGTTACTGCTTAAGGGTGCAGTTCTGACTCCACAAGTTTACAAAGTATAACTAGTCAGAGTGAAGATATAAAACCTTTAATGATTTGTGAGGAGGAACCGAAATTGTCTACTTCTGTTAATAAAGATTTTGAAAATGATGAAGTTGACGGTAGATTGAATATTTGTTATAATGATCATGATAGTGCAGATTTGTCTTTGGTTGATCATGATGAAATGGGGGGAATGCCTACTACCGCTAAGTTAAATAAAGGTTCTGTACAACTACAACGTGAATTAGAATTGAACGCAGATGGAGTTCCAGGTGTGAATACTTGTGAGACAGTCAGTGTATTTGATCAGCGTGTTGCCCACCTATCATCAGATGATAGTGCTAGACCCGAACTAGTAGTGAGAGTCAGCTGTGGTGTTAATCCTGCAGTTAGACAACTATCTGAAAGCCGAAAAAGAACAGCTTCTGATCCACCGCTAAGTTCATCAACTTGTGTCACTCAGTCATCGTTGGTGTTTTCATCCACAATGAAACAGACACCCATCAACTCAAGTATCTTGTACAATGACTATGATAGTATTGGTGCGTTTAAAAAGACGAAAGATATTGCTCAGTTTAGTGAGAATAAGCCAAGTGTAAACGAGAGAGTAATTGTTAAATTGACTTGCACGAATAAAGGCATTTCTAGTTTCAAGTTACTAATTGAATGTTATTATCTTTGGTGTAAATTACTCTGTTTCTACACTTGGTTGATGAGATATGTCGTGTGTTTGTTCGTCATCTATATTCTAAGATACAATGACATGGGGGTGTTGCCGTTCAGATTTGAGGATATAGCTCATAGAAGGAAGTTAGCAAATGAACTCTGCGACGATTTTCCAACCTAGGGCGTCAACCTGAGAAGGGTTGTAGGCGTACTGCTGTAAGTCTTACAATTCTCCAAAGGGTAGCGCATCAATGAGCAGTCCAATGTGCTCGGTGTGTGATTTTGTACATATGTTCATATTGCATATACTGAATTGGTATAATTTATCATCTAGCTGTTGGTAATTCTGTTTGGGTCCGGACGACTTCCACTTGGATCATCAACCTGAGAAGGAATGTAGGCGTACTGCTGTAAGTCCTACAGTTCTTCAAGGGTAGTTTGCCGTGCCAGAATACACAACATTTGATGTAGTGATTGTACATATGTTTGTGTTAAATAATTGTGTGAGTTCCAATTGATGTAATTGTTGGTTAATCTTGTTTGTGTCCGGACATTCCACAAATTGCAATCGTCAACCTGAGAAGGGTTGTAGGCGTACTGGTGTAAGTCCTGCGATTCTTCAAAGGAATTCAATCAAGACATGATCCGCGAGTTTTTGTGTACAGTTTGTATATATGTGTGGTGTGTCATACAATCGGTGTTTTTGGATTCATTGTGTTTACTCGTTGTTTTCGTACATTGATGTTATTGCATAATTTTGTTAAAATTTTCGTCGTGATTACTTCTGAAGTTGTTTCGAGTCTTCTACATCCATGAATGAATTGATTGATGTTAAGGACAGCAGATGGGTCGTATACGCCGGGGAGGCTATTGCTGAGAATGAAATGCACACGGAGATAATTGTTAGCTGCGGTCCGACACGCCGGGGAGAAAGAGTGTAAACGTCTGAGGCTCGCATGCGTCACCGCTACTAGAACTGAGGCAGAATGAGTGACAAGCGATTTCAGTGGTAATTGGTAATGAGTAGATAAGAGGATGTGCGTAGAGTATCGTGAGGTGCTGCCATGGTCACTTTGCATTCTGCAAGAGTCATTGTAGCAAGTGGCGACTGTGTTGCAAGATGTCAAGAGGAGGTCTCTGTCTGGAGGCGCAGGTCGTCAGCGATGTGTGAGATTGTGCTGTGCGTATGCTTGTGGTGTGTTGGCTTTTCTGTTTGATTTCCATTTCAGCTTTGTCCGTGTGACCCAAGTTCTCGCAATGGCATCCAAGTCAACGTGTATTGGTCGTGAAGGAGAAAAAGGGTTGGATCCATTTTTTGCCTGGGAGTGTCAATGGAGTTGAAGATTGAACGATCAATTCTTGGTTGTTTGCTCAAAATCAACTTCCCCAATTTTCGCGGAGTCATCAATACGACAGTCATCGTCTCATCGGTCGCTGTTCAGAAAGAAGTCAGCAGTAAACCATCAGAATTAATCCTGTGATTTATTATTGCAATATTTGTTCACAGACCTTAGTAGAAATATTTTTTATATGTTGGTGTTACAATAAAGAACTCCCAAGCGGCCAATCGGTGTTTTGGTTTTTGCGTCCGTTATTACTAAGCGTTTCTGAGAAACTTCAAGAAACAGCGTGAGCCCGAGCGTAGCAAGAGCTGAGCATTAACTGTTTACGTGACGTGACTGACAACTACTTCTCCCAATTCATCACACTTGAGTCGTCACTTCCTGTAGGATCAGCTCTGGCCATACCAGAGGACTACAGGATAGATTCCGTTGACGTCGAGGAAGTGGTCGTGCTGAACATCATATGAATCTAGATGCAGGGAAATTAATTGGTACTGATGATCTCCCTTCAAGGCTTTTCAAAGAGCTATCAGCTCACATACCTTGCCCATTGAGCACGATGTTCAAGATATCTCTCCTTAGTGGAGTGTTACCGCGCGACTGGAAAGATGCCATAGTCGCTCCATCCGAAAAGGAGGATCAGGACAAGTCCCTTCAAATTGCAGGCCTATTAGTCTAGGAGAAACCACCAGGAAAAGTATCATCGACTATTCAGCAAACAACAAAAGTTATCCAGAGCACAGCATAGCTTCCGAGGAAACCTCCTGTCAAAGTAATTTAAGATTGAACGATCAATTCATGGTTGTTTGCTCAAACTCAACTCCATATTTTTCGCCGGAGTCATCAGTACGGCAGTCATCGTCTCATTGTTCGGTGTTCAGTGGAAGATAGAAAGCTATCAGAATTATTATTGAGAATTATTTTTATGACATTTATTCTTAGACCTTGTGTATAATAACCCGATGGTTGGTGACATAATGGCGTAAGGAAAAAGGATTCTCGAGTCGCCAATCTGTGTTGTGGTTTTCCGCGTTGGTTATCACAAGTTGTTTCTGAAAGTCTTCCAGGGACGGCATGAGGTCCAGCGAACTAAGAACTGGACATTGACAGTTACTGCGAGTTGGCTGACAGTTTCTGACAGTTTTCGTTCGTCTTTCCTGGTGCATTTAAGTCTTGTTTGGACAAGTATTATCTGGTACTTTTCTGGAATTTTTGGTCAAGTTCAATGATCCCTAGGTCGAAGAAGGGACAAAGCGTCTTGGAAGCATGCAGGAAAGTAAGTAATGTTGAGTTATCTGTTATATGCAATGTGTGTGATGTTAAGCATGATAAGGTTGATGTTAATGTTTCGCCGTCTAAAGATAATATAAATTTCAAACTGCTTAAATTTGAACCCCAGTGTTTCGACGGAAACTCAGCTGACTATCTACAGTTTGCAAAGGAGTGTGAAATCATGTTGTGTAGTTTTTTAATAAATGATGAAATGAAGTTGATGTATTTATTGAGGTACTGCACTAGAGTTGCTGCAAGAGCTTTACAGTGCTGTAAGTTCAGGACCCGAAACGAAGGATATACTGAGTCTATGAGTATACTGCGTCAAAGATTCGGAAGAATTTCGATGATTGTAGTGGAAATTGCATTTTGTGAATAACTTTTGAACTCTTGCGCTACAGGTGTTCAGTTTCTGCGTGAATCATTTTTCCTTAATATTTTGGAAATTAGCCGCTTTCCTCACATTATCCAGTTATCCATAGTCAACAAGGATTGTATTGTATCAACTGGAACAACATATAGCATTCACTCGTGAAATCTACGTCAAGAATCCTCGGATACCCTATCTAACTACGTGGAACTCAGGACTTTATCCACAGCAAACTCTGTAAAGGAAAGTCTGACTTTTTATTTTTGCAATATAAATCTGTTTATCGTTGTTGTTTTGATACTTCGATAATACAGCTATCTTATTTTTATATCCTCAAGACTTTTTTTCCGGAAATTGTGAAGTTTCTTATTTCTGTAATGGTTAAGTCTATCAAACGTGTAAGTACCGTTAAGAGACTGAGATCTAATACTAGTCAGCCATCTGAAGGCCTCAGCTCCGTTGACAATTCTACACCTTTTACACCAGCCACACCCAGAGTTATGGTATCTGATATCATGGAGGAATTAGCAGAGAATGCGGCTTGTAGCAAAAATGATTTACTGACACTTCAGAAGTCAATAGCAGAACTACAGAGCAAGTTTGACAGCATTATGCCTCTCACGCAACTGTGTGACCCACCACAAAACATCTGTTTTGAATCACTAATCAAATCCGAGCGCATAATTGACTATTTGGCTGAAGAAGCTGTTAAGAGGATTATGTCTTCACATAACGTCTTGGCCTATAACATTCCAGACAGAGAGCCGATTGCCAAACTTAAGAATTCGTGTCTAAAGGCTTGTAATATGTCGTTGACAGAATGTCAGGTTTTGCGTCTTCGTAAGAAATCTGCAAACCACCCGTGTCCTGTGCTTTTCAAGTTTAGGTCTACCGAAGAAGCCAGGAATTTTCTGAAATCGGGTAAGACAATAGGCTCTTCAACACCATACACTAACATTAGGGTTGCACCTGATTTAACACCATGCCAAAGGCGATGCCGCTCAGGAACAGTGAACCCTGATAACTCTAATAGGATAACTGTAGATGATGTTCCGTGCGTTATTCCGTCTATTGAAATATCTGATCACGGCATGCAACAGACATTTTCGCAGGTAGTGGCTAATGTTAGCCAAGCATTATATAACGATATTGATGCAGACACTGAAATGGTGGACATAGATGAGTCAACGGGAAATAATGTTGAAATACATCGTTTTCACACTGACGCAAAAGTCAAGACACCGAAACCATCAAAACCCATCCCACTGGTGGTCCAACCATTGCCTTATAAGTCAGTTACTCCTCAGTCTGACAATCCACACTCTGTGAAGCACCAGTCGAATGTAGCCACCCAAGTTGGCAAGTTTTCTAGGCGTTATGACAAACGTCCCATTTCCATTAAGAAAACTAAAGCTCATGAGGTGTTCAAGCCACAGAAACCCTACATAGCATGTGCTGACTGCCCTGTTAGCCATCATCAGCCAGTTGATCATAAGATAGGGAAAAAGAAGTAAATAAATTAAATACTAAACCCGGAGCAAGAAAGCCCTTTGATAAGAAAGAGACGAAAGCACCTGTAGGCCTTCTTTGTAAGAGAAAGTCAAATATGGTAGACGAAGCTCCTAGGGGTAGGCCTAATTGGTGCCAAGTGGAAAGCCAATTTTATCGAATCCCTAATTCTAGACAAACAGCACAGCAAGGTAGTAGGTATTGTTCTGCACATCCACTACGTAAACCCCTTGTCAACCAGCCCACTTCTAATATTCTGTCTACTGAAAGTTATAGAAAATACCCCAAACATCGGCCACAGACCACATTTAGCAAGCCAACAGAACCCATTCATATATCTTATGTGTCTAGTGGGGAGCATGTGCCGATTTCTGCACAAAACTTGCCATGGTCTGATGAATACCAGAAACAGATACCAACACTTCATTCTTATACTGGCAACAAATTACCGAATACACATATCGGTTATACCTTAGGGCAGGATTTTCACCAGCGTCAGTTAACAGAAACACCTGGAATCATGCATATAGCACGCATGATATCGGATCAATTCCTTGCTGGCATAGCGAACAGTCTACAGCTAGGGCAAGGCATATTTCCCGGGAGATAGCTGACACAGTGTCGACACCAAACGCGGATACTAATATCTCTAAAATATTAATATCTGATTATCACACAGGTGTCTCTCACTGCATACCATATCCAAACGTAAGCCCATCCCTGACTACCACCTCAAAAATCTACCTGAAGTCTTCCTACGATCCAAAGATATTGGTAAATGAGTCTGATAACATGTATATAGAGGATACTCACGGATTATTTTACCAAGATGTTGTCCGCTCACTGAAACCACATAGCCAGTGTTTATCTATTATCCTAGTAAATACGAGATCAGTTCTAAGCAAACATTTAGCACTAAGTACAATAGCTTCTATATGCAGACCGTCATTGATTATGATCACCGAAGCCTGGTGCACAAGTGAAATCTCCAATGACAGCCTAAGGATTGATAAATACAACCTTTTTCGCGGGGACAGACGGACAGGTCGTGGGGGTGGAACACTAATTTACTGTGAACAATCCATGTGTGCAACCCAGTTTAGTAACCCAATTCTGTCACAACTCAATGACTCGATCTGGGTCGAAATAAAAGTTGTCAGAAGTAAACCTATACTTGTGGGTTGTGTGTACCGGCCCCCTTCATCCAGCAGGGAATATGATAATATGCTTAGCAATATCTTTAATGTTACAGCCAATCTTCCTTTCAGTTATAAAATTATCGGAGGCGATTTCAACTTGCCAGAAGTATCATGGTCTTCACTCCGAGGACCCCAAAGGTACGATAATCTCATAAATTCCATCGTCACAGGAGGGTGGACACAACACATAAATTCACCCACTAGATCCGCAAATATCCTAGACCTTATTTTCACGAACAACATAACGCCATCTACCGTACATGTTGGACATGAATTTCCAGGTAGTGACCATAGAATAGTAGTTTGTTCTTTTGACATCTTTCCTGAAACAAAACGCAGAGATGAAGCTGGCCAGATACCTATGAGATTGTACACACATGCTGACTGGGACTTGTATCAGCACCTAATTAGATGTTCTAATTGGGACTCGTACTTTTCGAACCAGTCCTTAGATGCAATTCTTAACAACTTCTATCAGAATATTAACTCAATTCACGACGTCATTGCACCCGAGAAGATTCTTAACTTCAGATTCCCCCAAAGTGATTATATTCCGACATCGTTTAGAAGAAGTCTACGTAAGCACTCAATAAAATACTACAGATATCATGACTTATCGTCATTAATTGCCATAACGTCCCTTCTCAGTAGAATTGAAGAGTTGAGAAATATAGGCCTCAGAAACAAAGAAATGCAGGCCATTCATGCACCGCATAACTCAGGAGAAATAGCCAAACTTTTTAAAAGTAGGTTGATGAACTCCAAAACACCCTATCCGAAAATAATATACTTAGACGGCATTGCTTACGAAAATAATGAGGCGATATGTGAACTGTTTAGCAAGCACTTCGCCAGATTATACACCTTAGAGAACGATGAAGTCGTGGATTTCCCACGTAAAACAGACGAATGTTTAAGTGACATAATTTTCACCACACATGAGATCGATAAAGCTGTCGCAAATCTTAAGCTTAGTAACACTACTGGCCCAGACGGTATATCTTCCGTTCTGCTGAAAAAAGGTGGTAATGACATGAGTTTACTCTTACTCAAGTTATACTCAATTTCATTAAGCGATGGGACATACCCTAACTGCTGGAAGAAGTCTTATATTGTACCTATCCATAAATACGGGCCTATAGCTGATATCAACAACTACCGCCCCATCAACATCACGTCTGTAGTTTCACGTGTAATGGAAAAGATAGTTAAGACTCAAATCATTCAGTACTTGCTGTCAAATGACCTACTATCCCCATCCCAATACGGTTTCTTAAGTAGAAGGTCGTGCATTACTTGCCACTTAGATTATTTTGACTACATCACACAAAGCATTGATAATGGGCGTTCGGTAACAACATTGTTTCTTGACGTTAGCAAGGCCTTCGATAAAGTCCCACATATCAGACTCCTAACAAAACTCCAATCCTACGGAATAACCGGAAATCTTCACAAATGGATAAGTTCTTTTCTCACAGAAAGAGAGCAATTAGTCAAAATCAACCACCAGTTGTCTTCCTCAAAGCCGATAACCAGTGGTGTAATACAAGGTAGTGTTCTTGGCCCTATTCTATTCCTCTTATTTATAAATGACATAGTCTCTGTAATCAAGTATGGCAAGCCATACCTTTTTGCAGATGATCTCAAGATAGTATATGATTATGGGTACGGTGATATGAGCGTCGAAAGCAAGATCCAACAAGACTTAAATGATCTAGGCGATTGGAGCGAAAAGTGGCAACTGACTTTCAACCCAGACAAGTGCGGTATAACCCACCTTGGACGCTGGAAACCGATAATGTGCCTATATATGTACGGTAAGCTCCTCTCAAAACTGAACACAGTCACAGATCTCGGGATAACATACTCAGATTTATCCTTTTCCGATCATGCAAATAAGGTTGTATCTGACTGTAAACGACTTACTGGCTTTGTACTGCGTAACTTCTACACCCAAGAAGCAAGATTAGCTATATATAGGACATGTATCCGTCCCAAACTTGAATATTGTGCTCTCCTATTTAGTAACCTCAGGACTGTAGACAGAAAAAAAATCGAAAGTGTCCAGAGATTCCTCACGAAACGCATAATAGGGTTCGACCAACAAGTGGAATATGTTGACAGGTGTGTACGTCTGAAATTAGAGCCTCTGTGGTTAAGGAGAGTGAAGTGCAACCTATTTCTACTCTTCAAAGTCATTAGGAAACACTGCTACAGTAACTCATCCATAACTTGGGAAAATATTAAATCATATCAGCTGCGAAACCACGACTACCTTGTCAAGGTGGCTACCCACAGAAAATCCATTAGGGCAAACTTTTTCACCATAAAATATTGCACTCTTTGGAACCAACTACCACCTGAAATAAGATGTTGTGAAAACCCTGATGGGTTCAAACGGAGCCTAGAAAGACACTTTAACATGTCCACCCTAGCTCGTCTAAAAGACCACAACTGTTGGTAGAACGGAAATTGAAGGCCAGTCCAGTCTTCAGTATAGTCACATACGTATATCTCGACTCTAATACTCACGCAGCGAACGTTAACTAATTTACTGATTTCTATTCTCTATAATTTTCACTAAGTTGTGTTGGTAAAAGTAACACTGGAAATAATTGTAATAGCATCCACACCTTTTAACGTTTTACATATGTATATAATAATAATATATATTTCACATAAATTAAGCATTTACATGATTCACATACCGTTTGTACAGGCATGATCATATTAGACAAGTGCAGTCTGAAATTGAACACTTTTATGAAATTAAAATTTGGAAAATGAATAGAAAACTTTACAAGATTAGAATATAAGGTTTTGGTTTAAGTCTAAATTATAATATTTAATACACTCATAGTGAGTCAGATTCATGCGGGAATTATGAAATTTTGCGTTAATGGAATGTAAGAAGAGAGGTGATATACATGTGCTGGAGTAAGCCACACTGGATCCAAACCGTTATTTTTATCATTTTATCAATCAATAAGAGTTCGAACGTTTATAAAAATCCACATTAGATGGTAATTACAGCATTATATAGGTATTAGCAGATAGAAGGGACAAATTGGTCGCAAAGTTAACTTTGCGATGTTGAACAGAATTCAGAATGGAATTTGTTCCGTTGTTCATCGTAAGTGCTAACAATATTCTGGATACCGCTCAAGTAATACAAATGTAGAAAGCAGGATTACTGTTCATTAGCAGTGCTTCAGTGCAATACCTTCGAGAAGTGAAGAAAACAGAAGCAGCCAGCAGATTATGATAATTTATGTAAACAATATGCGATAACCGCAGTGTTTATTCTCCTTTTTTATTACTAGGAATTTCTGGTCATTGAGTTTTATAGTGTTACATACCAACGGCCCAGCTTACAAAAATTCAAACTTATTCTAACCTATGCGTTGATAATGCCCTTTTTTGATAAATGAATATTTTTTCTACCCACTATATTCTGAAATAACGCTGGTCGTGCTTAAAAATAGAGCTGGGTGCTTAATTAATGCGACAAATTCTTAAAAATAAGATCAGCATCTGAAATAATGCCGTAAGTGCTGAAAATAAGCACTGCATGCCTAACTGCTGCGGTTAATACTGAAAAATAGCACCTTCTCTCTCTCTCTCGACATCGTCTTTTGAGACCAACCAACCAATCAGCAAACAGTAGGTTTCACACAGAGTACGTAGTGTGACGGCTTCATACTTGTCTGTGAATTTGATGTGATGTGATTGGTCTATTTCACCAGAGGTGTGACAGTAAATATGAATACAACGAAAACATAATTCAACAGGGGGTAGGGGAATGTGAATTGATAACATATGAAGATTGTAATGAATAATATATTTCGTTTGTGGAGCGTCCCTGAATTTGATTACAATTCAGCTGAGACGAGGTCACAAGTGAAAAAAATTATAAGCAAGGTAGGCTGTGTCTAATGTGTATCCTAGTAGCTATGAGGCAAACATAAAGGTAAACACAAAAATTCAAAACGAATTAAAGGGGGGAGGGGATGAAAACTGAAAACCCTTAGATGAAAAAGGATACTTGTCATAAGTGAAGTGTAATTTTTTTCGATTCCTGAGCACGGTTTACGAGGTTATGTACGGAAACCTTTGGAATCCAAACGAAACAAGGTGGGGGTGATTGCGTTGATTCATGGACGAAAACATATACTTCCCATAAGGAAAATGTTAACAGTTGTGATAACAGTTCACCCGTCATCCCTTTTCATATTAAAAGTACGGATGTTTGCATAGAGGTATATAAGCAGTACGCCGTACATACAGAGATCATTCTTACAGGATTTATGAGTCATGCAGGTGAGTTAGATTTTGAGTGTATATTTGTCCAATTCTATTATAAAGAAAACAAGTCCGATAATGTGTTAAACACGGGTATTCAACATTCTACAATAAGTCGTAGGAGAAGAATATCTCTTGGCAGACTGCATGAATGAGAACTGTAAAAAGGGTGTAGAGATTTTGAGAAGCAATGATCAAGGCACCAGGAATGTAGACATGGACGATGATACGTTGCCAATGCCTAGCAAGAGACCGAAAAGGTAGGTACCGTTGTCTGTCTAACACATTTTTCAGGGATGCCAAGAAAAATGATAAAAATTTCCTTTACAACTCAATGGATATTGATGTAGCCGCCAGTGAGGTTGGTTGCATCAAACCACAATATCCAGATTATAACATATTTGATGACTTCGTGGCCCCAATTCCGAAGTATTAACCCAATTGAAAGCCCTTCATTTTCAGTACTTCAGGTGCCCCCATATTCCAGTCTTCATCTCTTATCGGCAAAAAGACGTGTGTGTGTGACCGGTAGGAATAATTGTCACAATTTTTATTCATGCTTTAGATTGCCGTCTAACGAATATGCTACTGAATCCTCAATTAAGAAATCACTCGGTAATTACTTGAAAATAATTATTTATTTAAAGATACAAATATGGAAATCATTAACCTGTGCACGAAAATGTTGAACATTATGACTAATGATAGAAAATTTCGACAGCAAACCTACCCTCCAGCAAACGGGGACTTAGCACTGCAGTTTCCGATCGAGAATGAAGACCAGTTAGAGATGCTGGAAGCATCTTTAAGAGACGAAAAGTACAAACAGCAATATGTGAGTTGACATATTTAATTCTTATTTCTTGTAGACTGCTAAGATGGCTAGCTGTTTTCAGAGTGATCCAAAGTTATCACTTAAGGTCATGATGCACCATGTTATAAAACCTGAATTGGGTTTGAAGTTTACATTCCAGGGGACTTTGACAAAGTCAAGCATTGTGCCTTATGCCTTTTATAAAATAATGAGATGTACGTTTCATTAATGAAGTAATTAGTTCCCTAGCTTTAATTATGTCGCACTTCTCCGGCAAACTAATGACGACAAGAGAGATTGGTGAAATGATGGATAGGGCCACGAAATCGTACTTTCATAATTTGAAAGATCATGTCCAAAGGCGTAAGCGGAAGCAAGGAATTCAGGTAATATTGCGAAACGCCTGCTTACTTTTATAAGTGGACGTTTATTCAACATGTAGTAATCACAACATTGTTTTTCATTTTTGGGCAAATGAAAAAGATACCGGGGGATATAACAGTGGCACTTATGTAAGTAAACCCTTATAAATGTAAATGCTAAGAATGTTCTGAGCACAATTTTTCACCCACTAATATTTTATTTTGCTTATTTGCAGGACGCTACCAGTGGATCGCACTTGACGGGATTGCAGTGACATTATAAATACAAAAGTCTCAATTATAAAAACTGATTTCTTCTGTAAACTAAATGAATTGGGCCGCCGTAGGACACGGGTGATGATGATAAGTAGAAGTCTTTTCGTTCTAAAGTAATGCGAGTCAGTGCTGAAAATGATCTGCGAAGGCCTGGATTAGGCTGAAAAAATTGCCACTATGTGCTGAATTTAGTCTTTGCTATGCTTAAAAGAAGAACACGGTTCTGAATTAGCGCTAGTTATGCTGAAAACTAGCACTGAGTTCTAGTCTGTGCCACTAAACAAACGATTTCAGAAGAAATTCAGAATTTACTCACTATAGGATGCTAGAATTATTTCAGGATTAATGAGATTTAATTCAGAATTATAACAAGCCTGGGGGTTAGTTTAAGTTTATAGTAGTAAACAACAACTGAAGTATAGAATAACAATAAAATATAAAGTAAAAATTAGGGCGAAACGAATTATGGTTTTCACTCTTATATAGGGTAATGTTGGGAATAGTAACTGAAGAAGTGAAATCCAAATGCCAAAGTACATAAGTTATTTAAAAGAAAAGAGGAAGTATATTAATACTGATTTATGCTGTTGTTCTGATTTATACAGTTAGATGTCCTCCTGAAGTAGAGAAATCGTACCATGAGCCATTTTTTCCATGAGTTTGTACGCAAGCTGTGACATACAGGCAGCATTTATTTTTTATTTTATTTATTAATAATTTTTTTTGAAGTAATTCGTCCTCAGGAGCCTTATTATATGCTAATATAATAATACTTATTAATCATGCATGTTCAATTCTTAAATGAGATGGTGATTAAAATACTTAAAATGATTAAAATATTATTGCATCACATGTTTTCTTGCTTTACCACGCTTGTTTCCCTTATAACACTCAATTATTGAGCCTAGTGTATTATTTGATATACGAATTATATTAATGATTATACTCTTATCATATATGGTTTGATTTACTCTACGGCTCCCTGTAGACTAACTACCATTCTTCAGTATACACACACTGCAGCATTGTTAAAAAAATGCCAAAATTTTGCTGGTTCTATGTTAATATCTTTTTATAATATGTCTAGACACGTTACTTTGCAATTTCAGATTTTTACTATATATAAGTACACTAAGTCCTGCCGACCGACCTTTCATTCAGTTCATACTACCTACATTGAACCCTAACTATAGTGTTCTGCTGAATCTTGCTCCACTATTCGCAATACCTATTCGTTTTTGACTTCTTATAAAGTAATCTGTTCATTAGGATGCATGCACACATATATAATATATTCATAAAGATGTACGTGGATACCTATTGGAAGCACTCATTAGGAAGGCTAGGGAGACGGAATATGGGGTACGAACATGTCTGGTGGTACCAAGCAATATATTTGCGGTAGCCATAATAATCAGAGTCTCAGAGCCTAAAATCAAAAAGGAGGGAGGGTGGCGCTAGCTGATCAGTAGATATGGTGGTGATCACTAAGGTGAATCACCCCATTCTGCAGGAACAGCAATATGCAATTTGAAGGCTCGAGATATTTCTGATTTTTAAGAGGGCTTAGATCTTTATCTTGAAAAAGATAATAATGAACGCCTTGACAGATCATGCTTCTACCTTTAAATATATGCCATTCGCTCAGCCTATTGTTGTGATGCGACCACGCGGGATCTGCACAGATTTATGGGGCATCTTATAAATTAACTTGCTGTCCATTGTCGGATCTTTGAATACCACTTCACAATGTCTTATCTCATTTATTTTCTAATAACGTCTTTACTTGATCCTCATTTTACTCCATTAAACCTAACATTTTACAGCTCTTTATGACATATTCTATTCCTATTCTCTGGAGGGTACGGTTGTGCACCAAATAGACAAAAAAGCATGAATTAAAAACAACTGGCTTGAAAACAATTGTATTAAAGCCAAAAGTGGACATCATGATAGTACGAAGTATATTGGTATTATTATACATTGCAAATGAACGTTGTCGGAGTAAGGATTAATTAATTCCCTATTCTGTTTTCTATGTAAATGTATTTATTAATGATATATTGCACTTACTTAATTTATTACACTTTAATGATTCACCTCAGCACTTTAACTTTTCTAAAACAGCTTCCAATCCCTTGTGAACGTTGTACTTACCTCAATATTGGTTGGTTATCGTATGCCTACAACCACGGGATGGAAGCGAAACGAATTCGATTTTCCCGCTCAACCTGGAGGACAACTGTACAATTCAATATCTATACGGCCTGGTTCAGACAATGAGTGTAATTATATATATATATATATATATATATCAAATATTTAACAGTTGAAGCATTATTAACTTGTAGACAATTTAAGATTTGACATCATACCATACTTGATCGTGCCTGTAAAAATGGCATGCGTTTTCATGTAAATTTATGTTTATATGAAAATACAAATCATTATTATTATTAAATTATTCAAAGCTGTTAAAGGTAATGGTAGTCAATTAGGAGATGACTCCAAGGAGCTCTATGAGTTTTTGGATAATCTGATGACCTACAAGAATACGTTGATTTCGATGAATTGCATGAGCGATCTGAACTCAAGTTCAGTCCTAGAGGTAATAGCGAGACGCACAACTACTCGACTGCAGAGGAAGTGGGTGAAGATTAGCTCCCGTATAGAGGATGAATGTATTGAGCCAAAGTTTGATGATGTTCTGAAACTGGTAAAAGATAGCGTCAACCAAGCTATGAGCAAGTTAGTCAGTATATTGCGTCCTATCCCTAGAATAGAGCAGTCTGAGAGCAAACCGCAATCGTTGATGACGAAACGGTCTCAGCGAAGTGGATACCGAGAAAACTTTATAGTGTCTAGTAATCCATGTAAACTCAGTGTGTGTAACAGCCTTCGTGGGACAGCCCCAACAGATAGCTTACAAGTTGCAAGACAAACACGGTTGTGTTTTACACGTTTGCGAGAAATGCATACAAAGGTGAACTGTGAATCAGTGAACAGGTTTAATGGCAAGCTAAATGTGAAATCAAGTTCCGACTACGAACCGTGTGACGATAATTGTGCGGTGAAGGAGCCTGTAGTTGCACGTGATAAGCCATTGTTGAATAGAGTGTCACAGACGACACTGAATTTTGTGCATAAGAAGTGAGTTACAGCTTCAGAGTCAAGTTCTGACTCCACAAGTTTTCAAGGTATTACTAGTCAGAGTAAAGATATAGAACCTTTAAGGATTTGTGAGGAAGAACCCAAATCACCTACTGATCTTATTAAAGAGTTTGAAAATGATGAAGTCTGCCAGATAGACGACAGTAAATTGAATCTTTGTGATAATGATCATGATAGTGCACTTTTTTCTTTCGTTGATCATGATGAAATGAGGTGATTGCCTACTACTGCGAAGTTGAACAAAGGTTTTGTGCAGCTTCAGTGTGAAGTAGACTCAAGGGCCGATGCGGTTTCAGAAGGTGTGGATACTCGTGAGACCGTCAGTGTAAATGATCAGCGTGTAGCCCACCTATCGACAGATATTAAGGCTGAACTGCAGCTAATCATAAAACATAGCAGTGGCAATATTCCTACGGTTAGACAACCGTCTAAAGTCTAACAACAACAGCTTCTGATGCACCGCTAAGTTCATCAACTTGTTTCACTCGGTCGTCGTTGGTGTTGTCACCCACAGTGAAAGAGATGTCCATGTACTCAGTTGTCTTGTGCAATGACTATGCTAGTATCGGTCCGTTTGAAAAGACGAAAGTCAATGGTCACTTTAGGGAGGATAAGCCAACTGTGTATGAGAGGGTAATTGCTAAACTGAATTGCACGAATAAAGGCCTTTCAAGTTTCAAATTACTATTTGAGTGTTATTATCTTTGTTGTTAATTACTCTGTGCCTACGCTTAGTTGATCAGATACGTCGTATGTTTGTCAGCCATCTGCATTCCTCGATACAATGACTTGGGTGTGTTACCATTCAAAGTTGAAGATGCAGATGATGAAAGAAGGTCAGCAAATGAACTCTACCACGATTTTCCAACCTAGGGCATCAACCTGAGAAGGAATGTGGGCGTACTGGTGTAAGTCCTGCGATTCTTCAAAGGAAGACATGATCTGCGGGGTTATGTGTACTGTTTGTATATATGTGTGGTGTGTCATATCAATTGGTGTTTTTGGATTCATTGTGTTTACTCGTTGTTTTCGTACCTTGTTGCTATTGCATAATTTTGTTAAAATTTTCGTCGTGATTACTTCTGAAGTTGTTTCGAGTCTTCTACATCCGTGAATGAATTGATTGATATTAGAGACAGCAGATGGGTCGTATACGCCGGGGAGGCTATTGCTGAGAATGACACGCTCACGGAGATAATGACTAGCTGTGATCCCACACGCCGGGGAGCGGGAGTGTAGACGACTGAGGCTTGCATACGTCAATGTTACTAGAACTGAGGCAGAATGAGTGACAAGCGATTGCAGTGGTAATTGGTAGTGAGTAGATGCGAGGATGTGCGTAGAGTGTCGTGAGGTTCTGCTATGGTCACGTTGCATTCTGCAAGAGTCATTCTAGCAAGTGGCGATTGTGTTGCAAGATGTTAAGAGGATGCTTTTAACTGGAAGGCGTAGGTTGTCGTCGATGTGTGAGATTGTGCTTTGAGTATGCCTGTGGTGTGTTGGCTTTTCTGTTTGTTTTCCATTTCAGCTCTGTCCGTGTGACCCAGGTTCTCGCAATGGCATCCAAGTCAACGTGTATTAGTCGTGATGGAAAAATATGATAGATCCCTTTTTTGACGGGGAGTGCCAATGTAGTTGAAGATTGAACGATCAATTCATGGTTGTTTGCTCAAACTCAACTCCATATTTTTCGCCGGAGTCATCAGTACGGCAGTCATCGTCTCATCGTTCGGTGTTCAGTGGAAGATAGAAAGCTATCAGAATTATTATTGAGAATTATTTTTATGACATTTATTCTTAGACCTTGTGTATAATAACCCGATGGTTGGTGACATAATGGCGTAAGGAAAAAGGATTCTCGAGTCGCCAATCTGTGTTGTGGTTTTCCGCGTTGGTTATCACAAGTTGTTTCTGAAAGTCTTCCCGGGACGGCGTGAGGTCCAGCGAACTAAGATCTGAACATTAACAAGAGTTTCTACTATAAGTTTCTAAGTTTGGTAAACGAAACTTTAAAGTGATTAGAAGGTGAATGAACTAAACAGTACGTATTTGCGAAAATAAACAAATCCAATAGACAAAAAAACAAAAGAACTGATAGACTGTAGTGGACGGAAGATAAAATATGAAAGAAACAAGGTCACCAATTTGTAAACTGACTTTTCTACCAAAATGATTACACCAAATTGATGATCGATGACTTGCAATATTGTAGAATAATAATAATATTTACAAACCCTTACTCTTCACAGCATGGCAGGGGAAGCGACGCAGACCTAGTCAAACAAATGAGGGGGTATTCATCATTCAGTAGATAAATAAAGTCCTACAAATCACAAATAAGACATAGTCCCTACTTGGTTACTAGCTCTACATTTCTGAATTTTCTATTTGCTTACTACATCTGAGTGTCCGTAGGTGACTGCGTTGTAGATGCTCTAGGGCAGAACATGGTGTAGGTGAGAGGTGTAACGGAACACGAGGCCTGTTGACGGAAAGAGGTTATCATGGGCGAAAACAGTAAATGTTGTGAATAGGGCGCGGCTGCGAAAATGCTAGGATGATTACTCTCTGTGGCTTTTTCAATCGACCATCACCTGAAGAGCGTTCAGAAATACCACTATCGAACAGAACTATCAGCCGACACCAATATTTCAACAGAAAGAATCCGCTTAGTTTGCTGTTTTCCGCATCAACAGAAATCATGAAAGCCACGAAGATGCCGAAAGCCGCCAAAACTGCAACACTAAATGGAGTTATCCCAGGGACTTCATTAGACCTGCTGAAGTCAACATAGTACAATATATTTAATCAGTCGAGGATACCTGCTGATAAGAAGAAAGGTTAGAATAGGGAATGATAGGAATTTGTACAGATTGAGGTGTGAAGACTAGTTGGTTATCCTTAGATGCAGCTTTTGAGGTGCAGTCACCGTCGGTATATAGACGTTTGAGTCAATCAACCGAAATGGTTACGGCTTGGCCATGTATATTTAACGTGGAATATTTATTTTCACTGGGAGGGTTCTTCCTATCAAGGATACGATCGATTCATATGGACACAAAATTGCAAGTTTGTATATGTTTGCTAGTATGATCTTCATGGAGAGATTGTCCGGGGACTGTCGGCTGATGCTGCGACATCTGTCCTGTCGGCTGGTTACTGGACTTGGAAACTCTCACTTATGTGGAGTCATGTGAAGAAACTAAGTGTCCAGGCAAAGTCGAAGTAGTGTCATATGCCATTTGAGCCGGTTTATATCAGAGGTCCTACTTGACGGCTGACCAAATGCTGAACAAATCCAATGGTAGATTTTTCATGACCGGAACTACCATCTAGCAGACTATGAGTGAGTACTAATATAGTGCGCTGGCTAATCCGTCCTAGTCCTATGTCAGCAAAGAGGAAAGAAAAACTGGAAGTCTATAAGAGAGCTATTATTGTCTCAAACAACAGGCAAAATCCTAGATAGAAACTGCGTATATATACACAGTTGAAGTGGCCCTAAAAATGCAGTAATTCAGCGATGCATCAAAAGCATCAACAGACAACGCAAATGCAGCAATCCAAACAGAGGGAAAAACAAACGGCTCACGCCATTGCGGGATTATTCCTTAAAATAGTCATCTGAAGGTTTCAGGCAAAAATAAATGTATAAAACCTTTCATTCCACTTAGATGTATCGTTTTGTACCATCATGTAGTTTTTCAGTTGCCACTGAAGTCTTTTCACAAGACCATTTGCTGCCGGTTGGTACGCAGTTGTGGAGAGATGTTGCATTACAAGAAGCCACGGCAACTCTCTAAATAGTGTCGATTCGAACTGTGTTTCTCTGTCGGATATTGCCGCAAGTGATACGACATATTTCGATTCCCACCGATCTATAAAAAATTAGGCGATGTTTTCGGTACATATGTCGTTAATTGAGCAGACGATAGCCCACCGAAGGAATTTACCAATAGTCGTGAACATGCGCATAGCCTTTGGATGGTGGTAATCGACCAGCTATATCGACGTGATAATGCTGGAATCGTCTTTTAGTGACCGTATGCCCGCGGACTTTTCAGTGTTGGCACTGTAAAAATTCACATGCCCATCTTCTGATATCAGAATTCATTCCATGTCAAACGAAACACTTACTGATGTGTTTAACAGTCGTCCGCACTCCAGAGTGAGACACTGCATGCAAATGATCAAATAAGGCTTACCCACATATGGGTGGAACAAGTAGATGGTTAGTGCAGGCAAATATTTTGTAGATTACGGTTACGTCTGATGAAGGAATATGTACACCCTTGGGCTGTGAAGAAGAGTTTCCGCTGCAAGCTGTTTTAATAATTATGACATCCCTATTCTGGACGGTACTTATAAAGTGTACGAAATTTTCAGACGAATTAACTGCCTGATATTTTCCCTTCGTACAATATCTCCAAGCAAAATATTAATTAATTGATAGTACACCCTTCCTATGACACACAGTAGACTTTGAGCTGATGCACAAACCATTCCGTTATGATGATAGATATCTGCTTTTTCTCCTTCAAGAAATCCAGTCATGATATCTGGTTGAAAGCCAATTGCAAGATGTTCAGAAATACATTTTGAGACCTTAGGACATACATAACTGAAGAACAGTACTCTCATGTACTGGAATACTTCGCCACCCACAATCAGGCCATTCCCCGAGTTTAGCAGGAACTCGAGAATCAGGAGGGGTGAAGATATACGTTATGACGTGATATATTTTCCGTGACTCAGGTTTTCTCGTCTTTCAGTGGCTAGAACGGTGGCGGTCAATTGATATTTGATTTGTCTTTGGTAGGTCGTATCGTGCGAGGTTTCGTGTAGTTGTGTTATGCGTCGTTTGCAAGCAACTTTGACAAACATAGATGTAATACTTGACTCTTCTAATATTGTTTCACTGTTTTTTACACGGATACACTTCTCTTTTCGTTATAAACTCCCTCGAAACTGGTCGGGCATTATGGTTTCTATCAGTGACTACCATCCCGTGGGTGCCAATGCATTTCTTGAGTTGTGCTTATAGGTACAGTATTTCCTACTTCGATATTTCTCACTCACATAGTCTGGTATCCTGTGCTTCTTACGATTTAACTCTGACAAGCTGTGGCAATCCCAAGCTTACAAAAATTCAAACTTATTCTAACCTATGCGTTGATAATGCCCTTTTTTGGTAAATGAATATTTTTTCTACCCACTATGTTCTGAAATAACGCTGGTCGTGCTTAAAAATAGAGCTGGGTGCTTAATTAATGCGACAAATTCTTAAAAATAAGATCAGCATCTGAAATAATGCCGTAAGTGCTGAAAATAAGCACTGCATGCCTAACTGCTGCGGTTAATACTGAAAAATAGCACCTTCTCTCTCTCTCTCGACATCGTCTTTTGAGACCAACCAACCAATCAGCAAACAGTAGGTTTCACACAGAGTACGTAGTGTGACGGCTTCATACTTGTCTGTGAATTTGATGTGATGTGATTGGTCTATTTCACCAGAGGTGTGACAGTAAATATGAATACAACGAAAACATAATTCAACAGGGGGTAGGGGAATGTGAATTGATAACATATGAAGATTGTAATGAATAATATATTTCGTTTGTGGAGCGTCCCTGAATTTGATTACAATTCAGCTGAGACGAGGTCACAAGTGAAAAAAATTATAAGCAAGATAGGCTGTGTCTAATGTGTATCCTAGTAGCTATGAGGCAAACATTTTTAGTTCATCGTTTCGAAATTTGATAACAGCTCAGTAAAAGTGAGGCCAAAAATGAAAAACCAAAAACAAATTTGATAGAACATATTGGGCCATGTTTAATGCACTTTATACAGTCGAGGGAATACATTTGTCATGATTTGTGTGTACGAATAAATGATAACTATTCACTTATGACAAGCCCACGGTTTAAAAGTTCAAAAGTATTTGAACTTAAATGGATTAACTACAACAAATGAAAACATATACTTATCATGACTGAAATACAAAGAAATATGAAACACAAAAATTCAAAACGAATTAAAGGGGGGAGGGGATGAAAACTGAAAACCCTTAGATGAAAAAGGATACCTGTCATAAGTGAAGTGTAATTTTTTTCGATTCCTGAGCACAGTTTACGAGGTTATGTACGGAAACCTTTGGAATCCAAACGAAACAAGGTGGGGGTGATTGCGTTGATTCATAGACGAAAACATATACTTCCCATAAGGAAAATGTTAACAGTTGTGATAACAGTTCACCCGTCATCCCTTTTCATATTAAAAGTACGGATGTTTGCATAGAGGTATATAAGCAGTACGCCGTACATACAGAGATCATTCTTACAGGATTTATAAATGTACATTATATGATGTACATTATTAGAAAAAGAGCTCGTTAACGAAGCAGTGCTAGAATTCTATCGCAGGTAATCAGTACGAGTGCAAGCAGCACATATATAAGAAGCTACAAACGCATTAGAAGACTCAAAGGGCGTGAACTTCATATATTGCTAACAGTGACGAACTTTTCCGCATACCAGTATGTGGATACGTTCACATGCGTAGAGGAAATCCACGAGTGAGACATTGTATTTGAGTAAAACAGCTTTGTGGGACTTTCGTCTAGCCTGTATGTTTCGCTCTAGTATTTTTGTCCCTCAGACCACTAAAAAAGTATTATCAAATGTATTCTTGTAGTTTGATTCGATGGCACAATTACTGGAAGTTAATAACATTATGTATGCGTAATGTTCATGATATTTTCTGCACCATTAACGTGCTCCACATTTCAAAAAGAGTGTAAATTAGGAAGAATGAACTTAACTTATACTTAACTCAAACATAGTCATGCATGTTAATTATGTAAATGCTTAATTTATGTAAGTGAATTTAGTCTGTATCACTTTTAGGAATGATGGGTCGCAATAAGATCTGTCAGTTAATTAAATCCAGTGAAAGCAGATGTAGCTGCATTCGGACAAAGGCATCCGAAAAACAGTGATGAGCGTTTTACGACTTATAATGGGATACATTTGCATAATCAGTTTTATAAATTGTTTCTGCATACAACAACAAGTGGAGGTAATTTCACTCACTCATGCATAACCATGCAGATATTCTTTTTTACAGTTTGTGATACCGGATAGATTTTGATGTTTGCTTGAATTTTGGAAGGAATCAAACGTGACGCAATTCGGACACTGGGCAGTTTCCGTCGAATAATGGGAGATACTTTCCAAACGAAGACTTTCATTTTTGACTGCGCTCAGATAATACATGTGAATAAACTTGTTTGCATTGCAGTGAAATAAAACTTTCTATCTAGTATTCTTGTGTTCTATTTGTTCTGCATGCGGTACGGCATGCTAGACCGGTACTCCCTAGGATATGAACTCTTCATTGTATATAGGTGTATTTCTGTAGCAACACTCGATCGATATAAGTAGTGAATTATAATTACTTTAGTCAAGCCTAAACATCTGCCCAAAGTTACGCGATTACGTCTCCTAGTCATAGGTAAGTCTGTAGGGACCAAAAACAAAAATACTTCAGTATTTGAAAAATAAGAAATGAACTTAGGCACCGCAATTGAGTCGATTTCTTATAAGGTAAAGTGTATTCAAAAGTAGTGTATTACCATTATTTCACTTAAAGCGTGATGTCGATCCATGTGACTATGGGTGTTAACTTATAGTGTAAGGTGAAGTGTACACGAGATGAATAACTGAATAGGTTGAGCTGTAGCAATCGTAGTCAGGTTTACATTGCACTAAAATATGCCGCCAATTACTTTGTCAGGTCTCATTGATAAGTCATGCCTGCATCTAGTCATCGTGACAAATATAGCTACACTCAGATAGAATAAGAAAGGTCTGGTAAGCATGATGTTAAATATATTTAATGAAAAATAATAAGCAAATGTCTTTACGCAGTTGTTTGTCGTAATAATTTGGGCAATGTCGAATCGCTGTGACCGGGTTGACTGACGTTACCGGATATCTGCAAATAAGTAAACAAAGTGTTTTTTTAAATCGCTGAAGTAAGAAAGAAGTAACATTGAAGTTAAACGCTTTATATTTGCCTACCTTTTCTGAAAATGGCTCATTCTTCGTTCATGACAGCATTCTTCTGTGGTTTTTACTATCACACATATTGTTCATTTTCTAAAGGATAGCATCAAGCAAATAATAATAATTTCATATGTCGTATAAACAATGATTACAAAGAGTGCATGTCATTTATACAAGCGCAATAAGTTATGTTATAAACTGTAATCGTGAAGTATCATAAATTAGTACTTTTTCAAAAGTTTAAGTCGTTCAACTATTGTACGAGTAATTAGAACAGGTTATGATAAGAGTTAAATTGTAAACCCCTCACAATGAAGACTGTGCATTTGGCTAAGTGCTATGTCCTTGGAATGTTAGTAAACATTTACAATGTTTAATGCCAACCATATCGGTGTAAGCACGGAAAATATGACATTTTCCATGAAAATACGGCTCTGTTCAAACACTGGTGCTGTTGTGTTTCTAATAAAAGCAACCAGACTGTAAGCAAGCAACTAATAGGCACAAAGGGTCCCAGTGGCTGAATGGTATACGAGCTTGCCTTGTAACCGTAAGGTCCCGGGTTCCAATCCCAGTGGGTGCGCACTGCAGATGATTCCCAAACTAGAATTCCTGGCGGTACGTTCGAAATTGGTGACATTTTTGCACGTGTTTGCTCTGAAATTTATTTACTGCTTATTGCCTTAAAATTCTAGAAATTATGGTCCAAATCTCTAAAAAAACGTGCTCGCAGAAACACAGTTGTTTTAGATAGTGGTACAAATTCGGTTATAACTGCATTACCGCCGTGTAATACAGTACCAATTACTAGCTCTCAAAATAGTTTGAGTGCAAATCTCACTCCAGTGATACAGGTGAAAGATGTTATGTTAGAGAATTCTGAGTTCTGTAAACTAAACATACTTTTAATAATAATAATAATAGTAAATTCTCATTTTGTACATGAGGGACGCCAGTTTACAGGCATCATCAAGATGATAAATTAGATATGATGAATTGCATATACGATTAGCAATCATACTCAATAATAATGTTTTAATAAAATACATATTTTTTCCTACCTGTGTAGGACACACCAAATGTACAGGCATGGATAAGCATTATATAAATTCCATAAATTCGGTTTATGGTTAAATTACATGGTTGCTGACGTTTTTTTCTTTGGTTTGTGGGAACAATATGATAACCAGTCATTCAATGGAGCACATCATGAAATATAGGAATATTATTGACTTCGCATTAACAAAAAACCCAAGTAAGTTTTGGATGGATTAAAAATACTTGGGAAAAAATAAAGCTTGAAGTAATTCCACAATATAACTTAGGTGTGTACAAATCCGAATCTCATTTTTGATTTATATCCAAATTGGGTAATAAGAAAGCTATTTTTACAGATACGATCAGTTATGTTATAAGCTACAATCGTGACGTTGTATTACAAATTGATACTTTTCCATTGGTATAAGAGTATATTCCACAAATGTAATCCAGGTTGCGTCGTGGGGAAAGTTAATTCGTTATTAACCAGGCAACTGAAAGATATGGGACCAATAATGTTTGCAGATCATTTGTCATTGTAAATGGTCAAATATCCACATTATTCATTCTCATTCAAAAAGTCAAATGGAAGCTGAAATGGTGAGAGAAAAAAGAAGACAAACAACAGCAACGCAAAAGAAAGCAAGAGGAGTCCTTAAGGAGTGATTAATAAATACATACATATATATTCTGTTTAGTAACTATGGTTATTTTTGTGCACTAACTAACTAGTCCCGTTATGCTAACTTTTATATTATGTGTGAACTAATATTACTGTCCTGTGTAGAAATGTTTATCATCTAGTTCCAATAATATTAAAATTTATAATTGTAGTTTGTTGTAACTACACGTTTAAAGAACTTAAAATATCTATGTAGGGTGAAAAAAAGGTGTAAGAGTCAGATATAAAAGTGCATTGTCATCTTTGAGTAGTCTGGTGACTGAGGAGATGAACACTGGAAGTGTGTTTGCATCGCGCACATTAGCTGGTAGTCTATTCCAAATGACTGAAAACTTATTTAAGAAGAAGTTGTACCGCACGTAAGTCTGACAGTGCTCTATAGCAGCTAGGTTGTGATGATTTCTAAGATTGTAACTGATGACAGCGGTAGGTTTAGTTATTGGCTCGGAGGAATGCAAGAGAAGATTAGTTAGCTTATAGTAAAAGATAAGGTTTAGCTTAAGGCGTCTTTTCCAGAGGGGTTCTAATCTTAGTCTGTCGCATCGCTCATGGTATTCCAGACCACTTTCTAAACCAAGAGTTCTTGAGGTAAACTGCCGTTGCACTCCCTCTAATTTAAGCTTGTCATTTTGTCTGAGTCCGCTAAGAATAAACGGGCAGTATTCTAAGATAGGTCGGACACATACTTTGTATAATAAAACCCTAGTTTCACAACAAAAGAAATTGCGTGTTATGCATCCTATCAGCCTTCGCGTTTTACGTCTGGCATAATCAGTCTGTTCAGCGAACGTTAGGTTACTAGAGTATCTAATACCGAGATCTACGACTGAGTTGAGCTTAGCTAGTTTTCGCCCATTTATTTCAAGAGTTAGATCAAGGTTACTGTTGCCGATACAAATCCAGCCGCATTTGTCAATGTTAAAGTTTAGACAGGATTCAGCACACCATGTTGCGAGACTACTTAGTTCAAGATGTATTTTAGTAACCATATCGCTTAATTCATGAGTGTAGCAGGAGTAGACGACTTTGAGGTCGTCAGCATATAGGAATGGTTTACCTGAGGTGAAGCACTTGCAAATGCTGTTAATGTAGACTGTGAATAAAAGTGGACCTAGGACACTACCTTGCACGACCCCACTTGAGATCTGCCTAGGATGAGACAATACAGATCCAACTTTGGTTATTTGTACCCTGTTGCTTAGAAATGATTTTAACCAGTTCAGTAATGGGTTGCGAATTCCACAAGAGTACAGCTTCTCAAAGAGAATACTGTGAGATACCATGTCAAATGCCCTAGATATATCGAAGTAGAGAACAACGACTAGCTTACGTGCTTCGCGACTACTAGTGATGCAGTTGAAAAAGTCGAAGTGGCAAGTAACGCAGGATCTATTTTTGAGAAATCCGTGTTGAGACCTTGTAACAAGATCTTCCCTAATTAGGTAGTCTGACAATTGATCTTTTACAACTTTCTCCATGATTCGTGAGATAACTGGGGTTATATTTATGGGTCTGTAATTGCGGACGTTTGCCCTATCACCAGATTTGTAATGTGGAATTATGAAGCTAGTTTTCCACTCACTAGGGTAAGTGCCAGTGTCCATAGATATTGAGAAGAATTTAAGAAGTAACAGGGTATATCACACCCACTGTTTTTGAAAATTATCGAAGCGAGGCCATCCGGTCCCGTACTAGTGGAAGGTTTAAGGCTTTTAATTGCTTGTACTATTAATTGATTAGTGAACACAATGCTTTCAAGGGAAGAGCTAGTAAGGGGGCGGTTTCACCAGGCATATGTGTTTCTAAACTAAAGTTTGCAAACCAATCACTGAAAGTTCACAGATAGTGGCAGGTTCATTGTAGATTACTTTGTCGTGAAGTAAGTAGGGGATTTCCCTCGCCGACTGCATTCGTTTTTTAAGAAGTGCCGTTAAGTTATAAACTTTGGAGGTACTTTCAAGTGCCGTTAACTCTTCGTCGAGGTCCTTTTGAGAGCGTAGGCGCTTGATAGATTCAAGAGACTCGTGGATTGAGAGCAGTAGTGATATCCTTAGTGGAATAGTACTGTTTCTTCAGCTTCCTTAACTTATTGCGGTGTGCCCTTGGAATATATTCAGTTCGGTGTCTACTTAATTTCACTATTTTCTTTGGAGCAACTGTATCTAGACAAAGGGTAACATTCCTGTAAAGTGAAATTCAGAAAAAATCAGATCAGTTTGTAGTATGTCACTGCCAATCGCAAATACCACGGAGAGCCGTTCTGATGTTGGCCAGGTTAAGTCCTTACTGTATGTAACTCAAAACAAGCTTTCGGATTTAGACCCAAAAGCCTGTCTGTTAAAACAACATCCTAAAATATCTGCAGACAACCTAAATAAAGCTGAAAATCTGATTGATTGCTTAGCTACGGAGGTGATGAAGTGTATAACCTCTTCTCACCAAGCTATAGTTTACAACGTCCCAGATTCTCTGCCCCTGAAAACTGTAAGACAAAAAATCCTGATTTGTTGCGACATGGTTAGTGTTCCATGTGAATGCAAAAGACTTCGTAAAAAGTCTAACCAGGCTAATTGCCCAATCAATTTTAAATTCAATAATTCCCTTGATGCTAGTAAGTTTACTAAATGTCAGGATAACTTAAGACTGAATAGCAGTTATAAGTCTATAACCGTAGCTCAGGATAAAACACCGTGTCAGCGCAGAATAATGCGTAGTAATAACCTGGTCACCTCCTCTAGCTTACATTTACCAAAAAAGGATCGTGCACAGCAACAGACACCTAGCGCTGAAACTAGCAATCAGGAGAGTACACAACAACCACATCTGCCAATGGAACTAGGAACTGATTTAGATACCAGTACCCCTGTAAATAAAGCCTCATCGAAAGATGTTAAAATAGCTAGAACTCCTGCAAGTTGTTCTAAGAAATTTGCCCCCCAAACGTAGTAGCCTCACCACGATGAACAAATTTCGCAGGGTTGAGACTAATGATGGGGAAGAATACTTTGTATTCAATAAGCCTACTGAGAGTAAGAATGTCAACAAACCATCACTTGTTACGAAAAACTCCTCTCGAAACACAAGTATATCCGGAGGTTTTCCGCATGCTCCACCTTATAGAAAGTCAGCCTCTAAGACTCCTAAAGTCTTGCAGCCAAAGCACCTTCCCTCACAATTCCCTTTAAGTTATAAAAACAACCCGAAGGTGTGTATCGGTATGATGAATAGCAGTTGGATGGGTAGACCTTTAGATGCTATGCTTTTTAACCGTCAACCTAGGCCCAACCTCTACTACCCTTATATCCAGGATCACATGGTAAATTTTCCAGATGTCCCGAATCACTGGTACGACCCATGGCACCTAGGACCACCTCATTGCACACCAACCCCGATATACAGACACCCAGTCCGACCTCCCTTTCATTCATAAACTCTTGCGGTGCTGACGCACAAATAGATTTAGGTTATGGTGACATTTTAAGCCAGGTTGTAGTTTCCCGTGACCTATTCACGATATTGCTAATTAATGCACGTTCCCTAATCAATAAGATGTCTGAACTAAGGACATTATTATTAGTTGCCAAGCCTACTGTAGCTCTGATTACTGAGTCATGGTGCTCATCCTCTGTACTTGATGTGCATATAGGTATCGATGATTACACTGTACACCGTGCAAACAGAGATTGCAAGCGTGGTGGAGGATGTCTCATATATATACATAGCTCATTTGTAGTCAGTAGGGTGGAAGATGAAACAATGAATAATGTACCTGACTCACTCTGGGTTGTCTTACATGGAGATAAGTACAAACTTCTCATAGGCTGTGTTTATCGAGCACCAAGCTCAACAAAAGAAACTGATGCGTTATTAGCTAAATCGTTTGCACACGCCTCCTTGTTTAGAGCCAAATACAAAATAATTGCAGCGGACTTCAATCTTCCAGAAGTCAATTGGCTAACTAGTTCCGGCCCCCAACGCTTCGACGAATTACTTGCCGCTATCGACTGTTATGAATGGCAACAACACGTCCAGACACCTACTCGTGGTGACAACATGTTGGACCTTGTTTTTTGTCATGACACAATCTCAGTCTCCACCTATGTTGGTAATAGATTTTCCAATAGTGCCCATAGAATGGTACTCTGCTCTCTGCCTTTCTCACCACTAAATACAGGCAACAAGTGCACAAAAATAACCATAGTTACAAAACAGAATATATATGTATGTATTTATTAATCACTCCTTAAGGACTCCTCTTGCTTTCTTTTGCGTTGCTGTTGTTTGTCTTCTTTTTTCTCTCACCATTTCAGCTTCTATTTGACTTTTTGAATGAGAATGAATAATGTGGATGTTTGACCATTTACAATGACAAATGATCTGCAAACATTATTGGTCCCATATCTTTCAGTTGCCTAGTTAATAACGAATTAACTTTCTCCACGACGCAACCTGGATTACATTTGTGGAATATACTCTTATACCAATGGAAAAGTATCTATTTGTAATACAACGTCACGATTGTAGCTTATAACATAACTGATCGTATCTGTAAAAATAGCTTCCTTATTACCCAATTTGGATATAAATCAAAAATGAGATTCGGATTTGTACACACCCAAGTTATATTGAGGAATTACTTCAAGCTTTATTTTTTCCCAAGTATTTTTAATCGATCCAAAACTTACTTGGGTTTTTTTTGTTAATGCGAAGACAATATTCCTATATTTCATGATGTGCTCCATTGAATGACTTGTTATATTGTGGAATAACTTCAAGCTTTATTTTTTCCCAAGTATTTTTAATCCATCCAAAACTTACTTGGGTTTTTTTGTTAATGCGAAGTTAATATTCCTATATTTCATGACGTGCTCCATTGAATGACTGGTTATCATATTGTTCCCACAGACCTAAAACAAAAACGCCAGCAACCATGTAACTTAACCATAAACCAAATTTATGAAATTTATATGATGCTTATCCATGCCTGTATATTTGGTGTGTCCTACACAAGTAGGAAAAAAATGTGTATTTTATTAAAACATTATTATTAATTATGATTGCTAATCGTATATGTAATTTATCATATTGATGATGTCTGTAAACTGGCGTCTCTCATGTACAAAATGAGAATATATTATTATTATTATTAACAAGATTCAGGAAGCACAATATGTCGTAGTTACAAGTATACAGACTGGGGATTAGTCCAAGAACTTATTCGACTCTGTCAATGGGATGACAATTTTACCACTGACTCCCTAGAGGCCGTAGTAACCCTCTTTTACAGGAATGTTACCCTTTGTCTAGATACAGTTGCTCCAAAGAAAATAGCGAAATTGAGTAGACACCGAGCTGAATATATTCCAGGGGCACACCGCAATAAGTTACGGAAGCTGAAGAAACAGTACTATTCCACTAAGGATATCACTACTGCTCTCAATCCATGAGTCTCTTGAATCTATCAAGCGCCTACGCTCTCAAAAGGACCTCGACGAAGAGTTAACGGCACTTGAAAGTTCCTCCAAAGTTTATAACTTAACGGCACTTCTCAAAAATCGAATGCAGTCGGCGGGGGAAATCCCCTACTTACTTCATGACAAAGTAATCTACAATGAGCCTGCCACTATCTGTGAACTTTTTAGTGATTGGTTTGCAAACTTTAGTTTAGAAACACATATGCCTGGTGAAACCGCCCCGCTGACTAGCTCTTCCTTTGAAAGCATTGTGTTCACTAATCAATTAATAGTACAAGCAATTAAAAGCCTTAAACCTTCCACTAGTTCGGGACCGGATGGCCTCGCTTCGATAATTTTCAAAACCAGTGGGTGTGATATACACCTGTTACTTCTTAAATTCTTCTCAATATCTATGGACACTGGCACTTGCCCTAGTGAGTGGAAAACTAGCTTCATAATTCCACATTACAAATCTGGTGATAGGGCAAACATCCGCGATTACAGACCCATAAATATAACCCCAGTTATCTCACGAATCATGGAGAAAGTTGTAAAAGATCAATTGTCAGACTACCTACTTAGGGAAGATCTTGTTACAAGGTCTCAACACGGATTCCTCAAAAATAGATCCTGCGTTACTTACCATTTCGACTATTTCAACTACATGACTAGTAGTCGCGAAGCACGTAAGCCAGTCGTTGTTCTCTATTTCGATATATCTAGGGCATTCAACATGGTATCTCACAGTATTCTCTTTGAGAAGCTGTACTCTTGTGGAATTCGCAGTCCATTACTGAAGTGGTTTAAATCATTTCTAAGCAACAGGGTACAAATAACCCAAGTTGGATCTGTATTGTGTCATCCTAGGCAGATCTCAAGTGGCGTTGTGCAAGGTAGTGTCCTAGGTCCACTTTTGTTCACAGTCTATATTAACAGCATTTGCAAGTGCGTCACCTCAGGTAAACCATTCCTATATGCTGACGACCTCAAAGTCGTCTACTCCTGCTACACTCATGAATTAAGCGATTTGGTTACTAAAATACATCTTGAACTAAGTAGTCTCGCAACATGGTGTGCTGAATCCTGTCTAAACTTTAACATTGACAGATGCGGCTGGATTTGTATCGGCAACAGTAACCTTGATCTAACTCTTGAAATAAATGGGTGAAAACTAGCTAATCTCAACTCAGTCGTAGATCTCGGTATTAGATACTCTAGCAACCTAACGTTCGCTGAACAGACTGATTATGCCAGACGTAAAACTCGAAGGCTGATAGGATGCATAACACGCAATTTCTTTTGTTGTGAAACTAGGGTTTTGTTATACAAAGTATGTGTCCGACCTATCTTAGAATACTGCCCGTTTATTCTTAGCGGACTCAGACAAAATTACAAGCTTAAATTAGAGGGAGTGCAACGGCAGTTTACCTCAAGAACACTTGGTTTAGAAAGTGGTCTGGAATACTATGAACGTTGCGACAGACTAAGATTAGAACTCTTCCGGAAAAAGACGCCTTAAGGTAAACCTTATCTTTTACTATAAGCTAACTAATCTTCTTTTGCATTCCTCCGAGCCAATAACTAAACCTACCACTGTCATCAGTTACAATCTTAGAAATCATCACAACCTAGCTGCTATAGAGCACTGTCAGACTTACGTGCGGTACAACTTCTTCTTAAATAAGTTTTCAGTCATTTGGAATAGACTACCAGCTAATGTGCGCGATGCAAGCACACTTCCAGTGTTCATCTCCTCAGTCACCAGACTACTCGAAGATGACAATGCACTTCTATATCTGGCTCTTACACCTTTTTTTCACCCTACATAGATATTTAAAGTTCTTTAAACGTGTAGTTACAACAAACTACAATTATAAATTTTAATATTATTGGAGCCAGATGATAAACATCTCTACACAGGACAGTAATATTAGTTCACACATAATATGAAAGTTAGCATAACGGGACTAGTTAGTTAGTGCACAAAAATAACCATAGTTACAAAACAGAATATATATGTATGTATTTATTAATCACTCCTTAAGGACTCCTCTTGCTTTCTTTTGCGTTGCTGTTGTTTGTCTTCTTTTTTCTCTCACCATTTCAGCTTCTATTTGACTTTTTGAATGAGAATGAATAATGTGGATGTTTGACCATTTACAATGACAAATGATCTGCAAACATTATTGGTCCCATATCTTTCAGTTGCCTGGTTAATAACGAATTAACTTTCTCCACGACGCAACCTGGATTACATTTGTGGAATATACTCTTATACCAATGGAAAAGTATCTATTTGTAATACAACGTCACGATTGTAGCTTATAACATAACTGATCGTATCTGTAAAAATAGCTTCCTTATTACCCAATTTGGATATAAATCAAAAATGAGATTCGGATTTGTACACACCCAAGTTATATTGAGGAATTACTTCAAGCTTTATTTTTTCCCAAGTATTTTTAATCGATCCAAAACTTACTTGGGTTTTTTTGTTAATGCGAAGACAATATTCCTATATTTCATGATGTGCTCCATTGAATGACTTGTTATATTGTGGAATAACTTCAAGCTTTATTTTTTCCCAAGTATTTTTAATCCATCCAAAACTTACTTGGGTTTTTTTGTTAATGCGAAGTTAATATTCCTATATTTCATGACGTGCTCCATTGAATGACTGGTTATCATATTGTTCCCACAGACCTAAAACAAAAACGCCAGCAACCATGTAACTTAACCATAAACCAAATTTATGAAATTTATATGATGCTTATCCATGCCTGTATATTTGGTGTGTCCTACACAAGTAGGAAAAAAATGTGTATTTTATTAAAACATTATTATTAATTATGATTGCTAATCGTATATGTAATTTATCATATTGATGATGTCTGTAAACTGGCGTCTCTCATGTACAAAATGAGAATATATTATTATTATTATTAACAAGATTCAGGAAGCACAATATGTCGTAGTTACAAGTATACAGACTGGGGATTAGTCCAAGAACTTATTCGACTCTGTCAATGGGATGACAATTTTACCACTGACTCCCTAGAGGCCGTAGTAACCCTCTTTTACAGGAATGTTACCCTTTGTCTAGATACAGTTGCTCCAAAGAAAATAGCGAAATTGAGTAGACACCGAGCTGAATATATTCCAGGGGCACACCGCAATAAGTTACGGAAGCTGAAGAAACAGTACTATTCCACTAAGGATATCACTACTGCTCTCAATCCATGAGTCTCTTGAATCTATCAAGCGCCTACGCTCTCAAAAGGACCTCGACGAAGAGTTAACGGCACTTGAAAGTTCCTCCAAAGTTTATAACTTAACGGCACTTCTCAAAAATCGAATGCAGTCGGCGGGGGAAATCCCCTACTTACTTCATGACAAAGTAATCTACAATGAGCCTGCCACTATCTGTGAACTTTTTAGTGATTGGTTTGCAAACTTTAGTTTAGAAACACATATGCCTGGTGAAACCGCCCCGCTGACTAGCTCTTCCTTTGAAAGCATTGTGTTCACTAATCAATTAATAGTACAAGCAATTAAAAGCCTTAAACCTTCCACTAGTTCGGGACCGGATGGCCTCGCTTCGATAATTTTCAAAACCAGTGGGTGTGATATACACCTGTTACTTCTTAAATTCTTCTCAATATCTATGGACACTGGCACTTGCCCTAGTGAGTGGAAAACTAGCTTCATAATTCCACATTACAAATCTGGTGATAGGGCAAACATCCGCGATTACAGACCCATAAATATAACCCCAGTTATCTCACGAATCATGGAGAAAGTTGTAAAAGATCAATTGTCAGACTACCTACTTAGGGAAGATCTTGTTACAAGGTCTCAACACGGATTCCTCAAAAATAGATCCTGCGTTACTTACCATTTCGACTATTTCAACTACATGACTAGTAGTCGCGAAGCACGTAAGCCAGTCGTTGTTCTCTATTTCGATATATCTAGGGCATTCAACATGGTATCTCACAGTATTCTCTTTGAGAAGCTGTACTCTTGTGGAATTCGCAGTCCATTACTGAAGTGGTTTAAATCATTTCTAAGCAACAGGGTACAAATAACCCAAGTTGGATCTGTATTGTCTCATCCTAGACAGATCTCAAGTGGCGTTGTGCAAGGTAGTGTCCTAGGTCCACTTTTGTTCACAGTCTATATTAACAGCATTTGCAAGTGCGTCACCTCAGGTAAACCATTCCTATATGCTGATGACCTCAAAGTCGTCTACTCCTGCTACACTCATGAATTAAGCGATTTGGTTACTAAAATACATCTTGAACTAAGTAGTCTCGCAACATGGTGTGCTGAATCCTGTCTAAACTTTAACATTGACAAATGCGGCTGGATTTGTATCGGCAACAGTAACCTTGATCTAACTCTTGAAATAAATGGGTGAAAACTAGCTAATCTCAACTCAGTCGTAGATCTCGGTATTAGATACTCTAGCAACCTAACGTTCGCTGAACAGACTGATTATGCCAGACGTAAAACTCGAAGGCTGATAGGATGCATAACACGCAATTTCTTTTGTTGTGAAACTAGGGTTTTGTTATACAAAGTATGTGTCCGACCTATCTTAGAATACTGCCCGTTTATTCTTAGCGGACTCAGACAAAATTACAAGCTTAAATTAGAGGGAGTGCAACGGCAGTTTACCTCAAGAACACTTGGTTTAGAAAGTGGTCTGGAATACTATGAACGTTGCGACAGACTAAGATTAGAACTCTTCCGGAAAAGACGCCTTAAGGTAAACCTTATCTTTTACTATAAGCTAACTAATCTTCTTTTGCATTCCTCCGAGCCAATAACTAAACCTACCACTGTCATCAGTTACAATCTTAGAAATCATCACAACCTAGCTGCTATAGAGCACTGTCAGACTTACGTGCGGTACAACTTCTTCTTAAATAAGTTTTCAGTCATTTGGAATAGACTACCAGCTAATGTGCGCGATGCAAGCACACTTCCAGTGTTCATCTCCTCAGTCACCAGACTACTCGAAGATGACAATGCACTTCTATATCTGGCTCTTACACCTTTTTTTTCACCCTACATAGATATTTAAAGTTCTTTAAACGTGTAGTTACAACAAACTACAATTATAAATTTTAATATTATTGGAGCCAGATGATAAACATCTCTACACAGGACAGTAATATTAGTTCACACATAATATGAAAGTTAGCATAACGGGACTAGTTAGTTAGTGCACAAAAATAACCATAGTTACAAAACAGAATATATATGTATGTATTTATTAATCACTCCTTAAGGACTCCTCTTGCTTTCTTTTGCGTTGCTGCTGTTTGTCTTCTTTTTTCTCTTACCATTTTAGCTTCCATTTGACTTTTTGAATGAGAATGAATAATGTGGATGTTTGACCATTTACAATGACAAATGATCTGCAAACATTATTGGTCCCATATCTTTCAGTTGCCTAGTTAATAACGAATTAACTTTCCCCACGACGCAACCTGGATTACATTTGTGGAATATACTCTTATACCAATGGAAAAGTATCAATTTGTAATAAAACGTCACGATTGTAACTTATAACATAACTGATCGTATCTGTAAAAATAGCTTTCTTATTACACACATCTGACCTATGTCTGCAGGCTATTTCTCTTTCATATGCCCGATTCTCATAGATTCACTGAAATGAAAACAGCCATAGCCTGTAGTATATTTACGACCTTAAGATGTGAAACAACTCGCAAAAAACAAACCCTCAACGAACTATAATGCAAATAATAGTCTTTCTATGCGAACTTTCTTAAAAAGGATGACTTTTTTTAATAATAATTCGTCCGAGCTACAATATACAATTTTACGCTTTACTACGAACAAATACAGCAAAATACTGCCTTCTGGTTACAGAAGTCTAGAACTAGTCAAATATAATCTATTTCCAAATAATAGGCGGTTATAACGCCTGTAGCCGTGAGCGTGGTAACCAAAAATTTGCGCGGTAACACCTGGTTATAGCCTATATCCTCACACAATCAGGAGCCTGTAAACATTTTAAATGAATACAAGATTAGATATTATCAGTTGAGGTCATATTTTAATTGGGTGACTCTAAATAATAGCGGCTCAAACCGAAACGACCTTCGAACAAAACAGCGACCTTGAGCAAGTAATCAGCTGACTGCATCGTTTACGGAAGTAGTCATGGATGTTTTCGATTACTGTTTGGATAACGGACTGATAGCTAGGTCGAAAATTTACCAATGCGGAGGAGTTACGCATATAAAAAAATACACAGAGGCCATTGATGGCTTTGTATACAGATGTATTGAGTGCCGAAGGAGGAAATCGGTTCGAGAAGGTTTGTCGTTGTTTTTTAGTTAGCAGATCCCTAAGGAACTTTTTTCTCAAGGTCTAAACTACCTTTCACGAAAATTTTAATGATCTGTAACTTCTAGGTCCTGAAAAGACCACCCACAGCTACGGCTTATGAAACAGAAAATTCAGAGGTGTCAGCAGTGCAATGGTACAATTACTGCAGAGATGTTTCCTCCTGGAAAATGAACACCCTGACTCAAGTTCTCGGAGGAGTCGGCAGGATCGTCCATATTGATGAGACTCTACTTATAAAAAGGAAATACCACCGCGGGAGATTACAAGCAAACCAGCAGTGGATACTGGGTATCTACGACACGACACTGCGCAAAGGGTATATAGAAGCGATTCCCAATCACAGTGCAGCAGTATTAGTGCCTATTAATAAGCGTTTGGTGTTGCCGGGGACGACTATTCATACAGATGAATGGAGCGGATACCGTCAACTATCGAGTCATGGGTACATTCGTCATGTTGTTAATCATACGGACGGTTTCCGGGATCATTTGGATGTAACCCACACCAATTCCATCGAAAGATTTTGGAGCTGTCTAAAAAGACGTGCAAGGGCGGTTAATGGATCGAGAAATCCCATGATTTACAGTTACCTGGATGAATTTATGTACCGAAACTGGTTTCATATGACTATGAAGACTCCCATGAGAAACTGGGAGGTTTTGTTGCAACATATACGCGAAAGCTATCTTTTGTAACTGTTTATTATGATTGCATTACTTCTATATAAACCGTTTTTTACAATTATGCGCCTTTTTTGAGCCTTCTCATTGGCCGAAGTTGTCCCAGTCAAGGTCATGTTTGCGTTAAAAGGTCGTTTCGGTTTAGGCCGCTAGTCTTAAGAGTCACCCTCGCTTCAAGCATATTGCACAACTATAGACAAATCCATCAGATGACCAGCTAAAGCTTTTTGAAGTCGTGACACCACTACACGAAAATGTTTTCTCCTACCGGAGCAACCCTAAATCCAGACAATCCTGGAAAACACTATCCTCCTCGAATTTCAACCGTAGCCTTATAAGGGGACGCATTTTAAACGAATCAGGCGCTATAAAACATTGACCTAACGTTCGTGGATCTCATTGGATAATCCAGCAGTAGAGGGTAACTGCAGCATTATTTTGGTATTAGCAGATACAAGGGACCAAATTTGCGATGATAGACAGAATTAAGAATGGAATTTGTTCCGTTGTTCATCGTATGTGCCAACTATATTCTGAATAACGCTCAAGTAATACAAACGTAGAAAGCAGCATTACTGTTCATTTGTAGTGCATCAGTGCAATACCTTCGAGATAAGAAAGAAGAAAACAGAAAGAGAGGTGTGGAGGCAGCCAGCAAACAATAATAATTTAAGCAAACAATATGCGAAAACCGCAAGATGTATTCCCCGTTTTTATTACTAAGAATTTATATTCATTAAGTTTTGTACTGTTACATACTAACGGTTAGTACGAAATTTATGGTAGTAAACAAAAAAAATAGAATAACAATATTAAAATCAAAAATTAGGGCGAAACGAAGGATGATAATTTAGGGGGTTTGACGAAATTATATTACACCGCCTCTAAATTTTGGATGTAACCCACACCAATTCCATCGAAGATTTTGGAGCTGTCTAAAAAGACGTGCAAGGGCGGTTAATGGATCGAGAAATCCCATGATTTACAGTTACCTGGATGAATTTATGTACCGAAACTGGTTTCATATGACTATGAAGACTCCCATGAGAAACTGGGAGGTTTTTTTGCAACATATACGCGAAAGCTATCTTTTGTAACTGTTTATTATGATTGCATTACTTCTATATAAACCGTTTTTTACAATTATGCGCCTTTCTTTTTGAGCCTTCTCATTGGCCGAAGTTGTCCCTGTCAAGGTCATGTTTGCGTTAAAAGGTCGTTTCGGTTTGGGCCGCTATTCTTTAGAGTCACCTTTAATTGATTAGAACAAATTGAACGAGAGGAAATATATGCAGTACAAAGATGGAAGTTTTTGGTAGCCTAAACTTTAAGTAGGCCGCTTTTGTGTGCGGCGTTGTTTCTTTGGTGCTTTGCCTTATTGGTAGGTCTGATGCTTACTGTATTCTGGATCTGGTTTATGTCGGATTGTGAAAGAGGGTAAGCTATCATATCTGCATCACCCTTGATATGCAGTATGTCAGTTGGAAATATAGTCCAACTGTCTAACTCCACTGGGAGAATGTTTATCTAGCGCCATGGCGAAAGCAACCAACGTGGCCCGTGTACAGTAAAGATAGTGAGATGCTGCCCTTGAGTTTAGTAAATAAAATCCTTGACCGTTAGAAAGATAGCCAACATGGTCCTCCAAAGAGTGCTGTAACGAGTCTAGGCTGTTTTTTAACTTCTTAGAAAAGAAGGCGTGTGGAGTGACTTCATCATTCATATGCTGGTGTAGTACCGCTTCCATTGCTTCCTGCAAGGCGTCTGTACACAGGATAAGTGATGCCTTGGGAAAGCATGACGACTATGAAAAATGCATCTTTGGCGTTGCGAAAAGTTTCATGTGCTCGTTCTGACCTTTTAGGATAACTTTTTAGGGGGTTAGTTAAAGTTCATTAATCTTAAGTGTGTGTGGAGATCAACAGCACTCACCATCAAAAATAAGATCCGGATTTTCAACTCCAATGTGAAGTCAGTGCTACTATACGGATTAGAGACTTGGCGAGTCATAAAGAGCATCTCAAACAAACTTCAAACCTTCACTAACAACTGTCTTCGCTCAATACTCAAGATCAGATGGCCAGAAAATATCAGCAACAGGGATCTCTGGGAGCGAACCAATCAGGAACCGATTGTGAAAACAACAGGCAGGAAGAAATGGAGATGGATTGGCCATACGCTAAGGAAATCATCAAGTGACATCACTAGACAAGCTGCCAATATAGTTGAATATTGAACGATCAATTCATGGTTGTTTGCTCAAACCCAACTTCCCCAATTTTCGCGGAGGCATCAATACACCAGTCATCGTCTCATCGGTCTCTGCTCAGAAACAAGTCAGCACAAAACTGTCAGAAGTAATATTGTGATTTATTATTGTAATATTTGTTCATAGACCTTAGTTTCAAAGCTCAATTTTAAAGTTGGCTATATATTGGTGTTACAATGAAAAATTTTCGAGTAGCCAATCGGTGTTTTGGTTTTACATCCGTTATTACTAAGCGTTTCTTAGAAACCTCAAGGAACAGCGTGAGTCCCAGCGTAGCAAGAGCTGGGAATTGACGGTTTACGAGACGTGGCTGGCAGTTTCTGACGGAACGGCGTCACTTTTAGTTGAGGAGTCTTGTAAATACGAAAACGGGCGTTTCAGCGTTGGCCTACCATGGAGATTCAAAGATGGACAGTTGGTTTGTAATAGAAAAGTCGCTCTTAGGAGACTAATGGGTTTACAGAAGAAATTTCTGTCATATGCAGAACTCTGGGCCAAATGTAAGGATGTCGTCGATAAACATATAATGAAGGGTTACGTTGAAAGACTAGTTGATCAGAGTGATCCAGGGAAGTGGTATTTGCCCCATCATCCTGTCTTTAACCCGAGGAAGCCGGGTAAACTCCGTGTGGTGTTTGATTGTTCTGCGAAACATGAAGGAGTCTCTTTGAATGATAATCTGTATAGTGGCCCAGATTGCGTGAGCTCATTAGTGGGACTGCTGTTAAGATTCAGAAAGTTTACAGTTGCTGTCGCTGCGGATATTGAGGAAATGTTCCTTCAGGTGAAGGTGCCAGAGAGTGACAGAGATCACTTGAGGTTTTTGTGGTTTGATGACGGTCCTTGTGGTAATGTGTCGGAATATAGGATGACAGTGCATCCATTTGGTGCCACGTCCTCCCCATTTTGTGCTAATTTTGCTCTACGAAAGGCAGTGTCCACATTTGGTTCTAATGATTTGCTGGACGTCATAGATTGTTGCTTCTACGTGGATGATTGTTTAGCCTCCTTCGATGATAATAAGTCTGCAGTTAGATTTGCAACAAGCATTACTGAATTGTTAGCTAAGGCCGGCTTTCGTCTAACTAAGTGGGTCTCGAACAGCCTAGACGTTTTGAAGCATATAGTTCCAGAGGACAGAGCACCTACTGTAAGAGATTTGCCCGTTGATACTCTACCAGTTGAAAGCACATTAGGTATGCGATGGGATGTGAACTCTGATACCTTTGGATTTAGTGTTGGTGATATTGATAAGTCAGTTACTCGGAGAGGTGTGCTCTCTGTGTTGTCGTCCGTGTTTGACCCACTTGGATCAGTAGCACCTTATCTACTTCCGGCTAGGAGGTTATTTCAACAGTCATGCAGGAAAGGGTTACAGTGGGATGAACCATTAAGTGGAAAGGGTGGGTTAACAGTTTAAGAATGCTGAATCTACATTCCGTCTTACGTCCACTTAAGCCGTTGAGAAATCATGATATAATTGACTTCCATGTTTTTTCTGATGCCTCTGAGGTTGGATTTGGTGCAGCCGTATACATCAGAACCACCTTAAGGAATGATATAGATGTTAGCCTGGTGATGGGTAAATCTAGAGTTGCACCTCTAAAGACGGTTTCGATTCCGAGATTAGAACTTAATGCCGCCTTACTAGCTGCGCAGTTATTCACAACGGTGTGTAAAGAGTTGGATTACCCCAAGCATCCCGTAACGTTTTGGACTGATTCGATGTCTGTGATATATTATATACGCAACGAGTCAGCAAGATATGCATGTTTTGTAGCTAACCGAGTATCTCAAATTCGTGAACTAACAACTGTTGAGCAGTGGAGGTACGTACCGTCTGGAAAAAATCCAGCTGATCTAGCCTCGCGAGGAGTTATTGATATGAATGTGGTTAAAAATAAGTGGTGGAAAGGTCCAGAGTTCTTGCTAAGGGCTGATAGTATGTGGCCTCGTAGAGAAGATGAACCACCGATAAACGAGTGTGCCTTGGAGTTGAAGACAAGTGTCAGTTTAACATCTACTCAAGAAAGACATTCAGGTTTACATCCACTTTTTAAATATTATTCTTCTTGGTACAAACTACTGAAAGCGGTTGCGTGGTTGACACGATATGTTACGTATTTAAAGGTCATGCATCTTGCGGGATACGAAAATATGAATGTGGGGCCTTTGAGAGTCGAAGATATTAGAAATGCAGAGTTAGCGATTTTGAGGGCTGCTCAGTGGGAAGCGTGGGATGAGATTGCCAAGGAGGATAGTCCCGATTTCGCAGATTTCAAGGTGCGGTTAGATAGATTATCTCCGATAGTTTCCGAAGGGATCGCTAGAGTTGGTGGACGTCTACAAATGTTAGAATCGTCATATGAGACCCGTCATCCGGCTTTATTACCTTGCTACCATCCAGTCACTGATCTCATTATAAGACACTACCATGTTCTTGAAGGTCATTTGAGTACTTCGCAAGTACTATCAAGTATTCGATGTAAGTTCTGGATAGTGAAGGGAGGTACTGCTGTCCGTAAAATAATTGATAAGTGCATGGAATGTAAACTCCGAAATGATCGTCCAGTACAGCAGATGATGGCACCACTCCCAGCGTGGCAAGCTTCTGAGGGGAATTATCCATTTGAGTACGTTGGGGTGGATTTGTTCGGACCTTTTGTAGTGAAGAGAGGCAGAACCCTATGTAAAAGATATGGGTGTTTATTCACCTGTTTGAAAATGAGAGCTGTGCATATTGAGATGGTTTATACGTCAACTACTGATTCATTAGTACTAGCATCACATAGATTTATAAATCGCCGGGGTGTACCGAAGATGATGTTCAGTGACAGAGGGACTAATTTTGTTGGCTGTCACGCCGAGCTTAAGGAGTACTTCGAAGGTCCCCAAACGAGAGTTCATGAAGAGTTACTGAAAAGGAACATCGAGTGGCACTTCAACCCACCACATGCCAGCCATAGAGGTGGGCTATGGGAAAGACTTATAGGAATTATCAAGCGTATTTTAAGCTCCATAATTAAAAACCAGAGTTTGAATGACGAAACGCTGGGGACATTTTTTTGTGAAGCTGAACGAATATTAAATGACCGGCTGTTATCACCTGTGAGGGACGACGTCAAGGATTTTGATGTGTTAACCCCAAACAAATTATTGTTATTGAGAGGCAACCCTGGCATAGAGGACTCAAGCGGGGAAGGAATACCTACGATTAGAAGATGGAATTAAGCCGGGCACATGAGAGATATATTTTGGAAAAGATGGTTAAAGGAGTATGTTCTAACACTGCAAACCAGGGACAAGTGGAAAAAGTTGTGCTGAAACTTAAAGATTGGTGACATAGTATTAGTAGCAGATAAATGTGCCACAGGTAGGTGGCCTTTGGGAGTGGTAGTAAGGCTAATCTGTAGTGGTGATGGTGAGGACGGTTGAGGTGAGAACTAGTTGTGGAATGTTGGTGCGAGATATTAGAAAACTGTGCCTACTGGAAGGTGCTGAGAGTCGAGAGTCGGAGGATGAATCACTAGACGATTTTCCAACTTAGGGCGTCAACCTGAGAATGGTTGCAGGCGAACTGGTGTACGTCCTGCGATTCTTCAAAGGAATTAAATCGAGACACTATCTGCGAGTTTGTGTATACTGTTTGTATATATGTCTGGTGTGTCATATCAATTGGTGTTTTTGGATTCATTGTGTTTACTCGTTGCTTTCGTACCTTGTTGTTATTGCGTAATTTTGTTAAAATTTTCGTCGTGATTACTTCTGAAGCTGTTTTGAGTCTTCTACATCCGTGAATGAAGTGATTGATGTAATAGACAGCAGATGGGTCGTATACGCCGGGGAGGCTATTGCTGAGAATGACACGCTCACGGAGATAATGACTAGCTGTGATCCCACACGCCGGGGAGCGGGAGTGTAGACGACTGAGGCTTGCGTACGTCACCGTTACTAGAAATGAGGCAGAATGAGTGACAAGCGATTGCAGTGGTAATTGGTAGTGAGTAGATAAGAGGATGTGCGTAGAGTATCATGAGTTGGTGCTATGGTTAAGTTGCTTTCTGAAAGAGTCATTCTAGCAAGTGTCGATTGTGTTGCAAGAGGATGTGTCAAGAGGATGCCTTTAACTGGAGGCGGAAGTCGTCATCGATGTGTGAGATTGTGCTGTGGGTATGCTTGTGGTGTGTTGGCTTTTCTGTTTGTTTTCCATTTCAGCTCTGTCCGTGTGACCCAGGTTCTCGCAATGACATCCAAGTCAACGTGTATTGGTCGTGATAAAAAAAAGCGATGGATGCCCTTTTTCCCGGGGAATGTCAATGTAGTGCGTCGGTGGCACAGTGGTTAGGACTCTCGCCGACCATGCATATGGTCCGGGGTTCGAGCCCACGCCGGCGCACACCTGATATCTATGGTTGGCCTGCGAAATTTGGGCTACCGATATCCATGCTGAAAATTCCATACTTGTACCAAAAATACGGTGTGGAATCAAGCTGTAAATCTAAATAAATAAAAATAGTTGAAGCCTGAACGATCAATTCATGGTTGTTTGCTCAAACCCAACTTCCCCAATTTTCGCGGAGGCATCAATACACTAGTCATCGTCTCATCGGTCGCTGTTCAGAAACAAGTCAGCACAAAACTGTCAGAAGTAATATTGTGATTTATTATTGTAATATTTGTTCATAGACCTTAGTTTCAAAGCTCAATTTTAAAGTTGGCTATATATTGGTGTTACAATGAAGAATTCTCGAGTGGCCAATCGGTGTTTTGGTTTTTGCATCCGTTATAACTAAGCGTTTCTTAGAAACCTCAAGGAACAGCGTGAGTCCCAGCGTAGCAAGAGCTGGGAATTGACGGTTTACGAGACGTGGCTGACACAAGCCCTCTTGTGGAACCCACCAGGGAGGTGGGGATTTGGTCGTCCAAGGGTGACTTGGAGGAGGTCGTGTGAAGAGGGGATGGAAGCATATGGACAGACTTGGAGCGGGGTGAAGCAGTCGGCAGAGACCCGTAGGAAATGGAGACGCGGAGCTGAGGCCCTATGTTCCTCTGGGAATTAGAGGATATAATAATAAATAATAATAAAGCTTGCACAACAAAGGCACATGAAGGAATAAAACGTCGGTAGAAATCAAACATCTAAAATTTCGTTGGACTTCATCGATGAGTATGGTTTGGGGAAGTTTTTGATAGTCTTCATCATTCGCTCCACTTCCAGTTTTATAATGTCCCAGAAATTGCATAGAAGTGGCATTGAAAATAATAACATATATTTCACATAAATTAAGTATTTACATGATTAACATACCGTTTGTACAGGCATGATCATGTTTGACAAGTGCGGATTGAAATCAAATACTGTTTTATGACAATGAATATTGGAAAAATTGGAAAAAATCTCGAGAAACTTTATAAGAATAAATTATTATAAGAATAAATAAAACTTGAGCGCGCGATTCTGATCGGACGTTACAATCTCTCCCCATA